>CM020508.1:18211514-19411514 GCA_009823395.1 Thamnaconus septentrionalis | reverse complement strand
AGAGACGGGACCGGAGTTCCGGTTAACCCGCTGTCAGCGTCACTGGTGCCACGCTCGGATTCCACCGCAGCAGAGAGCGGACTGTCTGAATAAATGTGCGGCATGATCTTCTTAAACCTCTCAGGTGTCCCAATCGGTGACAGTGTCTTGTTGAGCATCCTGGCCAGGTCTTTGTTGTCAGGTTTGCCCACACAGGCATCTGGGCTAGCAGTCAAGCTGCTGCAGTTCATCAACTTTTCAGTTAGATGGGGAAAATACGAAGAGGAGTTCCTCTGAACATTAAAGATGTTCTCCTGGTCAGACATGGCCAGCGTCTGCAGGCTTTGAGAGGAAATAATGACCTTCTGCTCCTCGGATTTCTGAGGGTGATCCTGGACTGGACTGCGCTTGGAGAGGGACCTCTCTCTGACAGATCTGCCCTCGTTGAGGGAGGCGAGCGGGCTGCAAGGCCTCTCCCATTTATTCTGCGACTTGCGGGACACTTGGAAGGTTTTGTTGGCTGCGATCTTTCGAGAGTGATCTGACACTTTTCTCCTGGACACACCAATTTTCTCTCCAGCTTGTTTGTTTTTGATGGAGTCCCATAAACTTTTCTGAAAATTGTTTTAGAAATATACATAGATGTATTTATATACAAATCAGTGGCACTGTATGATAAATTATTTTATACATTAGAAATTTATGGTAAAAGTTAAACTTTTTAAGTATTATGGATACAACATCTTTGAACAGTTGGGGTGAATACAACATGTTTACCTTTTTCTTTTTGGGCGCCTCTGCTCTCCCAAGCAGAACAGCCTGGTGCTTGAGGATCCCATTCGCACAGAAGACGAGCAGCTCTCTGATTCCTCCTTCTTCCGTAGGAGTCCATGTAACCGTCAGGTTGAATGAGCACTCAGGCTGCAAGTACAAGACACAAGGCGGAATTTAGCACAAGCCCACCATGAACTCTACAGAAGCGAGTGTGTCGATAGGCAGTTTATCATTTGGCTCTTTTAGCACATACCTGAATCGTGAATCTACTGCGATCCACACAAAAGCCTTTACTCGAGGAGATCTTCTCGACAGTGACCTCTGCCTCCACATCTTCCGACGGATTGTCGATTTGCAGGACAGCCGATTTGGATGTTCCCAACTTTAGCGTTCCAAACGTCAAAAACGGAGCTTTTGAAAACTGGACCAAGCTCAAAACCGGGACGTCGTTCTCTTTGTTGTCTTCGTGTCCTCGTATGGGACTAAAATCCAGAAATCCTCTCCGTGTCGACGTTGTCGTTTCCGACATTTTCTAGATCAGGGAATAAAACAATATCGATGATAAAAAATAGAAGCTGGAATTGCATGTTAAGAAATGTCCCAGCCGTAGAGATGGCTAGGCTTCCTCAACTACTGCTTGTAGACTCTATAACTAACTTACGTTAAAAACGTGCTGCCCCAAACACAGGAAACGTCTGTATGATTTAAAATTCGACTGTGTTGTTTTATCAACCAATCATGTGCGAGACACGGCCACTACTTGTCCAATGGGCAGACAGAGTAACTCCCACAGTGCTGCCCACCAATCAGTGAGCGACCTGGCTTTTTAACGGGTAGTAGCAACGCCCACAGGCATGACAGTTGCTCCACAGTCAGTAAAATCAAACTCAGAGAAGTTCAAAGTTGAGGCATTGCCATTCAAATAACGCAAATAAACACACGAAGCGCGATTTATTTCTACTTTGTTTTGGAATAAAACAGGAACATCGCCGTTTATTATTCATGTGTCTTAGAGAACTAAACCGTGTTTGCGACCGTTTTAAATGCCACCGAAACGCTCACATAACCTGCAGGCTTATTGGTTTTGCACGCCACGCCTTTTTGAAATGCAAACTCCTTCAAAAATATATACTCAAGCTTGCAAGTAGAACGATTGGCGACAACTTTCTACACTGCAGATAGATACTGAAGACATCAAAAATATGAACAAGTTATATGGAATTAAGCAGCAAATAAAAATATGTTAAATAAATAAATATGCTTTCCATGAAAGGTGGCTATTTTGAAGAATTGAAATATAAAACGTGTTTGAGTTATTTTACACTTTCATTGTTTCTTACATAATTCCATCTGTGTTCATATGCAGTTTTGATGCCTTGAGTGAGAAACTGCAATGTCAGTAGTCATGAGAATGAAAGAAAAGACATTCAATTCATAGGGTGTGTCCAAACTTTTGAAGTGGTAGTGTAGATCCACAATTCAATCTCTCTTATACATTTTTTATTTTTATTTTTTTTTTACATTTCTGTTACACCACATCACCCTGTGGCCTCCATGCTTGCCAGCTTATTAACATTTCTATGGCAGCAGTGACCCATCCTCCGAGTATCATCTTCTTTCATGTCTCTTACTCCCCTTTGCCCAAACTTCCCGTCTTTGTGAGTGATCCTCACACGCTCTTTCTTTGCCTTGAAACAGAATTAGACGCGCAAAGAAATGCTAATGTAATAACAATTTGCATATAAATGAGCGGATGCCAGCGTATTAAACCCATACCATTCGTACTGTAGGACGACAAACAACTTTTAAACATCTTTTTGTATGTGTGATCATTCCGAGAGATGCAGCCAAACAGTAAAATACCCTGACAATAATCGTTTATTTTAATATTGTAGTAAAGCTAACCCTTTCGACGTGTCTGTTGTGGCTCTACTCCCCACCCGCCTCCTCGGTTCGATGCTAGTCACATGGTACGCGTCCCGTCCAATCACACGGTCAGAAGTGCTCGGCTCGTAATTTTGAATAGACGGGTAGCGAGCAAACGAGCTGCGCGAGTTCAGCTCAGCCCTCCCCCTAAACTAGCAGCCACATCGAACCCCCTGTATTTTTCTTCCCCTTCGTGTTTTTCTTTTTGGCGGAGCAGTGGATATGAATGTTTTTATACGCTGAATGACATTTTAAGCGCTGTGTTTCTTTCTTGGTTATTACGAACATGAGTTCTCATGTTATTACTCCCGGGCCTTACCGAGCCACAAAACTGGTAAGTCGCCGTTTCACGGTTTGGGTCGAAGTTTGCCAGAGCAGCATAGCTGGGAACTGTAGTTTCATTCGTACACACAGCGTACGCTGTGATCAGTTCGTAAAACTAACGCATTTTAGACCGTAACTCGGGTTTTCAGCACTTGATTTGAGCCTCCGTCCGTCGTTAAGTCTCGTTAATCCACCCTGACCAAGCTAATCGCAGCTAGTTGTCTGCCCTGCAACGTTTTGTTGCCCTTTATACTCAAGCGAACGGAGGCGAAGCGACGTCACTTCAAACGTTCTATTATTGGCTCTAACTAGTCAATAGCATGGAAAAATTGCGTTATACCGTCGCCTTGAAGTTGTCCCTAGTTATTAAGAAAACGCTTTTGTTTGTTTTGGACGTTGCTTTATGAATTGCATTTTCTGGTGTTTTCAGTAAGTCGGTCCTCAATCCATCACCTGCCTCAAGGTAGACTAGTGAAAAGCTGTGTAATGTAAAAGAAGAATTTAACTGACTGAAAATACTAATTCGGGGTTATTTAAAGCGCATCTCAACTCTGTCACATAGAAAACTATGATTATTTTATTTTATTTTATTTTTTTGGTCTTTACTGTATCACCCTGAAATACATGGAGGTGTGAAACACAAAATTCTAGAATATTAGCAACTAGACGAGAGCCAAACATGTTTCAGTTAAACAGTAAATGTAAGAGAACTCTATCATATCAATCTTTTTATACAGTAGAGAGATTGATGACGTAGACCAGTGCTTGAAATCCCAAAACTTTTCTTTCTTTTTTTTTTGCAAACCACCCACAAAATTGCACCTATAATTTCCTGGCATTGCCATGGCTTCAAAAAAAAAAAAAAGTGGTGTTTTTGAATAAAGTTTATTCAAAATTGCCTTGTTATTTTTCAGTGGAACGAGGTGACCCGTCTGTTCCGGGCGGGTATGCCCCTCAGGAAACACCGGCAGAACTTTCGTCACTATGCCTCCTGCTTCACTGCCTCGGCTGCTGTGGACTGGCTCCACCAGCTGCTCTGCAGCAACAGCAACTTTGGCCCGGAAGTGACCCGGCAGCAGACTGTGCAGCTCCTCAAAAAGTTTCTGAAGAACCATGTGATTGAAGATGTGAAGGGGCGCTGGGGCAGCGAGGATCTGGAGGACAACAATACACTTTACAGGTTTGGGGGAGTGAGTGGGTGGTGCCTGCTTAAGTACAGGACCTTGTAATATGACATAGATCGTATCTAAACATGACAAATGTCCTGTTCTTCTCCAAAGGTTCCCGTCTACCTCTCCCCTGAAGCCCATTCCTTCTCCAGCCAGAGCCCTTGGCTCCGCTAGGAAAAGATCGTCCTTCTCTGACAAAGAAGGATTCTTTAAGTTTAAGAGCTTCAAGAAACAGGACAAGGAAACACAGGTGTGTGTGTGTGTGTGTGTGTGTGTGTGCGTGCGAGTACAAATGTACAAACAACATTTAACAATTAGAAAGTGACTGACATGTATTTCTGGTGTTTTTGGTCCTGGTTGGTTTTTATTTTTTCTTTATTTTGTCATCCAGGAAAATGTGGACCCGTCACTTGAGTCGGAAAGAGAGAATAAGCCGGTGGAAGAGGCGGAGATGCAGCGGCGAGAGCTGACGCCGGAGGACGAGCAGCAGATCTGGAAAGACATCACGTTGACACAGTAACATAAACACGCACGCACGCTGCAGGGAAATGAGCCGGTCGATGCGGAAGGAAAGAATTTTAACCCTGAGATTCACTGTGTGTTGTTTCAGCTTGAAGAAGATTCTGGGTGTTTCATCCCTCGATGACGTTTTAGACCAATATCACGTGAACCCCCAGAACATCATCCACAACATGACCAAAGTCAACAAACACGGAGTGGTCACGCTCGAGGACAAAACTGGTAGGTTGGCGCAGGGGAAACAACTGGGGTCAACTCCCACTGGTGACCTCCAGTTCACAGCTCAACATACTGTAGCTGTTGCTCAGGTTGACCTGTTGATTATGTCTCCAGATGACCTGCCACACTGGGTGCTGAATGCAATGAAGAGCCTTGCAAACTGTGAGTACCGAGAGGTTGACCACCACCCGTCGCCCCCCCCCTTTTTTTTGGCACATTTTGGTCAGCATAAAATAGACCATCATCGTTGCACCGCCGCAGGATGTCTTTAAAGGCCCTGAGACTGTTCGATTTCTGCCCGACGACCAATGCTGGTCTTACTTTGCACCGTGAGAGAGTTTTTAAGGACGGCCGTCGGATGCCAGTAGCGTAAATGCTAATGCTAGCAGAAGCCAGTAAAAGTGTAAAATAAAAAGTGTGGTTCAAATTTGCATTTTCACTTTTCAATATAAAAAAAAAAATGTTTCCAATGTGAGTTTTCATATTTGTTTATGCGTAGTAGACCGAGTGCATCGTCAGCACGAGCGCAGCTCCGCCGTGCCGTGAAGACTTTGCGTATTGACGTAGCCTGCGATTTACTACGGCTTTACGGTCTTCAACATCAAGCTCAGCAGCAGCGACAGTGCCGTAACAACCTCATCATTCCTCAGGGCCAAAATATGACAGCGAGCACCCTTCCTATCCCGGCTTCGAGAGGGACGTCTTCAAAACGGTCTCGGATTACTTCTACAGCCTCCCGCAGCCGCTGCTCACCTACGAGCTGTACGAACTGTTCATCAATGTGCTGGGTAGGTGGTCGCGCCGAGGTCACTTCCTGTGTGTGTTGAGGGAGAAAAATACAAGAAGGTGCTTTTAAACCACTCACACGTATTTGCTGTTCTGTCTCGTTGGTGGTGGTGGTGGCGCTCATTGACCGATGACGTTGCCCGTTTGACCGCTAACTCAGAAACTGGATGTTGTCACTTTGTGTTTGTGAAGTTCCTAACCGCAACATGTGTGCAGTGGTGTCTCTGCGTGTTTTGCCTGTTTGGTGTGACCCGAGTGGTCGTGCGATACCAGTTTGAAGTGAACTAAACCCTCTCCTCTCCTTCGCTGACCCACCGCCTTGCACCGCCTGCCTGCCTGCCTGCCCTCCGCCCCTCTCTCTCTCTCTCTCTCTCTCTCTCTCTCTCTATCTCTCTATCTCCCTCTCAGTGTTTTGTGGCTACGTCGCGGTGCCCAAAGCTCAGCAGCAGGGCAAACGCAAGAGGGGCGACGCGCCCTCGGCCAAAGCGTCCTTCCGCTCCACCGAGTGCCTCCTGCTGTCTCTGCTGAAGCAAAGCACGTGCGACGAAACCGAGTCGCCCATGAGGGAGGTGCTGGGCGGGAAGCTCCAGTCGCTGATGTCGACGCCGCGGGCGGGCGGCGGGGGCCAGGCTCACCTGGGCGGGAGCTGCACGACTCTGAACGCCCTGGGTTTTTTGAGGCCTCGCAGCAGAAGCTGCTCGCTGGAGAACATTCTGGACGACTCGGCTCCCCTGACGCGGCAGCAGCTCTTCGCCTCCGCCGACAGCCTGGCGTCCCGGGACGTCGGCCCGGTCCGCCCGGCCTTCCAGCGGCAGGCGACAAACTTTTTCCCCGGCGCGGGCTGCCGGTACGGCCCGCGAGCCGCCACCAGGAAGAGGCCGGCCTCCATTCTCTTGGGCCGGGTGCGCGCCGAAGACGCGACCCCAGCGGCCGCGCAGCGTCGGCAGCTGCCTGGACATGGTGGCGGAGGAGGCGGGCGCAGACTGCGGGCCGCGGGGCCGCTCCAGCAGCTGCCTGAGCGTGAGCTCGCCCTCTTCCTCCTCCCAAACTCCTCCCCTGCCCTCCTCCTCCTCCTCCTCCTCTTTTTCCACCTCCACCTGCGCTTCCTCCTCTTCACCGGCCAAAGCGCGAGGGTCCGACCCGAGGACGGGACCCTGCGGGCCGAGAGCCGCTTCCAGCACCTGCAATCTTTGGACGCTCAGCGCCGCGCCCACCGCGGCCCGGCGCTGCCTCAGCTCCCTGGAGCTGTCGAAGCCCGCACGACCCGCTTCGCTCTTCAGAACAGCTTCCCTCGCACCCGCCAGCAGCTCCACGCCCCCACAACCCAAACCTGAGAACAGTAAGAGTCTCTCCCCTCTACCTGCCTGTCTGTCTGTCTGTCTGTCTGTCCACTGGCTCCCTAATCAAACTAACCCTGTCTAACATTTAACCACCATCTGGTGTGTTTGGTGAGTATGTGACTTCTTGTCAAATCTTTGCATGACATTGAGATGGGAAATGATCCGGTAACGTAGGACGAATTGCATGCGTTGCTTGTTTAGATCAATGATCTCATTTCTAAATCACTTCTGCAGAAATGTCGTTACTGCTGTTTTGCCATAAAAGAGCTGACTGTATAAATACATTGCTGCCTTCCATGAGCTGACCACATGCTAATTACAAATGACAACGATGCTTTGTGTGCCGAATATGTGGGCGGGAATTGTACAGCACTGGCGGTGCAGTTCACTCAAAGCCAGCGTGTAAAAAGTTTGGGACAGTGGGCTCTCACCCTGGCTGAGAAGTTCACGCTACAGTGATTTTATATCTTTGAAGGAGGCCTCTACCGTGCACTGGTGAACGCTGCATCTCATAAAGCTTCTACACGTAAAGTGAATCACTAAAACCACAACAATGTTGTGGTTCAAAGACAAAACATTTCTGCAGCTGACCATCTTGTCAGTCAGAGAACAACATGTTAGACGGGGAATTAAATTTAGTTTAGTTTAAATTGGGTCAAATTGAGATTATATTAGAGTTATTGTGTGATTAGGTGCGCTCTGAAGTCTGATATTAGTGACTTTTTTGACCTAGTGTGTGTCAGTTTTGAGATTGCAAGTGATGGAATTTCCATGTTCACCTGAGAACTTGGAAATTCTTTGTGTGTGAGGGGAAAGAGCCAGATGCACTTTAGACAAAATGTCCCTGTGCTAAACATCGACGCCCTCACGCACCGCCACAAACACACAAAGCAGTCTGTTCACGTTTATTAGCGCATAATCTGCGTGAAATCCAACTTTCTGTTGTAGCTGTAGCTCCGTCCGTCCGTCCGTCCATCCATACATCTCGTCGTCCATTCAATCATTCAGCCAATGCGATGGATGTATGTGTAAAGCAAGCGTGATCCCGCCTCCGCCGCCACTGGTCGGTCGCGTCTCTCCGTCGCCACACTGTGGTAACGATGTTCGCGCACATGTACAGGCCTCCTCAAGCCTCAGTCCGAGGCGGTCGCCGTGGAGGCCCTGCAGCTCTGCACCCTCCTGCTGCCCCCAACCTCTCGCAGGAAGCTGCAGCTCCTCATGAGGATGATGTCCCGCATCAGCCAGAACGTGGACATGCCCCGCCTCCACACGGCCATCGGCACACGGACGCTGGTGAGAACCCAAACCTGATTGAACCCGAGCGCGATCTCTCCGCTGTTGCTTGTCCGGCATCATGGGAATCTACGTCCAGACACTGAAACCTTAAAACGCCTCCGTTGTTTCAGCGCGTGGGAGGGAAAAAGTACAATTTTTGTTTGAGTTGAATTGGAATTTATTTCAAATGTTCAAGGAAGAAAATGTAATAAAATGTAATATGTACACTGTTATATATATATGTTATATATCCCACAGGAAGAGAAGACGCCTCTATTTATCTCTTTTTCACTTTATTTCTCGCTGCAGATGATCCACACGTTCTCCGGCTGCGTTCTGGGCAGCGCCGTCGAGTGCGACCTGGACGAACTGCTGGCCACTCGACTCGTGTCGTTTCTGATGGACCACCAGCAAAACATCCTCTCGGTGCCAGAGTACCTGCTCAACGCCATCAACGGCCATGTGCGGTACCTGCGATCAGTGCAGGTACACACAGCAACTGTATGTGCACTTTGCATTCTGGCTTCATGTAGACTTGTTGCTTCGATAAAACATGTTGAAAATCAGCAAAAATTTGCAACCAAAAAAAAAAGCGACTGTTTTGCGTCAACCTCGTTCCCGATGTTTTGACCTCAGGTCCCTGTCAACGGTGATCCCGGCACTCACGACGTCGATCCGGCCTGCACCCCACTGCCCATCCACACGTTCTGCAGTCAGATCAGCAGCACCGAGTTTGAGCAGCAGAAGCAGGCCGCTTCCCAGAAGGCCATGGAGGAGCTGCTGGAGATGCTGGTGACGGACCAAAGCATCAGCCAGAAGGAACGACACAAGAAGCTGAAGCAGGTGGGTTGGGAAAAAAAAAAATTATTAACTTGCTCACGTAGCTCACTGGCGTGCTCAGGAGGGGGAGGGAAACTGAAATATGCTGAAATCTAAAATGTAGCCACTTGATGTCGCTGTTTCTTCTTCAAATCCAGACATTACACTGTAGACCTCTAATCGAGCATCTCATCGCTTCAGTTTCAGAAGCTGTACCCTGAAATCTACCGTCGGCGATTCCCCCCTTCAGAGCGGGAGAGCAGCAAGCCAAAGATCAAACCGCCGCTCCTAAGCATCAAGAAAGCCAAAGCTTTCGGCATCAGGAACTAGACCAACCAAAGACGCGTCGCCGCCCTCCTCAGGCCTTTTTTTTGCTGCACCGAAACAAAGACGGTTGTTCCAAGGCAAAACTTCTCCATCTTCATCTGTTCTTTTGTGTGGTTATGTTATTATGTTATATTAAGAGTACGTTTTGGGAGAAGGACTATGCAAATGTGTTCGCACAGTATATTAGTTAGCGAGTTGTTAACTTATTTAAGTGATGTCATTGGAAGTAGTTTACTAAAACTTTGTTTGGATGCTTTTGTCCTTTAACATTACTGCTTTCAAGACCGTTTTTATCTGCCTGAAGTTGAGTTTTTTGTTTGCTGTAATTTGCCAGATGTTCTTGTTTTATTTTTCCTGAACTGAGATCTGTCAGTTTCTTGCACTCCCCACTCTCATTGAATACTGTCCGTGCTAGAACGCCCCCCCCCCTCCGCCTATTGGATCGCACTGGATTCAGCATTGTGAGTGTTCAGTCGGCTTGTCAATCATCGGAATAGTTCATTTGTGTGTATTTATCTCTTATTCGGCCGTAAGAGAGACGGAAAGAAAGTCTTGCCATTTTGTGTAAACACTGTGCTAGAGTACAATCTCAGAGAAAAGAGACTCCAGTGGCTGTCTGTGTCTAGTGCTTGTCGCAGTGATGCAAGTGGTGCATTGCAGTGATGGTGCCAGCAAGGATCAGTCCACTCTGGTGCAATACAGAGCCATAGGATGTCAATGTCAGAAGGCGATGCGACAAACTGAACAAACCTTTTTGTTAAAGAAGGAAATGAAGCTTTCCTCTCCCTTATTTAAATGAAGTATTAGTTCTCACCTGCTGTGTTCTGTATATACATATACCTCCGGATAAAAGCCTGTTGCTCGTTTGGTACCGTGTTTCTGCTACTTGACAGTGCGACAACCAGTTTTAACCAGTTTTGTATTGTGGACGAACAGTTGTACTCTGGTTTTTACTTTGGAAAGTCCTGGGAAATAAACCTGTTTTAGCTCCTTCTTTCTATTTGTGAATGTCTTGTGTGTGTGTCTTCAGGCCTAGTTAAACCAAGACTAAATCTCAATCACAATTATGAAAATAGCATCAGTTGCAACCCTCTGTGCCTCTCACTGTCCATCATCTAATCTGTCCATCATAACCAGGATGCTTAACTGCTCAGGTAAATAGATTATCTTTGTAAAGTTGAGGGAAGCACTTTTGTTGGGTTATAAGAGAATAATTTTGGGATTTGGGGTAAAAATCAGAATTTAGGTTTGCATTAAATGTCATTTCTCGACACACAGAATGTTGTTAATGAGAATCAGGTGACTTGTGTATTTTCTGTTTTGTATAGTTTAACTGTTTGGTTTATATTAAATACACACTGTAATGATCATTCATTGTAAATGAATCATCACTCAATCACAGGCATTCGTAAAAGATAGATTTTTAAAACTTTATTTATTTTTGCACTAGTCCGTCATGTCTAAACCCATGGTGCTATGACAACTAGTCCAGCAACCTCAACTATTCATTTTTTCATTTCCCCCAAACAAAGAAAACAAAAGTCAGGGTTAATAATTTATCCCCCATGTTCATGTTCGCTCCTCCTCCTCCAAGAGCAGGCCAATTAAAATAGTTTGAGCGGAGCTGCTGGATGCGGTCTGGAACTAATTAGACCGGACTTTTTCCTCAACACACAAGCAACCAATACCTCCAAACTGTTTTACCAGCTTAACTTTATACGACTGACCCGCCGCCGCCGCTGGTCACCCAGAGCGAGCGAGTGAGCTGGTGTTTGTGTTCAGAGACCTGAACATGGGAGACGCTGTGAACTTCTGTATCTGGAGCAAAAGCAAAAGGCCAAGACGCTGAAAGGGAGAGGAGACAAAGCCGACTTGTTCAGACCAGGGACCAAAGGGGAGGAAGGAAGGGGGTGCAGGAGGCAATGGAAGCAAAACAGAGGGGATGGGGGGGGGCGGGGTGAGGAGATGCGGCGGAAAGATTTTTTGGAAAGCGAAAAGGGTGGAAAAGAGGGAGGAGGCAGAGATGGGCGAGGGAGGAGGGGAGGCGAGCACAGGAAATGTGTGCGGTTTAAATGCGAGCAGGAGGCCCCTTCCTCACAGTGTGTGTGTGAGTGTTGCAGTAAACAGAACAGCATGGTCAGCCGGTGAGCAAATCTTTCCTCCTTTTATTTGCATGCGTGAGAGATGATTGTGTTAGAACAAGAAAATCTATTTGAAACGTACTTTAGATTTTGATTTTAGATTGCACTCGTTTTCCCACGACGGGGGAAAATGAATCCTAGTGCAAAGTCATCAGGAGGTCTGGATGATATCGACACGCCCTCTAGATTTGCATTTTTACTGCCTGTTGTGGGAAATGAACATGATTCACACCAGAAACTTGGAGGCTAGATTCCTTTTTCACTTGCCTGTGGATCTGTTGAATCGCTGCTCTGGTATTTCTGCAGACCCTTCGGTGTTTGATTTGTTTTCTTGCTATTTAACCAATGTGAGTTTACATAATGCATAATGAAACCTTCAAAGAGAACTTGAGAGGGTGAAATAATATACCGAAACATATAGAGAGATATGGAGAGATGTGTGTTTCGGCCTAAAAGCCAAAAGTGAACCAGTGGAGGTTGAGCGGCGCAGGAGTTGGCTCACAGTGGAGGGAGCTGCAGGCAGACGGGGGTTCGGAGAGAACGGGATCCAGGCCCATCCAGCTGCGCTGACAGAAACAGACGCTTGTTGTGAGCAGGCCGCCGAGTGTCTAGAAAAACCTTCCTGTTGGTCCCACTAGGGGTCGCCAGACTGGCCACAGTCGACTGGTTCACATGTTTTTTGACCTCCCTGACCCTGTTTGCCTATCAAATCAGGTAGAATGCGAAATACAGGGGGGCTCCAGAGGGGTCGGACCCCCCTGATTAACCTGTGAGACGCCCTGAAAGGCTCTAAGCAAACTTTTAAGGAGGTCTCATATTTTTTCAAAAAGCCTAAAGAAAATTATAAATTTTTGTCACTAGTGGTCACTAAAATGTCTATAGGGTCAGCCTGTCTAAAATTAACATTTTTAAAAATATTCTATATACATGTAATATACCTGTTGCTTTTGTTTCATGTATTTTTATTTATTTATTTATTTTGAAGAGTGGAACATCCCGCCGCAGGCTACAAGAAGATCTTTGAGTCTGTGGAAGAGCTGAGCGAACCGATACCTGCGAAGGTCTCAGGTAAGAGGAGCATTCTGTCGCAATGGAGGAGACAGCTTTGAAAACTTTGCTAATGAAGGTACATACACTCTGTGTGTGTGTGTGTGCGTGTGTGTGCGTGTGTGTGTGTGCCCCTGCAGGTGTTATACCACCATGGCTCGGCGGCAGCCTTCTCAGGATGGGCCCGGGTCTTTTCGAGGTGGGAGATGAGCTTTTGCATCACCTCTTTGATGGACAGGCCATCATACACAAGTTTGACCTGAAGAACGGTCAGGTGACCTACCACAGGAAGTAAGACACCATTCACAGAGACTCAACGCAGTGGGGTTCCAGCGCAGCTTCAGTGTATTTGTCACACGCCGATCTCATTAGAATCCAATTAGAATCGGGAATGGACGCTGAAAAGGAGCTTCTGACGATGTTCTCACTGAGTAAAAACATGGCGCAGACGTTAGACGATGACAATCTCCTCCGCAGGTTCATCAGAACGGATGCGTATGTGCGCGCCATGACAGAAAACAGGGTGGTGATCACTGAGTTTGGCACCGCAGCGTACCCAGACCCCTGCAAAAACATCTTCTCCAGGTAACTCCCGGGCCGCTGGACTGATCCCCGTCAACTCATCATAAACACAAGTTGGTGTCAAAGAAGACGTGTTTTTGATTCGACTGGGCACCGGCTTGTTTGTGTGCAGGTTCTTTACCTACTTCAGAGGCATAGAAGTGACAGACAACTGCATGGTGAACATCTATCCAATCGGTGAAGACTTCTACGCCGTGACAGAGACCAACTTCATCACGAAGGTGGATCCCGACTCCCTGGAGACTGTGAAGAAGGTGACAGCTGATAAGTTCACATCTTTTTTTTCACAGACAGTAGCTGGTAATCTTACGCCTGCAACATCTTTTCGGTGTCGGCCTTCTCTGACCGTGCCTCCTGAATTTGGTTCCATTGCTCTCTCCTGTGGACATGTACTCCAACTAGGTGGATCTGTGCAAGTACCTCTCGGTGAACGGACTGACTGCACACCCTCACATCGAGGAGGACGGCGCCATCTACAACATCGGAAACTGCTTTGGCAAAAACATGAGTTTGGCTTATAACATTGTCAAGATCCCACCTCCTGCAGAAGGTGAGATTGATTTTTATAGGCATTTATACAGTACAGCTGACAAGCAATTGCACCTGATGTTGAGAGTTCAATATTATGCTTCAACTAAATTCCATTCCACCGCATCCAATCTGTTTCTCCAGACGGCTCTGACCCATTGGAGAAGTCCGAGGTCGTGGTTCAGCTGCCCAGCAGCGAGAGGTTAAAACCCTCCTACATACACAGGTCCAACCGTGTGCTCTTCCATATTTGAACATGACATGAGAGTCGAGTGTCAGGTCCGTGACCACAGCCGTGTGTTTTCATCGGCCTCTGCAGCTTCGGCATCACCGACAACTACTTAGTGTTGGTGGAGCCGCCGGTGAAGATCAACCTGCTCAGGTTTCTGTCCGGCTTGGAGCGTGAGGGGAGCAACGTACATGGACTGCTTCGAAGCCAACGACAGTATGGGGGTATGTTGAGAGGGATGTGTGGGGTGGCCAGTTTTTTTTTCTTTTTCTTTTTTACTACTTTTGTTAGTTTCAATGAATTTCATTGACAATTGTGGGCTTTTCTTTACTTAACGAAAGGGTATCAACAATTTTGTCCATGTGTTTAAGGACCCTTTGGATAGATACAGTATCCTTCAGAAGTTTTAATTCTGACCCCTAATAAATCTAATGCAAAAGTCAACTGAGAAAACTGAGACAAAAATGTCCTAAAGTGACAATGTGCAAGATTTAAACACGTGATCAATCTCTGACAGCAATAAGGAGGCAAACAAAAATATTGTCTTTGGACTTTAGAGAGCAGGAAGGGCCGTGTGAGTTTTAGTGTGTGGGAATCTCTTCCTACATAACAGCACTGCGCATCTGTGTGTGTGTGTGTGTGTGTGTGTGTGTGAACTGCAGACGTGGTTCCACCTGGCCACCAAGGAGCCTGCAGCCTACCTGAGCAGCCACAAGTTCAGGACCTCTGCGTTCAACATCTTCCATCATATCAACACCTACGAGGAGCAGGGCTTCATCGTGGTCGACCTCTGCACCTGGAAAGGGTGTGTGAGTGCGTGCGTGTGGGTGCGTGCGTGTTTTTGTGTTACTGTTTCTGCTATCTCCTCTCTCTCTCTCTCTCTCTCCCTGTCTCTCTCTCTCAGTCATGACTTTCTGTATAACTACCTGTACCTGGCCAACCTGAGGCAGGAGTGGGAAGAAGTGAAGAGAGCAGCGATGAGGGCTCCTCAGCCTGAGGTCCGAAGATACGTGCTGCCGCTGGATCTACACAGAGTGAGCTTACTTTTGCATTTTCCATCATTTTCCATAATCCTAATGTCAAATATCCATAACATAAGCTACTACTTTTTGTATAGAGGTCTCATAATGTGCCTGATTGACTTTACCAGGTTCATCCAACAGTAACGTCTCTTAAAAAAAACACTCATGAGTGAGAGTGCTGTTAATTCATTTGCTCACTCTGCTTTTTAAGAGAACATGTTTTAAAGCAGGGAGCTCAGAAACTCTGCCCCTTGTGATGTAACAAAGTGCACTGCTACTTCAATGATCAGTCATCTTGCTTTTGTCTCTTTCTTTTTTTAGGAGGAGCAAGGAAAAAATCTCATCTCTTTGTCCTACACGACAGCGACGGCTGTTCTTCGGAGTGATGGCACTGTTTGGTTGGAGCCTGAGATCCTGTTTTCAAAGCCAAGATTAGGTAATAATAATAATAATAATAATAATAATAATGATATCTGTGAGTACTTTCATCCCTTACATTCAAAAGCACTCAAATTGAGTGTTGACTGATTATATTACATGGTTGACGACTAAGTTATGATAAAACCTGTCAACCTGCTAAATTAGGCACCACCTATGGACTCCTCATCACCAGATGGAAGAACCTCTGCACATCCTTTGAATCTGTTAAATCTCTATTTCATCTGTTTAAGCAAAGCGCTTCAACTTTAACTTGTAAATGTGTGTGGAGATGCTAAATTTGGACAGGGAACATTTTGTTACTGAGGGTGAACACAGATTCGTTCCTGCTGATTTAGCCAGCAGTTAATGCAGGTATCCAAAGGTTAAGAGAAAGGCCTTTATAGTGCTGATCTTGAATGCCACCTAGTTCAGGTAAAATACACTAATCTCGAGCAGCAGTTTAAAATCTGAACGATCCGGCTTCTGTGCAAATATGAATAAAACAATTACTATTTGTTATCTTAATATTTGGTGGTTTAATTAATCTTAACAACGTATCTGTCATGGACAAAAAGACAAGCAAAAGCAATCAATCGATCAACCAATCAATGGATACTTGCACACTGACTAAAACACTTTTAATGGCGTTAATCTCGTGTTGACTCCGTGTGTGTTTCAGCCTTTGAGTTTCCTCAGATTCACTACAGCCGATGTCGAGGAAAGAAGTATTCCTTCACGTACGGCCTGGGACTCAACCACTTCATCCCTGACAGGGTAACCGAGTCTTCTTCTACTCCCTCAGCCAAATGCGGTGTCGTCGCTGACGTTCGTCGTTTGCTGACACTTGATGCAGATTGTGAAGCTGAACGTTCAGACCAGAGAGGCTCGCGAGTGGCTGGAGGAAGACTGTTACCCGTCGGAGCCGCTCTTCGTGCCCGCTCCTGACGCTACGGAGGAGGACGACGGTAGGATTCTGTGATTGTTGACCGGGTTCGCAACGCATTCAAAGAGACGACACAAGTTGAGTTTGTTTGACTGAGAGACTTCGTCGAGAGAGCAAGCCATCAGTCGTTTGCTTCACCTGTGCGCTGCTGTCAGTCGGAAGGAACATTCAAGATCAGCACTTTTGCAACTGTTCCACATGGTTCAACAGCGATCCTTGCGAAATGCAAAGTTGTCCGGTAAAATACACATGAATAGTGCAACGGGCATGGTTTGTGCGTTACACATATAGTACATACACTTTTGATGTTTGATGCAGCATGCAAAACTAAAACTAAAAAATATAATAAAATGTATGATGTGTGTTTCCACTGCTGATCTGTGTCGCAGGAGTGCTGCTGAGTATCGTGGTGAAGCCTGGAGCGGAGAGACCGGGTTTCCTGTTGCTGCTGGACGCCGCCACGTTGACAGAGCTGGCCAGGGCCGAGGTGGAGACCATCATCCCTGTGACGCTGCACGGCATGTACTGTGACCCCAAACCTGACACACCCTGAAATACTCTGCATTTACCCTCCCTGCATCACCTTGACTTCTGTTAGAAACGAACAGCAAAAAAAAAAGGTCATAAGACGTACAGAATATCTCAACCAGTCACTCTTCTGCTCGCGACCTCGAATCCAACGGCTCAATAGATTACAAGGCAGAATGCAAATGTTCGTGTTGTGGTTTTTATATGGTGTGTAACACAATTATTGTATTATTCTTTTTTTATTCTCGGGCAGCATCATTAAACTGATGTCGTTGTTTCTCTACATGATATTATTTACCCATTCTGACCAGGGTTAGCAACATTCTGCTGACTTTTATGAAAGCAACAAACCTTTGTGAATTGCAAACACAGATCAAGTGATGTTTTATTTTGCTTTTTATTACAACATTCATGTGTTTTGATTTCGTGAACAATCATCACCCACAAAGACATCAGTTAAATTACGCATGTAAGGCAAAGATCTACATTTAAATAACAAAAGTCTTTTTTCTCCAAAATATTAGTTGTAGGTATTTACATCATCTTTTTTTTATACAAATAATTACATTGAAGCAATCAAGATGTTTGTTTGTACTGTTGATTTTGGCAAAAATAAACATTTGCATTAATTTCAACTGGCAGAGAGTTGAGTTCACATGCTGCATATAATTAAAACCCACTATGAAAACACTCCACATGCCTGTTGGAAAACTGGATTCAGAAGAGGTGACATTTGGCCTTTTAATCTCACACAATACGCAGTTCTTCATTGTGTCACATCAGTGAGCAACGCCATCACTTAGTTCTCTTTAATTCTTTTAAAATCACATTTCTGTGACAGAGGCCACTGTGGTATTATTATTATTACTACTAGTTGTAATGTTGCCAACTTGATGATATGGACTTTACATGGTTTGTGTCCCACAGTGTTGAATGAGAAAGGCATCTTCATCAGTAGGCAAAACAAACGACCAAGTCATTTTTTTTTTGTCTGTCGGCCAAAAACGCAGTAAATGTTAATATGCCACTAAAAGCCATTGAGGGCATTTATATACGTAAAAGTGGTGAACACAGCTTCTGTGTGGAGAGCTGATACTGCTGCTGCTTGATGATGTCCAGACACTGCCCAAGAACCTGTGCACAGAAACCGAGATTAGAGAAATAGATCAGCCCCAACAGTCTGGTGTTGGTGATTTATTTTGTACCTTTCTGGTGTCCTGAGGTAGAATGACTCCATCATCCCAGAGGCGGGCCGAGGAGAAGAAGGCTGGGCTCTGCTCCTCCAGCATCTCCTCGAGGTCGGCCTCATGCTCGCCACCAGGGGGCAGCAGAGAGGCGGAGCTGCCCGGGGCGGCCAGTGACACTCTGGCATTGGGCCACAGGAACAGGAAATTGGGGTCGAAGGCTCGGCCACACTAGAAACAGACCGGGAAACAAGGTTTAAAATGCCTTGAGCGCAAACAGTATATATATATATAATCTGGACCTTTAGGGTGTCAAGTGTCTCACCATGGCATAACTGTCAACGCCATGGCAACCCCCGATCACCACCGTGATTTTGGGGACGGAGGCGCAGGCCACCGCCGACATCATGGAGCCCTGAGCCTTGATGCAGTTGGTGTTTGTCTCCGCCTGAAAGAAAGAAAGATGGAGGGAGATACAGACAGTTTTGCGTGAAACTGTTTTGGCCAAAGAGCAAATGCAAAACGCAGCTCTCTGCCATCCAACTCTTGGCCGTTATGAAAAGAAATCAACATGTCTTTAACATTAAAATTAAAAAGAAATGACAAAATAAATTCAAGTGTCTAATTAAAAAAAATATCTTTGTCCATGGCTGCTCTTAGCATGTTAGAGAAATAAACAATACAGGCCAAACCTTCTCCATTCCGACTGCAAAACTAAACCTCTGCCTACTCTTTTTCGGAAACTTTTAGATTCTTTCTTTTTTTTTTGCTTGTTTCTTGCAATTTCAATCTGTTACTTATATTCTAAGTCTTTTTCCATGATTTAAATGTCAGAAACAGAATTGTTAATCTCAGATAATTCATAAATAGACATGCATATTTGTACATCTGAAGCCTCCATTCGTGTGTGAGTGTATGTATGTGCGTGTGTGTGTGTGTGTGTGTGTATGTTCCTGTATACCTGTGCTACGGAGTGCGTTGGAGCCGCTGCGGGCACCGTGTTCTGCAGGAAGAGGAGGGGGACGTCCCTCTGGTCACACAACTGCACAAAGTGGCTGCCCTTCAGTGCCGCCTGGTTCAACAGCTCTCCGTTGCTGGCCACTATTCCTACCAGGTGCCTGGCAGGGGGCAAACGTGAACGTCAGAAGAAGGTATGTGGTGTCAACGCATCTTCTGGAATGAATAACTTGGCATCTCATAGCTGAAAGAAGCAATTTGCTGAATATTTTGTTTTTATTTTACCCGTGGATCTTTGCAAAGCCAGTGACCAGCGTCGTCCCATAGCGACCTTTGAACTCCTGGAAGCGGCTCCCGTCTGTCAGTCGGCTGATTAGCTGGGCAGAGCGAGTGGAAAGCACAGGACTATTATAATCACTATTATTGTGATCATTTTTATTATTATTATTATGACGTTGGACCAACTGGGGTTTTTCCTCTTTGTTTCTGTGAGGATGCAGCTTATGTTTGTTTTATTGATGCATCAATAACGATGTCATTATCTGTACCAGTAACAGGGTTGAGTACTCTACTTGTACTCGTAAAATACGTACCAATAGCACGACACCAATACCAGTTGTATATGTACACTACCAGTCAAAAGTTTGGACACACCCTATGAATCTGTGGAAAACTGATTAAAAAAAAAAAATCTAAGTAATTCTACAGTGTGTGTAGTGTCCGTAGACATCCGTTACTCTAGAGGGAGCTCTAAGCACCAAGTGAGGGTCACCTGACAGGAAGTCTATATATTAGAAATGATGTCATGTGATTCTCACTGTCTGTGATCCACATGTGCTAGTAAAAAGCCAACCAGTCTACTTTTTGATGTCCTCCTTGACTTTCCTGGGGTCACAATATTATAATGTGGAATGACCTTATGAAGTACTCGGTGTGGGTGAGTACCAAAATGCAAGCACTCGTACTCTGCTCTTTCAGTTCATTTCACCGCGCGATGTGAAGGTGTCTACCATTTTCACATCCAGGCTGTGGCTGTATTCTTTGGGAGCGAATCCCATGAGCTCGTCTGACGGGTACAGCGGCTCCTCCGCTCGCTGCTCGTCCTCCTCGGGCAGCTCGAAGTTGAGGGTGGACACGATGTTTCTGGTGTGCTCAAACGCCTCCTTCTCCTCCGGCGCGAAATGATCCACGCAGCCGCTCACCCTGAAAACCGGAAGATCTCAAAGTTCACCAACGCGAGGAGTTTACAGAAGATGTGTAGCGAAAGCAAGTGAACCTACTCAGCGTGAAGCCGTGCTCCTCCCAGGTCCTCCGGCGTCACCTCCTCTCCTGTGGCAGCCTTGACCAGTGGAGGCCCACCGAGGAAGATGGTCCCGATCTGGTGCACCATCACCGTCTCCTCGGCCATGGTCGGGATGTACGCTCCTCCGGCTGTGCACGATCCGCACACAACCGACACCTAAATGATTTGTTGCTTGTCAACACGGGTCGTTTGTATAACATTTCAAAGCCAATCAGGATGTGAGTCAGGGGTGGGCGAACTTCTTGACTGGTGGGGCCACAGTGGGTTCTAGGGGCCAGAGCAGGAGCAGATGGATGGAGTGTTTTGGTGAGCCACCTCATAGGAGGAAAAAACATATATGGGATGTGTGGAAAACGTGTGCTTTAATGTCAATTGAAAGTGAACAAAAGCGTCACAACAAAATCAGTGTATTTGACGGCCCACAGTGTTTAAGTCTTTATTGAAATGACTCTCAAAAGACTGAAAAAAATTGATGAAATATTCAGCTATTTTATTACTTACTATTAATATAATTTCTTCAAGTTCGGCAGGCTGGATTAAAAAGCTTAATGGGCCACATATGGCCCCCGGGCCGTAGTTTGCCCATGCCTGATCAAAGTGAATATTTTTAAATGCACTGACACTATTATGAGCTATGACCAGTGGCTTTTTGGAAAATGACCACAAGTTGGAGGGGGATGTCGGTATTTGCAACAGAGTTCTTGCAATTTGTAATGTAAAGGTGAGGCATGGATACGCCGTCACGGTTGTTCACCTGTGGGATCTTCATGGCAGACATGATGGCTTCATTGTAGAACGTCCTTCCTCCCTGGTTCTTGTCTGGAAAGATTTCAGACTACAAAAGAAAATTCAAAAAGAGAAGGAAAGTTGTTAGATGGAAAAAAAATCCTGAGCCTGTCACGAAGGGCTTCTGTGAGTGTCTGCGCGTGCGTGCACGTGTTCACCTGCAATGGCAGGAAGGCTCCCCCGGAGTCGACCAGGTAGACGCAGGGCAGGCGGTTCTGAATGGCGACTTCCTGTGCTCTCAACTGCTTCTTGACTGTGATTGGATACGCTGTGCCGCCTTTCACCGTGGCATCGTTGGCGATGAAAACGCACCAAAGACTGTTTATTCTGCCAATACCTGAAAGATTACATTCACGCACAACACACGGTGTCAATTTGAAGCACTTCTCTCTCGCATCACATTCACACAAATTTGTTGGTCACGGCAAAAAAATTAGGGGGAAATCTGAGGTCAGCACAGCTGCAGAGAACCACCAGATTACACCGTATAGAACAGGCGTGGGCAAACTATGGCGCGGGGGCCATATGCGGGCCGTTAATCTATTCAATCCGGCCTACTGACTTGAAGAGATTATATTAATAGTCGGTGATAAAATAGCTGTATTTCAGTGTTGTAAAGGTCATTTCAGTGAAGAGCTCAATACCGTGGGGCTTCTATGACTCTTATTTTATTGTAAAGCTTCTGTTCATTTTCAATAGACGTTAAAGCCCATGTTTTATGCACATCCCATGATATATCTTTTTCTCCTATGAGGTGGGTCACCAAAACACTCCATCCATCTGCTCCTCTGTCAAATTTTCGAACCCACTGTGGCCTCCGAGTCAAAAACTTTGCCCACCACTGGTCTGCAACATGGTTAAGGTTAAATACGCAGGTTTTGCAGTTCGGTGTCTGACCAGTGAGGCAGCCGGCTGAAGGGATGTCCCCGTACGGCAGATCCAGGCCGGCAAATGGCGACAGCTCCAGGAAGTCCTCGTCATCCAGCAGCAGACGCAGCCGATCCCTCACCAGCAGCTTCTTGTTTCTCTTCGTGTGCCTGATGATGGCGTTTTCCCCTCCACCTTTCTTCACCTTTTCACTCAGCTCCACGTACCTTTGGAGGGGAGACGGCTAATCAATGGCATGCGGTGACGCTTTCATCCTCCCAATGCGATCGGAACGAAACCTACTTCTTCCAGCAGGCGTTGCTGTTTCGGAGGTTGGCTTCATACACGTGCCGTTGGACCGGCAGGAGGGGTTGCTCCAGCGGTGGGAAGGCGCTGCGCAGAGCCCTCCTCTTTCTGGCTGCGGTGCTGAAACAACAGACTGAACAGTGCCAACGCTGCTCTGCCAACCTGCAGAGAAATAATCACGCTGGACGTGAGCAGAGTTGACGATAATTAAGTCAATGATTAGCTAGTTGTGGATTAACGGTGACTAAATGCACAAGGTAATGCGTTTCCCTCAAATTTCTAGATTCATTTAGTGTTAGAGGAAATTATAATCAAGCAAGCAAGCAGCCGGGTAAAACGTTTATGACTAGAAGCCGTGCAGTCAGACACAAAATGCAGCAAAACAACGTTAATAAAGCAGATAATTATTAAGAAATGAACAATAACCCTTACTAAGACAGGTGTGACAGGTGGGCATTAAAGGTCTTTAAGAAACTGTCCACAGTCCATTTATATGTAGTCCCAGGTTATTAATCTCATATTAGCAAGGCTTAAAGAGATCAGATCAATTGCACATCACAACCATACATTCTACAGACACATCACAAACGTACAACCAACGATCACGTCATATGATTGCAGGTGATCCGAGGAGGACAAGGACATAATAACAACAGGGTCACACGAAACTACTGCAATCATGCACTGCAACTGCAAACTATTTGTTTTACACAAAAGATCGAGTAAACAAGTCAGCATAGCAGGCAAACGGACAACTTTGAATTCATCAGGCGTCCAGCAACGAAAAGAAATGTATGTCAAAGGTCGCGCAGAGGCAAAAGTAGTCGAGAAAGGTGCGAACGCAATCACATTGGGGATTTGCATTGTCTCTTACCTCACCATGCAGCGGTACATTTCAACCTGTGGAAGTTTTACACACTAGTAAAATGAAACCGTTGGAATATGTCACAAAAACATTGAGCGCAAGCTCAGACCGAAGCGGCGGTAGGAGGCGGAACTTCCGTTAGCAGACTTCGTTCTTCCGGTCTAAGCAAGTCTGAACTGAGCTGCTGTTATTAAGACTAGTTGAACCGCCACCACTAGATGGTGCAAGTTGATAAATAAGACGCATAATGCACAAATCCAATCAGGTTCCAGACACTTTTCCTGTCAAGTTGGCCAATAAACAAACAGCGAGCTATTCGATGAGTGATTGGTGTTGACAATGCAAATGAAAAAGCTACTCACACGCACAGCTCCTACCAACTAAAGTAACTGAGGAAGACACTCACAAGTGTATTAAACTAGTGTTAGGGTATAGTCTGCACATTTACATAAAATAACTTTGATTTTACAGACATAATTTACATTAAAACACCAACAAGTGGTGTCTAAAAATGACCAGAAAATGGTATTTGTCACTAGTAATACTACCCCTACACACCATCCCCTGTTTTTCCCCCTTTGTGACATAAACCGTATCTATCTATCTATCTATCTATCTATCTATCTATCTATCTATCTATCTATCTATCTATCTATACAAAAATTAAAATGCAACAGTAAACAAAACACATTCGACTAAGAGAGAACATGCAAAGGATAAATTTAAAAAAAAATAAATCTAAACTGACGTTCAAAAAACTAATTGAGGTAAATTATAATTGACTGTTAATGCGCGACACAATGCTGTCTGCCCACTGCTGTAGTGACGCAATACAACCGCTAGATGACTCTGTTTCACTACGTAATCGTTTAAATTTTCTAAGGCTGGTAAAATTGAAGGACTTAAAACTCTTTACAAGCTAATTTAAAAAAAATGAACAAGACCTATAGGAAAACAAATATTTTCATGAATGAGAATTTATGTGTGATCAATAGAATCTAATAAGAGAATATTTTTTTGCTTTATTTCAGTACAGTTTCAGGATGCAATACAATTTTGATACACTTTGAGCAAAGCGAATAAGGTGTTATTTTTCTAAAAAAAATAAAAAATAAAATGGTAGCACAACAGCTGCCAAAAATAAGCAGGATTTGCTTGTATAATTTAACGCAATGCAATCATAAGACATAAGACAAATATGAAAATACAGTGTAAATGTCTGTCTGTTTGCAAGTTGCATGTGAAATTAATGTAATAATCTATTTAATAAAATACATGCATTATTTAAATTTCAAAGAAGACAAATGATAACGGTACTAGAGGTGTTGATTTTTTTTTTTTTAGAAAAAAAGAAACAAAAACCTGGGAGAAAAATCCACACACTTCAATCTGAAAAAAATGAAAACATATATTGAATGATTCGAGCTTTCAGTCATAGACTTCTATCAGGATCATTCACGGTTGTTTTAATCAGTTGGCCAAAGCTCCTATTTCGTTCCATTCAATTCCTGGACGTAAAGAAACAGAACACGGTTCTATGTTGCGTTCCAGTGGCCCTGCTTTTCCCAGCCGATAGAGAGCAGGAGGAGGAGGAGGAGAAGAGGGAAAGGGAGGAGTAGGTGGAGGAGGAGTGTACGTCAGTCTGCAGACGGGCGGTTTGAAACTGGAGTCCCTCCCGGCGGCAGGTCAGGAGTCTCTCTAGCGGCGGAAAACTGCGTCCAGCACTGGGACAAGTCAGACAGGGGAATCCGCAATGAGTTGGGGAACGGAGCTCTGGGTATGTCTCTCCTCTTCTGCCCGTGTTTCTTAGAATGTGTTCGGCTTGCTTGAGCCGTGGGCGGCACGTCGTCTCTTTTTTGGGGAGGGAAAAATGTGCTGGAAGTGAGGTGCCGCTTTACCTTTTTAGCTTTTGTGTGACATGGCGAGCTGCTGCTACGCCGTTGTAGCCGGCGCGGCTAAAGGCTAAAGCTAATCCGCGGTGCACCTTAAACGGCTGTGACAGACAGCGGGCGGAACAAAAGGCAGGTCTGCGCGGGGGACACACGCACACACACACGGGGCTCGAGAGCCACCCCTCCGGCCCCGGGGTCAACCTGCCTCCACCGCAGCTAGACTCGACAACCCTTTCAGCCATTGTCCGTACCGCAGACTTTGTCGCGTTTGTTGCCCGTTTCTCCGCCAAGTTGCGGAGTCGAGTCATTTGCGTGTCACACCCTGTTTGGAAGAGCGGCTGGCAGGGGGGGGATATACGGGAACAACGACCGCTTAGGGGGGGGGGGTTAACTTCGTAGTCGGGTTGTTTCCTCACACTGGTTGCATCATCAACATCAACACGCCTCTTTGTTGTCACGTCTCCGGCTCTTTTGTTTTAACGTCAATGTGATTGGCGTGGAAAGCCAAAACTGGGACGGTGTCCTCCTCCTTCACCTGACTGCGTTTGTCCTCCCTCGATACCTGGCAACAAGCCGACGACGGGACAGTGAACGCAACGCTACTTCACTGCCTGCTTATGTCTCTTAAATGTAAACTGTTTGCCGCTTGACTGAGCGGTAGTGTTTAAATGACATCTGCTGATGTTGTTTTCCAGCCTCGGCGTGTCTCAGTGAGTTATATCAGGAGCAGCGGGTTTTTTTTTTTTAAATTTATTTATTTATTTATTTTTTTGTTGTTGTTGTTGCCGATGCGTGGGATTATTTCTTGGGGGGAATAAAGCCAGAGCTGGGTTGTGTTTTTGGGGTGTTGGCCATGGCTAGCTGCTGCAACCGGAGAGGCAGCATCCCCTGTGTGTGTGTGTGTGTGTGTGTGTGTGTGTGTGTGTGTGTGTGTGTGTGTGTGTGTGTGTGTGTGTGTTCACCTCCTCCCGCTGACCTCAGTGGTTGTTATCTGCAGGTTAATTCAAGCTAGTTTTTCTGCCTGCTCAGCCGCACACCGTGACTTGACGATGCGACCACACGACAGAAACGTGTGTTGGTCGAACCGTGGTGAAATATCGCCAACGCACGAATGCAGAAGTCAAAAATTTGTCAAAAATCCATCAGTGTTGCTATTGGATCCCTCTGTAGGCTTCCGCTCACTCCTGCATCAGAACAGTACTTGACTTCACTTGGTCTTTGTGTTTTTCATAATGGTTGGTTTTTGCATCTTAATAAGTCACAATTTATGTATGTCTAAGTTTTAATTACGTGAAGTTGTTTTTTTCCCCCCTGAAAAATAATCATTTTAAACATCATTGTAAGTATGTGGTGAGCTATTCTACTGAAAGTGTCAGTTCTGAAAAGATTTTCCATCTTTTCTCATTTTTGTGGATGAAAATATTGTTTTTCTCCCCGCGTTAAAGCTTTTAAATACAAGTGATGAAACTGTCTGAAAGGATAATCAAGAGAACAGGATTGCTTGCCCCCTTATTTTCATTTCATTTATTTATTTAGCACACATCAAAAAAAAAAAAATTAAAAAAATCAATGGTGCAGGGATGAAACGAAGACCAATGGGCTTGTACAGGAGTTCCACCCTTTTCAATAATTACAATCAACTTAAATTAATGAGGCTAAAAAATAAACTTTGAGACACAGTACAAATAATCAATGTTGGATAAGAAAAAGAGACAAATTACAGATTATTACTTGGTGAGTAATGGACAATGTAAACAAAATTCGCAATTCATTATAAATGAAAAATATATGAGGATGGGAAAAGAGGCATGATGGTGATGAAGATGACCTTCATGCAAAATGTCAGCGCTCGACTCAACCGCACCAGCAGCGTTGTAATATTATTTTGAAGGAATATATCAATAATCTTACGTGACAAATGGGACGCACTCTCTTTCTCATGAAACCTGTTTCCCTCGGCTGCACTTCATCGCAACATCAGCGCGGCAGCGAAGCAAGGCACGCTGTGACCTGACAAAGCAGAGGCGCCATCTGACAGACCCTCATAATCCCCCACCAGATCAGATTAATATGTTAGCCGTCTGATGTCAGATTACACTTGATTGGCTGTCTGATGTCAGATTAGGGATTACTGTTGGCAAAATAGCATGCAGAGGAGATGATTGGCTGTGGCGTTTCACAGATTATGACTATGCAGTGTGGGCTTTTACACACGTTAGTCTCGTTTCAGTTTGTGTGTTGGCAAACAAAGTATGACGACTGGCAGTTCTTATTGCAGAGATTAAGATGTTGACTAACTAGTTATTTAAATGTATGGATAGTTGATTTATGTTTTTTTAATTCTCTTACCTGCTAATGCATCTATTATACTGTACATGTGCTTAAAAGTGAACAAAAAACTGAATTTCAGAATGAAAAAATAATAATTTAAACATTAAAAGTTATCTTCCACTGTTGTTTTTATTTTTTTTCAAAGAGATTGCTCCGCGATGTTTGATCGTGAATAAGAAGCATTGCCGTAAGGTAAATAAAAAAAAGCACCCCAAGCTCTGGTTCACGTCTCAGCATGCCGGCTCCAGCCTGTGCCTTTGATACATTATAAAGCGAGCAAGGAACATCCTATTACCGTGCTGGCTTCCTGCCCTGCGAGACACTCGCATAAAGTAGGAAGTGTTGGCCTGAATTAAAGCCTTGTGTGCGCGCTTTGTGCCAGGATGCTGCCCTGCTGTGCTCCGTTCTGTCTGGCTGAGGTGAGGTGGAGGCCATCGGAGTGAAGCGGCCAAGTCTGACCAGAGGACTGGAGGCCTGCAGGCTGTCGTCTCTGCTCGCCGGCCAAACTCAAAGACAAGGATAAAGGGATCAAAACGCTAGGATGGAGGATAGGAGACAGGCTCTCTATGGCTGGCCAAACACCTGATTCTTTTTTTTTTTTTTTTTTTAAGTTTGTACGGTGTTGAATGGATAGAGGACACATTGTAAAAACTCACACTCAGAACATCGAATGGGTTTTTTGTCTTGTTAAAGCTTTTGGCAGACCAAGAGGTCACATGTGTTTGCTCTTCTCTCCCTCATGCATTGTGTGGATCTAGAAAAGCATTTGAAGCGTTCCACGGATGGATGGATGAATGGATGGATGGATGGATGGATGGATGGATGGATGGATGGATGGAGTTCAAGTGTTTTCCCTAGGTGTCCAAAGAGAGAGTGTGTTTGAGTGGAAGACACAGGTGTGAATCTCTTGATGCACAGAGCAGAGTAATCGATTGTATCACAGGATTCAGACAAGGCGGTTCAGTGTCTCCTCTCTTCTTTTAGCTATTTATAGACTGCTGCGTATCCGCGTCTGGAGTGACTCCCGTTTGACTGAATCTCTTGTACTCGCCTTTGCATTTTGAGAGGGGCAAACTAAAAATGAGAGACAACAGAAATACTTTTCTGGTGTTGATGGGGGGGATTCACGACGTGTGAGTCAATGGGTTCTTCCTCATGATTTTGTTTATTACATTTTTTGTGTACGTTTTTAGGTGTTGGAAGGGAATGAAGAGCATCGTAATATTGTTAAATCCAGCTCAACTTCTTTCAGTTGACCTGCGTTATATTTACTGTAAAATGCTACTGCTATTGGTCATTGGTCAAGGGCAGCCATGCCACTTTGATATTGGAGTGTCTGGCCATTTATGATAAAAAGATGATACAAGTGTTAATATGCTATTGAGTTGTAGACTTGCCTCGGGGTCAGATGGCAACCAAACAAGTTCCTACAGGATCTGGCTTTATTTGTGGTGTTGAGGTGCTGAGTGATACTGTATGTGACAAGAAAAAAAAGGAAATGTCAATAATAATAATGATAATAGTAGGACAAAAAAAAAAAAAAAAAACAACTAATAAATTAACTCACAAGGGAAAACTACAAAACCCTCCCTGTTTCTGAACTGGTTTCTACTGAAATTAGGATTTCTTTAGCTTCCTATCATTGACATGTCGATTTGCTGCCCTGAAAGCTCCCAGAAGAAGCCACGCAAGTTTGCGCTTTGTATTTCGGAAGCCTAAAGTGTGAGGGCAGCCTGTCATGTCGACGCCAAGTCTTGCCAAATTGTACGACACATTTTTGATGGTGTGGGAGACAAAGCGTGAAGGTTCCTGAGAGGTAAAGCACACACTGATGTGATTGGGTAACGCGAGGGTGGATTTTAATTAATACAATTTTCCCGACAGACATCAACAAGAGATGGTGGGAGGACAGCGGTTGGCCTGAGAGATAATTTAGAGGAGACAAAAGCCCCTGAAGAGGGAGGAAGGGTGGAGATGTTGTCATAGGGTGGGAGGTGAAGAAGACCAGTGAGCTGTGTTGTTGACAAAGTGGATCAGATGAGTGTAATACCATTTTCACTTGAAGTGAACTGGTCACGTGACCCCGTACATCATGTCCAGTGACTTGTAAATGTGAACAAAGTGTATTCATGACACTTTTGCGATATACCTCTATATCAATACATCTGAAAAACCACCTCATGAGAGCGTCAAAACCTTTTAGCCATATTTGAGAGGTTTTTCCAAGTTTAGGTGTTTCCATGACCAGTTTTTCATTGCGTCATTTAGGTTTTGTGCAATTCTAGGGGCAATGGAAACACAGCTACTGAGTGGCAATAGCTGTTAGATAAAATCATGCTAGAATAGTATGAATCATCAGATGAGTACCAACCACAGGCTTCTGCATGGCCAAAAAAAATAAAAATACAGAAAGATTTCTCCAAAGTTTTCTCAACCTAATTTGATTTTGCGTGACGGATGCGACTGCGACCGTGCCAGACGCAGCTTTCTTCCCTCGACCCTGATGCTGCTCCCCCGCCTGCTCCCTTCCTTCGTTGCACTCATCAATGGTCCCATTGGCTCTCTGCCTGGATCTTCTCACAGCTGAATCCGCCCAGCCAGCTGTGCATCCTTCAGACAGATGCTCTGACCTTGGATAACCTCGACCCTCATGAGCTGACTTTTCGACTCATCTCCAAGTCTGGCCTTAATGTTGGAGACGCATTGCTTCATTCTGCTGCCGTTCCTAGGGTTGGGTATCATTCACAATTTTTTGATACAATGCCAATTTTGACACTGTGGTTTCGATACCAGTTCCAGACGATACCTGTTTTGATACCAGATGTTTTAAAACCAATTTGAAAGATAATTAATTTGTTTGACAGGAGCGGAGCATTTCGGTCAGTGCTACAAATGTATTGAAGTTCAGAACCCAGACCTGGCCCTTCCTTGCCTTCAGCTTTTTACGGCACCCAGTTTATGCCTAAAGCTGCTGGGTTTCAGCCACCTGCTTACGAGGACACGCAAAGGTGGCACGAAATCAGTTGTAGGGCAAGAAGTAGAAATGGGGTGAGATCAGTGGGAGCGATTGGAGCAACCGTACACTGCTCAAAACATCTGCGTTTTTCAATATAACCAAGCCTCAGGAACCAACCTACCTACAAACTCACTCTTAGTTTCTTTTATTCAGATGGATAAGCTGGGATGTAAAGATGTTATCTGCTTAGAGTTTCGGCTGTGGCTCCTGTGCACTACCTACAACCTGGCCTCCATCTCCAATCGTGTGACATCACTTGAAAACCACCTATTAATTGTGTTAAGTTTTCCAATTAATGAAGCCTCTAGTAGACATTTGGCTACCCCTGTCTTTCCTATTTGTTGTAGCGTGTGTGTGCTTGTGATGTGTCTATGTATAAATATATATGTATTTTCCAAGAAGTAAAAACTGAATCACTCAGACCGGAGCTGTTCCATGTGTCTCCCAATCGTGACTTGTGTAGGTAAGGGGCTTTCGGCCCGAGCTGCAGCTGCCTCCATCCTCAGGGAGGCACTCAGTCTGTCAGCTGTTTATTAGTCAGTTACTTTATCAGTCAGGGGGAATGAAAATTCAACTTGAAGGACATGTGGAAAACTGGAAAATGTCAAGAATATTTCTGGTGATTCCTCCTCCTCCCTCCCCCCACCGACATCTTCACCTACCCAGTCATTATGCTAAGCCTCCACTGGGCTTGCTGGCCGCGGCCTTTATGCAGAATGCGCTCTCAAAGCTTTTCCCAGTTACTGACTCTGAGGGTTGTTCTCGCCACACCACTTTAACTTTGGCATTGTGTGTATCAATCATTTCATTTTATTATTATGGCATTAGGCTGTTCTCATTTGTGGGCCAGAAAGAAGAAAACGCCTCATTGGTATTTTTTTGCCAGTGGTTTTACGACGTGGTCAGCTGTGACTCTCTTGTACACACCCAGTTGTGGGCGCTTGACGAAAACTTCTTTTCCTTTAAACTGACTCAAAGAGTTGCCACTTTGAAAACCTCCTGTAGTTGTTTTTTTGATCTCTGGATTTTTGCTTCATAGGGGTGATAAACTGATGACCTCGGCATCCTCTTGAGCGTCCCTCTCTGCGGAGTTGGTGGAACGCAGCCTATTGTCAAAAATGCGCTCTATGGGCATTCATTGTGGTAGCCTCGAACCCACTTGGTTATTATCAGTCATTTGAGTCGGCTATGCTTTTTGAGTGTGAACATCCCCGTTCCACTTGCCTCGCCAGGCCATATAAGTAATACCGATGGTGGCCAAGTTGAACTGCGTCATGCCGAAATTGCTGTTGTCTCAAGCGGTACTGTATAAGCTGACCATGCTCCCACTCAGTCTTAAATAGTGCCAAGTTGAGCACACGCCGTTCCACGGTATTTAGCTCCCTATTGAAATGACTCTCAAGACACTAGCTGCATTTCCATTACCTCTACAATTGCGCAAAACCTATATATCGCAATAAAAAAAAAAAAACAGGTAATGGAACCACCAGCGTCTGCCTCACACAGTTACGAGTGTCCACCAGCAGCTGATACCCTTTGGCGGTTGTGTACAAAACACATCATTGGCCTGCTAAACCTGCTCGGCTTCTCCGCTTTGATGCTATCTTCCTTGTGGACATACACAATACCTTGGCGCTTGGCGACGCTAAGCCCGAGCACGGGGGCGCACGGATAAGTTATGTCCCTCATTGTGGAGAGCAAAGTCCTGCGATTGTTGGTTCGGCCCCACGTTCAGTGATCTGCATCTGTGTTTCTACAGAGCCGAGGCTTCCCTTGGTGACCAATGTCGGCTGTGCAGAATAAATCCAGCATGAATCAGGAACCTTTTGGCTGGCTGGCTGGCTGGCTGGCTGGCTGGCTGTGTGTGTGTGTGTGTGTGTGTGTGTGTGTGTGTGTGTGTGTGGACACTAACAGGTACATGTTTGCTATACGATGAGAGACTGTAAGTTCCTGTTAACCTATTGTGGAGTTGATCATGGCACCATTGTCTTCCTCTCCATTTGCGTTACTGTCATCTGCAACTGTTCCTCTTTTAAGCCTCAACAAACGTTTTGTTGTTCAAACTGCTCAAATCTCACTGATCAGGACAAAACGTGCAGGATATGAAAAACAACTTTCGTTTTGAGGTCCAAAACCTTTAAAAAGCCATTAGCGATGTCAAGTCTTGTGTGGAGGTATTGTAAGCTGGATCCAACTCTTGCGAGGGTGAAGTATTTCTCTCATTCTTTCATTTGTTTTGTTCTCTCTGCTTTATTGAGTAAATTGGTTTTACTCCTCAAAGTGGGGTCTCACGGAACGAGATTTGATGAGAATTATGGCTTATGCGCTTCACACCATTTAATGGAAACACCTGCCAATTGTACTTTGTTGAAATTTTTAGAAATATCACTTTTATTTTGGGAAAACTGCAATGGAAATGGAGCTACAGTGTTCTTCCCGGTCCGGAAGCACGTGTGCGGGAAAACAATGTATTTTGCACAGAATGAACGGCTGCGTTCCTTCACCATAAATACTGAAAAGCAGGTGGAAATTGCGTGCGTGCACTACTGGGGAGAAACGTAACTGGGGCAGCCCCACCTCCCCCCCCTTCTTCTGTCCCATTTATCCTCTGCAACCTGGACGACGCCCCAGCCTGTTTGCATCCGAGGAAACAATGACCATTCTAGGAACGGAGCCCTTTTTTATTTTCTTCCCAGGCTGTTTATTTGGCCCGGAAAGTTTCAGAGGCCAATGAAAGAGCTCAGTGTCGCCTCGGTCACGCGCTCGTTTCATGCACACACACACACACACACACACACACACACACACACACACACACGCATGCGCCCAGGATAGCTGCTCAGCATGGAGGGTTTTTGGTTACCAAGGTAACCCTGTCTGCGGAAAGACGTAGTGCACCCCCATCCCCATCCCCACCCTCCATGGATGCTGCATGCACCCCCCAGACTGTAATACATCAGGTAGTTGGAGAGAAGAGTGAAAGATTTGCACCCGCAAAGCCGAAGCGGAGATAAAGGATCAGTTTTCCTTCTCGTTTAATGCAATTCTAAGCGAGGCGACAGTCACAGCATCAACCCAAATTCCGAGGTCACTTCCTGCGCTCATCTCAACCCCCTTTTTGCGACCTGCTCCGTACAAACACTGCACTGTTCTTTCTTTTTTTTTATTTCTCCAGTCACACCGTTGCCCTGTGAAACCCACTTTTACTGTTCACACGTTGTCACTCTGGAGATAAACTGGTAGGAGAGCTCCAGAGGTGGTCGCAACCAATAAAGCCAGTCAAGGGCAATATTTCATTGCGCAAGACTGAAATACCGCAGTGGCATTCTGACTCTTGGTCCCCCTCTTGACATTAGCTGCATTTCCATGACAGTTTTTCGCAAAATAAAAAGATATTTCTCAAATAGGCGTAGACGTTGCCTCTTTTTAATGCACTGTGTAGTGAGTAGGGGGCCATTTCGTACACAGCCTTTGGATTTTGAATGAAATTATCACAGACCCCATCAACACCTGCGAGCATCTCGGTCAGCGGGCGCAGCTCAACATTCAGCCAATCAGGCTTGTTGCTCTGAGGGTGATTGGCTGGGAACCTGTCACATGGGAAGAGATGCCAGAAAAAAACTACTGCAGACTACATGGATTGGCAATTTAAAAAAAAAAATCTAATTTTCATACCTTTGGCATTACAGTATTGATCGTACAGACGGCAATACTATTGTACAAATGCAATAATTATCGCACACTTGGCATACATCTGTCTAAGCGTAAAAAAAAAAAACCTAAATTTCAAGCACCCTTCCATCTTTATGGCAAAACGTTTACATCCGCAAGTTAAGTGAGTTCACAACAGGGTTTTGAGTTATTGTTTAATGAAAGAACCTGCTTCTGGCCCAGGCTCTGTTCAGAGCCATTTAGTGGCTGAGCCAACAAACACAGCAGCCGTAGTCTCACTGCGCAGAAGGTTCCGGTATCCTGTCATGCGAGTTATGTAATGTGGAGCTAATGCTTAATTCACATGCTTGACACTCACAGGGAAGCGATGTGCAGTGCGCTCTGTGCAGGCATTATCTGTCAGCAGGTCAGAATTTATGGCCAGTCATGCACCGACTCCGGCAATATGGTTCTGCTGCATATACGCTTTTGCAGCTTTTGAGGCTAGTAAAGACACTGAACTGAACTTGGGCTGTTTTATAGGATTACACGGATGCTTACACAACATTTCTTTTACTATATATCTTACATTTAGATATGTATAAAAAAAATGATAAATGTATGTAGAAACTATGTGAATAGTTTAAAAGTGAACCTTATTCTCGAGCCTGTTAAGGTTGCTGTTCAAGGACGTTTTTGAGAGAGTGTGAAACGTCTGTTTTACGCATCAGTGATGTGTCGCTGGAGAAAGAACCGTTCTTTCAAGCTGGCTGCTTTTAACTGACTGACGGGAGGCATCTCCCAACCAAGATTGTGTGTGTGTGTGTGTGCGCGCGAACGAATGTGTGACGGAAAAGTGGTGACAGGCCATGGCTGCACAGAGGAGGAGGTATTTCAAGACTTCCCTTCCTACTGTTTCTTACTTATAGGTTTGCTTTATTAATCTTCTATAAGGGTGGAAGTACCGGTGTGAATCTTTTTGACTTGTTTTGTGAATGGTGAAACACATTGACTGAGTCAGAGTCGGTTTATGCTCAAGCCAATGACCCACATACCTGTTTGTGTTTAATGCAGCAATGTATACAGTACGCTTTCTTTTTGTTCTACGTAATAGCTTTAATCATTAGTCTACTTCAGTCTACTACTGCAAATTGCTGGTAAAATTTTGCTGAGTTATATTTGATAATTATAAATGGTGAAATAGGGAGCCGTAAGAACCGGTTCATCCTCATGGGCTGAACCAAACTATGTGACTAGCTTTAAAGATGTGGAATTTCCATCAATAATTTATTCCATTAATAAAGCGCTATACCTCTGCTGTCAGAATATACTATAATAGAAACAGGAAAAAAAAGACTTGTGGCAATGACCAAAAATGAAAAAAGTTAGTCCACTTTTAGGTTGAAGTGCTATCTTTTGGGGTTTTCAGCATTTTTATTATTTTGATATGTCAGCAACCATGTTTATTGATTTATTCTATTTATTTATTTTACATTTTTAAATCATCCATTTCCATCCATTCACGTGATTTTTATCGGTTTCATAAAAGGCCATTTCTACCACCGTCTGACATTGACTTGCAGCTTTAGTCGATTCTGGGTTGAGTCTCAAATTAAGCCGTCAAGAGTGACGCAAAACGGCTTTTTGATAGTCAGGAATAAATAGGCCAACCCGATGTGATGTGGTCAGTTCAAAAACATCGCAACAACTGTCAACACCAAACCCAAAAGTAACGCAGCCTAGAGTCATCCTCGCTCTCCAGCAGTGACTCTGCAAGGGCGAGGTATCCAGGTCAGCCGTCACACACGTTCACACAGCTGGGAGCCTCGTTCAAAGAGCCCAGAAATAAATCAAGGAACCCAGTGGCTTTTTTATTTTTTGGGAGATGAATAAGATGTTTCTGTGCGTGTGTGAGAGTTTGTATCTAATCATGCACATGTGGTCGGATGACCCAGTAATCTTCATCACATCCCTTTGTGTCATAGTAGACACACGCATGAAACACAGGAATGTCTGACGCTTACATGAGTCATCCGTATGAGTGCGTATGGACTTTGTTGTACTGTGTGGTTACTGCTGTATTACCCAATTAAAAAAAATATATATATATATATTAGTTTAGTAGTGTTATTTATTTGTCTTTAAAAAGAACTTGCAGTGAATAAAAGCTTGAAGTGGTAGTTCAGAATTTTGGGCATTGGACCTAATCTTAGTTGGCCAGTGTGCTATTTATCAGTGGAGGCTTCTAGTTTGGCAGATTTTACTGGTGCTAGATAAGCACAAGTGAACAGCTCGTGCTGTCCTTCCAGTAAAAACAGTCTTATCCACTCCACAGTGCACCCGAGACAAATCAATTATCGATTCTGGGCCTGGGACCTTTCTGTGTGGAGTTTGTATGTCTCCCTGTGTCTGTGTGGTTTCTCCCCGGGTTCTCCGCCTTCCTTCCACAGTCCAAAAACATGCGTGAGGTGAATTGGAAACTCTAAATTGTCCTTAGGTGTGTATGTGAGTGTGAATGTCAAGGGTGTCACCCTGTCTTTGCCCTCGGGTTAGTCTCCAGCGGACCGCTGTGACCCTGAGCTCAGGAATAAGCGTGTATTGAAAATGGATGGATGGATGGATGGATGGATGGATGGATGTTAGGAGGCACTGGTAAGTAAATGGAGCACATGTTTGGGGCTCTTTCTCAGTCCGTCCTGGGCAGTCAATGGCGTATTAAAGTATCCAGAGAGACTTTACGTAACTGTGCCAAATCAGCTGTTTTTCTAGCGTTTCCATCACAGTTTACTGCAGATATGTTTGTGTTTGTGTAAACCACAGCAGTGGTAGCTGGGGAGACCCCGGACCAAGCACTTGAAATGAGTACTTTTCCTCCAAATTATACTTTTGAGATGATTGCACTTTTCAGAAAAGCTCCTCGAAAGAAATAAAAACCAACAGCGCTGCTTATGTTTACTCACGTTGGATCGTCTCCATTCAAAATTGTTTGGTTGGGGTGGGTTGGTGGGGGAAGGGCAGAAATTATTACTGGAACGGTGTCGGTGCAAAGAATGCCAACTGTCTTGGTTTGAGCAGCATCGCCATGCTAAGTTTAGGACTCACGGTAGAATGGCAAGAAAAAAAACACGTTCAGCTTTTGAAACTGCACAACATCGTCGGCGTATGGAACTCGACGGCGCTGTAAAATGATGTCATCCTTCAACACAAGTTGTTTTTTCCTTTCACTGTTTGGTCCAGGGGAACAGCTTTTCCTCTGTTTCACCCGTATAGACCAGATAGTGATCCAGGAAATCCGCCCGTCGACAATCGGTGCTACAGTGTTGACCTCAGTATCCAGTCCATCTCGGTCAGGGTCAGGACTTTCAGAACACAAGGAGAGCCCGTTTCTAACTGGTGGCACATGGTCTATTATTAGCTGTGTGCCATTCACAAAGCAGAAACAGTATGTCGAAGTGTGCATTTCATTTGTGACAGACACACAAACCTAAATCTTATTGCTGCGTCTTTATTCAATGGAAATGTGGCAAAAATCCCTTTTTTGTCAAAAGCCAAAATTTATTACAAATCTCAATATTAACTAATTTGAAAACTGTTCCTGGATTTAAACTTTCTTATTTTCTTTTCTTATTATACGACTTAATAATAACTCTGCTTTATTGTTGTATACATTGTTGTATACATGCGCCACGAATACTATTACTGTCATCTGTATTCCTGCTCCTTCGTTACCTCCCCCACTCTCTCTGTTTCAAGGCAGATGACCTTTATTTTGAGGGTCGGTATCCGCTCGAGGTCTCTGCCTTTTTGGCAAGGCTCTTTCCATTGTCAACTCAGTGCTGGCTCCGGGTGGAAACAATTGGCTTTAAGAGTGTCGTCGTCTAGACCTCCACGTGTTCACCGGTCAGTGCCTTGAAATAACGGTGATGCTATTCAAGGAAAAGCTAACTTTACTCACTGGCGCCACTTTACATTTATGCGATTTATATGCGATTAATAAGACCTCAAAAGACCTCAAAAATAAAATATATTAACATTGTGTATGTTTTATATATATATTTTCATTCATTCATTCACTTTCCATACCCGCTTCTTCCCGAGCTGAAGGTGCAGCTGGTTCTAAAATTAAACCACTCAAAGCTCATCCTCCACACTAGACTGGTTAAAGTGGAAAATTAGGAAACCTAATCACCGTATCTGGCTGACCCGCTGGTGCACTGGAGTCTAAGACGCTGTGTCTCAAGCACACGAGAGGTTGCGGTCACTGCTGGAACCTGGTCACTCACTGTGGTTAAACTGTATCTAAGTCTAAATGATGGACATCCAGTCATTTGTTTGTCTTACATTCTGCTTGCCTTGTCCAACCAGTCTGCCAGGGAGTGTGCAAGTGCATTTGAAGCAGAAAGAAGGGCGAGACAAAGGAGGCGATCAGGTTTCTGTGAAACCTGACGAGGTGGCGGCACACACACAGGTGTGTGTGTGTGTGTGTGTGTGTGCGCGCGCGCACATGTCATAAAAGCTAGTCATAAATATCACTCATTCCTGATCTTCAGAGTTTCCTTTGTAATACTGTGTTGTAAAATCAAACTATAATCAATATGATGATAACTTTGAAAGGCCATAGTATTTTTGATAACCTGTTGTTTGTTTATTTATTTATTTATTTTTACTCACAGGCCAGACTTGGCTGTGCACGTGTGAATAAACGTGAAGGGCGGTACTTCTTAGTCCAATTTGTTTGGCTATATTCAGTGTTTGTTGCGTCATATCCTAAATTGGGGTTAGTGAATCTTGCATCCCGGCCAGTGCTTGTGTTTCAATGGCGCTTTTTTTTTCATCTGCTGCTGTCCAGCAAACAGTGCACTTATTCAGATGCCTACTTTGGATTACTGTTGTTCCCGCCTCCTTGTGTCTGTGCTTTTTTCTCTTTTTTTCCCCTGTTGTTTGGAGATTTACCATCATGCATTTAGCTCTGAAGCAACTCTAAAGTATCTATAGGTGCTTGGTGTGTCAAAGGAGTTTGTAAACCCTGTTTGAAAGCCCATTAAAGTCAAAAGTCTTTAACATCAAGGAAGTAAGCAGCGGAGTTAAGATGTAAAGTGTGTTCAAAAGCATGTCAAGTTGTTTTCCGGTGTTACTTTTAGACCTACACAAAGTGCTCTGTGTGTGTGTGTGTATATGTGTGCATGTGGCTAACAAGCTTTAATTGCAGTGACAAGGGTTCACATTAAGGCGTCGCCGTCGTTGTCCCCGTTTGTTGTGAACACATGACACACGCGTGTTATCACTCCCGCTGCCTTCGGAGCCAGGTCTCGTTTTCAGCCAGTCAGCAAAAAAAGCCTGTTATGCAATGATTATCTGCTGGCTGGCTGGCTGGCTGGCTGGCTGTCACTGATTTATGACTTTGTTGTTGCCGCGTAGCAGTTTGTCATCGTCGTTGCGTGTGACTCGAGCCGAGAGCCCACAAACACCCGGGAGCTATCAAAGTACTTTACTGCTCTGCATTTGTTCCTGTGTTCAGTAAGTCATGCCACCAGGCAACCATGGCTGGGTTCTGCTATGGAGTCCGCTGGCCGTCGGTCTGTGGTTAATGTTTGATTGACCCATGTGTGTTTTCAGACGGGGGCCCTCCAACTTTGGGCCGTAGCATTAAGAGCCACAAGTACTTGTATATTTTCCTTTTCAAAAAAATAAAAATAAAATAATGTTTGACATCCGAAGTGTCAACTTTGTGACACATGCCAGCGTTGATCTTCTAATCAGTTCTCATAGGCCACTTTCTTTGTTTGACTTCAGGCAAGGCCGTGGCAAAATGAAAGCCACCGCTCCATCGGAGCGGCGTCAGAAACGTTTAACTGGAGTGTGACTCCAATGCAGCAATAGTTATTACAATAGATCTACTGGCTTGAACCATTGATAATAATTTGCACCAAATTTGCCACCAGCTGGATTTCCATTACCTCTAGAATTATGCAAAACCGAAATATCGCAATAAAAAACTGGCCATGAAAACAGCTAAACTTGGAAAAACTTCTCAAATATGGCCAGAAAGTTTTTACACTCTCATGAGGTGTTTTTTTTCAGTAGTGTCGAGATAGAGGTAGATCGCAAAAATGTCATGGAAACACTTTTTTGCATTCGACCTATGTTTGACAAGATCTAAAGCTGCTGGTGATTGCCTTTCACATTATTCGGCCATGAAGTAGAGGTAAACTTTTGTTAATGTTAGAGTGGAAATTAACATCATGCCAAAGGAGTCAAAATTGTGGCTCCACTTCATTAAGGTGGATCAAAATAGAGAATAATGCATCAACATTTGAGCCAAGGATGCAGCAGAAATGGATTTGGAGAAAATCTTGATTTGAATCAGCAGTAAAATGGAAAATGAAAGTTTTGTGCAGGATTGGCAATGTGTTTTTTATTGTTGTTCAAATTGTTATCGAATTGGTATCATATCAAAGAATTTTGAATGATACCCAGCCCTACTTTTACCAGTTAAACCTGTGGTCGCTGTTTTCCCAAATATAATGGAGAGAATTTTCATAAAGGAAAATTTGCTAGATAAGACTTAAGTGTCTGAATTTACCATTGCTGAGGTTTTTGCGGATGAATTATTTTCCATTTGCTCTCCATTCTTCAGCCCACTAACAAAAAAAAAAAAACGGGGAACTTGGCCGTTTTTTGACATTTTCAGCCAAACATCTGTTAAAACTTCCCACTTGTGTCAGTCTTCAACAGTTTTCTGTAGTGATGTGCGCAAAAGTTACAAGGTACTTATCAGTAGTTGCAAAGTCTTTTCCTTGTCGGGTTTCAGGAAATAGTAATTCCCTCGTGTCTTTCCCCTGGCACACACTGAGGTCAGATTCCTGTTGAATCACATCCTTGGTGTCTTGATGACGTCTCGGATGGGTTCGCCCACCTTCTGTAGAAACTGAAAGAACACATTCTGTCAAAGATTAGGAGACGCGATGAGAGTTCCAGTCCCGAGTCGCTTTACTTGTTTGTTTGCTGGCACCGAGTTCCTGTAGGTGTGATTTCCACTGTGAAATCTAGAGAGCTTTTACGGGAAAGTGAGCGCTGTTCAGAAAATCACGCAAGTCAAGGATTAACAATTCGAGGCCCGAGTTACGGCACGCGAGGATGAGGAAGCACTGAAAGTGAACTGTTGGGGATGATGTAAACAGATGTGTCATCTGATCTGTCAGCCACTCAGACTTTCACAGGAAGTAATGTCAGTCCACTGCTGGACCTAACAGGGTTCAACCACAACGGAAGTATGATTAAGTTTTATTGACTCGTGTGAACCAGGACAGACACTGCGTCATGAGTCAGTGCAAGGGTGGAGCAGCTCAGTCAATCATGATCCTCAAGATTCACTTGTTCACTTCTTTTTTTCTCTTTTGAAATGTCAATAAGAAGATACTCGAGGGGTCATGTGACCGATTGATCAAGTATGAATTTGCAGCATCCCAGCTCCAACTGTCCAATATCCTTGGCGGAAAAACACTGAAGCATAAATTTCTCAAAGTGGGCGTGGCAGCGCCTTGTATGGCAGCAGCTTCCAGTTGGTGTATGAGTTTGCCACTGTGAAGCACTTTGGGCTTTGTGAAGGTGTAGAAAAGCGCCGTAGATGTATTTATTCAGAAACTGAATGGATAATAGGCGTATTTTTGATTGGGTGATAAACTTCAGCTCACACGAACATTCCCCATGCTGTGAAATGATAAGGTAATATTACGAGATGGGGTTGTTTTCAAAGCTCAGTCTGCTCTCAGACTTACCAACCTCATGCATATAAGGAAACAGAAGCACATTTCTAAAATCTTACAGTACAAGAGAACGGGTTGCTATTGCAGGAAGAGTGGCAGAAGCATTGCTTTGGCTTAAGTTGCTTCAAGAGCTGAATTTAAGAATATGGTGCATTTGGTAGAAGGGATGGGGCCATTCCGATCCAGTATCAGTATTGGCTTTTGATGCCAACTAAATTCACAGAATTTTGTTTTCTGTGGTATGAAAACCAAAGAACTATTATTGAACTGTGATCATACACTTTTATGAATGTATTTATGGTTACTAAACTAAGCTTTTACCAACATAGAAATCATAAATCAAGCCAAATTTTGCACACTTGACCTTTAGAGGAAAATAAAGGGAAATTGTATGACCTCATACACTTCTCACATCATCAGCCTCCCTCCCTCCATGCAGTGACTCCAGGCACGTTGCAGGGGAGACTCCCTTCCCCCCCTTTGAAAACCTTTTTTTTTTTTTTCTTGGCCTGGAGTGTAGACGCAGTGCAAATCCTTGCATTCTAAATAAACTGCACCACGGCTGAAGAGAAATGTCTCCCAGAAATAACTGCCATTTATGAGGTTCACCTCAACTAAAAGGTCCTCAACCGACGGTGAAATAAAGTGTTTTAAAACGGTTTTAGATGTAAGAGAACAAAACAAAAAACTGTATTTTCACACACAAAAAAAAACAGAGTGCAACATCTCGCAACGGATGTCTGCAGTCCGCAGGGCTAAAAATTGGTTGACGATTTTCAATTGTTTTTAAATTAAAGAGGTTAAAATCCAATGTTCTCCCTGCTGCTTGTTATTCCCTCCTCCTCTCCAGAAGCCACTTTCTACTCCCGTACACTCCCCTAAGATTTCACACACACACACACACACACACACACACACTTGTACGCTGGCGTGCACAGGGGACACATAAACCCTGTTTCCCTCGATAACATTGTTGTAAGAGACATTTTCTCGCTTGCTTTTGAGGAAAACGCACACATGCACACGCTGGGCAGACAGAGCCGGGGGTCTTCAGAGTGATGCCAGTGTTTCAGACAGGTCGACATTCCCCACCCAGGCCCCGCCATGTGTGGCTGAGCCCCTGTCTGTGTGTGTGTGTGTGTGTGTGTGTGTGTGTGTGTGTGTGTGTGTGTGTGCGTGCGCACTCTGCTCTGGAATGCCTCGGTAATTACTCTTTTGTCAGAGCAGCATTTTCTATGCTAATTAACCCTTCTCCCATGGAAGGCGCACATGCCGCCGGGCTGTGATTGGCTGGGAAGGTTCTCTCCTGCTGCCCGATTGGTTCGCAGCCGGCCGGGTTTTCACCGGGCGTCCTGGGCTCCCTGCAAACTAAATACCTAATCTATTCGCTTGCCCTGGGGTCAGCCCTCATTAAACGATGGGTGAGAGGCAGAGCCGTGACTCACTTTGGGGCTTAATGGTAAACAGGAAACAAACATTAGTCCCAGACGTCTTGCGCCTAATTGGACTTTGACATTGTTGCATGATGACAATAGACAACCTGGTTATGCGTAAGCTGCTGCTCTGTTTTTCACATCAGCTTGATCCATAATGTGGATCCTCGGGAGCTGTTGGTGTGATCCTGGTCTGACAATGGTTGTGCTTGTTGGGTGCTGGCAGCGCGCCCAGAGATTCTTATGATGGTACAGTGTCTCGGACCACAGTCCTCTTCGACGGTGTGTCAACAGAGACGCAATTGTCAATTGTCGGCCATGTCGACTCATCGTTCGTAAAGAAACTTTGAGCGTTTTTTTGTTTGGATTGAATGTGGTTTGGTGCCTCCAGGGAAATTCCAGGGAAAAGTTGCCACGCATACTAGTCACATGGCTTTAGCTTGTTGCATCTGAAAAACAAAGCGACAGCAACAAAAAAAAAAACTGACCTGTTTGCCTTCTTGCGCTCTCCTTTGTCGTCAACACTGGCTTTTACCGTGACAAAAAATTGCATTGTCCAAGTAGTCAGTGCCTTTATTGTCGATTGACTGTATAGCATGTAGACGTTTAAAATTTTCTTCCATTTAATGGACAATGACTGAACATACACTAGAAATAATAAGTTTTAAATGAATAAAAGGCTAAAAGGCCATACTAAAAAGGTGAGTCTTGAGCCTCTATTTTCAAACCAAAATCTCCCTATCAGGCTTTTGCTTTGACTACTTGGTGTTCCACAATGACCTTTAATACGGTTTTGCGATTGACTGCAAAGTATTGAATGAAACTGCATGTTTTCTGACAGATCATGAATCCATACAGTAGAGCATCACCTCAGGATTATTACTGGGAAGCAACTTACTGCGCTGATTGTTGCAAAACATTTTAAATTCTACTATTTCCTTCACACTGTCCTGCTGTGTTCTTACTATTCATTTGGTTGGATTTCCTTTAAAATAAAGGATCTGTGTGCATATGCTGCAAGGACCGAGCCGTCTCCGTTGCTCTCATCCTCACCAACTACTGCGCTGGTCGAACCCTCTCGGATGCTTGAAGCCCTCTGATGCTGTCATTTCCCCCAGTGAGCCAAACTGGGCCTCGGCTTGCCACAAACTCCAGGATGAGATCATATTCTTATAACTTATTCATGGAGCACGTCACGCAGGCTGACGCAACCAAACACTCATGCTCACACACACACACACACACACACACATGCTGGCTGAAAGAAGGCGAACAGACGTGTGCGGCGCTGTGCTGCTAACACACAGGCTGCATTTACCCGAAGGCAGCGGACTGGCAGCCTGGTGCCGACGCTGAGACAAAGAGCCGCCATACTGACGTGATTGCGTGAGCAACTGCTCATCTTTGTCTGTTTCTCACCCCGTGGCTGCTTCAAGAGCCCAATCCAAATGCTCGCATATGCTTGCGGCACTATGAATCGACACTCTTTTGGCCACCTCATGCATGTCTGAAAAGAACCAGTCGTCAGCCACCAAGTGCAGTTTATTTCAGTGCAGTCACCAACATTTACCCGCATGCTGCATGTGCGCTGTTCCTTCCAATTCACAATTGCATGTTTCAGCAAGATGACGTCCCTAGTAACACATCCAAAGTACCGTATCAGAATGATTTAACCTTTATTTACCCAGGTTAGCAATTAAAAAGAGATTTTTATTTACAAGTGCAGCCTGAACAAAGCGCAAGTAGGAAGGAAGGATACATTTTAACAAAAACAGAAGTTTATAAATAATTGCATTTCAACAATGACAGGCAAATATTTGTATTGTTTTATGCAGCCAAACCTTTTGAAACACACACACACACACACACACAAAATATTTAATGACTTAATTGGGATTAACAATAATGTGCAACATTAACCAGGGATAATTACTTTAAATTGTGCCTCTGAAATGACCCTCAGGATCTCGCAAAGCAAGTTCTGCCACTTGATATTGACTTTGTAATTAGGAGGCTGTTTATTAAGTCTCCGCGTTCTACATCAACTCCAGTGCAGAAAGTCAACAATCCAAAAACCAAATAAAAGGAAGCGGTGAAATCATCTCGGGCTTTGCCTGTAAACTGACCTGGTCTAAGATTTTAAACTCAGTCACAGTGTGATGCTGAGTGAACATAAAGCGCTTGGAGAAGCCTTTGTGACACTTTCTGACACACACAAATGCATGCAAACAGGTATTTATAGACCCGTTGTTGAAACCCGTCGTCGCCAACTCTTTGTCTAAACTGTGATGAGCTCATCATTTCCTCTGCGTTTTAATGTTCCACTAAGTTTGAAGGGTGAAAAACGGCACGTAGATGACGAGGTGGGAAAATTGGAGTGAGGTGGGAGGTTTCCAGAGGATGACCAACATTTCTTTTGTTTGCAGTCTGTAAATTGGCACTGTTTTTTTCTTTCTTTCTTTTCTTTTCTATCGTGTGGAAGCTCTTCCACTATCTTGGCAATGCTGATTTCAGTATTAATCATTGTTCTGGCTTCCTCCCTGTAATGGGAGGTAATTGAATTTGCAGCTGGATTTATTGAAACTGGAGTCTAAATTACTGTCTTTGCATGATGTGTGAGATGATGTATGAGATTGTGTGTGTGTGTGTGTGTGACTGTACGCACAAGTGTGTGTGTGTGTGTGTGTGTGTGCACACGTGCTTGTGCATGTGTCCTCAAACGTGGGATGTTTTGGAGAGCGGCCCCAAAAAGGACATAAGACAGAATGTGTGTGTCTGTGTGCCGCGCTGACAAAGAAAGTTGCCGCTGAGTCACTTTCATGAACGCATGTGTGTTTTATTTGTGTGAATAAAAGCATGCGTAGCGTTCTGGCAGGGCCGACCGACTGCTGAGTCACGTCACCCTGTCGTTTCAATCCACGTGTCGGAAAGATGCAGTTTTCCATTCAAAAAAAAAACCCCAAAAAAACACAAGAGAAAAAACATTTTTTGTTTTTTTAAACGTAGAGGCGAATTGAAACGTTAACGATCTCAAGAGAAGTAGGTTGATCTGATCCTCTCTTTATCTCCAGGACCAGTTTGATAATCTGGACAAACACACCCAGTGGGGCATCGACTTCCTGGAGCGCTATGCCAAATTTGTCAAGGAAAGGCTGGATGTGGAGCAGAACTACGCCAAGCAGCTACGGTACGAGCACGCACGCACACACTCGCACCCGAGAGATTTTATGAGAATCATGTTTGCTTTTGTTTGTTTGCGTTTGTTTTCGCAGCCTGTCTTGAGTTCAGCGTGCATCCTTTAGCTGCGTTAGTGCGTTCAGATATCAGCTTCGACAGCAGCACAACCCCCTCATTAGAGAGCAGTGGATTCCCAGCGGCTGCTGCAGTGGGATTTCAAAGAGGGGAAATCCCCTCAGAATAACGCTGCATGTTCACTCTCTCACTCACTCACTCACTCACACTCACACACACACACACACACATTGCTTTTGTTGGTGTGGAGAATGAACTTGGTGTGTGTGTGTGTGTGTGTGTGTGTGTGTGTGTGCGCTCCAGATAAATAATTTATGCGCCACCCTTGCGGAGTGTGTATGGACTGAGCCGGAGGAAGCAGACAGGCCGGGACTTTGATATTTAAATCTCTGATTCATCTTTATTGAAATTCTCATCCTCTGTGTCAGTTTGCTGCATGAGCGAGCGAGTGAGTGAGCGAGTGAGCGAGTGAGTGTCTGTCTGTCCACCTGTGTGTCTAGCCAGGCTTATAGTATCTGAACGTGTACTCATTGATTATTATTTTTTTCACCTGCTGTGCTGTTTGCTTCTATCTCCTTGTGCCTTCAGGAACTTGGTGAAGAAATACTGCCCCAAACGCTCTAAAGATGAAGAGCCGAGGTGAGTTTCCTCACCCTAGTCTGCAGGTTTAGTCTGTCAGCTAATCAGTCAGTCATATACCTTAACAGTTGGGCAATGGATCACAATAAATCCATGAAAATCATCAAGTCACACATTTCCATTTTGCACCTGCTGTTTGCTCTGCCAGGTAATTATTTAGTAGTTTTTTTTATTACTTATTTGAGATGCACCATCTCATTTTCTAGGGGGTCCTTACAAATAATGACAAACGGTACAAAGACAGTAAAACACTAACAAAATACCTAAACGTGTAAGGCCTCAAAAAGGTGTCTTGCCCTCTCCGGGTCGGTGGAGAGACCCTGCCTCAGGTGGAGGAGTTCAAGTATCTCGGGGTCGAGCGAGGGAAAGATGGAGCGCGAGATCGACAGGCGGATCAGTGCGGCGTCCGCAGTGATGCGGTCGCTGTACCGATCTGTCGCGGTCGATCTACGTTCCCACCCTCACCCGTGGTCGCGAGCTTTGGGTAATGACCGAAAGAACGAGATTGCGGATAGAAGCTTGGAATAGAGCCGCTGCTCCTCCACATCCAGAGGAACCAGCTGAGAAGCAGCTGAGGTGGCTCAGGCTTCTGTTCCTGTTGCCTCCTGGACGCCTCCCTGCAGAGGTGTTCCAGGCAGGTCCCACCGGAAGGAGACCTCGGGGGAAGAGCCAGGACACGCTGGAGGGACTGCGTCTCTCGGCTGGCCTGGGAACGCCTCGGGGTCCCGCCGGATGAGCTGGAGGAGGTGACCGGGCCCGGGGAAGTCTGGGGGTCTCTGCTGAGGCTGCTCCCCCCTCCCCCGCGACCCGACTCCGGATGAAGCGGCAGAAAAAGAACCTTAACATATAAACACAAGGACACATACGCTCACACACCCACACACATTCTGACAGTGCTCCCCAGAGCTTCTCCAACCACCAGCCTGTTTTACTCATGATTAAAGATCCGTCTGCACAATAGAGGTCAGCCTGTGGACACACAGTCAGACTTTTACACACCCATTTAGATATTTATACAAACAGAGTCCACCAAACCAATGCATACACACATCAGGAAAAGATTTAGCATAAATATTGCAATACCAAATTTAGTTAGACATCAGAATATTAATACAAGTGACCTTTGACCTCTACAATTGCAAGAGGTGCTCGTTTCTCAAGTGGTGGACATTTATGTGTTGGCCGAACTACCGCTTGACCTCAACACTGGTTGATGCTGCATTCATGAGGGTAACGCCACCTGTGGGGGAAACATCCTGCAACAGTTATCGTCATTTGATCAAACTTTGAATGAGATGTCCATATGTAGACAGAAAGTCTCAAGATTTATAAACTTGAGACTTTCTGTCTTTTGTACTTGTACAAATTAAATATTTGTGAAAGTTCTTCTTTTCCTGTGTATACATTGTTTCTTGCTGACTCTAAATATACAGCGCAGTGTTTCTGAAGTGTCATCACGCTGCGGTCACGGTTGTCCTCCTCTCACGTCGAGCCTCCGCCTGTCGCTGCGGCTGTGCTGCAGGTTCACGTCGTGCCTGTCCTTCTACTCCATACTGAATGAGCTCAGCGACTACGCCGGTCAGAGGGAGGTGGTGGCGGAGGAGATGGCGCACAAAGTCTACGGGGAGCTGATGGGCTACAGCCAAGAACTCAAGGCCGAGAGGAAGAACGTGAGTAGGCCAAACAACGCCGATTTGGAGCGATTTGGTTCCTTCGCTGAAAACTTGAGACTTTCTGTCTTTTAAAAAATCCAGTGAAATTTGGCTTGGTTTGTTTTTTAAATTATATTATATTAGTATTCATCAATGCTGTTTAACGTTTAGAGTTTCCTACAGATCTATAGATGCTTTTTTTTTTTTTTTTTTATAGTTACTCTAATTATGTGACACTGCTGCACTAGAATGGAGGTTGTAACATAAAGATTTGATCTTAAAAAAAGGCCCACGGCTAATAAAAAGCAAACTGCTGGGGATAAAAGGAGCTGCAAGACGCCTTGAAAAGAAGACTTCGCTTCTGTCGTCTTGTTTTCTGCAGCCAGGCATCCATGACACAAATGCACACGTTGGAAATAAACTGGGGCGTTTCTTGTTTGTTTTGAGGCGTCTTCAGGGAAACGCTTGCAGCGCTGAAGCATCGGCTTTGCCTTGCGTGCAGCGTGAGGAGTTGATTGATGGCGTGAACTCCTGACTCTGCCCTTTGTATCATCAATATTTGTGTTGCGACCGACAGTGTTTTGTTTTGTTTTGGAGCTCCGAGCACCGATTGTTGTGGCATAAATTCCACTGGATTGACACGCGCAGGTGTGTAGTTGTAGTTGTAGCTTTTGAGACGGTGCTGTATTGTTGTTGTCGTCCGGTAAAGTGTGTTTGTATCTGAATGTGTTTGAACAAACAGAATTTGTATGTCTTTTATTGTGTTTTCTGTCAATGTCTCACTTATGTATCTATGTGTGTGTGTTTACTTGTGTGTGTGTGTGTGTGTGTGTGTGTGTGTGTGTGTGTGCAGCATCTCCAGGAGGGCAGGAAGGCCCAGCAGCATTTGGATCAGTGCTGGAAACAGATGGACAATGTAAGTGTGGAGGGAGGAGGGTGAAGCAGCAGCAGTGCTGGAGAGAAACTATCAAGTGTTTGGTATAAATGTTCTCTGTAAGCAAGCCGGCCAGCTGTGCTCCAGTCCTAGTTGTTGCTGTGGGAATGCAAAAATTTTTTAGATAAATAAAAAATACTTGGAGTTGCACGAGGATCCAGCTGAGTCGAAATCCTGCGGAATGCAGCGTTAAGCTAACCTAGTTTTTAACAGAACTGGCACGTGTTTTTTGTATTAACTGTACGCTGATATCAAAGCAGAGTGATATCAAGCAGGTCCATTATCTTGGTTTGGCCCAGGCACCAGAGAGAGTCTACGGCCTTTTAATTGACTCTAATATGGCCTAATAGCGATCTCCTTTTATTAAAACGCCTCATCGACCGCAACACCGAGAGCCTCCTGTTGTATTTATAAATATTATATGGCCTTCTTTTCTTTCTTTTTTTTTTTTTTTTTTCCTTCCTTGGCCTGAAAGCTTTTGGAGCTTCTTTATCTCGATGGGCGGCGTTTGGTTGTGCGGTCTGCGTTACTGCGGCGGTGACTACTGAGTGACTGGGCCGGCGCGCAGCATCTCAACTATTCACCGTTTCCTCCTGCTGTTAATGCGAACCAGATGGCCGGACAGGAAGTGGAATATCTATCTGTCTGATTCATCTCCCTCGATAGAACCCCCCCCCCACCCACCCCCACACCCCAACTCCTCCAACCCCTCTACCACCCTCCCCTTCCCCCGCCAATCACTAATCACTCACATGTTCTGTTCAGCGTCTCTCTGTCGCTCTCGTTTGTACGGAAGAGGATTAGGGCCACAAGAAGAGAAAAAAATAAGATCAAATTTTTTTTTTTTTTTTTTCAAGTGACCAATTTGAGTTTAAAGTCGAAATTTTGTGAATAAAGTTGACGTAAAAAAAGACGAAATTTGGTGAACAAAATCTAAATTTTGCATTAATGTCAACGTGAAGTCAAAGGGCTCTGTGCGCAAGTACTTCTGTTTTCACCAGTTTCCTGATTACTGTGGCTGAACCTTGTGGGGTGCACCTGTTTTCGGCTGTTTACTTTTAACTGTGGGTAACTGAGTTAATCCACCATCCATCCAGTCTACTCGCCAAGCTCCACTTTTTTTGCACGACTTTATTCACGTAAATTCTACTTTATTCCCAAAATTTAGTCTTTTTTAACATCGACTTTATTTACGAAATTTCAACTTTATTCACGAAATGTTGTCCTTTTTTTTTACGTTGACTTCATTCACAAAATTTCATCTTTTTTACGTAGACTTTTTTCACGAAATTACAACAAAACTCAAAATGAAAACTTCAATAAAAATGTCCTTCCTGTGATGTTTTTTTTTTCTCTTCTTGTGGCCCTCATCCTCTTTCGTACTATGTTTTTTTCAGAGTAAAAAGAAGTTTGAGAGGGAGTGCAGAGAGGCGGAGAAGTCTCAGATCACCTTCGACCGACTGGACAACGACATCAACGCCACCAAGTCGGAGGTGGAGAAGGTGAGAGGGCGCCCAGCTGAATTCTTTCAGTCCGTGGGTTTGAAATGGATTCCAATTGGTTACAAAATTAAAATAAAAAATAAGATAAAGAAAAGACACATTGAATATTCGGTGGAAATACAAGTTAGTGGTGCAGCTGGAGTTGTGCGCTCATCTTGTGTTGAAACAATGCATCAGGACTAAAGGTGTTAAAGCCCAGTTGAAGCATCTCTGATGCCTCTGCGTTGATTTTTTTTTCAGGCCAAGCACAACTTTTACTCGCGGACGCACCTGGTCGACGAGTGCAAGAACGAGTACGCCGCCCAGCTGCAAAACTTCAACGCTGAGCAGTGGAAGCATTTCAACAACGCCATCCCCACATCTTCAAGGTATCGCACACTGACGCAGCTGCCGGATGGTTGATTCTTCAATAATATTGAAAAAAAAAAAAAAAAATGCGTCTGCACCGGCTGTGCTGCTCACAGAATCCTGACAGGGTTGCCAGGTTTGACAGAAACCTTTTGTCTGAAATGTGCCTCAGAATCTGCAGGACATGGATCAGCGTCGGACGGTGAAGCTCGGGGAGACGTACCGGAGCTTCGCCGAGGCCGAGCGACGAGTCATTCCCATCGTGTCCAAGTGTCTGGACGGCATGGTTTCCGCTGCCAAAGCCGTCGATGAACGAAGGGTAACGCTGGGGAAAATGGAGGGTGGATGTTGAAATGATGAATGGCCCCAGAAGTCTTCATGACCTCCGCTGTCTCCATCCATCCTGCCCCCCCCCCCACCAGGACTCGGGCATCGTCGTGGAGTCCTTCAAGTCCGGCTTTGAGCCGCCCGGCGACTTCCCGTTTGAGGACTTTAGCCAGAACCTGAGCAGGACCGGTTCAGACGGGACCATCAGCAACACACCCAAAGGAGAGCGAGACAGGGAAGGGCCCCCGGGCCCGCGGTCCGACCCCAAACACCCCATGGGCCGACCCAAGAACAAGCTGTGGCTCTTTGGCAAAAAACCAAAGGTAAATAAATCAAAGAGGGGCACTTGTGCGTTAGAATTCAGAAAAAAAGAAAAGAAAAGAAAGACTCTCTCTATATATAGAAGAAAACCAAGAGAAGCAAAAAACCCAGGTACATATTGTTTTTACTCTTTTATAGACTTAATGATGCAGTTTTTGTATTTATCCTAAACCCAAACTTAAAGAAAATCTCTCTTTAGTCAATATACATAAAAAAGGGTACAGACAAATTGTGAGAAAAAATTTGTACAAAATCGCAGTGGTTTCACCCTTTGATGCACAAAGATGTTTTTAGCTGTAACGCTCCCAGTGAACCTTGCTCCGCTCCATAAACAACATGCTGGATAATCATTAACCCACATTTCCTTTTTCTTTTTTTTTGTTGTTGCAGCGCTATCAGTTGCTTCACTCTGTCAGGAACTTGTGTGAAGACTCAGGGCGTGCGTTTGTGTGTTTTAGCTTCGTCTGCTCGTTCTACGTACGCTCCCTCGGTGGTTTTGAGCCAGATGCAAAAACTCACGATAACAAGAATTTGTTCAACATTAGAAAAAATCTGATGTTAAAATAATTTATCTTCATCTGGAAACACCGCAAACAACAACAGTCCTCAGCTTGGGGGGTCGTAATCAGCAAATTCCAATGGGCTTATTTTATTTTATTTTCTTAATTTAGGTAAATAGTTTTTTGACAGTATCAGAGATATTTCCATATGTACAGTTAAAGAGTTTGACTGACTGAGAGGCTCTAATTTCATGAGATTAAACATCATTCCTTGGCCTTTGTACTTGATTCTTAGTGTCAATGTTAAACTGATGATATGATGATTTTGTTTCATTTTCAGTCCCCAGAGAAGAAAGATATTCATGTTTCTCAATGTTTGATTACAAATAACAAGTAATGCTCGTCACAAAGCAGCAGGAAAACACTTCCTCATGGCTGACATGTGACTCTGTCTTGTGTCCCTGCCCCACCTCAGTCCCCTTCCTCCTCCCCGCCTCCTCCTCCTCGTCCCTCCCCCTCCTCCTCCTCATCCTCTCGCTCTCGACCCGCCTCCAACCTGTTCCCTTCGTCCCGCTTCAGCTCTGACCTAGTGAGCCACTATCTGTCCGAGATAAAGACCACGGTACCCAGAATCCCTCAGAACCTGAGGGGTCTGAGGAGAGGGGTGAGACACACAGTAGAGACTTACTGGGACACTGGACTTTTCTTCTGCAGGGTGTCTGCATTTCACTGAAAAAATCAATTAAATGCTCATTTATCCCTAAAGGTCCATATTATGCTCATTTTAGAGCGGACTTTATATATTCTTTGAATGGAGGTTGGAGGAGCAGCCTGCATGTGAAGTAAATTTAGATTGGTATTGAGTAACAATCAGGAGGATTTTGAATATTGAGGGGTGTTTTGCACACTGCCATCTACTATCCAGACGCACTGTAGATGTCCAGAAAACAGCACGACTTAGCCCTCTGTTTTCAGCCTCCTGCGAAAACATTTGGCTTTAACTTCCTGCTAAAACTGACGCCTTCCTGTACGCTCCACATTTAGAAGGTGGCTGCAGGAGTGTCTCGGACGGCTCGGTGGTGGGGTCACTAACATGGCAGAGGTGCCCTTTGTGACATCACCAAGGCCCTGCTTTCCAGAACAGCATGTTTCAGCGCACGCTTTGTGACGATGATGATTTCTACAGAGGTCACTGATGGGCTGGAAGATACATTGTTGGAAAACACAGATTAAGTGAATTTTGCATAATATGGGACCTTTAATTCTGTTATTCAATATCACAACTGATGCATTTTTGAAAGGTTAACATTTGACCTTGGATCACATTGAAATTGTCATCGCCATGCACTGAAAGTCGCAGACACCCTGTTTGACTGTTTCTCCCAATCATATCACTTTTCTTTCTCCCTTCATCAGTTTCTCCTTCTGTTTCCCACTGTGTCTGATTTGTCAGTGAGGCATCCCCTCTGCTCCAATCACAAGATGACGGATCCTTGCTGATTGATGGTGTGTGTGTGTGTGTGTGTGTGTGTGTGTGTGTGTGTGTGTGTGTGTGTGTGTGTGTGTGTGTGTGTGTGTGTGTGTGTGTGTGTGTGTGTGAGAGAGAGAGAGGAATTTGAAGGGTTTTGTGTGTGTGTTTTGTGTGTGTGTGTGTGTGGAGATGGTCAACTGAACGTCAAGTTGTCCTGATGGTTTGGGTCAAGTTTGCAGTGACTTTGCTTGTCATTATTATGGAAGTTGTGGTTGTTACTTTGTCTTTGTCAGTTACTCCAACACTAAATTGCAGCTGACACTTGGATCAGCTCTTGCTCTGGCTGCTTCTGTCATGCCCATCTGTGATTGGCTGCTGTTCACTGTGAACAGATGGACGAGCAGGCTGAGCGTCACACTGAGTGCCCAACAATATTCACCGTGTAAAATTCTCAACAGTGGTTCCCAAGTTATGTGGCTAAATCCTGATTTGCTGTTGCGCAACACCATTTGCGGTCGCGCCAGTTGAAGCGGGAGTTGCACATTACTGCCACCATGTGTCAGTCAGTGGGATTAAAGACAACAGCCTTATTGGGAAGATGTGGCTTGTGAAGCTTGTTTGCATTTCCCAATGTAAGAGGTGAAAAAGTTCCAGAGTGATTTGGAAGTAAATTTTAGATCTCAGTTATTTTTCACTTGTCTGAAAATGCAATTTTAAAATGAATATCCTAGATTAGATTTTTTTTTAAAATGCCAAAAAAGATGAGAAATATCACATTCTCTCTTTGAAAAGAAATCCCATTGATCGTCTTTATTATGCTCAGACAAACATGAGGTGTGTGTGTGACAATGTGTCCTCGCCAACCCTTTGCTGTGCGGGGACCCCCGCTGGTTCGTTTCTGCATGTGTCACAGCAACTAACCAACTTCTCGTGTTGTTTTTCTTCTCTAATGTAACGCTCGTTGCGTCAGTGGTCAGTTAAAACGGTAAGTGCGAGTGTGTGTGTAGAAAACGCCCAGCGGCTTAGACGCCTGTGCACACTGCTTAGCGTAGGATTCCCCATAGCTTCTAGCAAAGCACCCAGTAGTTGCAGTCAAGTTAGACCCTTGTGAAGAGATCCCCTGCCCTCTGTTGTTAGTAGTCTGATAACAATAGTGTGGTTCCAAAATGCTCGAAGCGTCCACCTTGAATTAGTTTCACTTTGACTTCATCTTATGATTGATGTAACATCATTACCTTTATTTAATAATTGGCAATTGTGTAACTACAAAAAAAAGTCTGTAAGAAAGAAAAAAACAACTGAGTACCACAGAGATTAGCCAAGAAACAACCTTATATCTAAATACTAATATCAGCACACCCACCTTAAACTCAGCGACTCATGTCCACGTGCTGATCCAGGCTCCTTATTATTTTTTTTTTTTTTTTTTTTTAAGTTTCCTGGAAAGCGTGAGCTCAACCGGAAACAAGTCATCGTCGGTCAGAATGAGCGGCTCAGCAGACGATGAATCACTCCCGTCTGTCGCGTTCACCTCGGGACTCGTTCCAGTCGGAAGGCGACTTGACAAACATCTGTGTGCGTTTCCCGCTTTCGCCACCAGGCGCCGTCTCTGGAAGACTACAGCCACCTGCCCCCTGAGCAGAGGAGGAAGAAGCTGCAGCATCGGATAGACGAACTCCAGAGAGAGCTGCAAAAAGAGCTCGATCAGCGGTAAAAAAAAAATAATAAAATAAATAAGTAAATAAGGACCTTTCAAATGTCTATCGGCCGCAACTGTGGCGCACATTGGAGGGTTTTTACTAAAAACTCCCCCAGCATGGAGGAGCTGTTAAACGACAACTTCCTTCAACGCAGTTAACACTTATTTATAAACACTGATTTCAATATCTGAATAATTTGTATATATTTTTTATATCTTTATTTTTATTTCACTCTTTGCACTCTTTTTAATTCTTCCCTTCGCACTGCGTATGTTTTTGTAACTATGCAGATTTCCCCAATGTGGGATAAATGAAGGCATTTCTATTCTTCCTCTTATTCAAGTCACCGTGTGTCGTTTCAGAGATGCTCTAAACAAGATGAAGGACGTGTACGAGAAGAACCCGCAGATGGGAGATCCCGCCAGCCTCCAGCCCAAAATTTCCGAGACGATTTGCAACATGGAGAAGCTGCGATCGGAAATTCACAAGAACGAGGTACGATAAAAGAGGAGGGGTCGGCGGGGGTTCGCATCAAAGGGAACGTCTCGTCTTTGAAAGCGAAGCGCTGGCTGTCAAACGAAGAGTTCCGCCTTGTTCCCCGGAGCTCGGAGGAAACTCCCGACAGTTTGTTTCCCTGAGAGGGAGAGGCAGTCGCTGTGAATGACGCCGGCGGGGCGATGATCCTTTCTGTCGACAGACCTGGCTGTCGGAGGTGGAGGGGAAGCAGAGCTCCAGGGGCGACAGGAGGCACAGCGCTGACAACCACCACCACACTCCTCAAGGCAGGGAGAGGTGAGAGCGATAGAGCGAGAGAGAAAGAGAGAGAGAGCGAGAGAGAGAGAGCGCTCAAACGCAAGTGGCGGTTTGTCAGAATTCTTTTTCCCAATTCACCCATTGCATTGTCTGCCCATCCCCCGCCGCCCAGTCCTGAGGGCAGCTACACAGACGACACCAGTCAGGAGCACCACACGCCTCACCACCGCTCCAGCCCCTCCAAGTTGAGGAACCACAACCCCGACCCGCACGAGTTTGACGACGAGTTCGACGACGACGACCCGCTGCCCGTCATTGGACACTGCAAAGCGCTCTACTCGTTTGATGGTGAGCGAAAACACAACGCCAATGTCCAGACTTATTATCCTATATAGACGCTATCATGCTACATGTAGTTTTTATCATTCAGAAAACTGAGCAAAAGCTAGCCAGGTGGCTAAGGTGGCAGCATGGTTGCAGGTTCCATGGTTGCAGCTCATAAAATGCTCGCGACCCGTTTTGCACGTGCAGCGTCAGCTGGCTTCAAAGAGTTGACTGTCATGACGTCACCGCTGGTTTGTAGACGCTCGTTCGGGAAACCTGGGCAAAGGTTTCATTGGCGCAACTGTGAGTTTCCAGTTGGTTTTGAAAGCGGATGATTCCATATTTGGATGTGTCGGTGATACCAGACTGGAGCGTGAGTGCAACGTTTGCCCCAACATCTGCCCACCTGGTGGTAAGCCGAACACGGTTTAGCTTCTGAACTGTAGCCACACCCACAACAGCGATTATGGCAATTCCTCTTGAGACAAATTGGACACGTAGTGATTTAGACCAAAAAAATTGTTTTAACCAGTTTGCGCAGGTATGAATATAGGGTTTTTTTCTGCAGTGACTGCCAATGCGTTGACGTTTCTATTTTTCAGTCATGTTGGCGACCCCTGCTGGCCAAATAATAGAATGCAGGCGTTTGGAGCTTTGTGTTGGCGATGGAGATCTTGTTTAAATCAAAACAAAACAGTGTTCCTTTCTTAAATTTCATATCTAATTTTACTGTCATGTTGTTTCATCTGCTGAAGTTGTGCTTCCTGTTTGTGAGATACATGTTTGTAGCACTGCACAGTATTTTTAATGTGTGCCATATACACTGTCTATAAAGATGACATTGCCCTTTCCCATTTCATTTATAAAATGTGCATATATATATATTTAACTCCTAGGTCAGAATGAAGGGACACTGGTAATGGCAGAAGACGAGGTGAGTTGCATTTTATTTAAACCTCGACAGACAAAAGCAAACACACACACAGACTATTCTGTGGAATCCTGCAGTGTTAATCTGACGCGAGCTCGTAAGACTACAGTGCTTCTTCGCTGTGTGCCAGGTGTTGTACATCATCGAGGAGGACAAAGGCGACGGCTGGACCCGAGTGAGGAAGCAGAGCGGAGGGGAGGGCTACGTGCCCACCTCCTACGTGGACATCACCATGGAGAAAAACAGCAAAGGTGCCGTCACCTACATCTAAGGCCACACTGTCCTCTCGCACCCACCCCACCCCCCCGTCGTCCGTCTGTCTCTCTCTCCCCCCCCCCCCGCTCTCCTCCGTCTCCAGACGTAACAAAAGAGACTCCATCTCGAACACCTGCATGGACAGTCGTCTGCTCACCCCTCCCCCAGCCCCACCCCTTTCATTTCCACCTCTGTCCTCCCACTGTTTGCTCCTCCTGAATCATTCTGCCTCTCGTACCTGTGGCGCTGGTTGCTTCTGAGGTGAGTGTCTCAGCACCGGGGGGTCGACCAATCACTACTACCGTTCTGAGCCCCCAATGTCAAGGCTGCGTCACGTCATTGATCAAAGTGTTCAATATTGTGAAATGTAATATATGAGCGACAATCTATTTTTATGTTTATGTGTTTCTTTAATTGTTTTAATGCTTTTTTTTTTTTTTTTTTTTTTTTTTTTAAGACTGGAAACGGTGATTTTAAGCTCTATGGGTTCATTTGTTGATGCAAATGTTCTGATATCAGTTTTTCAGTTGGATTGCACTGTGTGTGTGTGTGTGTGTGTGTGTGTGTGTGTCCTGTATTAAGTATACGCCGACACCTGTGCCATCAAGCTAAAGGCAGTTAAAACCCACGGCTTCACAGAGTCCATTTTCACCCTGAACTTTGCTCCAACAGTTGAAAAGTAGAAATGTGAAATCCCCACATTTAGTCAAAAAAAACCCCCCGCTGGTTTGAAGTCCTTTGTGGAATGTTTCGGCAGGCACCGTACCATCAATTGACCTTCACAAAAACTCCTCCAACTGTGGAAGTTCTAATAACGGCGATGTGAACAGAAAACACATGGAATTTATTCCCCTAAACGAAAGCAATAAAACACTAAAGCTCCAGTTCCAGTGTCGTGAAATGACAGGTTTTTTTAATATGTTTCAAAAAATTTGGCAAAAACGTGATCCATTAGCTTAATGTTTTAAAAATTCTATCATGTCTGCAGACTTCATTGATCTTTCTGCACTCCTGCCTCGTTGTCGTAGTAACAAGAGACCAAGAAATACCCCTTTAGTTTGAAGTTGGAGTGAATGATTCCGCTAAGGAATGATGTTGGAAACACGAGGTACTCTGTGCCCACCCAAAATTTGGCAAACGTGTCGCAATTCATTGCTTTGTTTTTTGTTTTTTTAAAAATATTTATACAATTAAACTCTCGTCATTTCCCCCCAAAAATGTATTTTGAATCAAAAGAGAAAAGATGAGATTCAGGCAATTCAAAGGTGAACCGATTTCATTCTGCAAAGACGCAAAATGACGTTAGAGGAATATCTTTGGAAAAACTTAGGAACGGTAACAATGCACAGTGTGAAAATGGTTTCACATCAGGCATAAGAGATTATAGGAGTAGTTTTCATTTACAGATGAGGTGGTTCATGTTGTCTTTTTTTCCATCCACTGCTGTTTAAAAAAAAAAAAAAAAAAAAGGCAGTTTTCATTGATATGTTTTTATCCTTTCCTGCTGCTCGTATCCGCTAACATGCAGCCGAAGCCTTGCAGGACGAACTAAGGTTGAAATGAACTGGTTCACTGTGTGTGTAGAGAACACCGAGGCGGAAGGTGTGTTGATCACATTTCTTAATGATGAGGCTTTCTGCTTGTACTCACTGACCGGTAGTCGTCCTTAAAGGGGAGCAGATGAATATCAAACGAGGTCACAGACCTGCTGCTGCTCTCTGCTACTCCTGCTCAGCGTGCTTGGGTTTTTTTTAATTCTGTAATAAATATATTCAATTGCTCCATGAACGTCTTAAATGATCTCATTTGTGGATCTGTAGAGAAGTGGCTCATGCTGAAGCAGAAACAAAAATGTCTCAGCACTAACGACCGTCTTGGATGCACTGAGTGAAGTTGTACGGGATCTCTGCTATTAAGACAATTGAGGATCTTTTCTATTAAGGCTCATTTAATCCAAACATGGTTTGAAGCAGTGTAGCCAGCTGTAGAAAATACCATCAGTGGCGTCAGTTCTCAGTCGAATTGTTTGAGATTTTTTCCATACAGGCGTCCGGTATTTTGCAAGTCCTCTTGATCACAAAAAGTCCCGATTGAAGCGGAAGGAAGTTTCCTTCTATTTTATTTTCCTCCATTCAGAACCAGTCAACGCTCTGCTGCTGCATAGCCTCCTCCTCACTTCATTCTGCTCGAAACCATCAACTTCAACTGTAAACTCTGTGTGTGTGTGTGTGTGTGTGTGTGTGCGGGTGTTTATTTATTTTTTCCTCAAATGTAACTGGCTCTCTCCTCTACATGTGACTGCAGGTTCCTGAGGGCCGCAGAGTGGCTGGGCGATTTGATTGGCTGGTGGAGGGCTCACGCTGATTGCTGGTTTTTGGTGGTGGTGGTGGTGGTGGGGGGCTGATGAAGAGAGGGAATGCTGGGGGTGGGGGGAGAGAGAGGGGCAGAGAGGGGACGACAGGGTTGCATGTCTGCATGCTCGCTCGCAATGTGGGACACTAGAGGCAGAAGATGTGCGCCGCACGGCCAAGAGTAGATGGGCGACGTTTGCTTTGGCAGAGGAGTGGCTGTCCCTGAAGAGACGCCCCTGTCGGCATTCTTCCAATGCCTTTTCCTGATGGTGTAAACACCTTTAAACCAGATGGGTGGGAGCCTATCTGGACTCTTCACACCTCACTGCGAAGTTGCACACTGCAGCCCCGCAGCTCACCGATCTCTCCAGGTCTAAAAAAGACAGATCTCCAGTTGAAATCCTGCTAATGTTCTGCTCTCGCCAGTTCTCACCGGCAGGTTCTACTGAGTAACCTCAGCCCATCTCACTCTATCAGCTTTACGCCTCTGAATGGAAGTGCCCGCCATGGATAAATTAAATAACCCTTTTTTGGTAGCTGCTGTTGGAGGCATTGGAGGGAAATTCACACTCAGTTTGTCACAACAGCTCAAAGGCTTTTGTTTTGTTACATTTGAATCAGGGGTTATAGATTTGATTCAGCTTACGGACTGGAATATGACAGTTTTTCAGGATAAACTTATATCACAAGTGGATCATGGGGCAACTTGTGATCTGCAGAAAATTCAGTGTGATGCTGCTAAAATCTTCAGAGAAAGAGTAAGTTAAACAGTAATCTGCTCTTCCCGATATTATTCACATTTCAGTAAAGGTCAGTAATGTGCCTTTAAGGCAAAATCATTTTTTTTCTGCCAATTTAACATGTTTTTTACTCAACACTCCTGAAAAACATTTTCCCTCCAATTCTTTGCTTCAGCGCCTATCCAGAGAAGATAAACCTCTTTAATTTCTAACTCAGAATGCACAAACTTATCGCCTTCAAAGGCTCAGCTTTGTTCATTTTTGTTCTTGTTGTTAGCACTAACTACATAAGCGCCGCACTGTGAAAACTTACCCCCATCGTCATCATCTGTGCTCTGTTGGTGATGCCTGCCTGCCTGCGCCACTCTGGTCCTCATGCCTGCCCTCACCTTCACACCGTCGCATGTCCATATTGTGTTGTCAAACATGACGGAGCCGTGTGACTTGTGTCTTCGTAAAAGTGCGCGTGTGCGTGTCGTTGGCTGAGCGCGACGTTAAATGTGACCGTAATGCTTCAGAGGTCGCTAAGCATGACGATGATATGAGTGTTTTTGGGGAAGGGAAAGACGAGGACAGCGCCTCCTCTCGACCAACATTCTTTTCCCGCCCTTTCCTCCTCCTTCGATTCCCTGAGACGCAACTCCACCAGTCGACCAGCAGATGGCAGCCTCTCCTCACCAAACCACAGCTCGGCTCTCTTCTCGAGCGGCTGGGTTGCGTTTACAGTCAAAACTCTGCCTTATATGACTTCGTGTTGTTTTACCCGTGGAGTGACGATCACACAACCATCTGGATGTCGCCGCATTTGCCTGACTACTTCTCCCATCAGCCACTTGGGTTCCGCCCCGCCTCTTTCTAGGACTCAATTTACTTTTTTTTGTTTCTTTTAATATTATCATAATTCCCTTCCCCGTCCACATCTAATCTATTGTTATCGTGAATGTGACGACATGCGCCCGTATCATAGATGTGTATGCACAACTTTGGAAGGCTGGGCGGGGCCAAACACACAGACGGCACCTGTGGAACGTGTAAACTTATCTGTCCGTACCTGAGCTACATGGGTGAATTTTTTTCCCTCTTTTTTTGTGTACATATTAACATCTGCCGTGTCATGTTGAATGTCTTTCTTTTTATTCCAATATTGATTGTTTCCGTTCGGTCGACACTCTTGGTGATAGACAACAAGGTTTGAATTGAACTGATGCACTTTGCCCTGAAGTACTACAGCATTTTAACCTGATGTAATGAACAAGTGAATGAACGAGTGAATGTACGGTTGGTGAAAATAAAGTGAGTGTGTGGTCTGCTGAGGAAGGCGGGAACTTGAACGACCACAGCAGAGCAGCGAATGGCTAAAATGGGTTTTGTACTCTTTTGTAACGGAACTTGCTTTGCATGATTTTTTTTTTCTACGTTGCTCGGTCTTTCTAGTGACTGTTTTTTTTAATCAGTAACTGTTTGTTAGGGTAACACAAAATGACACGGCCGGTGTCAGATTTTCTTCACTCTGATGCAGAGATTAATTGTTTGAACAGCAGGTGGCAGCACCTTCACTGTGATCACAGCCTCCGTGTAGCTGTCGCTTAATACCACGTTTTCCTTCCTGACTCCTCTATTGCATTGACTCACCACAGTTTTAAGACCTTTTTGCGATGAGACGAAATGGGAACATGCGAATAAAATATGATCTGCAGAGTTTTTTGTTCATATTATACCAATTTTTTTTTTTTTTTTTTTTAACGTGTACAGGGTCCCAAGGTTGGAGAGTTTCTTTCAAGGAACGTCTTTTTTGGAATTGGTTATTCATTGTTGCGAGAGAAAGAAATATCTAAATATCATTTTAAGTTAAAATTGTTTTGATATTTTTTTTTTTTTTTATGTTTTAAATGAAGTCTGTTGAGTGTTTCAAGTGTGTGTGAACAGCCTTCTAAAGTTCTCTGGTCCCATGGTCTTCAACTGCTTTAGTTCCCTGTATTGAAAACCCAAAGATATTTGGTGAAACGTGATGCTGTACAAAGGAACTCGTCATATCTAACACACGGTGAGCATTTTGGTTTGAACTTAAAATCCACTCAATATTGCCTGTAACTGAAAACAGGCAGTGAGAGAAGAGACGTACTATAGGGGAAAGAAACAATCCATTAGCATCTGCGAGGCCTTTTCCTCTAACAAACTAGCATTTTCATCCTTACTCTGTCTTTTTTTCAAATGTTGACTAACGGATGTGTTTAGTCTGTCTTATGACCTAACAATAGATGTCAACTGGTCAAATAGAGGCTTTCAAATTTACCAAAATCTCCACTAACAGTTTTCTTAAATATCTGTGTCCATAGAAAACTGCAAGCTGTGCTTTATAAGACACACTGTGCTGGTGACGCTACATAATATGCAAAAACATAGCAAGAAACAGCTTTGTTTTGGTAGATATAAGCTTTTTTTTCCGGTGAATTTGAACATCTCTTGTGTGAGCATGGTCTTATTGCTTTCCAAACATGATCCTCATTAATGATCGTTGCGATTGTCCTGTGGAAACTTTACAGCAGCACATCAGCGCCACAACTCATGGTGAACAACCCTTGATAATCAGTTACACAAAGCAGAACACGGAGGTGATTCTGCAGGATGTCGACATCCATGTCTGTGTTTTTACTATGTTGTACATGTTTTAATAACCAACTGCAGTACTTTGTTGACGTGCACATCTTTTTACTTTGAATGTTGTCAGACACTTTGTGAACAAAATGTTTTTTCCCCTTTCAATATATTGTTCTAATAAAAAAGAAATGAAACAGCAATGGCAAAAAAAAAAAATGTCATGGCATTTCTTTAAGTGCAGAGGACTCGAAGATTTCACAGCTAATTTTAACCAAATGGAACCTGCAATACAGCGTTAAAGCCTTAAAATATATGCAAAGAGCTTGTACACAGTCTTTATTTCATCTTACAGTAGTTCATATTATAAACAATATAATCAGATGTCTCTTTACAGTCAGTCTTTTCAATAAAATATGTACAAATTATTAACATCTATGGATGTCTCAGTATATACATCTTCTGTCTTGAATCTTACTTAGCCTTACATTTTATTCATTTTATGCAGAAAAAATATATAATCCAACACATGAGAAAGACGTGGCAATTTTTTTTTTTTTACATGATGGAAGTGGTTCCTTTCCAGAAAGAACCCAGTTTCTGGGTGTGGGGGCTCAGGGGACATACAGTTCTGATGGTTTTGGGGATAAAAACCATTTAAGATTTAATCACTTTGATGCACTTAGAGCCTTTAAATAACCAGGGGTAATTTATCAGGTATGCCAATACCACAATTGCACTGTTGTATTTAATCCAGTATTACCTCCAGACGAAACACAGGCAGCTCAGATCTTTATCCGGACTTGTGATTTGGACAATTACACAAGTAGAAGTGCTTCATAAAAAGGTTTGGCAAGTTCATGAGCAACAGGGTGTCCATTTTTACCGCTTGCAGTTTTACGCTCCATTCCTTCATCTCAGTGAGTCACCGTGAATGTAATGTTTTCGGGTTATAAATATGGTGATCGTGAGCTACGCGTGAACAGTAATGACGGTAGTGTGAGTGACTGCAGTGAGGATGGCACGAATGAACTCGAAGCTCGTCTTTGAAGATAACCTGGGAAATGTCTTGGAGCGTATTGCTTCCAAATATAAGCGTGTGGCGGTCAAATTTGTTCTAATCAGACACATTTGCTTCTATGATACATTAAAGGAGAAGCATTTTAATGTGATGTTGGGTTCCTTTAGATGCTGCTGAAGCGACGCTTATCTTTTAGTGGCTGTATCGGCAGCTGACTTGAGAATTTCATGCGTCTTCCCAGAAAAGTGAGACCTGGTCACTGTGAGCAATCCACAGACCTTCCTAGTTTCAGCAGTTCCACACAGTTATGCTTTCCTCTTATCGTTATCACCACCCAGCCTGATGAAGAGACTCTCCTCACCTCCTGGTGAACATTGGAGACCTTCTACCCAAATGTCCACCAGGAGATCAGACCTACAGATAAGATAAAACAGTGAACTGCCCCCATTAGCCTCTCACAGCCTGCAGGTGTGATTTCACACACACCCAACCTGTTGCTTGATGCTCTACTTGGTTCTGACCGCACAGACTTTCTCCTTAGCTCATTTTGTGATGTTTTTTTAAAAAAATTATTTTCTAATTTGACGTCAGGTTTAGAATCCATCCCGTCTGCTCATTTTCTTCCGCGGCCGTTTCCTCTCGTACCTTCGGGACAATCTCCGAGTCCGCCGGGTTCACCTCAGATCAATGTTTGTGTTTTGGGCGGCGGCTCTAGTTTCCGTGACAACGCAGTGAGAATGAGGTTGAATTTGCTGTAGCGATCCGGCTGGTTGACGGAAGCTCCGCGGCTCCCCCACAGCAGCCGCAGCTGAAAGTCCGTCTTGAACACCTCCAGCAGGTCCTCGTCGCACTGAAAGTCTGCACACGGCACGAGCGAGAGGCAAATTCAGAGCGTTGAAGGGAATTTAAGGCAACGGCTGCAAGTCATGAAAAATGTTTTTTTTTCTTTTGTTTGTTTGCATACCTTGCAAGATCTTCTCCGCGTTGGCCGTGTAGTCGTGCGAGTTGTGCGCCACGTCTCGCGCGGCCTCTAGGTGGCGCAGCATGATGTCGCAGCCCTGGTCGCTGGTCTCCCACAGCTCCATCCCTTCAGGCGTGATGGAGGGACGCTCCATGAGGGTCAGCAGGGGGAGCAGGAGGGGGATGCAGACCGCCGGAGGAGAGGAAGCTGCAAGAGGACAAAGTTTTTGCTTCAAAAATCAATTTTGAAAATTTGGTAAAAGATATCAGTACGTAGAGTTAGGAGATAATCCCATATTTTATTAATAATATATCAATGAATCGATCTGAAAAGCGTGTTTGTACTCAGTACCTGTGCCCTCGTAAAGGTTCTTGTAGAAAGGTTTGAGAGTTTTCTCATAGCTGATGGCTGTCTCTGTGTAGTTCCTCCGCAGAGTTGTCCAAGTTTCCTCCAAACGATTGATCTGCAGATTATTTGGAATTTCAGAAGAAATCACATTAACTTCTGCTTAATAAGAAAAATAAAAAGATGTTCCTTTCCGAGGTGGCCACAACCAATCATCTGCCTCCATCTAGCTCTGTCCTCACACCAACTCACTCTTATCTTCTTTCACTACATCCATAAATCTCTTCTTTGCGCTTCCTCCAGTTCTCCTGCCTTCCAGTTCCAACCTCATCATCCTTCTGCCCAAATATTCACTGTCCCTCCTCTGTACACGTCCAAACCATCTCAGTCTTTCCCCTCTGGCTTCATCTCAAAAACATCTAACGTTTGTTTGCCTTCCCTCTGATTCCTGATCCTGTCCATCCTCGCCACTGCCGAAGAGAACCTCAACCTTTCAATCTCATCTACCTCCAGCTCGGGCTCCTGTCCTCACCTGCCCCCGTTACGACCTGCTTGCACAAGCTTCTTCACCTCTTTTCCACACTCTCCATCGCCCCGGACCGCTGATCCTAAGCCCGTCTATCGCAACTTGCAATTGAGTGCATCGTTCATAGTCTTACCTGTGGCAAGTCCAGGGCTTTCATCAGTGCTGTGAAGGCAAACAGGTCGCCCACTGAGTCCTTCAGCTCCAGAGCCACCAGGATGATGCGGTTCAAGGTGGACGCCCTCTCCTCCACGCTCCCCGTGCAGCCGAGGATGTCCACAGCCACGCCGATTGCCATGGTGTGGTGCCTGGGAGACCAAGGACAGACAGACCATCAATAACTTGTCAACACCAGGTCACACGTTACACTCGTCACATCTTGATTTTGTCGCCCTTCGCTCTAGTTCTGAAACAAAATGTTATTTCTAAGAATATACTTGTCTAAGCTACAGAATCATTTAGTAGTATTGGTGCCTGAACAACAACATGCCGTCTTTTCTGATCTCAGCCTTCCAGGAGCCCCCAATACCTCGAAATGGAAGAGTTTTTCCTGATGACTTAGAATTTGTTGTATTACCTTATTATTCATAATGTAAGTGCAATGCTTTGCAAACTTGCCAAAGAGTAGCTTCATTTCAAGGGTCAGCCAGAAGGATTCAATAGGAATGACTTCATAGTTTTATTGGAAAAAAGTAAATATACAAATTCAGGCTGTGTGTGAGTGATGTGTACCTTTCCATGAGGTCCAGCCTCAGTTGTCGGCCATGTGGCAGAGTAACCAGCTCCAGACCGGAGGACACGCCCATCCGACCTTTAAGCTGCGGAGTCACACCGAGTATCCTCGCGACCTGGAGGAGGAAAACGTTTACAAGACGCCAGTGGGTTGAGTTGACATTTGGTATTTGATTTTTGTTGCGTCGGGAATCACTCATCTTTGTTTATATGTTTCTGTATGACTGTGTGTTGTTCCTGGGTGCAATATTTCTGAATAGACAATATCTAATTTTTATGCATCTGATGTCACTGCTGCAATAAAAATCTTATTGCAGTAGTGGCATCAGCTGCAGTGGAGAGATCTAATCCACTCTGTGCGAAAACACACAAACACACCAGCAACAGGAAACACATTGACGTCCGCTGATTTGCTGCAGAATGTTTGAATGTTGTAAAGTACAGTTGATGTAATTGTTTTTTGTAATTTTGTAATTTTTTTTGACATGTTTTGGGACAAATTAAATTAGCTAGAAACTCTGACGTTTGTACTGCTTCTTTCCATAAAACAATGAGGGCAGTGAATGTACAATTATAGTTTTTGCCAAAGTGATTAAGTGTGTGTGTGTGTGTGTGTGTGTGTGTGTGTGTGTGTGTGTGTGTGTGTGTCTACCTGGCAGTCGGCCATCAGCAGGTGCCTGGCGATGCTGTGGTGGTTGTGGCTGAGCAGCAGCTCCTTGGCTCTCTTCAGAACCACCATCTCCAGCGGTTTGTTTTCCGGCGGCAGCAGCCGAGAGACGAAGTCGGCCGGCCGGAACGTCGACTCCGTCTCGACGACGGGCCGCAAGAAATTGCTTCCGCTCCTCCTGCCCCTCTTCTCCTCCTCGTCCTCCCCCTCCACCTCCTCCTCCTCCTCGCTGGTGTTCTCCAGGGCGGCGATGGCGTGGTGGTAGGAGCTCCGGTCCAGTCCCCTCCTCTCCGCCGCCGCCGCCTCCTCCTCCTCCCCACCCACCTCCTCTCTCACCCCGGCCACCTCCCTCTTCAGCCGCTCCACGTAGCCGCAGAACGGCGCCGGCAGTCGGAGGGCGTCGTCGGGGAGCGAGTCGGTCCTCTGGAGCGGGAGGAGCTCGGCGGGAGACCCCGCTGAGCTCAGCGAGCTGAAGCAGTCCGTGGGATGGAGCTGATGTTGGAACTTCTGGGCTTTGACTGGAGGCACGGGCGGTCCTGGCGACGGGAACGGTAACAGTGATTTAACTTCAGCGTCGCGGTCGTCGAGGCTGCCAACGACGTAAAGTGCACGCAAAATGTTTTCCTCACTTTGCCCATGAACTGCTTCAAAGTTCAGTAGGCTACACAAAGTTTGACATGTACTAGTTCTGTTCACAATTCCAAATTTTGGACTAAGTTCATCGTTCCAAAAATTGACCAGTTCGAAATTCTTTTCGTTATTATTTTCAATATGTCGTTGCGAGCTATTTGCTATTAGCATTGAGGGGACGATCCTCAGAATACTGGCATTTCCCCATTGTTAGTTTAACACTTTCTTGCTGCCCGTTCAGTCCACACTAATAGCTAGCTTAAGCTTTCACCCCAAGTTTAGCCTCAAAAACAAAAACTGGGAGAATTACCAAAATAAAAACAGTAGTTGTAGTCCGCAAAACATGAACAGAGGTAGCTGAGATGAAGCTCCTGAGCTTCTCTTTGACAGTGACCAGGATGGTTAAGATCAGGACTAAGCACATCAAAGGGACAACCAGCCCATGTTAGATGTTTTGGAGATAAAGTTAGAGAGTGCAGAATGAAATGGCTTGGACATTTACAGAGGAGGGACAGTGAATAATTGAATAGAAAGATCCTAAGGTTGTAACTGGCAGCCAGGTGGCCTGGAGGAAGAACAAAGAGGAGATTTATGGATGGAGTGAAAGAGGACATGAAGTCAGCTGGAGTGAGAGAAGAAAGTGCGGAGGAGAGAGTGAGATGAATGAATCCAACAGCAAAAGGGAAGACTTGAAAGAGATGTGTTGCAGTAAATGAGCATATGAAGTGAAGGCAGATTTGTTGGTCATTTTTTATAAACACAAAGTTCACCTCTTGATAGATTTTTAGATCATTCAATGAGTTGATGTGGAGGTCTTGGTTACCTGCGCCTCTCCTCTCCGTGCACGTGGCGTCCAGCAGGGGAGATGCGGTCTGCCTTGGAGGGTTGCTGAAGGTGGAGGGGGGGGCCAGCGGCTGGAGGCAGGGGGAGCGGGGCAGTCGGGCCAGCGGCACCTTGCTCGGTTTGGGAGGCGGCTTAGGACACAGCTGACTGTCGGAGCCTCGGATTGGCTGACCTGAATGCATGTGAGCATCGTGTATCAACATATTGAAAACCATAGACTTGGAAAAATAAAGGATTGTCCTTTATTTAGTTCTAAATAATTTGCCTGAGGACGTGCAAGGGCGGGTACGAGGTCATTTCCTCTCTGCAGAGGAGCAAGAACAAACAAGGCACGCACACACACTCACACACACACACACACTCACTCACTCTCACTCACACACTGCCCCAGTGCGCCTCCAGGCTGTTGTGTCAGTGATGTGTTCCAACAGGAGAATGACCCGCTGGTGATGCATTACTGCCACTCCAAACATGCCACTCCATTAAGTTTGCACGGCAGTTGAATCATTTGGATTTCAATGCCGAAACCTTGGTCGAGCATCTTGCTCAGCCCCAACGGCGGCATATTCACATTTTTAGTGGGGAAACCAAACCTATGCACCAGAGAAGTGACTGGAGGGAGAGAATCCTCTTCCTCCTCTGAATGAATGCATCTTGTGTTTGTTTTATCCTCTGACCTGCTTGAAACTCTGCAGATCTCCGAGGTACAGTAGGGCTGAGTGCCGGCTCACTGCCAGTCCGAAAGACCGGAGACTTAGGGCTCGGGCTTGGCAGCAGAGGGTCAGGAACCTGCTGAGACTGAGGTTTGGCTCCTGAAAGTGAACAAGGACAAAGAACAGAGGATAGAGTAGATGAACCAGGTTCATACTGAATTCCGTGAAGTTATACTCAGGGTTTTCTCATCATCAGATGATGTTTTTAGGAGATGTTTCATTCTCTTAAAGCTTGACTGTATCATAAGAAGAAAATACTCAATTTAAAGAACAGATAATCTTCTCATGGAAATTGTAAAGAGATGACAAAGAATATATAAAAAAGATTGGAAAGCAAGAGAAAACAGGCTCTTAGGGGTTTTCATATGAGGGATTATTATGAGGGTTATTAGAAAAGTGGAAATGTGGAATTTATTTTGCCGTCCTGATTTAGTTTAAATATCATTTCACCTAAGTTTTGCCACATTTCTGGCACAGTGAATTGCGAGGAATTATTTCAGCAAAGTTTGAAAAACATCTCCCCTGAGCCCCTGATTCTGACCTACCGAGAGGCAAGTAGCTCTCCGACTGGTGCGCCTTCAGGGGGCGCCGTCTCTCTTGGACCTGATTGAGACTGGCTGGTTGGCTGCCGCAGCGGTCCTTCATTCTGAACGGGAAAACGCTGTTTAGAGTCGTATAATTAAACGTGTTTACACATAAACATGCAGCAGGACTTGGAAACCATTTCCGAGTTGCTGCAGTCATCATCTTTGACTCCACTGGAACGAGAGAGAAACAAAGAAGGAAGCTTTTCTGTGGACTGGTGCTTTTAACATTTTCTTTGACACTTGCTTCCTCTTCTTCCTTTGTTCTGCCTCACATTTATCTCCTCCCTCTCTTCCCAGTTTGTCTCTTAACTCTGACAGTTATGGACCCCCTCCCCGACAATATGCCGCAGCTGCGGCGTGAAATTACACGATTCTTTCGGCAGAAGAGTCATAAAGCATGCGTTTATTTGCAGAGATCTTATTCTACATATGGGACTTGTCTGTAAACACAAGCTGCTCCCTGGAAGGATAAAACCACAGGCTAAATGTAAAAGACCAAAGACTTCCAGGGCCAGTCTGAGTGAAGGTGCCTCCCTTTATTTTAAATCAGCGTAATACACCTCAGTACGACACCACGGCTTGAGAATCCATACAGAATCACGCCAACACGTTACATCACCTTCATACAGGCGACCTCGTCAAACAGCACACAATTAATATCACAATTCAAAGTAGGAAACTAAGGCCACTGAAATTGTCAAAAGTTGCTGATTTCAAAAGATTCCTCTGCCAAGTTCTCGTAGGTCTACTAAAAGTAAACTGTTAGTTTTAACAAACTATTGAACTGTTAAATTATGAAACCATTGAACCTGTTGGCGCAGCTGCTGGGCCAACGTGCCGTGTTATTTACATTCTAAATTGCCGATGAGTCGGCAATTATTTATTTATTTGTTCAGCCGTCGTCGGTTCATTGTGGTGGATCTGCGGGTTCAGTTAAGTCTTACACGCTTACAGGCTCTCATTGCTTATCCAATCAGAGGACGAATATGCGTGAAAATCAGTACCAAGTGAATATTCTATGATCTGGATACGATGAAGAACAGACTATGAAGATCATATTTACGGGAAAATGTACTTATTCTAAGTATGTTTAGGCTGCCACAGAAGGCCGAGCTGGCCCTGACAGCCACAAAACATCATTTGTCCCAATCTAAATAATAATAAAATACCCATCATTTCAGCCAGTGAGGGGTGCCGATGGCTTTTGCGCTCACCTGAGTTGGCTGCTCCGGCCCATGCCGTTGTCCAGGCAGTGCATGGCGTCGAGCACTCCGTGCGCGCTGTCGTGCGCGTGTCCGTTGGTGATGTTGAGGCTGAGGCGCTTCTGGCTGCGCCTCTCGTGAGCCATGAGCCGATCCCGCTGATTGTTGGACAGGCCGTACTTTTCTTCCAAGCAGCGCAGCGGCAGGACTCTGTTGATTGGCTGGAAGATGATGGCTCCGACCACCTGAGGGCCACAGATGGAGCGAGACACGGGACAAAGCCAGCTCAAGTCAATGAGGCGGGAGCTTTTAACCTTGGAGGTAATGAGATGCCTGTTCATCGTTTTGTCCACTGGGAATTTTTTTTTTTTTCATTTCAGCATGTAACTTGGTGCAACAGGTGGGCTGATTCCACAAGTGTTTGTATTTCTTTCTCATATCCTTTTGGCAAAGACTCAAGAGAAATGTTTCGGAAAGGGGAGGCCAACCCTGAAAGGTGATTGGACAAACCCTGCTGTTCAGAAAACACTCTAATACAGACCACCTAATCAACAGGAAGTACGCTTTAATAAAAAGACATGACAAAATACAACCAAACCCACGTGTGAGACTGGTTTCCTGTTGCCCACGTAGTATCTTATCAGCGCGGGCACGTTGTCGAAGCCCTCCCTCTCCAGTCGGTACTCCACCTTGATGTAGGCGTCATTCAGCTTCACTACCTGAAGGAGGCGGTGTAAAAATAAGCTTATTTATCAGACACCCACCAAATGGTTCATTTTTGTTTGTTTGTTTCCTTCAGTCATGACTGGTTTGACCAGTTGCATCCGTGTGTTTTTATGATCGGTTGATTAAGTAGTCATAGTCACAGTCTGGCCAGTGACATTTGTCTGCTACCAGTGATATTTCCAGTTGTATGCGTTCACACAGGCCCTCTCACCTTCTTGTTGATTTTAAAATGCTGGGCCTCGTTTCGCCACTGGGAGGTCAGAACGTAACTTCCCGGACTGGACAGCGAGTCGCGGATCAGAAAGTCCCCGTCACGCTGCACCAGGTTTTCAGCAACCTGCGACAATACAGAGATTAGATGTGGGCACCCACACACACACGCACACACGGGGCAGTTGTTTGCAGTCCAAACATTTCATTAAATTAAACAAAGGCAGGCTGTTACACTGTTACTTTCTAGGTGAGCTCAGTTCTGTCTAGTTTGCTGCTGCTGCTGCGTCACACTTGACGCAACGCGATGTTTGCGCACCAAGAAAAATATTTATTTTTTTCTTACTGTAAGCGCCACTGGAAAATGAGCCAATTAAGGAGACTTAGTTTGCTTAGCCTGAGTCAGTTCAATATAATCATCGCTTTAAAGGATCTTAAAGCTAAAAAAATATTGACATATACAGCTATATATTTTCGAGTTACACACGTGTATATATGTATGCATTTTTTGAGATTCAAAATCTTTCCAAGCGATACTTTTATTCTTTTTTTACATTACAACATTCCTATTGAATTGGCTTTTGGACTTCTTTGCTTTTTAGGCAACGCAGTCATTTGAAACATCAGCGATTGGTGAATATTTTACAAGCCGTTGACGTGAACCTGTTGTTATTCGCTTCCCATCGTCATAAAGCAGAAATGACGATGATTCATGATCGAACAAGTGATAAACCAGAGACTCGCGTCAAAGACGCCCCCAGTTGCAAAATACCTTAACGGCAGTTTCAACACTCAAGACGCTGAGGCATGATATCGTTCTTCACTTCTCTCACATGGCCACCGCTCGCTCTCAAAGGCACACACACACACACACACACGCACATACGGCTTCAGACTTTAATTAAGCATGTGTTTGTATAGCATATAATGGTAGTTTAGCTTAGCCAAAAGGAAGCAGCTTATTAAAAATGATTACATCTCACAGGGAGCGCACAGGCTCTCTCTCTCTGTCTCTCTGTCCCACCACACACACACACACACACGGCTCTTTCTCTGTCTTTGAGCAGCCTAACCCAGCTCTTACCCAAACCCTGAACCTTAACCCAACCTCAATCTGTACACGCTGTCTCTAAATTTAAGTCTCCGGCCTGACTTTTAATGATCACCTTGAGAGGAAAAAGTTGAAGAAATGTCCTCAGTCTGTTGGCTGAAAAATGGATTTGAGTCCTCACAGTGCCGCATTCCCAGGAAAATACACACACACACACACACACACACACACACACACACCTGAGTCATGTGTCCCTCCCTTTAAAGGTTGGTTCAGAACTTGTTGAACCTGATCACCTATTATTAGACAACCATAGGGCACACGTGGTGCTTACAGTCAGATAAAAGCCTAAATAGAGGCCCGAGTGGCAAAGCTGGAGCCCCCAGCGTAGCTACAAGCTATTGTCTCTCTCCGTCGTGAGTCTTACCTGTCTGGGTATCGCCCCATGGTACCACGCATGGCTCCTGGGCTCCTCGCAGTCCATCTTCAGCTCCTCCTCCAGCTCTTTGCGCAGCTTCTCTGAGGGACAGTCCAGGATGAACTGATCCCTGGAGAACTGTGGTTAGAGCAGACAGAGAGAAACGGAGGTCGTGAGGCTGAAGTTCAGCCAGAGCAGCACAGATCAGAGACCAAGCAGCGAAGGTTGAACATTTCCATCACAGGCAAAGATCAAATGGTGATGGTGTCAAAATGACAAAAATAGGGCCTCTGTGAGATCACGTTTAGCTTTAGCTCGATTTAGTGCGTGGGAAACGTGGCAAATGCTGCTTGACAAACTTTTATTTAACCTCCTACGAAATGCTGATTGTATCTTTGGAAAAAACCTGATGGAGTGGAATGAGTTAGAAAACCCCCCCTGACAAAACGCAGCAGAGTCTTGCTGGTCAGGTGCCAATTGATTGAATGAACTTTTCAGTAGACGACGGCCAAAATGTTCCGATTCGGACAAAAAAAGGCTAAATAAAGTGACGGTGACCTACAACTGGAAGTGTCCTTTGTGCATGTAACCGAAGGGACGCCGTCCCTTTGACTGCTGTGAAGTAGGAGAGCACAACAACAGGCTTTAACTATTTACTGTTCAGATAGTTGAACGGCCAGTTTGAGCCCAAAACAGCGACCCGGACAGGTGAGAAGAAAGAAAAGTGAAGGGCAGACAGACATGCTGACACTATGACTGCTGCACAGTAAGCGCCAACACCTGAACCGCTACATACACACCCACACACACACACAGACACACACTTACATGACAGCTGCTGGGTCTCTGCATGGCTCCTTCTCTCTCAAACTTCATAGCAAATTCACACAGTCTGGGTTTTTTTTCAGCTCTTTTGTTTAACAGAAGCAGCTTCTTCTGTCAGACATCTTCTGTTGCAGCATGTTTCACCCGCTAAACACACACACACACACACACACACACACACACACGCTCACCCACTCTTTCATTCCATCTGTCCTCTGTGATTTTCCTCTCGTGGCTTTTTTACACGGGGATCCTCCTTATAAAGGAACATCACCGGCGCTCCGCCCACTTGGCCAGGACCCGCCTCTACACACACCTTCAAGCGTGGAACTATGCCAGACTGGTGGCAGGTGAGGCGTAAGGTTTTTTTTTTGCTTTTTTGCACCGCTGTCAACTTGTGTTGCTTTCCCTCTGTCGGGTTTTGAACTTTCAGCCAGCTGCAAGACCGAAGCAATAACACCACGGAAGTACAGGAGGCAAACAGTGATCTAAGATTAATGGTGAATTCTAAATTATGGTTAAGGTGAAGAATTTTAAATTGTTAAAAAACAAATTGCACATGGCCCAGTTTGAGGATTCAATGTGTGGTCTCTGAACAGGGCTTCCATACTGTTTGGGATGAATAATCTTACTTGTGTAAACTGGAAGTCCGCTTCCTTCATCTTGTAATGTTTCCATCAAATTCAATGTCAGGCCGTCAGAATATGAATTGAATGTTCGACCGCATGGTTTTGTTGTGATGAAGGACACGATCCGCTGTTACAAATCAGCTGAGCTAATAAGCAGCAGGATGGTAAAAGCAGCAACACACAGAGAGGTTTGCGACATTTCACGCACACGCCTTCATGGAACGTGTGCAGTTCACGCCCAGGATACATAAAATTTGCCGGCTGAAGTCCCGACTCGCTCAAACAAGAACCAAAAGCAATCGCGATGCCCGCGCAGACGACGCGGCTGACGAGAACTTGGCTGTTGAAATTTCAGTGTAATTAAATAGTCAACACGCCAGCCTAGATTGTGAGCGTTGTTCGTCACGCCTCTTTAGCGTCACTCAGTTCCAACGAAAACTCGGTTCCTTGCGAAGTCGTAGCTGCAGGCTCCCACCTCTGGAGATGAGTGAAATCAGGGCGATTTCAGTGACCGAACGTCCTGTTTTTAACGACCTGTCCCGGGCATCCTGGCTTTATTTCATAAAGACATGATGTCACTTCTCCCTGAAAGAAGTAAATATCTTTTATGTACATTGTTACATTAAAAAGTTTGCGAGAGCTGTTTTGTCAAAGACGGATTTGCTAAAATATCATTGGTATTATTTTGAATATTATCCATATATTATATAGAGTTATTTTTGCACCACTGAAACATGTCTAGGAGATGTTATTTAGAGGTTACCTCTGAGAAGTCAATCTGAATGTGTCTCTTCAGTTATGGACAGTATATCACAATTTTCTATTCATACAGAGGAGCCATACTGTAAATATATTGATATTATGAGGTATCTTTGAGTAAACTTCAAGTGTCAATTGAGTACCTCATTGTCTGACCAAGCACTTTGCTTTTTGGTAACCAAAACATGCTCACCATAGTGTCAATAGTGCAAGAGTCTACTGTACGACCCTGGTCATTGACCTCCCAACAGTGAGCTGCGTGTCTCTGTCCACACACTCTCTGTCTGAGTGTTTGCAGCAACTCTGGCCACGACTCCCTCTGAGACGTCACATCATTAGTGAGCTGCAGGACAGTCGATACTAGAGAGGCAGACGGAGGCTGTAGGGACGTGCCAGACCTGCATTTTTATCGATCCGGTGCCGAAGGCAGATATTTCAATCCGCTGTGTTTCAGCGACGCTGAACATAATGGTTAACATGCAATTATCGTCTGAACATGATCCTGCAGCGCAGTTTAATGATGTCGCATATCCAGTCAAACAGATGCAAACTACTTGGACATGCAAAAGCACATAAACAGGGATTTAAATGGTTTACATCGAGACTCACCATCCCTTCCAATAACCCAAAAAGTGCTACAGCAACATTGTACTTTAGGACTACAACTACCAGTGTTGGGGAGTAACCATGTTACTTGCAATGTTGTTATGTAATTTGATTATAAAATAAAGATAATTTTACATACACAAAAAGTTTCAATAGTTATACTACTATTAAATTTTTTTTTTAAACCCTAACTTTAAAAATGAGAGCAGAATAATACTTCTTTTTTCAGTAGATCACAGGCAGCAGGTCTCCGCGGCGATGCTGCTAGAAATCAGTGTCTTGGTGGAAAGAGGCCTTTTAGGAACTGGCCTGGGGGACGCTGAATGTTTAAAACCTCAAAGACTCTGAGGATGAAGACTTTGATCTGTGAGAGTCTAGGCACACACGTATACGTACACACACACACACACACACACACACACACACACACACACAAACTGGTTAAAGAGAAATTATTGAGCCGCGAAACTGAAATTGGAAATATATCTCAAAGTGTCCCCGTGTAACTGAAACCTTGCGCCTCCTTTCAAGTCGCTACACCGCATCCATCGTTTCTCCTCAGCTCCTTCGCATTATTTTCATATTTTCTTTTCCCTCTCTTTCTAAAGTCATTAGAATAGACCCCCGTCTCCTCAGTCTGCATGCATGGCAGCTTATCAGCAGATCCTGTTTCAGTGCCCGCACACTGAAACAACAGAGCGGAATCACATTTCTGTGATTTTTCTTCACTCCAGGTTTGATGTGTGATTGTTCTGGATGTTGCAATGTTTTTTATGTCATGTCCAGGAGAGTTATGTTATCTCATGTTGAAGTTATGTTTTTTTTTTTTTTAAATCTCATCTATTTTTCAACTTCCTGTTTTATTTTGAAATTCAATTCTCCTCCTGTGCCAGGTAGCTTGCCTCTTCCTTCTGTGTGTTTGCCACCTGTCTGATTGTCTTTCCCAACGCTGATAGTTTCCACCTGTTCTCCATCTGTGGCTAGAGGCTGTTTCTCTTTGTCTTGGCCAAAGGACAGAAGCAGCCTCTTCCCTGCCAAGTCAAGATCTTTACACACTTCTCTTCTCATGAAGAATGTTTAGTCAATACTTATAGTAGGACTATAGTACATTTGGTTAATTTGTTTCCTCCCTCCAAGTGATTTTGTTTGTTATTCTAGACCATTTTCCTCAGTGAGGAAGATTTATGTTTCTTCTTTGTTCTCAAAGAACCTTTCTCCGAGTTATGCCATTGGATCCAAGCCCATCGTTACAGTTTAAACAGCATTTACATTTGTTCTCTTGGAAGATGTAGTTTTTATTCTGTGGACAGTTTTGATTGGTTATGGCATTGCATTATTACACTTTTAACATTAGTGTCCTTGTAAAACAATGGCATTTCGTTGGTGACACTTGCTGACACAAGACAAAGATAAAAAAAAAAAAAAAAAAAGTGAAAATGGAAAATATTTCACCACCTTCAGTCATGATCAGTTTTTTTGACCCCATTTTATTTGTGTATTTGATCGCTGATGCGTGTCGTACATTACACCCAGTGGTGCAGCAGCATGTTTTTCCTGTTGTTCCAGCGTAATGTAGAACACAGTTGGTCTTGATGGAACTGGAACGCCAAGACTGTGTTGTAGCTCTTGTGAAAGTTATTGTTCCATCATACATAGTTATTTTATTGTGTTATTGATCCGTGGTTGCATTTGATTAGAAAGTTACAAGAGAAAACAGACACGCTGCCAAAAGTGCAGCGCTGTGGAAAGCAGCGATGGGGGAACGATGTCTGGAGACTGAATGTTAAACAGGAGAAGAGTTTGGATGGAAGGACTGACTGCATTATAGAAGGATGGAAGGAAGGATGGAGGAGAGGGAGGAAAAAAAGGTCAATGAGGAGAGGACATGAAGGGGAAGTGAGTGGCAACATAGTTGGTGGACATAGTGTGTATGTGTGTGTGTGTGTGTGTATTTTTTTTATAGGCCGGCCTTTAATGGGGCCCTGCAGGATGATGTCATCCTCTGAGTGCAGCAGCTTTTAGATCACGGCAGCCTGGATGGTGGCTCCGACCTTTTTTCCCCACCTCCCCCTCATCGTTTGCCCGCATTGACGGGTCGAACAAGAGTTTCTTGATTGCACAACGAAGTCACACACACACGGCTAACGTCTGCGCACGTGACTTGTCGAGCCGGTTGTTTTCCCAGGACGGCAGGAAGTTTGCTTTTTGATAGCGACGGAATTAAACGCGGAAAGTACGAGAGCGAACGGTCAGCCCCAGCTGCAGATTGCTGATCTGTGAGAATCAGAAAGCTTCCTATCGGTCACTTAAATTAGAGCCAAAGCAAACACTTCCTGAATTTGTCCGAAGCCTGACAACCAACCGATGACCAACTGCTATTAAATCTAGAACTCTAGACACGTTGAACAATGATAGAGCGACAGCTTTACTTTTCTTATATTAATGAATTTGGATCCTTTCCCAGATGATAACAAGAGTTCAAATTGTATGTTTTTTTTTTTATCTAATCTGGATGAAATTCAGTGTCTTCTTATGATCTCATGTGACAGATTTGAGGCCATGTTTTGAGAAATTCTCTTCACACAAAAACTCCCAGAAAAATTCTCTTTCTTGATAGGATGACTGTGGAACACACTGAGGGCTTCACATAAAGTGGTACATCATTCCAAAATAACTATAGGATGTCTGAGCAAGAAAGAAGTTGTCTTTTCAGTTAAATAAAAAATAAAAGCATCATCATGGGAAAATGTTCACCAGAGCCCCTTTTTCATTATCATCATCATTAAAACAATTTGCTGTGTGTTTATTTGGGATTTCCTCTCCGCCTGCGTGTCTGGCTCATTCTCACGGAGGCAGCTTCTCCTCCCCAGTGAGGCTCTCTGTGAGTCTCCCCCCTCCTCTGAGCGCTGACAGGCGTCCTAGCTGTCAGTACACTCCGGCTGAAGTTTACAGAAGCGATGAAATTGTTGTGCGGCTGTCAGTCAGGACAGACCAACACCCCAAAAACACAACAACTTTGGGATGCTGCATGTTAACGCAACCCAAACTCTTACAAACTCTGAGGGTAATTTTTGGTATTTTACATATTTTGTCTGAAAACCAGTTGGAGCTAATCTACAAAAGATTGTACACGACCCTGATTGCTCCTCAATCAGGGGGCAACACCTTTCCTGTTTACAAACAGTGGGAATCGATGCTACTTCCTGTGTTTAGACCCAAAGGACAGTCCGTTAGGGACAGATACAGAAGAGTCATCAAGAATTCCATCTCTCAGATAATGCTTCAATAATCAAAGATAATGACTGGTGGCTCTGAGTAGAGACAAAACAAATGGTCTTTTTAAAGTTTGAAGGTTTTGCACAAAGCATGTTGACCTTTTACAATCTTAATCATGACTCCAAGGAAATTATTATGCCACTGTTAGATAAACAGAATTATTCCGCTTCTCAAAATTTCCTTAATTAAACACTTGACAGTACTGCATGCACAAAATCTAGCAATAAAGTTCTAATTGTGTCAACTCTGTAAGTCTATTTTTTTACCTGTACTTGGTTGTACTGGGGAAAGATATTCATTCAGGGTCACGGGGTCTGCTGGATAAAGCTGCTTACGTAACAGGCGAAGGGGAAAGATAATGAGTTTTCGTAACAGTGTTTTCAAGGTGCGGAACACACTGACTGTGAACAACTAAATTAAAGGTCCTGGCTGGGACAGTAGGTGATGCTCTCTGCCCTCACTGTTCCATTCTGCTGACCCCATACATCGTCAGAGTTGAAAGAGCTAATCGGAAAGGCAGCAACCGATGCGTGGAATCATGTCACCAATCATTTCATGTGGTCGATCACAGCAAAATGTGAAACCGTCACGCATGACAGCAGCACGAGCCTGACGCTAAAGCCTGTAATGTGTGCGATAGCGTTGTTAACGCCAGCTGCTAGTCCAGCGGGTCCTTCCATGAACTTTTCATCTTTCAGCTTAGGACAGTGAGGAGATTCTGAACCAATATTCTATTTACGCTGGACAACCTATAGATTTCATATGTTTTTCTGGAGTTTACCCAGAAACTGGCAACCCTGGAGTTTCTGAGGCTGGTGCTGCTGACACAGAGAAAACAGAGTTAGACTATTGGCTCAGAGTTTCCTGTTGGTTTTGTCAGCCAGCTCGCCCAAATGTAAATGTTTTGAACGTGTTGGCCCCTCATTGTAGATTCATGTTTAGAGATGCAAATGGAATTAAGGTCCCCCCACAAAAACCCAAGAAAATTGGAGAAGTGTTTAAAAGCAGTGTCTTTAAGAGCCACTTGGAGGCGCTGCACTCTTGACTTCCTTGTTCATATGCAAAGAGACTCAAACCTCAACGCAACATTAGGACAAACAATTAACTGAAGGAAATCTGCACTCGTCTGTTATTGTATACACACTGTATACTTATCCACAGGGGACATATAATGCATCACCAAGTATCCGATTACAATGACGCTCAGACTAAAAAATCACACATTGGATTATATGGGGTCTGCTGATTCTCTTGTGTTTTCTCCAATTACAGCCCCCACGTATGGTGGTTTCATAAACAAGGTCGACAAGGTCCCTCCTGACTTGGAAGACAAGACAAAAGATGCTGGCACCCCTCCGATTAGATGGCGACCTCCCAAGGAGACAGAAGGAAGAGGGTAAGCGGCCGCGAGGGGGGAGAAGATGGAACAAACCCCGAGGCTCTTTGGAACTGGGAGTTCAAGGCTGGGAGAAGAAACAGACTTGAAGAGACGGAGGGTGGAGGACACGCGGCACCACGGGGAGACGGGGGATCGCACTGATAACCTGCAGATGACAGGTTCAAGACTCGTCTGCAGACACGCATGACTGACGACTGACAGCCTCTTGGAGAACACGAACAAGGCGGACGCCGGGTCTGCTCGGGGGTCACCAAGTAGAGGAAGCAGTTCAGACATTTTGCCAAGGTCAAACATTCGTCAGTGTGTCTCCTGCCCAGTCAGCGAACTCTCCAGGAATAAGAAAACCATCCATCAAGTGTGTTTTTGTGCTTCACCCAACAACGTGTGTGTTGAAACACACACTGAAACAGTGACACGTGTCCCAGTTAAGTGACGTCACACCCAGCAGGTGCTGGTTCTGCCCTCTGGGACCTCCTCATGGCCACCTCACCTTTGCCTCCTTCCAGAAAGGTTTCATTACCAGCATGAACCTATAGAAGACTGTAAACACAAGGCTAAATAGGCGGACCTGTCTATCTATCTATCTATCTATCTATCTATCTATCTATCTATCTATCTATCTATCTACAGATGGATAGATAGATAGATGTCTGAACCTGAGTACGAGAGACCTTCATGAAGTCAGGCGAGCTGGACGGAATCCTTATTCAACACCACCGACCTGTGATTCTAGGTTCACTTTAACAGTTAAAGCGCTTTGGGTTTTTTCCTCCCTCGAATTCGTTTCCACCTTCCTGCCTGAAAATAAATAAAACAGTCCAGTCCAACATCTCCGACCTGCTAATGAATAAAACGCATTGCGACTGAAAGCTCCAGGAGGGCTAATGGACAAAGCCTGCGTTGTCTTTTGTGCACTGCGGAGGTAAAGCTCTTGAAAAAAAAATGAAAGAGGAAAAAAAAAAAAGCCTCCATTCACAGTAATTACATCCCTCTAGTTTTGTTCCCATCGCCATTTATTTATGGGCACTCTGCGCATTTGTTCGCTCATTTCTATTTCTGGACTGTTTTTCCGCTTTGGGAGTCTCTGTTTTGGACTGAACTGTGTTTGGAAAACGTGAAAGTGAAACATCTCCTCCACCATCTCCTCCTCCACCTCCTCCTTCTCCACCACCACCCCTCCTCCCCCGGGGTGCCCTCCAGTTCACCGGCCCGCTGCGCTCCATCCAATCAAGCTAATGGCGTTCCATCTCGCTGACGTCATAGAGAGAGAGACCCGACTATCACAAGTTGGTCGTTTATCATCCTTGTGGGGACCGTGGGGACCGCTGCAACAACTCCTCCTGGGACCCGGGTGTCTTTAACGGAACCCCGTCCTCCGGCCCTCTGGCCCTCTGCCTCTGGACACTGCCTTGTCTGTCCAGCCGTCAAGTCACTCACACCCGCGGTCTGACAGTCGCACAGTCGCTCATTTGTGAGAGTGTCTGGCGTGAGTCATAAAAGCCCAGTGTTCTGTCATTAGGTTTTCGCTCGGAGCGGGAAGTGTCAACTCTCTGAGATGCTTCCTGTCTCTTTCTCTGTGTGCCTCATTGTTAGCCGCTCACTCCTGTTTCCTCTGCTGCGCTCAACAAGCAGACGCACAACAACAACAACAACAACAACAAAAAAGTAAGAGCTTAAAACAGAGCCTTGCAAAAAAAAAACCATCCAGACACCCAACCTCACTCACTCACTCACTCCCTCCCTCACTCCCAACCTCACTCACTCACTCCCTCTCTGCCTCTCACCTTTGCAGTGATGACGGCGCTCCTGTGGTAGAAGCAGCACAGAGCCGCCGTCAGGGTCCTGAGGCTGCAGCGCTCCGACATCCCTGCCGCGCTCCTTGTCAAGTGCCAGGTTGGAGAACAGAGTGAGGAATTCACCACTGGAGCTTCAGTCACCCTGACCACACACCACTAAAGGCATCACTGGGGCGACCTCACAACAGTCTGTGAACACCAGGTGCCGACACCCCTGCATCAGGATGACTGCTGCTGCTGCTGCGTCTCCCCTCCGTCATGCCTCTGTCTCTCCTCCACTCAGTCAACCCTCTGCCGCTCTGGAAAGCCTCTCTCACACGTTGCCCCAGCCGCTGGCCCCTCCCACAGCTCCATGTACGGGTGAGGCAGGGCTCCCCCCCCCCACATGGAGCTCCATGTGAAGCAGTGATGTGCGGACTGAATGGGAGTGGCTCTACGGACCTCATGGACGGTGGGAGATTTTGTGTGTATGTTTCTGAGTTGTGAAAAGTTCACGTTGCGTAACCAACCAGTTGCGGTGGAGGGGTCACTGGTCTGAAACATGAAGTCAAGGCGCTGCTCACTCTTCACTTTAATGACATGAGTGCAATTAATTGTTGTGTTTGAAGGACAGAAAAGTGGTCATTGAAAACCTTAAAAATTGCGCATTAAAGAAGCTAAATTGTGCACCCTCCAGAAATGAGAAAAGTATGCCCTGCAGGAGGCTGCAAACACAGGGTTAAATTAGTCCCAATGAGTTTTGGGGAAAATGATAATGATTATTATTATTATTATTATTTTTGCTTCACAGAAGTTCAGGATGTGAAATAAAATTAATGAACAATTCTGGGGATAAAATGAACCTTAATCTGTGACTTATTTTCTCGCACTCCTCAAAGAAAAGCGGCCATGCCAGCGGACGCCTGGGCGTCTTTGTGCATTTTCTGCTAGACCTCATCTGTCCGCAACAAAAACATCAGTTCATCAGTGACGTCGCTGTCTTTGGACCTCTTTGTGAAGCGTCTGCGATCGCTGCTCTTTTGTTTGGCTGGACAGAGCTGCCCCAGCAAACATTCCTCAACCCATTCACTTTGCAAAGAGAAAAAAAGCATCACTTCCTGTGTTGGCAAGACTATTTTTTTGGCCCTTTTTTTTTTTTTTTTTTGTGATTTTTCTTATAACAACAACCAGACACTGACAACAGTCCTCTAATGACAGTTAATGTCGAGGGCATAAAGCTTTAACTGCTGCGTGAGCGTCTAGACCAGGGAAAAGTGTAGAGTAGGTGCGTGCATGTCCATGTGCATTCTCCTTTGTGTGTGTATGTGCGTGTGTGTGTGTGTCCTGCAGCGAAGCCCTGATAAATAGCTCCCAAATTATGTGACTAAATGACTCTTAAAGCGATTACACCCGCACACGGGTCAAGTAGCACAACTTTCCCATTACTTAACACATACTTAACACAGAGCACAGGAACCCCCACACACACACACACACACACACGTGTAAAAATATGCCAGAAGAGACAAAAAACACACAGGCGCATTACATTACATATGTTCAGGCTGAAGTAGGCGGACGCCACCATACATCAAGTGAGACCCCGGCGCACACAGAGGGCGACACCCTCGCCTGAAAGCAGCTAAAAAGGAAGATTCTGCCGCGGGAAACACAGCCACTAATTGCAGCGTGAACTCTCTGGAGGATCCACAAGGAAACGCATGTAAAATGTTGCCGGGGGCACCAAAACTGCAACACACACACACACACACACACACGACTGCTAACCACGGCGGCCCCTAATCACCAGCTAGGCTCAACGTCGAACTTAAAATACGCGCATGTGTCGCTCCAAGAATGCGCTGGAAAAACAACAAGGGACAAAAATCAGCACACTGAGGTTCTAGGTTTTCTATTTCTGTGTTAGACGCCGGAGAGCGGCTCCTGGTTTAGCAGCTTCAGCAACATTTTCCTTTTTGACAAAATGAAAAACACACCCCAAAAAAAAAAAAAAAACGGAGTGGCGAGGGTTTTACGCAACACACGGCGCATTTCATTTAAACAAAAATTTCTCTGGATGGACTGAATAGTGAAAATGTTTAAGGCAATGTTTGATTCTCAGATTGGTCGTCTGAAAGGCTTCACATGTTAGAAAGAAGGAGTCTTGAAAACCTTTAGAGCAGCGCCACCACTTTGCTCCCAGCAATATGTCCAGTTCTCACAGCGGCTCCCACAGTAGCCCAGAAGTTTTTATTTATTTATTTGTTTGTTTTTGTTGGTATTTTACCACGATATCACTGCCACTGTGAGATCAAGCGGGACGTGACAACACAGGGATTTACACTGGAGCGGCACTTTCCCAGGAATGGCTTTGCTGACTGTGTTTCACAGACTGATGTTGAAGTCGGCTGCGTTCTGCTGTTTGGGTCATTCAGTCTGCCGTATGTTTGCAAAGTATTGTTTTGACAAGTTAATGTGATAACACGACCACACGCAAGATGATACACTTGATTTTTCTTTTCTTTCCAGCTGTGTTTCATTTGTTTCCAGTATTTTTTTTTTTACATCTGGATGCTGCTAGATCCTGCACCCAGATTTGATTGTGATTTCCTGGAACATGGGGGGAAGTTTTATGACATTTGATACTTTATCAATATCTCGTGTGCATGATATCGGCTGTGTTCTGAGCACTAGTGTCCATATACACCAGCATCATGACCGAATGGCAGAGAATAATTGGCAGCGTGACTGCTCTTCACACCCCGGCTGAGCCCGGATACGTGTTTGTTCTTGTGACGGGGTCGTCGATAAGCGCTGGACTGATGGTCACAAGGTGACGCCTGCTGCGCACGCTGTCGGTCCTCACCCAGTCAATAGAATGTGTCACCGGGTGCAATGCAGTTCAGTTCAGTGCCACACAGCAGGAAGAGGAAATCCACATGATCAGTATTTAAAGGCTCGAAGGGGAACTATAAAACAGACCCAGAAGCATTGCACAGCTACAGGCAGCTTCCAAAAATAGGGCGTGGGAGAGTTTACTCCCTTATTTCAGTCCAACAGGCCTCAAAATGTCTTATTGGCCTCCTGGCCTGCAGTAAAAGTCAGTTCTGTGAGTTTGTTGACAAATCAAGGCACAGGTGAACTATGTCGGCCTACATGTTATCAAAGTTCTTGTAAAAATAATCTCATTTACGTGCAATTATTATCACGACCTTGTGGCGGCGCCACCGGCACAAATCAAGCTTCACTCCTGTTTGCATAACGCATAAATGCCAGAAGAAGGACGGCGAGGAACTACAACTTTGGGAGTGACTTGTTTAGTGAATGGAACCTGTGGGTCTGTTATTAAGACTTTAGCGGGTTGTTTGACAGTCTGTAGGGTAGACAGTACGATGCAACCCAGATATAGAGAGAGAGAGAGAGAGAGAGAGAGAGAGAGAGAGAGAGAGAGAGAGAGAGAGAGAGAGAGAGAGAGAGAGAGAGGATTCAATCAGATGAAGCAACGTATTGCACAGTCAACTCAACCGTCAGGAAGAACTGTTCACGGTAAGACACTGAATCATTTTCTGTTTTTATTTTTGCAATGGGGGAGTTGAGCAGCACAGTGTTAATTTTTGGTTGCCCGTTTTTAGTTGATTTTTTTTTTTGCATTTGCCGACCTGTATGGTCACCACGGGTGTGCGGAACTGTTCATGTGTTGATTGTTAAAGTGTTGGTTAGCTTTTCATCCTGCCACGTGCATTCTTTCTTCCATTTGCTGCAGCAGGTTGTTTGGGTCACTTGCCAGTTGCCTCCGCTGTTTATAGTCTGTCAAACTGAATCATTGATTGGCTGTCCAGCTTATTGGATGTCAAACACCCCGTGGTCATTTGGCAGAGCTGATCAGTGGGACGTCTGGCTGGCTGGCACGTTGCCCGGAAGCTTATTTGTATTCTAACAGGCTTGGCGGCGGGGACCCAATTGAATTCGGGGTCATTAGACTTGCAGTGCCAGCATGTGGCCGCTAGAGAGCGACAGACTGCACCTCTTTCTCCTCTCGTGCACTTCTGGCAAATGAAATGGACTGGAATGGTCGCTTATTAGAAGTGAATTCATATTTTGATCATTTCTAGAATTTCCACACTTGCACACACAATGTTTTGGACTTGTCAGCAAATTTGAGTAGAAAGAAAGAAAGAAAGAAAGAAAGAAAGAAAGAAAGAAGTCCTTCCAAAGCCTTTGAAAAAACACAAGCTCCCTCCCCAACCCCACGCACTGGCACACACACACAGCGTTTCTATCACCTTCAAACAAAAATAGAGGTTGAAGTTAAAAAGTGACACTTTGAAACTGTCACAGTGACACTGTGAAAGTGGGATAGTGGGATAAAAAAGACGGCCAAAAGAGTTTTTTAAAAGAAGCAAATTATCCTTTGTTGTCAGTTTTGTCACACTGCCACCGCCACTTCAAAGGGGTTAAGGGGCTTTATTTGGAGAAAGAAAGACAACTATGGCTTTTGTCAACAACAACTACATTAACTCACATTTAGTCTCTGTTTAACTTAGACCTTTGCATTCAATCAAACATGTTTGATTTTGTTAATTTCCCGTCAACTTCCTCTATTTTCAAACAGGAGGAAGAGAGACAACAAACACTTGCGTGTCATTTGTGTGATATTTTACCATTTATATGTTTTAAGGTGGAGTTTTTGCTTGGCAATAAGGATCCTTTAATAACGTTGATCAAAATGCAAACAAAATGCTCATTAAAAAGATTAAAAAGATATTTTCAGCAAGGAGACACACACACACACACACACACACAGACACTCGGACAATATGTACAACTGAGACATCAAACGGTTGAGGAAACGATGCCCTGCAATGCGTGAGGAGGCTGCAGTCCCTCCAGAGAGGGATATCTTTACGTGACTGTTTGCTCTCCGAGACTTCCTTCCTACATTTGGAGGCAGCGCGCTCTCTAATAGACGCTCTGAAACAATGGCGGGGTCACTGCGGCCCTTGATGTACTTTCGACCTTTTTCTGCCAGACGCGACACACAACACCGGCGTGGAAATCTTCATCCGCTGCGGAAACACAAACACACCTGGTGCACCCACCCGAGCTGACAGCAGCGCTCTCACACGTATTATATAATACCTGGGATACAGAAGGCCCGTTTGTGGTCGGCGCACACACACACACACACACACACACACACACACACACACACACACACACTGGTTGTTGACACTCACACGCGGCTGTAATTTGACCAGCAAAAATGCCCACAATGTGTGTGCGGCTTGTGGAGAGAAGCGAGTTTGCTTTTCAGACAAAGGTGTCAGCATCCAAACAAATGAGCTAGTAAACCAGTAGCTGGTGAGTGAGGGGGAGCAACAGGGTGGGCGACGAAATGGAGAAGAGAGGGGAAAAAAAAAACCCAAAACAAGCCGAACAGATGGTCATTTAATGAGACTGTGCCATTTCACTTTGCTCAATTAAAAAAAAAAAAACATGCTACGTATGTTCTTTAATGTTCATGCGATATTTGTGTGTGACTTTACACACATTTTGTACAAAAGTCAACTTGGATTGACTACTTCTTGTCATTTGTGGCACGTTGTGCGACGGTGTGCGTCCCCCACAAATGGACTGACTTTATGCACATTTGCTTCTTGTCAACATCAGTGCAGGTGTGACCGCACTGATCCAAATTGGAGGTTCCAAAAGTAGGCGAATATGCAATTACCATAAGACCCCAAATAAACAAACAACATTTTGAAAAACAGAGGAAGGAATAAAAAGAAGGGGTTTTCTGAGCCCAGTTCAGGTGAACTGTATAAAAACAACCCAGATCACTCAAACACATTTTAGTAGTTTATAGCATTTCAGATTTTTTTTTATCTCCTTCTAATTTTAACATATTCAGAGCTCCGCAATGAGCAGAATTTCCCTCTCAACTCAGCGCTGCTCAGCTGTTTTTGTGGTGAGCGTAATGAGAGAGTGAAGGAGTGACGGTGAAGAACACCCAGTGTCTCCTTGTGGATATTGCGGCGGCTGAACGATCGCCCACTTCACCTCCTCTGACTGGAGAAGTGGGACTCAGGTGGCGTTAAATGTGGCACACTTGATTTACAGCTGTGTTGTCTCTCAGTGGCCCGCAGGCAGGCGACCGCATGAAGTCGTCGTCGGTGAGGTTGGCGGTGGCGGCGCTTGTATTTAAACACGTATATCTCAGATCGCGCCGGCCGACTCGGGGGTGGGGGGGCAGATCGCACCAGTTTTAATCAAGAGAAGATGGCTTCTCAAAGTCGTGATGATGATTTTGGTGTTGTGCTATTTTCCCAGCGGAGGGGAATGTTTGAGGTTTGCAGTAACTAGTAGTAGAGCTTATACCACAGCAGGCCGTGGCGATATGGTTTCCCATAAAGAGTATATATGAAACTAAAAGAGCGACTGTACTGGGGTGTGTGTGTGGACACTACCGTTCCAAGTTTGGGGTCTCATTTCTTCGCATTAAACTCCCATTATAAGCGGCGATGTGAGTGCACGAAACTCAGGGTACTATGGGAATATTTCCAATGTCTCATTAAAAGTGATTGAGAAAATTCTGTGTGACACACTAACTGTTTTAAAGAGCCTCAAATATAAACCATGATGCTTTTTTTTTTTTTAAACACAACTAAGCGTCATTGTAATATAAAGCTTTGTTTTAGAAGTGTTTCCATTCTTTAGCAATTTTAAACCATTCGACTTCTGTAATAATAGCCCTTTGACACTTCATTTTCTGAAATCGCATTCAATTGGACATTCAAGGGAACAACAATTGTCAAAGCCATCCCATAATGTGTTCAGCACACCGCTAGTTCCAGTAGGTTATGTCACGCAGCTGGTTATCATGGAGGTCAATGCAGAAATGAGTCGGTGACCCCAAACTTGTGAACGGCGGTGGATATATTTGCACTCTTTCTCTCCGACCCACCGAGTCGTGGAGGTGATGTCAGCGAGGGCACGACACTGAAGCGACATCAAGACAGTTACAGCACGTCAGCCGCGATGGAGGTCGGAGTTCCTACCTTCACGTAGTCCACCGTGGCGTCCAGGCTGGCGGCAGGCTCCCTGGGGAACACAGACAGAGACATGGTCCTGTTTAGAGAACACATCTCGCCCTCGCGTCCACAGCGGCTGCCCACTCCTCAACTGGCTGTGACCGGAGTTTGAGCCTCAGGTGCAAATCTAACGGCCACTGCTGATGCCGCAAAAGTAGCAAAGCCGCGAGCGCTGGAGCGGATGTCACCGTTCTGGAGGAGCATCGGTGTAGGGCCGCAGTGCACGGCCGCACTTGCTTCACAGCTCAGTGCAGCGGCTGAGCTCTCCGCTCACAAGAAAAAAGGAAAAGCAGAAGAAAGTCTGGAGCTCCCACTCACTCTCCCTTTCTAAACACGTTCAGCCGCTGCCTGCCTGCCTGCCTGCCTGACTTGTCCTCTCTCTCTTCCTCTCCCTCCCTCTCTCTCTCTCTCTCTCTCTCTCTCTCTCTCTCTCTCTCTCTCTCTCTCCTCTCTCTCTCTCTCTCTCTCTCTCTCTCTCTCTCTCTCTGTCTCTCTCTCCACCCCCCTCTGAACACACATCGCAGCCACCCGGCCGCCCTTCTGAGTCCACCGACAAAATCGCAGGGAGGTTTGAGAGCGCACACACGCTGCAGACGCCAGCGGCCGGCCGGCCTTTTTTTTTCTTTTTGATTTTCTGGCCATTTTCTGCATTTTTTGGATTCCTCATTCGCATCGACGCAAAGAGACGTTTCGTTCGAGGGCGTGCCGCCTTCTATTCCAGGAGTCCCTCGACAACCAAGCTGCCAGCTTTTTTTTTGCATGTTTTCCCCGCAGGTGCCGACGTAAAATCAGTGTGCGAAATACAGGGGGGGTCTAGTGGGGCCGGACCCCCCGATTAACACGAGACAAAGCCTTAAAGAAAAATTTAAGGGGGTCTCACATTTTTTTCAAAAAGCTAAATTTTTATTTTATTTTATTGTCACTAATGATCTCTAAAATGTCTTTAAGATCAACCCATCTATCATAAAAATGTAACTATTAATATAATTATTATATTGATGGGTATTTCACAGTGTCACACACTTGGACCCCTCCTCTTTTAGCGGTGAAACCTCCACACCGCCACTCAATCAAAGCCCCATTATTCCCCCGTCCCCCTCAGTGTCACTTGTAGGCACACTGCTCCTTGAGAGCAGAGCTGAGCCTCCCCAGGCTTCGGACCCTCACGCTCAGCCAAAGAGGCAATTAGCTCAAATCCCAGCTAGGTGGCATGGTTGCTAGTTAAAATCCCTTAAGCCCGCGCGACCGTTCCCACGGGAATATTAGCAACAGTCCATTACTTAGCAAAGCAAATATGTTTAGCTCTAAGCCTTCTCACTTCAACGTGCCCCCCCACCACCACCACCACCTCAACCCTAACCCAGAATAATGAGGGGATTTAGCCGTGTTACGAAACAGAAGCCTCCGTTGACAACAATCGGGCCTCTGAGTCACGGACCAGATTCTTCGGTTTTCGCTGCTTCGGAGCCGCGAGTTCCTCGGTCCAACAGGTGGACAGACCCACGAGGCTCTGCACTGCGTCAGCCTTGGGACGAGAAGCACATCTGCTGCTGCCGTGGCTGCGGGCATTGTCGGACCGGAGTGCCAAGCCTCCGCCACTCACAAAATGACCCTCTGAACCACAACTCTTCTCCAAGGCTCAATTATTCATGTCTTTACTTTCAAGATCATACAGTGGTCAGTTGGATTTCTTTCTCCTTCAAACATTAGATTTTCTGCCTTGTTTCAATAGATTGATGGATTGATGAGTTGGAAGATGAATTTCCAGACTTCCAGTCAAACGCTGGCTGTATTCTCGTCTGCCTTTGTCCTCTGCCCGACTTGTTGAAGTCGGTGGTTGGCCAGACCTCTGAAGCCTTCACCACAACAACCAGTTGACCCTTGTTACCCCGTCTTAGCTCTCTCGTCCCGGCTGAAGGCAAGCAGCGCCACATGCCAGGCAACACCCATGCACTGTAAATCTTCTTTTAGCTTCGACAAACAACGGGAAATTCCCTCCCCCCTCCCCCTGCAAAAGTCAAAGGTCGGGTTCACACACACATCAGGAGTCACAGAGCTGATAGGAATTCAGCAGCGCTCAGGTAAACCCTGAGTTATATATGCAGTCGGCCAAAAAGTAATTTATAGTCGCATCAGGAAAAGAAAAACCTAGCTAGCTCTTTCGAAGTTCGATCTGATGACGTCAACACCGTCTACTGTCATACAGTGTTTGCCCAACAGATGGCGTTACCCTCATGAATGTAGCATCAACAAGTGTTGAGATAACAAACGTTACCCAAGCAGTATTTTGCGGTACACATTAATGGCTGGCAGTCAATATCCACCAATTTGAGCACCGTTTTTAACTGTAGGGGGCAAAGCTAGCTTGTTATTCTCGTGATGTCTGAATACATTTCACTGAAATATTCATGCAAGTTTTTCTTTTCCTTGCGTGTGTATTATTTTTGGCTGACTCTGCATACGTCTAAGCCCTGTCTGTCACCGTGCGGACCACCATCAGCAGCTGGGCCTTTCTTTACCCATAAGCCCTGAGACAGCGTCGTGTTTTCTTTTACTTTTTCTTCGCGCCTCCGCACCGCAACACTGACCGGCAACGAATACTTCGGACAGACTGGGCGAGAGCATAAAAGAGCCCTATTGTGCGCGAGGGAATAATAACACTCGGCTGCACGAATCGCTGCTCGAGCAAAAGGAACCGACCGCAGTCTTTTTCTGTCTAGTGTCGTCCTTTGCCCTCCGCCGCAGAATGCTCGCTGCGGCCACAGCCGGCTTCACCGGGGCGGGGGGGACTTCCGGGACCGCGCCATACTTGGGCGCGCAGGAGTTGAAAGAGCGGGAGACGGAGCGACGGCTTGCAGTGCAGTGACCGCGGTCGGCCTGCAGAGGGCAGTGTTTTCCTGATAAACGTCCCCGGTGGAGCGACAGCTGCAGCTCCCGTGCGAACGTGATAAACGAACTCAGTGGTGGGGAAAAAAAAGTTTTTGGACCCCTCGTGCATTGGAGATGTACTGTGTTGTGCATTTGAGATGTACTGTGTTGTGCTAAGGATCAGTCTTAAGTCTCCAGACTTAATCAAACTATTAAGTCTCCAAGTGCAGTTTATTTTTTAGCAATGAGTAGAATTAAGCTTTCTTGTTTCGTCTTATTAACAAGGAAACACAAAATTTCAATTTGATTGTGTGAGTCTGGTACAGCCAACCCTTCGAAACACACGCACACTCACACACACACACACACAGGGATGGATGGATGGATGATAAGCGGCAGACGTGAGAGTTTAATACAAATCTTTTTCTACTTAATCTACTTTTCCAGTTGCATCAAAACTAATGATTAGAAAAAAATAAACCTTTGAGAGTTAAATATTTGAAGAGTGAGGAGGATTCAAAGGTGGCAAAACACCAACACACAGACAATTTAAAACCTGCCACTTTCTACAGGTTTCCATTGTTAGACATCCTGTGTCTGAGGTGAGCAGCTCTACTCTGACATACCCATTAGATCTATTCCCTCAACCAATCTTCTTTTACTAATTCTCCAAATTGACTCTTAACTCATCAAACAAATTAGAGCGTCGACAGCTCAGTTTTCCCCTTTCTCCCGGCTTTGCATCTGCTCCCTCCGCACTCCCTTTTTCTGCCCCCTCCTGCTGCTCTTGGTGGTCCACGGAGCCGCCCGGGTGGGACGAAGGAAACGATAAACTAACCAGTCGGAGGGCAGTGCACCGTGAGGTCAAGGGTCGAAGGTCAGCTGGCAGCATGCGATGCAGCAGCGATGGAAAGTCAAGACCGAGTGGCGGCCGCTGACATTCCTTCATCTTTTTATAGAAAAGCAACCGCAAAGCGGGAGGAATCTCTGAACAGCAACGGAGAGACGAGAGCGAGACTCGGGAGTGAAGATAAAATGACTGAAATGAAAATACTGTGATTATTATTATTATTATTAATAGGGATGCACCGATATTGATACCAGTATCGGTAATCGGAATCAATACCGGGGATGAGTGACAGGTTGACTTGTTGCTTTGTTTACAGCAACCTTTTGGAATCCCAGGCAGGTTTCCTGCGGTTGCAGTCAACATGTTTCCCTCTAACAAAACTCGCAGCTTCACCTTTTCGCTCGAGGCCACGCAGTTGATTATTGTTGTCGAGCAAATCGGAGCGAGGAGGGCCAACCGAGGCGGCCGCCGTGTGATTTACGCGGCCGGGCGTCTTTCATGCTGCCTCATTTGTCGCTGTCAGGTGTTATTAGGTTAAAAAGAATGATTGCGCGGCGCTCTTCTCTCGCCTTCTCAGAGCTCGACGAGATGCCGGCGTTGGCATGCATGGCGAGGAAAACCAGAGAGGTTTTTTTTTTTTTTTTTCCAATGCTTTTCGGGGGCGGGGCGTGGAAAAAAGATGGTGAAAATATGAAGAAAAAAAAAAAGACCCCCCCCAGGCAGTGAGTGAGAGTATGCGGGTCTTGTTTTTTTTTTTTGTTTTTTTTTATCCTCCTGCACCTGCCTGAGTGTGAGCAGGACGGATCGTCCTGGCTGTACGTCAGCGGAGGATGAAATGGATCCAGTGGGGAGGAACAGACGCAGACAAAGAGCCCCCACAAATCTGTGATGTGTCCCACCACACCCTGACCTACAAAGGTAACCCTGCAGGGTGGAGGGGGAGGGTGACACACACACACACACACACACACACACAAAAGCTGCCTACATCAGATACGCTTTGTGGTAACACAACACCAGAGATATAAAGGTGTGTGGACACGATGAGGGATGAGATGTGTGTGTGTGTGTGTGTGTGTGTGTGCGTGTTTGTGTTCCCTCTGAAGTCGGGCTGACTTCTTTGTCCCCCGAGGCCTCTTTACCGACTCGCATTCCCCCATAAAAACTCAAATTTCTCTGGATTCTCACGTGAAGAAGTTTCTGGATGACAAACTACAAAAATAACCATTAGAAAACTAAATTCTGCCACTTTTATGGCTCTGATTGGGGATGACGGTGGAATGTCTCCCTGATGCTGCGCATGTGATTTTTCCAAAGCTGCTTTTATGTCCATGCAGGAGAAGTCTGGGATTAAATCTGAGTGTCCCTTTAATTATCACACTGCTTATTTCCTCAAATTAAAGATAAAGAAATGCAGAAAGGTGAGGCACTGGGTATTTAATCACTGTCATTTAGCATGAATGTTAATAAGCAGAAACATAGGAAAGTGGATTATTCCCATTTTCCCATGATTTTGTGTGTGTGTGTGTACCTGTAGCCGTGACAGTCATCGGTGATGTCACGGACCAGCGGTGAGGTGGCGGGTTGGTGGCCGTGGTGCGACGCCAGCAAAGTTTTCCCGCAGAGGTTGTGCTGCATGATGTTATTGGCTCTGGGGTCCCAGGTGTAGGTCCCGTGGGCGGGGCCGACCCCTCCAGCTCCTTTCTTGCGGCGAGGCAGGGTTCCGTGAATAGACACCTGCTGGTAGGAGGCGCTTGGAATCTCCGCCAGGCTGCTGCCCTGCCCTGGAGGGACACTGAGGAGGGACATGTAGAGAGGAAAGTTGCGTTTAAAGTGGTAACATGCAAATTTGTTTTCACATTTTTTTTTGCCCCTTTAAAGTAACTACAGGTACTACTCGAAAAAATTAGAATATCAAGTGAAAGTTGTTTTATTTTGTCAATTTAACATAAAAGATGAAAGCAACAAATTTTATTGAGCCATTACACACAAATTGACATCTCAAGCAGTTCCTTGTTGTAACTTTGCTGATTAAGATTTCTATCTTATTAAAACCACAAACCCACAAACTCAGAAAATTATTATAAAATTTGAGGGTTTTTTTTTTTTAAGCTGCTGAAGACCTGATCAGCAAAATCCAAAGAAATAAAAACTTGAAATATATTGATTTGCATGTTATTCGTTTATATAATATGTCAAACTCACCCTTTAAGTTGAATTGCAGAAATACAACAACCTTTTCAGGATACTCTAATTTTCTGGGTAGTACCTGTAGACTAAAACCTTTAACCACTGATCCTTTAACCACTGATCATCAGAACTTACCTTGATCACGCTGGCAAGTTTAATTCTGCTGCCTTTCAACTCGTTCCATGTTGAAACCATCTTTTAAGAGCTCAGTGCGTAAGATTTACTAGCATGCGGCCGTTATAAATCGATTTGCAAACACAGCGACGCGCACGTCATTGGCCGCGCTATCGCACTAGCTGCGGCGATCAAACAATAACTCACTGTGCAAACATTTCGCTTTCAGCAGCAATTTCCATCAGCGAAAGGTCAACCCAACATTCATCCTTGATCTCACATCCTTCATACACCAGCTGTGATGTCGTGGCAAAATCATAAAAAACCCAAAGCAGACCTACTTTCTAGGCAACTGTAGAATTATAGCGACGCATTAAGGCTGCCTCATTACATGTGGACCTGCTGACCCAATACAAATGTTACTAATACTTATTGTTGGCTAACAACAGCTAACAAGAGTTGGCTCTAAACATTAGGGATACATTCTGGATTTTCCAGTCCACGTCCAGCAGAAAGCTGAAAATGTTCCACATCAAATTCTCCCATCATTTCAGAATCTAATCTGATTTTTAATAGATTGGATGTGATCTACTGCTCAAAAATCTCGTCTGGAAGAACCTCTTGCTTAATAAAAAAAAAAAAAAAAAAAAAAAAAAAGTCTTAAATTTCCATCCAACCCGTATATTATCAGCGAAAACCGCATCTTCATGATTGAACAGGTTTATTCAAATTTCTACCCCAGTTGTGGAAAAAAACTGAACTACTGCTCACCTTGGCCTGGTGTTGAGGAGGTCCATGGAGGAGGCGAGGGAGGTCTGGAACCTCCTGGAGGAGCAGGTGCTGCCTGGGCCACCGAGGGGAGTGGAGGAGACTCCAGGGTGTGCGCCGGCGCCCCCTGCCATGGTGTGGTGGGCATGGAGGGACCTGGGCAGACTGGCAAAACGCCCCTCCGCCATCATCCTCAGCTCTGAAAGAGAAAAAGAGAGTCGTCTCAAGTATGCACGTGCACATATACAGTGTATATATTTTAGGTCGAGTTGTACATTTTATTAACAGTGGTGAAGAATGCGCAGAGGAAGGTGTGAAGTTCACTGAACTGTAACCTGACATGTCTGCTGTTGTCTCGCCGCGGTAACGCGAGACAGGAGAGAAATTTTGACCCACAACACGTATGATAACGCACAATAGAGTCTAATTGCAACCAGGGGAACAGGTGTCCCGACACCAAAACATTTGTATGTCCTCTAGCAGTGTCAAGCACCTAACGTACACCTGAAACCCAGCTTGTCGTTGCATAATATTGCATAATCATGCCCGGCTATGTGGTTACACAAAAGGCCTTTTAGCTCATGTCTCATTTAAAACTTTTTTTTTTTTTTTTTTTTTTAAGAATTTGATGTTGTGCCAGTGTACAATCAGTTTTATATTTCAATTGAGCAAAATGCTGATTCTTTTTTTTTTTTATTGTTTTATATGTTAATTCAACAATAATAATCAGTAAACTGAAAGTCACTAATGTTAAGCAGGTGAAACAATTCTAAATATGTGTCTTAATGTTCTCGGCATAATTATCTACTAATAAAGAAAAAAATTATGCCAGGAGAAAAAGTCTTAGAGACTTACATGACAGCTGGTGGCGTCTCAAGACGAGGATAAACTAAAGAGTTTTTAAGTAGTAAGACCTCACCTGTCTAGCGCTGGGTGGTACGTGAGACAAAACTCTAAATGTCCCACTGCTTCGACGTGTTCATATTCTATTCATGTGACTGCGCTCATTGGGTGGATTTCGTCCAATAACAGCCAGCCTAGCGGTTATAAATACTCTGAGATGGTCAGCGGCGATAGCTTGGCAGTGATGGAACACACTGGGGAGGATCGTGATAAATTCCGCCGTGATGTGACGATGACTGGACAGCGCGCTATATTCTGCTCTGAATCACTCACCGTGCCGCACTTAGTCACACTGTACAAACAACAACGCCGTCGGCCGGAGAGGGCACGTTGACGGATCGGCTGGTTTGAAGATTCTAAAAAAACTCTCAACTGTCTAAATCGTCTATTTCCTGGGCCGATGGCTATGTGGGACGTGTGTGTTATTGTGTCTATGTGGACAGCCTGATAGAGATCAGAGAACGAAGGCTGCAGAGGAAACTGCGGGGCCTTGGCACTGTGGCGCTCCTCAGCCAGCCATGACAGAGAGATTCTGACTCGAGATGTTAAAGCAAAAATAAGGCAAAGAATCTCATTTCAGAGCTGGAGATGATTTGGTTTGCTTGTCCTGGAGGTTTATTTTTAAAGGTCCACCGTGTAAAAAATTTGGCCTGAGTTACGATTTTTAGATTGGTAAAAGCTTAATATACTGCCAATAAAAACATTAATTAAAGTTCATACTTGCAGTATATTAAGAGTCATTTGGTTGTCCCACCCTTGGAACGGTTCCTGGTTTGCATTGATGATTTCCTTTCTTTTTCTAAATCCAAGTTGATATACCAGCTATCGCTAATTGTTGCGCTAACTACACAGTAATGGGACGATGTCGTCTGAGATGACAGCAAAAATGATATTAATCTCTGGTATGTACAACGAGCGCTACACACAGTAAAATGCTAAAGAATGCTTTTAAAACTGCTAAACTTTGCTGATGCAACATTGCTCAATGTGTGTCTCCTGTTAGCGAAGTGTCTCTTCAGGAGAGGAGGGACCTGAATCTGGCCAAGAGGCAGCGTGAAGCACTGAGGTGCGAACTTTCACTTTGGCGCGCTGTGGTGAAAGAGGCAAGGAGTGAATTAAAGTGATGACGATTGGATCAGCGATTCTTGGATCTTAAGCAATGACAGGAAACTGAAATAGCAGCTCCAGCCAACTATAGCAGGCGGGAGGTCACTGAGTCACCACCGTGTCATCGGGTATGCCCATAAAAATGCAAATATAGGTTTAAAGGGAGGAACAGCTGGCCAGTGCAACACTTTTCCAGCATTGACTTGGCACACACACACACACACACACGCACGCTTATTCACACAAACGCACTGTAACAGTCCTGCTAAGGCATGCTGGGTCACCCAGGGCCTGAACGACTATGGGAGGAGGACCTATTATCCGACCCTCCAGGAGGGTCAGCTGTGTGTAATGTGTGTTATTGTGTGTGTGTGTGTGTGGCCCTGACCATCTGCCAGACACACACCCTCCCCTACAGGAGGAGAAAGGGCCGACTGTCACTGAGTGAAAACACAGAAACACTTGAGCACATGAATGCCATGTTGACTGACCTTTTGAAGACACTAATTGCAAGAGAAAGATGACGTCATTTCAACATGCGCCACGGTTGTAAAGTCCCGCACGCAATCCTACTTTAATCTAATCGTCGAGTTAATCTGCACTCATTCATTCCAAAATTCCCTTTTAATTTCAACCTTCAGTTTTATTTAAATCTCCGCTATTCACTCCATCCTCACCCATCCATCTTCCTCTCGCTGTCCTCTGCATCAAACCCCCCCCTGCCACCACACAAACACACACACTGAGCCCCCCCCCCCTCTGTCCACACATCTGTCCATCCTGGTCACAGCTTTTCTTTGACCTCCTCATTCTGTCGCCGCCTCTCTCTGCCTTTGTCCATCCTCCTTTAATAATGGAACTTTCTCCCTTCTCTCATCCGGCGTCATCGTCTTCTTGTCAATCCTGCAGCTGTTTGGCCACTGACAATGACACACACACACACACACACACACACACACACAATCACAAATAAATAAAGGGCTACATGATTTATTTGGAGATGTCTAGAAGGTTCTCAGTGATGGTCTTAAAGTGGTGGTTCAGATTTCTGGACACAGGGCCTCATTTCCAAGTTAGCCAGAAGGGTAAGATTGTTTTCATTGGCCGACACTGTGGACTAGCACTCGCCTGGCACCAGCCAACTCTGCTAAACTAGGACGGGATTAAACGTGTTGAAACAGTCACCGCTGATAAATAGCACGCCTTAATATTTTTCCCAATCACATGTTGACTGGCAGTTAACTGTGACGAACAAATATCACTTGCACCTTAACATTAATAGGTAACGTAACTTCAGGAACGAGGGAGATTGCAAGGAAATATTTTTTTCTCTGTTTTAAACGCCGAACAGGATGTTTCCATCGTCTCACGAAGGCTGCTGATGTTGACAGGAATTCTCTGTCAAACATCAAGAAGCCTGATTGGCTGCCTCGGATCAGATTTAACAACATTCAGTTTTGTCCTGCAAGAACCAAGCAGTGTTTAAACCACACTATAGGTACAGACTGACTCGGATGTATATTCTCAAATACCCCCAACATACAGGCTGCAGTATCCACATAGACCACGATGTAGTTTTCTGCGTAGAACCGTCACACCCGTATAAATCGGCTTTAATGTCCTCGCTGTGTTTCCGGAGGAGATTTTATGAGGTTACGCTTCCGTTAAAAGTGCGACACTGGGATTAGCGGCGTCACACTTTCCCTTGACCACGCTGAAGAAAACTAAATCTTCTCTGTCAGTGTTTGCTTTGTCAACATCTCTTCATGTTATGAAGGCCTTGGGTTGGGAAGGCCACCACACACACACACACACACACACACACACACACACACACTACAGGCATGCATGCATAAGTCCTTGGGTGGGAAACTCCGTGAAGATGAACAGGAAGAGGAAACGGCAGGATAAACATTCAGACGGCGGGCGGCTCATTATTAAGGATTACTCGCAATGAAACAAACATCTCCCACTTCCTCTCCACCTCCTGACTCCCTTTCGTCTCTTCTCCCAGCCATTTCTTCTCACATGTTGGCGAACATCGTGGTTGCTGCTGCGTTCCGTCTCATTTGGATGTGCGCTCGCTCGCCGATCACAGACATCGTTTAAAAGACAGAGAAGCTCTTTATTTTATTTTCCACTCAAGTAGAACTTTGACAAAAGGAGAATTCGTCAATTTCACCGCTGCTCACTAAGTGCTTGTGTGTTCTTGTAAATGGGGCCTTTCGAGGACCGTCACATGTTTGTAACCGCGAGTTGAGGACTTTTCATTTTGATGTGAAGTTTGGCTCATCCTCACTTTTTCCATACAAACCCATCATCACATCGTGCAGGAAAGGTTTGATTTTAGCAGCGTGTGTGTCTTTCTATTTTTTGCATGCGCTTCAAGAGCAAACTCCATTGGAGAGACATTGAGGGCAAGTCTCAACAACAAATATGTGTATATATATACATATGTGTGTCTACATATATATATATATATATATATATACGTATATATATATATATTTTTTTTTATATATTGCCATTATAATTGGGTGAAGACTCAACTTCAGAGGCCACCTGTAAGTTAAGTTAAGTTAAGGCCTTTGACACGTGGTTGCACTTCAGGAAAGGCTTTAAATTGGCCTGAACTAAACAATGTAAACATGAAATCAGTGTAAAGTCCTCACCAGAGACTCTGCTTTGTGTGTGTGTGTGTGTGTGTGTGTGTGTGTGCACGTGTGCGCGCGCGTGTTTCGGCCATACGTTGCTTCAAAGAAGATTAGAATCAAACTCGGTGGAACAATGTGGTTCATAGATTCAACTGCAAGAGTTGAAACGGCTACTGTCACATGTTGCGCTCCTGCTCCTTCAGTACCCACACACACACACACGCACACACACACACACACACACACACACACACACACACACACACACACACACACACACACACAATGGAGAGGAGAGCACAAACATCAACATGCTGGGGAATGAGGGGTTTCCTCCAGTCGGCTTCAAGTGTCTTCCTGCCGTGGTATGCACGAGTACACACACATACACACACACATACACACACACACACTGGTGCATTAGCCAAACCACCCCTGGCCAGAAGTGAACAATGGGAACAACTGTCACATGACCGCCGTTAAGAGCCAGCCTTTGTTGGGGTGTGTGTGTGTCTGTGTGTGTGTGTGTGTTGGGGGGGGGGGGTGAGGTGTCCCTGCTGCACTCTTCAGTGTGTGGGCCCACCAGAGATGTGTTTGTCCAGCACGTTTGCAACATGTTGATGAAGCTGCTGCTGAGATCCCACGGAGTCCCGCAGCTGCAGCATCGGAATCTTTGCGCGTCGCTCGTTGTGTCGCTCGTGCGCCTACTCACGGCGAGAACAAATGTCGACGTACAGTCGGCGATGGTCGACGGCCAAATCGGTCACAAGAGGCGAGGAATTCTACGCGGAAATGTCACTCACGATCAACTCGAGAGCGGATGGACGATGTTCAGAAGGGAAAAGAAAGACGGAAGATGAAAACCACCCTGCGTCGGACGAGTTTTAATGCAGGACCTTTCATTAAATAATGGTGTAATGTGAGAAACGTGATGGATAATCATGTGACGACGTTGATAAGATCTTCTTGTTGTGGGTCATGCTGCTCGCAGTCGGCCCGATAAAGGGATTCACCAATTGTTGCAGTAGTTGAGCGGGGACCAAACTGCACTCTAGGGCTTTGTTTCTTCTCTTCCACCTCGGAGGTGTTTACCTCCTCCCTTGTGTCCTTGTGTTGAATGAAAGAATTTGATCCTGCTCAGACTTGATAACCCACCGACGCTGCTTCTTTCTCTCAAAGACTCGTTTTCCAGCGACCTTCGCTGACACATTTTGGCCTTTGCGGCGCACTTTGAGCGATTTTATGAAGCGTGACGAGCCAGTGTGACCAGAGGTGGCAGAAGTACTCACATTCTGTACTGAAGTAAAAGTACAAATACTTGTGTTAAAAAAAAAAAAAAAAGCTGCTAGAGCTAAAAGTAAGAAAGTACAGGTTGTGAAATGTAACTATGAAAAAGTAAAACTTGTGATTTCGATGAGGTGTCAGTAATAATCTCCCTTTAAAATATGATCCAGTTTTATAGTTAACTACACACAAGCGTCATTCTCATACCCCCACTTAAAGCAACAACAACTATAATGATGAGTGAGTTACTTTTCACACACTTATAAACACAAAAGTAACCAGCATCTAATGTAAGAAGTAATAAAAAGTCCAGATATTTGGGTGCAAATGTAGCGAGAAAAAGTAAAAAGTCATCAGCGAAAGCGCAGATGCCTGAAAACTCTGCTTAAGGGAAGTCACAAAGTATTTGTACTTTGTGACTTCCACCTCTGAGTGTGACTGGCATCCAGACCAGTGATGACACCCGACTGTCGTACCGGTAACCTTGACCCACCAGGTCAGTGAACGCAACACCCAAACCCGCACAAACACTGAATCGTCAACACAAGTGAAGCGTTTTTCAATCCGACGTGATTCAGCTTTGATCAGAAAGTCGGTTTTAATCTTCTGTTTGTTGCACCTGCTGGTTTTAGACGAGGGCGACCACCCCATGCGGCCACACGCGTGTGTTTTTAGCCCTGCGACACTCGCGCACAGATGTGTGCACGTGTGGTCACACTCATCGGCTCCTGGGTGGCTCGCCGTTTAAAGACGTGCGGCCGCGGCTTGAGGTCGCAGTCAGAATCTGAGCTGCCGTCACTCAACCTGTTGGAGCGCGACTGAGCCGCTTGATAGCCGATACCGCAGCTCTCTTGGCTCAGTGGTGACTCGTATTGACTCTGACTCAGTGGCTGGGACTCAGCGTTGAAACTTGAACTGAATTTTCTGACCTGCACTCTTAAATTCTATATTCTGGAGTCGAAATTCAACGTGAATCAGACCTGAATCAGGCGGAAACGTGAGACTTTTTGACCCTCTGAAACAGTGACTAACCCAGCAATTTAAAAACATTGCATCTTATCAGTTTCACTTCACCTAATTACTTCCTGTCTGCCTGGACTTTCCGTGCAGTGCAGTCAGTGGCACCAAACCCCAGCGGCCACAGTTACACCCAGCGCCCTGGGACCACAACCTCAGACTTTAAGGCCAGTGAGAGAGTGGAAGTGAGGCTGTTAACAAGCAGAGGGGGGGATGCAGGAGTTGCTGAGGGCGAGAAAGAGCCGCGCGGAATAAAACATCTGACAGGTTCAGAGGAGCAAAGAGCAGAAATGTCTGTTTTAAAAAAAAAAAATGCATTTTAGACGATAAAAGTGTGAAACTGGGACGGCAGCAGCAGAGATGACGGTGAAGACAACACACACACATGCGCACATTCCTAGACACCCCCTCTGTGCATGATGCTGAGAGTGCACCGCTCCTACCTGTGCTGTCAGCGTCCCCTCCTGCTCTCTTCCTCGCTTCCCTTCTTTAAACAGTTCCTCAGTGAAAGCTCCTCTATCTCCGCTGTCCCATCTCCTCACTGTGGCTGCGCTGCACTCAGGGAGCCGCTGTCACGCTGGCTGCTCCTCCGGATGGGCGACAACTAAGCAGCGCTGCGCTCTCCTCGCAAGCAGGCGGCCCTCCTCCTCCTCCTCCTCCTCCTCCTCCTTCTTCTCCTCTCTGGGGCCAGTGATTAGTGAGCACCCGGCGGGCCCCTCCTCCTGCTCCGCAGTGTATGGGAGGAGTTTTCTTTCTTTCTTTTCAGCAGAGTTGCCCCCCGCTCTCCCTGTGACAACCCCCCCCCAACACACACACACACTGAAGAAAACTTTCTGCCCCCAGCACTGAACAAAACTCCCCCTCCTCCTCCCTCCTCCCCTCCTCCTCCTCCTCCTCCTCCAGCTCAGCCTCATATTTCACGCTCGCAGCCTTTTTCTTTTTTGTTGTTTGGGCTGTCTGACACCAGCAGCACCGCGGGCCGCTCCGGTGCTCGGAGAAAGACGTAGACGTGAGCTAATGTTGCTATTTGCACAGCGGGGATCTCAGCACGGCTGGCGACATGTTTGAGCAACTTGAAGTCCCATTCAAGACAGGAGGGGTTCTTCTTCTTCTTCTTCTTCTTCTTCTTCTTCTTCTTCTTCTTCTTCTTCTTCTTCTTCTTCTTCTTCTTCTTCTTCTTCTTCTTCTTCTTCTTCTTCTTCTTCTTCTTCTTCTTCTTCTTCTTCTTCTTCTTCTTCTTCTTCTTCTTCTTCTTCTTCTTCTTCTTCTTCTTACCTGCCGTTGTTGGCTGAAACGTAAATCAGCTCAGTGTGAGAGTCATGAGTCCTGCTTCCAATGGAAAGAATGTCACTGCTAAAACACGTAAAGTTTTGTTTTTAGGATTACTTTACGCATCTCTTGGGTTTATATTTTCTTTTTTTTTTAACCACCTATTGGTTCTCCAAAACATAAATTAGCTCAGGTTGAGAATTATAAGTCCCCTTCAAGTGTTCTAGCCAAACTGAAATAAATACTAAATTAAATTGCACATAACATTTTTTCGGTGTTGAATAAAAAAATCAAAAGATAAAAAAAAAAAAAATGTTTCCAACTTTATGAGTATGAGGGTATAAAATTTCATCCAGTGCACTGATCAAAAAGATGAGCTCCGCTTGCTTGTGTCGCCACATCAGGTATGAGGTCATCGTGTGTGTGTGTGTGTGTGTGTGTGTGTGTGTGAGCCCCTGAGGACGGCACTCTCTCTCCTGCCTTTGTCCTCCTGTTCCTTCGTATTGTCCGGCGTGACAACACGCAGACACGTGTGTGCGTGTGCGCGTCTGCGCGTGCTTCCTCTCAGACAATACAGGGGGGGGGGGGCATCCTGCCGGTGCGCCAGCCAAGACGATCAGATGGCCCGCAGGAGATAGACGCACACTGGCGTGCCAACTTGTGCACGGATGCACATCACGCAAGAAGATTCACAAAGTATTTCAAGACTTCCAGACTGAGAAAACCACTGTGAAGGTCCCAGATTAGACACTTTTTTATACTGTATTGGGGCGATTTTGCATGATTAGTTGTCTAAAAGAGACTTTTAGACAGTATATTTAGCCCTTTGCTTCCAGTCTCCTGCAAAATAAGAGATCCTGATGTTTCCACCTGATCTTGTTGTACCTTCCTCATTCGGGGGAGGAGAAACTCTGAGAGGATGCAGTCAACACCTGGCTGAGAGTGTTCAAGCATCTAGCTTGGAGTGGTTTCAGTACCCCTTGTGACATCAGAAAGGGCATAACAGTTTAGTTTAGCCAACTTCAATCAATGGTACTAAACTCAAATAATAACAGATAGATTTTCTCACTTCTGTGCAGTTCATTACATATATTATTGTTGAAAAAAGATATTTTGCAATTTTTCTGCACAGCCTCTAATTTGCATTGCAACATTCTATATCCATGTTCTATTGTATATTTTTTTGCATAAACTGAAGTGAATCAAAACAGAAGATCATATAAACGTACACAAGATTCACCTTTAAACTTGATGCATGTTTAAACTGCACCTCCCACCTCCTGCTGGTGTTCAGTGTGATAGCTGATGGATGAAATTCCACAAAACATTGCGTTTGTTTACCTCATAGTCGGTGGTGAGACTGACTCCAAATCGCGCTGCAGTGGCCATCCATCAAAGGTGTTTTTGCTTCCCAAGTGGTTTGGCAAAGGGATGCTGGTGTTTACTGAGGCGAGTTGATTGATTTTTCTAACATGCATAGAATGTTTTTTTTTTTTATGATTTACAACTTCACAAGGCGATATCTGTGTTTTTGTATTTAGTGTTTGTGGGGGAGGCGGGGGGGGGTGAACAAATTCATTTGCTCCTAAAGTGTCAAAATATGTAGTAAGTCTTGTAGGGAATGAAAAATTTGAAAAGCTTTCATCGAGTTCTTGACCAAATGGATGCGTGAGGTCCATCCTCAGGATTTTGGAAACGCTCCATCTATTGCGCCAGTTTTTTTGTGTGTTTTTCTTTTAGGAGGCCAACAAACAGTCACAATATTATCAGTCACTGTAACGTGTCACAAGTAAAGTCCTCCTTTTTTTCAGGGACAGTTTGTCTAATACAGTAGAAGCAGTTGCAGTAAAATGCAGTTTTAGAAAGAAGTTTAGGTGCAAAAATAAATATTTTCTCTTTTTCTTGAGCCTTATTTTCACGTAAGGCATGTAGAAATTCTTGGCATTTTGTGTTGGCGCGAGGGCGGCGCTTCCAGGAAGACGTACGGTGAGTCAGGAGCTGAAGCCTTTAATCATCTCCTGAATCACCCAAAACCTTCCAAAAAAAACGCAACAAAAAACTGTTAGCAGAAGAGGGTTTTGTTGTTGATGAGCACCGCAGATCAACTGTCATGGATGACTTGAGACTTGAAAGAGCTGTTTTCAACCGAGGCACCGGGAGCCATTCAACACACTTCCTGTGAGTGGGGTTCATCCGAGTCCCAGGCTTTGTGGCCCGGGCAGCGCTGCGTGTTGGCACAACACCTCGCTGACTCACTCATTTCACAACACTGACCTCCGTTTCTACCTTGAGGGCAGGCCAGCCATTAAACAGAAAGCGTTTGGCTTCCACACCCACTGAGGGGGACACCTGCGAATTGGCACATTTCAATGTCTCCTCAGTCTTCTCTTCTTAACCACTTCACAGTTTAGAAAGGTGCAGTAAAACACACATTTATACATAGATGATTGGATATTTATGTAGATAACTGTAAATCATCCAACTGTTTGTAAGATGCAATTGTCTTGTTTTTCCTTTCTTCCTCTAGAAATATATTTTTTCTTTATTTCTTTTAATCAATATAATTTTCCTTCTCTTTAAACAGTATTAGCTGCATTTCAATTACAGTTTTTCGCAAAATAAAAGCGACATTTATATATATAAATATCTAACATTCCGACAAAGTACAATTGCGATTTGCAGGTGCTTCCATTGGATGGTGTGTAGCGCATAAGCCGTAATTCTCGGAGAATCTCGTCCCTCTAGATTTACAAGAATTGCGTTTGCTTTTGTGTGTTTACATTTGTTTGCTGTCAAGAACGGTTGTTATGTTTTTCTCTTTGATTACTTGCAAAAAATATTCACTTTCCTCCTCACTCCATTTTTACTTGAATTGAACTGGTCACATGACCCCGTACATCGCGTTCGGTGACGTGTAAATGTGAATGGATGCGTCTGAAAAACCACCTCACGACAGCTTCAAAACCTTTCAGCGATGTTTGAGAGGTTTTTCGAAGTTTAGGTGTGAATATTGCCAGTTTTTTATTGCAATATTTAGGTTTTGCGCAAATTTAGGGGTAATGGAAACGCAGCTAGAGTTTCTTTAATTATGCAATTTTCCCCAATGTGGGATCAATAAAGGCATTCTCCTCTTCTCCTCTCCTCTCCTCTTTTCTCTTCTCTTCTTTTGTTTTGTGGAGTTCCTGCAGCTTCTTGGAGAGGAGATATAAACAGCTCAGGGCACATTTCTCCTCCTCCTCCTCCTCTCGTCCTCCTCTCTCCCCCTCATTCCATCTGCTCATCGTCTGCCTCTTCCCTCGCCTCTGTTCTGGCCCGAAAATCCTTTTTGTTCCCCTCCCCTCGTGAATTTGTATCCTTGCGTTCCAGTGCATGTTTCCAGGGAGGAGAACGTTCACTCCTCATTCCTCTGGTTGCAGCTTGATTTGCTTTTAAATAAATACATAATAAAATATCATCACTCATGTAAGTCTGTTCAGTTTTTTTTTTTTTTTGTCCCATGCAATGATGCATGGGATTCATAGGAGGTTACACACGTGGATATTTGAGCCACAAGATTCATGTTGGGTATTTTAATTACACAGCTGAGTATCACAAGAGCATCGCTCAGGATTCATGGCCAGCTTTTATGTAACGCGAGCGCGCTGAGGTTGCAACACGGAGTGGCCTGGAGCGACGGCGAGGGGGGCGGCTCTCTTTCAGCCATTTAATCGCTTAATGGCTGCTGTATGATACCGTGCGCATCACGTGGTGGCTTCAAGGATGCACGTCGCCATTTGTTCAGTGGAGGGCTGTGCATTTCACGCCTGGGACATCAGTGACGTCATATTTAGTCCACCCTGAATTAACACACCTCGTATTACACCGCGGCTTGAGAATTCATACAGTCACACTAACTTTCCATCACCTTCATAGAAGTGACATAGTCGAGCAAACTGTAGTTGCTGGATCATTCAAATCATAGTTAAGACTAATTAACTAAGGCCACTGCACTGCAGTGCACTGGAGCCTGGAATGTGGGTTCTGCTGGCCCAAGGCAGATATCATAGAACCTGACAACACAAGTTCGCTGAAATATGATAGGATAAGAACTTTACTGTAATGCACAACAATGGAAGCAGCGCAAGCAAGTGGATATTATACGACGTGAACAGATGATGGGGAATGACTTTATTATCATATTTATGGGAAAATGTGCTTCTCCAAGCATGTTTTAGGCCAGCAGAGAAGGCCCCACTGGCCCTGACAACCCTCCACTGCATTTGTTCAACTGCCAAGATGATTTAGTCACTGTTTTGGCACCGTGGCCGAGGCCAGAGTGTTTGCGCGTGTTTCATTTGGAAGTGCTGTTTTGTTGGGCTCACCTAAGGCAGCGTTCCACTTTCACCCCATAACAACCAGGCTGGGCTCCCCCTGACCTTCAGTGCAGGGTGAGTTGTTGAGAACGCTCTCCGACTGCTTTGACGATCAGTTACGGGTCCAAGGATTTTCTTTTACTAGCATAGAAAATCGTCCAAGGAGTTTTGGATTGTGCGATGGAAAAATCAAAAGAGGAAATCTCATGTAATCCTCAAAGACGTCTCAACAAGAGTAGATATTATATTGCATGATGGCAGGGGTGGTGTGCCAGTGCGCGTTAATGGTGCATGTGCAGTGCCTTTACCGTGAAGCTGACTTTAGTGTTTGTTGACGTTTACGCACATGATTGATGGTGATGATTGATGATGACGTGTCACCGAGCTGGGTTCCACCTCTACACTGTAACGTCAGCCAGTGAAAAAAGAAAGAAAAGAAATCCCACCATAAACAAAATCAAACAGTGACCAACGTAATAGAGAAGGACGACCTTGACAGTCTCAAACTCTCCGTTCTCTTTCTGTCTTTGTGTCGTTCTCCGTGTTATCTGGCAGCAGTCTGAGTCTTGGAACTGAATCTCCGCCTTGTTTTGACACAGCAGTGAGAAGATAACACCTTCAGACAGTCAGACACGAGAACATGTTGATAGTACACTCGGTATTAACTCTAGGTCGTGTTGGTTAGCCTGTCATCTTGGTGGCAGTTCAGCCTGTGCTGCCTCCAACCTGTAATAACACGAAATGTTTCGCTCTCATTTCGAGAGAGACTGAAATAGAAACAGTGTTTTGAGTTGTGTTGCGTGTGAACAAGTTAGTGAAATCTAGCTTTTGGCCGTGGAGATGGTGATTAGTCTGACTGGAAGGTGGCGATATGTTTTGACTCCTCAAAGTTACATCATTTAACATTAACACACTGTTTACCAGAGCGACACACCGCCGTTTCAGGGGGGAAAAAAATGCTCCAATCTCTGTGGTCTGATCCAAAGTAAAAACACATTTCGTAACTGCAAAGGAATTAATTAATGGTGCAAATCTGGAACATTCAAAGCAAACAATGAGTCATGATGTCAATCAGAACCAACCGCGGTGGTTTTGGAGGCGTGTTGTGGCTCTCTGACCTCTGTTACAGCTGTTAAAGAGTTGAGTGTGATATGACAGGAAAGACAAGCTAACAAAGAAGATCAAACCAAACCTCAATGAAGTTGCTCACTCAGTGCATTCACCAAAAAAGTTTTGGGCTTCCACGTTAATGCGCAGTAGTGTCACTTCCCATCATGCCTCTGTAACCAACGTGATCTAATCGGCCAATCAGAACGAGCTTGGACACAGCAGCACGTACATTCATTGTGATGTCACGCACAACTGAAAGACCATAACTGAAAAACCTATAATAGAAAGATTTGCTATGAACCGTGTTTCAGGCCACAGTCATCCTGTCAGCCGTTTTAAAGGTGTTTAGTTTTGTATTGCGGTTTTGGGAAAAATGCTTTTTGGACCCATGGGATTTTTTTGCTGCAGTACCTCGGGTGGCCACTGGGAAAAATCGGTGTGCCTTCTTCATATTGCCAGTCCGGTATCCAGTTCTTGTAATACATCCATGACCTGAACGCCTAGCGGGCCTTGGTGTGTTGGACGAGTAAATAAATGCCTGCAGCCCTCGATCGGATTATCGTGACGAGCGACGAGCAACGCTTTGAACCGCCGGCTAACTCCCGACTGACCGCGGCAAGCGTTCCGCCGCCGTGGCAACTCCACTGCACAACTTGTCAACAAACAAACAAACAACTCTGTCAGAACGAACACCTGCCGCCTCCCGTTGACACATGCACATGCACAGCAATGTAAAGCTTGTGTGTGAAACCGTGTTCGACATGGTGTGGTTTACCACTGCGGCATTTGTGTGTGTGTGTGTGTGTGTGTGTGTGTGTGCGTGCGTGTGTGTGTTCTGGATTTCTCATCAGCCGCTTCCTCTGATCAAATCTGAGGGAGGGACAGTGTTCATATGACCCTCAGAGGGCGCGGCCCCCCTTAAAGGTCAGTGAGGCAAACGCTCTGCAAAGGAATGCAGTTGGATTCGCCTTCAGCATTGTCTTGTTGTAAAGACAACCAAAGCTGTTGTGACTGTACATTGCACCATCTTTTTAGATGTATTGACCCCTTGCAACCAGTATAATAATACACCTCATAATACCCCAAATACTGTCAAAACTTTCAAATAAATGGCGATTTTAAGACATTAGTCCAGCAAAAGTACGCTACGTCAGCTAATACACACATTTTAAATTGCAAGTGATTCTGCAATTTACCTTCTCCTCCTCTTGCTATCGGCTCTCCGGGGTTAGTTAAGTCTATCCGGCTCTTACGAGCGCTTGTCTAATCACCAGCTAGCGAGCCTTGGCATCGCAGCCTCGAGATCTGATTGGCTATCGTAACTGACAGTGGTCCGTTCACAGCGCACAGGAACCTGCAACGTGGATTCTGCTGGCCTCAGGCAGAAGCCTGACAATACAAGCTGGCAGAAATACCATTGGATAAAAGCTTTACTGTTTTATACAACACTGGAAGCAAAGCAGTGCCACCAAGTGGTAATTATGATGAGAAAACAAAAAACTGACTATGGAGAGTAACTTTATAATCATATTTATGGGAAAGAAGTAAGTTTTCCGCTTCCAATAATCTTGTATACACCAGTTTGACTCATGCCTCCTTCCAGCAGCAGTGGTAAAAATGGTAAATGTACTGTGCTTAATAGCGCTTTCCAGCACCTTCACAGTAAAAACTGAGCATAAGAAACATCACATTTCCTTTGGTGTTGGGATTCTCCCCGCAGGCGGCAGGTGTGTGGTCTGAAGAATCCTCAAGGTTTTTTACGAACTTAGAAACGAGCAGCAGAAATCGTCCTTGGGCCTCTTCTTTCGCCGCATTTCCAGAAAAAAAAAAAAAAAAACAGGTTAAAACAAGATAATCGCCGGGTGTGCGGCCGTGCTTAGCAAGAGGGCTAAGCTTTGTAAGAGGCTTTTAAATGCAAGGCTGTTTTGTGGAGACATATAGAGGGTTGTTGCTATCGGTGCAAATTTGCTTCCGGATGAAAAGCAAAGATCTGATAAAGGATCTTAGAATTGACCCACAACCAGTGAGAAATCGATACTCTGGCTGTGTGGTGCTGCATCATTTGGGAAAACAAGCGCTTAATTAAATGACAACACATTCATGCCAGATGTGTGTGTGTGTGTGTTTGCGTGTGTGTGTTTTTCGATGTATGGCTTTGCAACTGCGCCACAGGCAATCTTAATTATAGACGGCGAGGCGAAGGCACATCTGTCCTGCTGCTCGCAATCCAATGGCGGCGGCGCTCGCCAACGACAGCGCTGGGACGAATCCAGCGGCAGAAAACTGCTGCCATCGATTTCATCTGAGCCTGAGTGTGTTCTTCTTCTTCGCTCCGCTGGACCCCGACCAATAAATCAAACTGTGCGTTGTCCTCTTTGATTTGATCAAGCGAGATTGAAGATCAATTTCTGGTCATATCTCCGATCATTTTTTTTATCAGTGTACAACGAAGAGCCTGGCGTTCGAGCCGCCGTCTAAACCAGTGGTTCTCAACCGGCGGAGTCTCAGGACCAACGTTCTCTTTCCTTATCATGAAGTCGCGAGCCAAATTTATTCCACAGCACTCACAGAAATGAAAAGGCCCGCCCACTTTCAAGTAAATAAATGAATGAAATTATTGAATGAATTGTGTGTCCTGCAAAATAAATGCCCAACATTTTCTCTATAAATATATCATTTAAAAAAAAAAAAAAACTGCCCGTGAAGCCGCGACCCTATCAAAACAGCTCAGCGACCCACTTTTGGGTCGCGACCCACCAGTTGAGAAACACTGGTCTTAAACGTCAAAAAACGTCTCCAAATCAACTCGTAGCAACAAATGCAAAAGAAACAGCCAGAAAATCAAAGTGGCTTGAATGTTGTAATACATGCACACGTTTTACTGATTCTGCTCATTTCACCCTCTCATTTTTTTTAATTGGCGATTCTTGTCAATTCCTCAGCCAACGGGGAAAGTACCAGATGCGCGCACAAGTCCGACTCCCAGCCGTGTAATCAAACTCTGCTGCTGAGAGACGGTGCTTGAGTGAAATGAACACGCAGCACATTTCACCTCTTCAGCTTTGTACTGCAGCGATCCAGTCTCCTCTCAACTGGGTCAGAGCTAACAAACAAGTATCTCCCGTTCTGACCAGCATCTCTCAACTGGTTTGCAGCTTCGTTGGCAGTTTAAAATATTTGAAAGATTTTAAAATACTTATATTCACAGAGAAAATGTTCAGTCATTTTTATTTACTGGACCACTCGAAAGTGGACTCGTGTTTTTATTTTTGTGGAATAAATTTGGGTTGCGACTTCATGGTGAAGATAAAAATGTGGGTCCTGAGACTCCACCAGTTGAGAAGCACTGATTCAGACAATGCAGGGGGGTTTCATGGCACTGGGGACATTTTGGGCCATCGTCACAACTTTTGAGCTGAACACTCAGCAGCTTTAGACGTCCACTGTATGAAGTGCAGTTCAGTAGCATTAGGCGCCTTGTGGTCGTGGGTAAGTTTTAGACTCAGGCTGAACAAAAGACTGGAAAACTGAAAGGAACTTAATGTAAAGTCCTAAAAAAGATGGAGGGATGCGTTTGTGTGTGTGCCGTGCACACGCGTGCGTGCGCGTTGGATGCCATTAGCTGAACAAATCGGGCCTTTGTGCTAATGATAGGGGTGGCAAGCTGCCATGCAGACAGATAATACCACAGTAGTTGGTGACAGAGTGATTTCAACCACAGGCTGCTTCACCTCAGCAACAGGCAACCTCCAGCTTCAAGGTTCGGCCTCGGCGCTCACACAGGGATCTCAGGAATGTCAACATGTATGTGTGTCTAAAGTGGCAATCTCACTTTAGACTTCAGCCGCTGCTTTGTACGTCGGGCTGCTGGGAGCTGTTGGCTTGTCAGGGTCGAGCGATTTCCTCGGACACTTTGTTTGTCCCGTTCCAAGAGCTTTAGTTTAGTTTTCATTCTCGTCCTTTTTTTTTGTTAATTCATCAGCAACCCCAATGTGTTCAATGTGCCTTGACAATCCATCCATCCTACACATGTACATCCTAGACCAGGCATGGGCAAACTGCGGCCCGGGGGCCATATGCGGCCTGTTAAGCTTTCTAATCCGGCCCCCTTGAACTTGAAATTACATTAATAAAAAATATTCATTTTTTGTTTATGTTGTCTGCTGCTTCTTCTTTTAAAGACAGGTCTTCTTGGGCTGAACGTGCACTCACTTGATTACTGTGGCAAAAGTATTCTCATATTCACCTCTCTGAGGTGTCTCAGCTGAGCGAGCAAACAGAGAATCCGCGACAAGCCCGCGCTTGCATGACAATCCGCCAGCTGACGAGGTGCTTCTCGACGCTTCAAATACTGTTTTTAGTCCCACTGATCCCGTTTCCAGTTTTTCTGGCACCGCAGCAGCTGGATCGCTGAGATTTCAAGTTTGAAATCGTGCAGATCCGTTACTGAGCGGCTTTAGCTGAATCACATGACGTTGTCGTCGACAGTTGCTGCTTCGGTACTTTTGATTTGTGATTTGCGAAACCTGGCGTCCCAGCACCGGTGATGTCCTGCGTCACCTTTGTTCAAAAATGTCCACAAAAGGTTCAAAAAGGCAGTCTGGCACTGGAAGCAGTTTATGTTATTGTGAATCGAAACCTGATTCATGATCGAATTACACTAGCAGTCAAAAGTTTGGACACACCTGTTTCTTCTTTATCTTTACTCCTTTCTACACTGTAGATACACGCTGAAGACATCAAATATATGACCAAGATATGTGGATTAATGTGGCAAAAGACAAAAAAAGTTAAAGGGTGGCTCTTCTAGATCATCTAAAATATAAAACATTTTTTTATTCACATTTTTTGTTGAATACATATTCCATATGTGTTCATTCATACTTTTGATGCCTTGAGTGACAATCTACAATGTAACTAGTCATGAAAATGAAACAAAAACCATCAAATCAGAAGTATGTGTCTAAACTGTTAGTGTAAACTGCTAGTGTACATCGCTGTTGCTTCTTTCTGGAAACAAGCGACTCAGCGATTTTATCGTCTCGGGCCGGTTTGCTGGAGAGAAACCACATGTAAGTCGATGACCAGAGCGTATCTGACGCACGGTTCTGGTTGCTAACCGCTGGGAGGAGGGGGGTCATCAAACGTAATGTCTGCAAAAATAAATGTGTCACTCGGAACTGGCAACTTGGGACCGGCGGGTGCGGGGCTCGGTCGCCGGGACGACAGTCGGACCTGCCAGTATAACGCATGGGAAAGGCGGCAAACAAAAGCAGGCCGTCAGCGGCACAGAGAGAGATCTACACACACTTTAAGGAGTGATTAAACCCAGCAGGACTGCAAGCCTCAGCACTATTCCCTCCTTACTGTGTGTGTGTGTGTGTGTGTGAGAGAGCGCACCACACAGCATTGTCCTCCACACCAGACAATCCCCCCTACCACTACCGAACCCCCCCTCCCCTCCCCCAGGCAGGAGCATGTTGCTACATGACAGAAATGCTATCAGTCTCTGTCTTTTGGCTGACAGCGGGTGGGGGGTCGGGGTGGGGGTGAGCGGGGGTGTTGTGTGTGTGTGTGTGTGTGTGTGTGTTGGGGGGAGGGACTGGGGGGGCTGAGACGGAAACTTGGAGACAGCGAGCGCGGAGCCAGGATCAACAGGCTGAGGCTGATGGGACGGATAAAGGGCAGAGCAGCGTGCGTCTGCGCAGGTTTACCTCTCCTCCTCTCACGCTCCTGGAGGAGGCGCAGCGACGTGAGAAGGTGCAGCCGGTGGAGGTGGTTGTGGACTCCCGCCTCCAGCAGGTCGTACTCCGAGATGTGGAGCAGGTCCTGCAGAACCACAATGAAAAAAAAAACAAAATATTTTGTCGATAATTAAATTTTACTTGGCCAATGTTGACGCTCGAATGAAATACCCCCAAAATGAGAAAAGTCAAATTCTTTATTTGTTCAGTGGGCTCCACTTCACTAAAAATTAGCCCTTTGTGATGTCACCCAGGGCACTGACACCTGCCTTGTTTGTGTCCCAAATATGTGGATGGTAGAAGATCTGATTGAAGATTTGAATAGCTTTGAATTTTGATGATTACTCATCACAGACAGTAAGTAGATCTAGAACTGCGGTCCAACTGACTGTCTGTATAATGACAGTGTTTATGTAGATGGATGGATGGATGGATATTGCCAATGATAAAACAATGCATTGGTTGGCTTGGCATGTAGGGCATGTAGGTACGACTACTGGAGTGACTTCTGCAGCAAAACCTCATTTTTTTGGCCCCGTAGATAATTTGAGAGTATGTTTCTGCAACCTGCCGCCTCAGTGGGAAATTGTTAACATGAGGCCAAACTACCTGCTGCAACCGTCGCTCACGTCGCCAGTGTGGCTCTAACCTTTGCACAGTGATGCAGTGGCCCTACCCAGCGGCAGGTTGAGCCCTGAATTAGGTGGATAAAACAAACTCAACAAAGGCGTAAATGGAGCAGAAGTAAAGCCGAGCGCACACGAGTGAGGTTGTAACAGACGATGCGTCGCTCACCACAGGATATTAAAAATGATCCATCGTGCGTGACCTCATTCACAGCCAGTGGGCACTAAATGATTGTCGTCTGGCAGAGCAACCTGTTGTCGTGCATGGCAGCGAGAGGAAACTAATGCAAAAGGCCAGACTGGGTGAAAGTCTAAAGGAGGAGATGAGTCTATTAAAGGGGTGGGCAAACTTTTGGTCAGTGTCTTGGTATCGGCACAAATTTCAGGAGTACGAGAAGAGTACTCCTCCAGTGTAGGTACCAATACGCGATACTGGTATTGTGTATATCGGTACGATATCGGTATCAGGGCATCCCTAAAAAATTGTTTGTATACATTTGTGGGAGAAAAAAAAATTGGCCTCAAGTATTCATTGAATTTCTTCAAGTTCGGCCGGCTGGATGAAAAAGCTTAACAGGCCGCATATGGCCTGCGGGCCGTAGTTTGCCCATGCCTAGTCATTTATAAGTGGTCATTATGAGGTCTTATTGTGAGTATGTGAACAAAATTTAAAAACTGAATTAAAAAAAATGGTCGACACTTGTTATAAAAGTAACAACCGACGCCTTCAGGGCCTCACACGTGACCTCAGGATGCGGTCACTCTGAGAAAACCAGACGAGTCGACGCAGAAACGGCATTTGGCTCATTCCCAGGATGTTGTTTTGAACGGTGGCAGTTGAAGGGGAGACCCCGGTTGTCTAGACGGCTCAGCGGCTCCGCGGGGCCGAGCCGCCGTCCCGACCTCCTGTCATCCACAAGTGTGTCGTCTCCTCCCCTCATCTCGCTCCTGTCATTACGCCGTTGACTGGAGCACGTGCGCAGAAAACCGCCCCCCGCCCCCTGCACATGCCCCGCCACCGTATCGATCGCTCACTGTGCCATTAACGCTAAATGGCCCCTGAAACGGACCAATGAGGGGAAGCCAACAGGGTCTTTCAACCACCAGTCAACCTTGTGCTGGAATGGAGTGGCACCTAAACCAGACATGCATCTAAATCTCTCTCTCTCTCTCTCTCGTATGCACGCACACACACACACACACACACACACACACACACAGACTGTTCACGGCTCAAAACAAGGCCTTGTTATTTTGCTTTCTCAACAATACGGCTATTCTCTTCATATCACAAACACAGCTCTATTTAGGCTACACACACCATCATGTCAGCATGCAGCTGGCAAGTCCTTGAACACTCATGTGCGCGCACACACACACACACACACACAGACCCACACACATGCAACAACTCCCGCGAAAAATAGGGCAGTAAGTCACTCTTAGTCACACATGGCAAGTGTGAACTTTGAGACGCTCCCTGGAGTAGTAAAACTCCTCATAGACACACACACATCAATGCATGCGTGCATGTACGTGCACATAGAAAAAGTTTAGAAAAAAATCACTGAAAATTGCACAAAATGTGGACAAAACAACAAGAATTGCTGATAAGATGCTGAAATAGCCAATAAAGATTCATTTTGACACACACACACACACACACACACACACACACATACGTGCATCCAACCAGTCAATCATTCAGGTCAACGTGCCTCGACAGCTCCAACCTAATAACATGTTAGCAGGTTGGAGACACTTTTCGTCCAGCCGATGATGACCCACAGCACAGTTGCACACACACACACACACACACACACACACCAGGGTTCCATTGTCTGATTACCTGTGTGTGTGTGTGTGTGTTTTTGCATCAGGCCAGTCTAACTAAACTGGGCCGGCCTTCCCTCGTCTCCCTCTGTGTCCAGCAGCAGGCTGACATGTTTTCCTTGTGCTTTCTCTCTGCACTTTGCGCCGAGCGGAGCCACATTGTGGACTCACGCAGCCGACCTCAGGAGAGTTGACACAGCAGCTATCGCTGTTGGCTCTGCCTGTGCGAATGTTGTCGTAGCAATTATTTGGCGGGAACGTCAACCAAAAGGGCAGGGACAAAGTTTGCCATGAAGATTTTGCGCTAGTTTACCATCGACTTGAACGCATCTTTATTTTTCAGTCAATGCGTCTGAAAAGGTTGCTGCTTGTGGCTTTAATTTTGCACGAAAAGCAATCCGGTAGATAAATACATGATTAAATGAGAGTCATTAGTGTGTATCCAGTTTTGCGGAAACTGGCTGTGTTGATTTAGCCAGATAGCTCAGAAGCACTGAGCTGGATGTTGTTGTGATTATATTGAGAAAGAAGGTTATTCCCGGTGAGCCCGCTTCACCATGCATGCATGAGTTATGGCTATAGAGGGGTCAGACCATGGTTTTTGGATTGCATTGTCTCCATAGCAGCAATTATTGACCGACATGAGTGAGAGAGCGGCGGTGCAGCAGACGAGAGCTGCTGATTTTTGACTTCTAAAAGAAAGCAAAATGTTGAAAGAAAATCTAAACAACCAATAAATTAAAACAAACTAAAAAAAAAACAACAATTTTAACAATATGATTGAAAGAATTGTCTGAAGCTTCAAATGTATCTTCATTGGATCTTAAGTCAGTCTTGGGCCAATTTGTGAATGGCTTCACTCAGTGTTGAGTCAATACCAAACGCAGTAACACAGATTTAGTCTTGTGGTGGAATTGTTAAATAAATGTTTGCAGGTTCCACCAATTGGTAAAACCTCGTAATAAAATTGAAGAATGGGCTAATATATATATATATACACTGTATATATATTTTTTTTTAAGTTTTACCTCTACTCCGTCATATTCCTGCTCCAGCACCAAACAGTACTGCGGCAGCCCCAGCTGGCTCAACCATCTGGAGATGGACTGGTGCTTCATGTTGGTGCTCCACAATATATCAATGCCGTGCGCAGGTGGACCTCAAGCTGCTTGTCAACGTCTCAGCAGACCCTGAAACACAGAATGAGGGACCTGAGATGACCTGGATGACTAGAAGAAGAAACATCCCAGAAACATCCGCATCGTTGCCAAAAGTCCACATTTAGAAGCCATTGTTTTGTAACATCAGATCTATGAATCAGTGTTGTCTGCGGGTCTGGTTGTTGGGAGAGACAACATGACGGTGGTGATGCACGATCGCATTGTTTCCTGGTGTGGGGACCTCCGAGTCGATACTGAGACCTGTAATTACAGTGGGTTCAGCCGAGAACTTGGAAGCCATCACACCAGGCGAGGCATCGTTGACTCTGCTGAACCTCAGCTGCAGTGAATATAGTCCAGAGGAAGAGCAAAAAATGCATTAAGTGGACAGAGTGCTGGTGCAAATACTTTGTCACTGTACTTAAGTAGATTTTTCAGTTGTGCTACAGTTGCACTACTAAGGGCAGTCAAGATTATTCTGTCACAACTTTTCAATTTTTGCAAATTTATCAACAGATGTATTGGTTCAATAATGACCAAAAAACTTGTACTTTTTACTTCAGTACGTCTGAAAACCTCTACCTTCACACTTCTCATGGAGTGAAGTATTTCTTACACAAGTATCTGCACTTTTACTTAAGTACCGTTTCTGAACGACTACTTTTGACACCTCTGTTAATGCAGTTCTCCATAAAAGCGAGCTGTGGTTCAACAGCCCCAATCATGCCTGACAGTTACATCTGCTACCAATGAAAACTTCATACAGAGAACCTGGAGCATTACGCAGGATTAACATTATCTACGCACTTCAGCACAAACTGAACATTTCGTGATTTCTTTCCGCTGTGAGACGGTTCTGTAATCAACTCTTTATCGGGCCTAATGAGCGATTAGCTGGATCGCTGCAGACGCCTGGAGGCGATGAAGCCCGAGCCTCAACAGGAGGCTGATACTGCGGCCGTGAGATCAGACCCTGCCTGTCTGTATCTGCTGCCGCCGGCCGAGATAAAGGCATGAAACACTGAACAGGCTGTTCCCCACCAACTGGAACTGGACGCTGGGAATCAGAGCAGTTCTCAAGCACGCACCTGTGTTTGTTAACACAACATATTTATATATATTTCTTAATCACGACACGTATGAGTTGCACTGCTTGAGGTGATAAAATCTGTACACGGTGCTTTATTAATAAATCCTGCATATTTTAGGGTTTCAACACATCCAGAAACTTCAGAGTCAGAGGATGTGAATTCACAAAGGATTTTTTTGCTATCGCAGATGGCGTTTTCTTGGGAAGTCCAGATGCCAAACTGAGTGCTTGAATCCTGAGTCACTCGCCAGCGCACAAAAATATGTTTCTGATTTACACGCCAGCGTTCAAATGAAGCACTGCACTTGTTGCGTGTGGAGCGGCGGCAGGCTACGATCAAAGACATTCACATTTTGGTTGTCGTTTTTGCTGCTGGTTAGTTGGACACAAAGGCATGATTTTCTTTTAGCTTTGATCATTATTGTTTGTTTCTTTTTATCTTGAACTACATTGATAAATAGTACATGGAGCAGTGACGCTGAAAAGGAAGACGTGAAGGGCTGTAATCAAAGTGTTTGTCGTGTTTCTTGGGATTTCCTTTAATTAGACTCTCACTCAAGTCAGTTTTAGCTTTAAACCACGTTTAAACCAAAGCTTTCCCGTTGTCAATAGTTGTTCAAAATTACCAGGCAGACTGCAGAACAAGAATCATTCACTTTTCTCCAAAAGAATAAACTGAAAGGGATATAACTAAAATATCTACAGCGCCAAAGGATCCCTTGAAATCTTGGCACTTCATCTGTTTTGTAAATAATCAATTTTAATATCAGTTGCTTCAAATGCCGTACGAACATTCTCTCATTATCTTAATAGAGTTATTTCTCGACACAATCAGGATAGCTGCTGCAGCGCAAACCATATAGCAGGAAATGTGCACATCCAGATGGTTTCCTCATCCTGTACATTATCAGTGTAATGAAACAAACACCAGCAAAAAAAGAAAAAAAAAGAATCCACTGAAATACAAAAATTTGCATTATGGATTTTAGCAATTGTTCTCTAAAATAAATGTGGTTCACCTTAATCCGGATCGATGTGAAAACCAATTATTCTGGATGGAAAACAGTGAGGTAAGGTTGTGTTTGAGCAGCGCTGTGCTCCTGGTGAAGGAGTGCGTGAATGTTTTATTCATGTGCACGCACGTGTTTATGTCTCTATTCACTTGACTGTGGAGGTATATCAACAATAGGGCAGCAGCTGAGCATGTGCGGCAAACACCCCCAGCCCCACCCAATCACACTAAGTGATGTCACAGAGATGCACATGATGTCACATACGCACATGTGAAACACACACACACACACACACACACACACACACACACACACACACTACTCTCTCAGCCCCATCAATCCAATCTCCGTGCGTGTCATCATGTAGATTACTGAAGTCGTTCATACACTATATGGACTCCCATCACAGTTCAACCTAATGGAGAAGCCGAGGACGCTGAGGAGGATGTATGACCTCTAATCCTGCAACAGCGAGCCTTGAAAGAGTGCAGTCCACACACAGGCTGCACATCAAGTAGCCTCTTACCCTCCTGTGGTAACAGAATGACATTGTCAGTCACAGGCTTCACACTTTTTCTCTTCCCGCTTGAAAGATAATCATGTTTTTAGAGTAACTCAGAAAGTCTTCTTGTCGTTTATCATCGCAATCAGTTACTATAGAAAGTGAAAAAGCATTTGATCCAATATTTCAAAGCTGTTATATAGTCATACCATCCACATTATGTGCATAAGAGTCCCATGGTGCATTAGTTCCATGAGCAATATATTCATTTGAAAAAAAATGTTTTGATCATCATCATGAAATTCAAAATAGAGCATCGACAGCTTCACAGTTTAGTAAAGATGAATTACTGTGCACGAATATACATAGTGTATTTATTACGTGCACAAGATGCATGCACGGAGGATCATTTGCATAACTGGCTCAGTCCTTGTGGTGCGCCAGGTAACACATCATGCTGATGTTGCAAATACACACACTGATATATCTCATCTTCATCCCTTGAATGTTCCATCTTGCATCTGATTCAGATCATGTTCTTAGACAGTACTGAAGGTCACTCGGATGTTGCAGTAAAGCATGGACTCATTTGTTGATGAGTACAACAAATGAGTCCATCCATCCATTGTCAATACCCGCTTCCTCCTGCACGCTGGGGTGCTGGGGTCTGCTGGAGCCAGAATGAAAAACATTATTCACCCTGCAATATTTGCATTGGGAGAGTTTGTCTGGTTCTAATAAGCGCTTGCACCATATAGACCATATCGTGTTTGCTGTCTTACTCCATCCCTGGTTTGTCTCATCCTACTGTATTGCGAGACTGTACTGATAACACTGCACTTCAGCAGCACTGATAGTGACTGCAGCTTGAAGTGGTGCTGCTGCCTGAGACATATTTCCCCTAAGGCACAATAAAAGTTTATCCGGAGATCTTGAGGTCTCAGCTCCCTCCGGGTGCTAACCATAAAAAAAAAAATCATCAAGTTCCTACTGTCTGGTTTGTGCTTGATTGAGAAGCATGTGAAGGAGGCCGATACCAATGAAAACCCAATGAAAACACACACACACACACACACACACACACACAAGCTGCATCTTTCAGCCAGATGATCCTTGTAACTCTCAGCTACAGTTACTCAGCCCATTTTACAGCTGTGTGCCGTTTGAATGTTGACACTATCGCCTGAAATTGGTAGCGGTGAACTCCAATAAAATTTCCAGTGGGCTTCCCGTGGCTGGTAAACAGCCGTGACAGAACCCATCCAAGCCATTAAAACTCTTGCTTTTAATTTCGGGGAGATGAAAGGAGAGGAGGAGGTTGAGGGAGTTGATGGAAACCACTTTGCTTGGAGTGGAGAGAGAGGGGGGTGGGGGGGGGGTGCGCAGTCTGTGATTGGCTGAGTGACCTGTGAGAAAGTCGAATGTCTTATACCGGAGTAGAAACAAACACTGGTTGTTCTCATACGTCAAGGGCAGCTCAGCCGGGATGCACTCTCACTGGCCGGAGGGAATCTCCTTTTTTTTTTTTTATTTACGACTCTGGCATTTGTTTGGTGTCGTTTACACAGGAGGGATGTGCTTGTACGCATCGCCAGCAGTGCGGACAGAAGGACGCTAGGGGTATTCGGGTAGTCGACCAACAAAAAGGAAGCGCTGCGAAGGAGCATTTCCCATATTACCATTCACTGTGAATCCCTAATGTCCCAGGAGACTTCTCCTTCCTGTCTGGTCCCTTCCAAGCTGCTTCTCCTCTCCCTCTCCCTGTTGGTTTGACCTCAGCTCTTTCCCATGGCCACATTTGTCCAGAGAGATTATAGGAAACATTGGATTATAGGAGATAAATTGACCTATCCCAGCACTTCATTCACTAAATGATCCAAACAAAGGCCACCCATTTGACAGGCGCTCTCTAAATTATGGAAAACATCAAAGGGCGCTCAGCGTTGGAGGACAGTCTTCCAGTCACTCACTCACTCACTCACTCACTCACTCACTCACTCACTCACTCTCTAATGCCCGTTCTGGCTGCCTTCTTCAGTCCAAGGGTATCTGTTTTTGCCAATCACATTAGACAGACACAATCCAACCAATTGAATTACGCTGCAAAAACAACATCAGCATCGCCACCAAGGCCAAGTCCAGCTCCAGCAGCTCCTGACCCTGGCAGCGCCCGCTGTGGCTTCCTCCTTTGTTTTATAAGGGTTACTACGCACGGGAAGGGGAGGCCCTCTCGACGTCCCACAGTGTAAAGTCAACCGGGCCTGGGATTGTCGCAAATCAGCGTTGCTCCCCCCCCCATCTGAGTTGCATGACTGATGGAAAAAAAAAATGCTTAAAGAAAAAACATGGAGACATTATGAAATTGTCTTTAACAGCATTACAGGAGTATTGCCAAGTTTAGATATCTTGCACATTTGGCATTTAAAGTATGTTGCACTTAATATTGTCATTGGCTGGTACTGGAAACCATTGCACCTTGATGATATTCAACAAATGCGAGAGACCTGTCTGTGTGATAGAACATTTATGGGATGAACCAATCACAGCAAGGGCAGCAAAGTAAAGAGCTTATAATTTCACATCAGAGGCCAGTTTTTGTGTGATTAAATTGATATTGAAAAAATGAATTCAGCAATTCAGCATTCAGTCAATCAAGTAGTCAGTCAGTCAATCATCATGGTCCACCTCATTCACATCTCACTGGAGTTGGTGCTCATGAGGAATTTTTTTTTTTTGACATTGAGATCAGACTTCTCTCCTTCAAAAAGACACCTATCCACACACACAGACGTGCACACACACACACAGACGCACTCACACACAGGTGCGTATGGAACATGGCCAGGCTTGCAGCAAAGTAGCCAAACCGTTGCAAACATCTAATTTGCGTGAAATGCTATGATTTTCATGGTATCTGCTGTGCTACAGAGTGGCTATTATCACTGCACCTTTTTTTACCCACAGTTTTCATTAGTTAACATTGAGTTTTTACTCACCGGGCAGATTACATTTTAATCCTGGCTTTCTTCCCACTGTGAATTTACACCAACTTTTTATAGCCAATTTATTTTCATAATTTTCCCAGGACTTTTAACTCGGACACAATTTATCTTTATTTGCCATTGCAGTTAAAATGAATTGTCTTACAAATGTTGTGGTCACATCTTATGTTTTATTGCAAATGCAAAACTATATTAAATGTACGTTTCCAGGAATTGCAGCATGCTATGGAGGTATGGAAGCTTGTGGTCTGGTGATAACAGCCCCTCGATAGGTGCTGGGAGAGGGGAGCTATGATTTGCATGACTCAGCTCTGAGGTAAGGGCATTCCTCGGCAATGCTGCCTGACTTCTGCACATACTAATGATCCAAAAACAAAACCTTGTGTGCAGCATCTGTTTTCCTTGCAGGAACTAAAGGCAGTGGAAACAGACAGACAACTACCCTATCCTACTGCATATTCAACATACAGCATAATCAATATAGGAACTGCATTTCCCACGGAAAAGAAATAAATTAATACATAAAAGTTATGAGTGCACAATGTCAACAGGAGCCGTTTTAAAACCAATTTCCCGTAATTGAACAGGCTAATAAGGTGCGCTTAAAGTGCATGCATCCCCAACCTGCATCCAGAATTGCATCCTGCCAGCTGGAAGCATGACGGATGAGTTGGCTAATAGTTTTTCTGAGGACGTTCTCTCTAAATAAGACAACGCTTTAATCAATCTGAAAGGTCTTACCATAAAGTGGATGCAGATGCAACAACACTCGTGCTGATCCATACGGACTGCGCACTTGCTGAGGAGGAGATGGACTGAAGTCTGATGCTCTTTGAAAATCCCCCAGTTAGAGATGTGATTGCTGTCGACTCTCCTTGGCACGTCCCACTCGGTGAAGTTTCAGACAGCCAATGCCATCAACTTGCTGCTCACCACTGCGGTGCAAATCCGCAAGAGTACCTGTCGGCATCAAAGAGACGGAGAGAAGAGGGGAGAGAGAGAGCGAGAGGCGGGAGATAGGGAAGGAGAGAGAGAGGGGGAGAGATAGTGGAAGATGATCATGGTGCTGCCAACTTGTGCACGCCATGATTAAACCTCTCCTCCATAACGTTCCGATCAAAGTGGCACTTTATTTTCAAGCTTCATCTTGAACATTTTCATTCCAATTAAATTTAATGTGATGGCTTTAATTTTGGAAGCCTTCTTATGGCAGGTAACTGAGAGATTTCTCTCGTATTACCTCTCCATTTTCAGACGTAGACATGAAGACCCAGCCAAGCATTTTGCATCAGTGTCTAATGAGAAATAGTAATCTCATTAGCTCTGGTTCATACTGAAGGCCAACACCATAACCACCATAAACCATCAGCACGCTGTTCCATTTAGTGAGCCCAAACAGTCACTGTTATGGATGCCACACATTTCCGTGACAACATCTCACCTGAGTGAACCACAGCCTAGATTAATAAGTACCGTTTGCCACCACCTGTGTTTACACTCGATCTTGCCAAATGTTCTGGTGAGAAAACACCTATTGTCTGATGGTCCGGGCAGCCTATAGCCGCTTGGTTCTCCTGCTTTAGCAACAAGAAAGCAACAATTTTCATTCCAAAGTAAAACACTTCCTTCCTAAAAGGCTGCCCCCTCACTCTGGGCTCCATATGACCAAACAAAACAGACCTTTACAACACTATTAATAAAGACAGAGAATTTGATGTGTAAGCCTTTATATTTTCCACGCAATTGTATCCGTCAACTTACTGTTCCCATCAATTGTACTGCCTCAAGATTTAACAAATAATGTTTGACCCTCAACACACCTGATTATCTTTTCAGTAAAGCAACCCCTTGATCTCCCTTTGTTGTTAAACTCCTGCCCCCATGTGGTGTTTTATAGTTACTACATCAGTAAGAAGAGACTCGATAAACTCATTATTTTTGTCAATACGCGCTACATTCTTAACATCTGTCTAAAATCCTTCAAATAATATTTTCAGCTTGAAGTGTAACAATGGGCAAAACATCACTAGGTTAAACGAAAAACATCCCCGTTATTCATACAGAATACGTTTCTGTGAAAAATAACAAACACTACATAAGTTTGTAGATTTGTATGTTGTATATTCCTAATGCTTTAAAATAAAGTTCCCAGGTTCGCTCCCGAAACATGCAGACAACTAACTGTAACAGTCAAAACGAAAATCATGAGACCGTCAAATCCACCGAGGCGTTTAGTCGTTAGCCAATGAAAACTTCAAATGTGACACAGCCAAGTGTTGTGTTCCAATGGGATTCGGCGGTGGGCGGGGACTTGGTTGTTGTGACCATAGATGTATCTATGGTTGTGACGGCTCACTTCCTGCTTCGATCCGCGAAATCAATCACCTGAAGGAGACAAACGCGAAGCGGCAGGGACCGAGAAGAAAGTGAGTTCAAAACCCTCCAGAAAAGTAGGTGTGGCACGCGGAGCTGTTTACACTTTTAAACATTGACCGAAACGACTTTGGTCGTCTGTGTGCGACACAAGCCTCGGGAAACGGAGAAGGAAATGAGTGGAGCCGCACAGCCTCCAGTCCACCGGCCGCTCACAAGACTGCAGCATGTGATATCGATTAGAGAGAAACACACACCGGGCAGCCACAGCCTCGTTCCTGCTACTGACACGCGTCCATCTTCGGTCAAATCACATTGCTTAGTTTGTCCGTAAAGGCTGTAAAATAAATAAAGATCTTAGAAGATAGAATATGTTTTTTGTTTTTTTGTTTTTAAATGTGAAATAAATCTTCATTTCTGAGTGTATGGAGCAGTCAGTGCGAAGTTGACAGGAAGACAACTAAGGAAATGCGGGGACTGAACGCTTCAACTTCTAAAATCATCATTCAAATTCAAGACATAGACCTATGGGGTTCATTAAAAGTAAAAGCTCTCCCGTTTTTATAACATGATGCCATTTTATATTATGACCGTTTCCAACAATGTACACCAGTACATACATCTTCAAAAAGTTGTCATCAAAGTTGTGAAGATTCTCTCTCTCTCTCTCTCTCTCTCTCTCTCTCTCTCTCTCTCTTTCTCTCTTCTTCTTTTTTTTTTTTTTTTTAACACAATAGGTGGTTCAAAGTTCCGGCCCGGTGTTGTGCAGCTTGGAGATTTCCACCCTGGATCTTCCCGTTGACAGAGTGAACTAAACATGGTGCACGTCTACAACTGCCACCCTTTCTCGTCGCAGCGGATCGTGCAGGTGACCCGAGCTCGGTCGACGCCGCGGCGAAGCACAAGAGTTTGAACAGAAACAGCTCACACCCTGTCGTATCACACATCTGTCTCTGTGCTGCAGGTGGAGCAGGAGCCTGGACTGGTGTGCTGTGGAGGTGGAGCGCTGTTTGTCGTAGCCACTGGAGGATGCAAGGTTACCGTTTTTTCTTCTCTAAGCCGCAGCTGTTGTTGACAGAATGCTTAAATGTTGTAGCTCCTTCTTGAAAATATATCAAAACTACTTAATACAGGTTTGACACAGACAGTTTAAGCTTACTTTTGCTTTTTGTACGTTTTCTGTCAATTTATGATGCATCTGTGTGGAACTGAATCCAGGTGGAGGCCTTCAGTGTGGAGCAGGAGGGCTGCCCGCTCATCTGTCGTTTTGCGACCATGGGCACCGTGAGGAGCATCAGGCACAGCCAGATAGGTACAAACGCTGCCGACGTCTCTGAGGAGGCCGAGCAGATGGTTTCATATACTGTACTGTTCATCACAAAACAATCCAGATTTTTAACAACTTTGTGCTCCAGGGGATTACCTGGTGACCATTGAGGAGAAGAACAGCGCCACCTACCTGAGAGCCTACACCAACTGGCGCTACCAGGTGAACAATGTCCAAACCAGCAGACATACAAAGAAATACATTTGAACTTGCACCGTTTATGCCAAATATTGATTTCAATGTTTCAACGACGTGATGTTTTTCCCCATCAGGCTGAGGAGAAGGCCCGGGTCGGGGTGCGCTTGTTAGGCCACCTCTTGCGCGGGGCGTCTGTGCGAGGTGGAGTGCAGATGGAGATCATTGAGATTCCTCTGTCGGAGCGGCCCATCGCTGTGGCCTGCTGCCCTGTGAGCGGTGACCTTCTGGTCGCCTGCGAGAAAACTCTGGTTCTGTTTACTCTGAGGAGACAGAACCAGCAAAGCCTGGTAAGCCTTTCACATTCACTGGACTTTATCTTTGGAGATGAACTTCATTTGTCATACTCGACTCACACTTTATTCTAGCCGCATTGGTTTTGGTTGTTGTCCTGGGTCGTCATGAACTGGCGTTGCAATCAGTCGCTGTGTGGCGCACTGTGTTTAGCAGCATCTAAATGTTTCTCTGTGTGGATCAACAGCAGACACAGACTCAGCAGATTGTCCAGAGCGTCTGGCCAAACAGTCAGCAGAGCTCCACTCAGAGTCAAGGTAACTTCCAGCCACTTGGAACCGTAGTCTGGGATGACGTTCAGTTGCAGCTGGATGTTCACTGTACACTGTGTAGTGGCAATTTGTCCTTTTCATTGCTTTTGTCTTTAATAGCAAAACTAAACAAACCAAATGAAACGGCTGCAAAGGCACCCAGGGAATTAATTTACGCAGGAATAGGATGGAATCCATTGTCAGGGAAAGAAGGAAGTTTTTTTTTTTTTGTCCATTTATTCCTCCATTGGCAAACAAACAAAACATTGGCTGCTGCTGCTGCTGCCTCTCTTGCCCTGGTAGAAAACCATAACCCTTTGCCAGTGCTGCCCCCTATGCTTGGCAGACCCATATATATATTTAGATCACCTAGTGTGCCAGAGCTATAAAATACCTTTAAAATAAAAGAATTGATAAGTATTCACGTTAACTCAAATGATGCTAAATGTTATGATCAAACTTAAGGTCTATTAATCAAGCCAAGCAAAACTAAGTAATGAAATATTACAAATATTTCATTATTAAAAATGACAAATATCTCCAACACACTTTATCACTTTGCCATCTTGCCAGCCGGTAGCAAGTAAACCAGTGATTAATATTAGTCTTCAGAAGATAAAAAAAAAAAAAAAAAAAGGCCACTCAAGCCTGATATTAGATTTCCAAAAGGCTGCTGTCTCAAAGCTTTCTGTTTCTGCTTCATCATCTCTTGGTTGTTGTAGGTTCTGCATCAAGTTCACAGCAGAATGTTTCTGTCCTGGATTTTGAACGTTCAGTCATCCTTCACCTTCCTAAATTCAAGCCTCAGCGGGTATTTTCACAAACACCTTTCATCCATTTAGTATGTAATTGACAGGTGTAGTTAACATTTTCCTGTGTTTATATATTAGTCATTAAATACAGCACTGTGGTGTTGGTAGCACTAACTGTTCAAGGTACAAAATCCCATGAGATGAAAACTCTCTAAAGTTGTGTAAAATTTTGACTAAAGGAAATCTTTTTTTTCCCCCTAGGTGGCGCTGTGTGCAGGTTACGTGGTAGTGCAGGCAGAGATGGAAGTGCTGGTCCTGAAACTGGATGCGTCGTCGGAGTCCAAACCCCAGGAAGAATCTACAGACGCCAAAAAAGGTTGGAGCAACAACAAGGCAGACTCAGGCTGAAAAACTAGTTTCTGCTGGTGCAGAATCATAAAATAAACATTGGAAAAGATTTATTGAATGAATTATTTCCTTTTTCAAAATCATTTTTCCCCTTGTTCAGTTCACTTCCCATCCGATGAGCAGCTGGAGGAGCACTCTGACTTCCTGGTTGTCCCGAGACACCAGGAGTTGCTGGGCGATCGAGCCAAAGAGTGCGACATCCACGTCAGCATGGAGAAGACGAGTCTGGAGGACGGAAGACATTACCTGCTGTCTTATGTCCTCTTCAGGTGTGTGTGCTCTCCTGTTTATTTTCCCTTTTTAATCTCTGCCATGAGTGTGTCTTGGATGGATAACGTGCGTTGATTTGCTCTGTCCTGCAGGCGTTTCACTCCAGAGTTCTTCCAGGGCTGCAGTGTGGAGGAGACTCAGCTGCACTCGCTGCAGCTCCACCCACTCTTCACCAGTCAGTACCACACATCAAGCAGAGAGGCACTTTAGTTTACTGTTTATTAATTGGTCTGCACATTATTATTTTACACGCTACAAAGTAAGTTGTTCCTTTTTAACGCAAGAAGATTCTCTGTGTTCACCACTTTAGAGACACAAAAATTATTCATTTTCGGTTGTTATTTACTTTTACACACACATGCATCGCCACCATAAATATTGAATGACAGGATATGGTAACCGTATGTTTCTGTGTGTTTCCTTTAGGCAACCAGTCAGTGTCTCAGGAGGAACCAGCCTGTGTCTTCTGCTTTGTCTCCCTCCCCAACACCGGCTACCTGTACAGCCTGAAAGGGGGTGTGGAGCTGCTCTCCACCTACCAGTATCCAGAGAAGATCCTGGAGGCGGTGCTAGCCGACCACCTGTTGCATGTCATCACAAAGTGAGCTTCAAGGCATCCATCCATCCATCCATCGGATGACCTGTCCAGCAAAATATCTCCAGACAATTTATCCGAAGCTGAACATTTGGATTTCAGAGAAAAAAAATCAGTTTGGATGAAAACAAAATTTCACTTTTAAAATTTCTTGTTTAATAACAAGTCATGACAAACCAGCATGTTGTTTAAAACAAGGCAGAGTGTAGGAGAAGCAGATGTCTTTTGCATCATATCAAGTCAATCAATCACTTCCAGGGAAAAAGAATGATAGTCATAACATGTTTGCATCTCTCTTGGTTGCTGTGTTTTCTGCCAGGAATGCATTGCAGTCCTTCACAGTGCGCTGTGCAGCTCTGGCAGCCAGGATTGAGGACCCTTATATTGACACCACCATGAAGGTCTGATCTGGTCTCTCCTGACCTCTTCTTAATGACTTACACCAGGATTTAGTTACCTTTAATTAGCTTGTTTCCAGCAGAGAACAGCTTCATGAAATGCTTGCATGACTATTGCAAAAGAATAAAAATGAAAAGAAAGGGCAGGTGAGCAATAAGGTTAAAGGTGAATGCAGCAGAAACGGCCACTTTCAGACACGCTTGTTATTGAACTCCATCTGACCCTTAAAAATCAAGTTTAAAACTCTTAATTGTATGTCAGCTTTAGTGTTGCTGCCCTCTAGTGGTATAAAAAGTTTTGTCACTGTAATAGAAGTGTTAGAATTAAAAAAAAGTATATGTATGTTTGTGTGTGTGAAGGCGTGCCCACCCTGCAGCCTGGAGACGTGCGCGCTGAGGATGCAGCTCTTCATCGGCCTGAAGTCGGTGTGCGTTGAGGGCTGCCACGTCATCCTCCTGTCCACGGCCGACACGGACGCACCGGAGGAGTCCGAACGCACCACGCAGCGCAGAGGCCTGTATGTCACAAACACACAAACCCTCAACCAGCCGCAGACAAAACACAGCGGTGAATAAATGAAAGACGATACAGCTTGCAGTTGGTTTCTAACTAGTTTTAAAGGTTTGAGTCATCAGAGTGAGTGCAGTGCACGTGTGTACGTTTTAAAATGTATTTGCCGTGTGCGCCTGTGTGTGTGTGTGTGCGTGCGTGCGTGTGTGTGTGTGTTGTTTTAGCGAGTTGAAAGAGCACACCATGCTGACTGGTGTTCTGCTGGCGGTGGGAATCGATCCCGCTACCACACCAGCTCTGGAGAGCCTCCTGTCACGCCCCTTCCTGTAAGACTCCTGACCCCGCCCCCTGTCCAGACCCCGCCCACATCCAGACTCCACCCCCTAGTGACCCCTTGTCGCTTCGAGACCGAGCTGTGGGACAGCCGTCAAACACATGTTTATCATCCAGTTTCTTTCATGGTTGGATATTGGAGAATGTAATTCATCCCATATTTTCTTATGAATCATTTATCAGCTGTGGCCTTTAAATGTCAGGTTCTTCAACCTGGCATTTAAAATTTTAAAGTAACATAATAAAGTCAAGCAAATTAGATTACAAATACGAAGTGAATATCCCTCTTTGGCCACTGGTTGCTTTCTCAGCAGAATTGCATTGATTGCACTAATGTTCACCAGCATTGACAGAATATCTAAATATAGTTTGATTACAAAAATGTTTTTTTTTCTTGATCTTGTGCGGAAGCCAGTCGGAGCTTCGATAACAAGAAAATGGATCATAAACTATGTTGGTCTTTGATGTGCGTTTCTCTGGGCAGTCACTGTTGTTAGTCCCTCAGCTCCTCCCACTATCAGCTGCCTAACTGCCCCTAGTCTGTGTGTGTGTGGCCCTTTGCTCACAAACTAATGTCACTTGAGCCCAAGTTTGAAAAGTTTGGCATGTTACTGCACTAATTTAAGAGTTCCGCTTTGTCTCGCTCACATGAAGGCAACACCAATGACAAAATGTGCGTCCTTGTTTCCACCTCACTAGTGTGTAGGCAGTTGTATTCACACACACCCCTCAACATACACATCTCTCTAGACATTAACCCCAATCACTTGTTGGATTAGAATAACCTCATTAATAAAGACTGTGTGTTGGTGTCACTGATCCTGCAGGACCTCACTGCAGGTTTGCGTCTGTCCTTAACGGCATGTGAAGTTACAAACAGTTCGGATGAAGACACTCGTACAAAAACAAAGAAGAGGAAAACAGCAACGTCATTAATATCAGGCCGTCGTGTGTTTTCTCATTGTTCCAGCCCTGGAAAAAAAAAAATGGTGATGCAAAGCATGTTGTCATCACTGAGTCTGTGCGTTGTGATCCAAAGACATAAAGAAAACACCGACCAGTGTGCAGATTGGGCATTGTGATGCTCTGATTGATTTTCCCTGTGTGACCTCTGACCCCAGTAGCAGGAAGTGGACTCTGTCTTCTCCCAAAGAAACCACGACAGTCGGCCACGGCTGGAACCTCTACGTGGTCGACACCGTCTCCCCGCTGGCTCTCTACCAGGAAATGGTAAACACACTCGCTTGTGCATTTTGTTCACTCGTAGGTAGAAGAATATATATACACAGACAAGTGTTTATATATAGATTACCAGTAAAAAGTTTGAACTTACTCTATGAATTGAATGTCTTTTCTTTCATTCTTATGACTCATTGACACTGTAGTTTCTCACTGAAGGCATCAAAACTACGTATGAACACACATGGAATTATGGAGGAAACCATTAAAGTGTAAAATAACTCAAACACATTTTATATTTTAATTCTTCAAAATAGCCACCTTTCATAAAAAGCATATTTAGAGTTATTGAACATGTTTTTCTTTGCTGCATAATTGCATATCTCTTGCTCATATATTTGATGTCTTCAGTCTCTATCTGCAGTGTAGAAAGTTGTAGATAAAAAAGAAGATAAAAAAAAACCAAAATTGCATGAGACGCTGTGTCCAAACTTTGTAATTTCTTTCCATTAAATATTCAAACTCAACTCTCACCACCTACTCATGTCACAATATCAGTTGTGCTTCTTGTCCTGTGTGCCAGGTTGAGTACAGCCAGCGGTACGCCGAGGCCACCCCACAGGCGCAGAGCCTGCGGCACCTCCTGAGTGAGGCTCACCTCCTCCTCCGCGCCGCCTTGCTCCAGGCTGCGGCCCGGCAGCGGGACGGCCAGAGCGGCCAGGACGTGTGCGTCCATCCTGGAGGCGAGCAGGCCGAGAGGGAAGAGCTGGAGGAAGCGCTCAGGCTCAACTGCGCACAGTTGGCCGACTGCTTCAGCAGGTAGTGAGCGCACGTAAAAGTCGCTTGATCCTCTTTTGATTCGTGACATTTGCAACAAGCATCTTCCAGCTATGATTAAACAAGCGAGTTTACCTCCTGAAAAATCTTCCGTACATATAAACTCAGGGTGTGTTGACATCATTAGTGGGCGTGGTTAAAGCTGACAGAGTGCCGAGTCTGCCCTATATTACCTGTCACTGGGATGTAGTAGACAAGTAGACAAGAAAAGCTTATACTTTTAATAGAAAGAGGGAAAAAATTCGGGTTAGGAAGTGAAAGCTTTCTTTCTTCGTCTTTGTTTCTTTGTACCAGCAAATAATTAGAAGTAAATATAAATATAAATAGTTAAAAATGTCCTGACAGACAATTTGAAAACATTTTTCAACCAATAAAAGTCTTTTAGATAATCATCCAAACCCTCCATGGATCTCTGTTGGAAGCTTGTCCATCCTTTGAGAAAAATACTTTGTTTCAGCTTCCTGTGAATCGGATGCTTTGCTGTATTTCACACATTTGGGAGAGTGAGTGAAGTGTCACTGACCCCTCAAGTCATCCCAAAGGAACAGACCCCAGCACATAGACTTCTGTCAGTTGTGACAGGCTGGAGCCACATTGTATTTCATTCTAGTTGATTTTCATTCTTCTCAAATAAGATCGACAGTTAAAAAGCAACTGTGCAGAGTGATTATTTTTGATCATCGCTTCTTCTCCCCCTTCCTCCTCTCTGTCAGGGGCAGCCAGAAGGACTGCCACCTGGCTCTGCCCTACTACAGGATGTCTGGCCTGTCAATCACCGATGTCATCTCCAGGAACCGCCCATCTCCCAGCAGCCTTCACTCCTACGGCTCCGGCTTCCTGTTTTACCTCAGGCATTACCTGATAGAAGAAACTGAGCACAGCCTCAGCCAGGTACACCGCATCAGTGTTGTGACAAGACAGTCTCTTAATGTATTTGTACTCACCTGGGCCTGTTTAGATGCACACAGTGCTGATATACTGGGAGGAAAATAGACTCCCATTCCTTTTTAAACACAGTCACTTGACAATGGAATGGTTTTTTTTTTTAAACTTTTTAAGAGTGAAACCAATGAAGAGTGAACGAAGATCGTCACTCAGATGCACCATGTGACTGCTATTAGTTTATTCGTCATCCTATGTTTCTGGTGTCACAACAACGCATATCTGATGTGAAATCTGTACCAGGAATTTAACTAAAGTCCCTCTGCAGGAAACTGCCGATGAGATCGTCGACATTTTCAGCCAATCGGAGCCGTCGCAGCTGGTCAGCGTGTGCGTGAGTCCCGCCCTGATCAGCGTCAGTCCTGGCCGGACGCTGCAGATGCTGCAGCACCTGGAGGACACGGCGGGTGTGTCTGTGGCGCTCACGATCGTCATGGCGACCATGGCGCTGCGCATGGACGACCTGCCGCAGTACACGCAGCTGATGGACCGGCACACTGAGGTGGGAGTCTGAGCTGCTGAGTGTGTGCAAAAAGATGGACGCAGCGTTTGGTTTTTAAAAAAGGAGGCAGACACGGAAGTACCTTAAATAAAAACAAAAAAAAACAACTGCATTCTACAGTTTGGCCAGCAGGGGCCGCCAAAGGTGGTTGCAAAAAGGCTAAAAATGACTGGCTGTCATTATGGAAAGGAGCCATGAATTCATACATACAAAGGCTGGTGCTTCGAAATACAAACTTTGTTTGTGTGTGTGTGTGTGTGTGTGTGTGCATTAAGATGGTGCTGGTGTACGGATTCATCGAGGAGTCGCGGCTGCTGCTGCACGGCGGGAGCTGTGGCCAGCAGACGCCCGTCCGCCCCACAGCGTTGACCTGCCAGATGGTGAAGTCTCACCCGGGGCTGCTGGTGGCCGCCATGGTGGCCCTGCACGAGAACAGCAAAGTTCAGCTGGAACAAGCTGATCACATTTTCAAGGTGCGCAAACGCAGTTGAGCTTATTAGTATTCAAAGATCCAGTGTGTCATATTTAGCTTGACTTAACGACTTTCATATTGGTAGAAGCTTAATATACTCTCTAATAAAAGTGTATAATCACAGGACAATAAATATCATTTTGTTTTCCTACCCTGAGGACAGTTACAAATATATATGTATATTTATTAATATTTCTATTATTTATCATCATGCTGCACAATTTCAATTTGTTTCTGCGTTTGTGTTTGGCTGCGGCCTTGTTGCAGGAACTGGGCTGTGAGAATTGCTTACTGGTGGATTTCTGGGAGGCGATACTCATGGCCTCGTCCCAGGAAGCTGTCATCCAGGAGCTGCTCTTCAGGCTGACCTCCGTCTACATCGACCGGCTCACAAACACAAGCTTGCAAACGAGCGCCAAGATTCCACAGACGCCACAGAGACGCAGGCCTCTGAAGACGGCTGAAGACCTGGTGCGGGGTTTGAAATCTTATCCTAACCTCGTCTTTTTAGGGTTTCAGGCTGCTTTTTGTGTTGTACAAATGAAATTGTGTGTCAACAGAAGGTCAAACATCTCCGTCACACACTTATACCGACTAGTTCTTCCTTGTTGTTGGTCGTTCAGATCAACTCGTGCTCCCATTACGGCCCCCTGTACCCATGGCTCACAGTGCTCAGCCCAGCGTACACAACCAGCTACCAACACCAGGAGGCGCTCCACAAACTGCAGGTAATGCGTTCAGGATGGAGGTGATCCCTCCAAAATGCCATAAAGTCAATTATAGATCCATGTTCAGGCTCATGCAGTGTCAGGTTGACCTTTAACCTTTTGACCCCAAACGCAAACATTTAGTTATAAATAAAGAGTTCAGTTCCAGTTATGGAACAATTCTGTAATTGTGTCAGTGAATTGTGGGTTTTTTATTCTTACAGATTTTTTTTTAATGTATAGGAAAATAAAAATCTGTTCATAAACCTGTTATACCCTCTAATTAACAACTCTGCATTTACAACCTTTTGAAAAGATTTGAAGATTTAGAGGTTTGGACCAAAGCATGAATAAAATAAGGCAGATCAGATTCAGTCAGTGTCAATCTGCATCCTTCAGTTTGCCAACTAACATGACAACATGAGCGACACCTCTTATCCGAATGAATGAATGAATGAATGAATGAATGAATGAATGAATGAATGAGTGAGTGAGTGAGTGAGTGAGTGAGTGAGTGAGTGAGTGAGTGAGTGAGTGAGTGAATGAGTGAGTTTGTTCTTCTAATTTTTCTCCCTCAATCCTGTGTCGTCTCCAGTCCCTCCTCTGCGGCCCCTCCCTGTCCGTCAACTCTGTGCTGCCTCTGTTGGAGCAAATCTCTGAGACGGACACCTTGTGGGGCTTCAGCCTGCACCTCCTCTGCTCCACCAGAAGGGGGCAGTACGAAGGCAGCATAGAAAAGCTGCTGGACAGATGTCCGCAGGCTATCATTGCTTATGCCAATCACCACTTGCAGGACAAAAACATGGTCGGTGGCCTGAACAGTTTCCCTTTGCCATTTGATTCCTGTTTGTTTGCTTGCTTGTTGTTCAGTGTTTTTCTCCTCTGCAGGTGTTGTGGTGGCAGAAGCTTCTCCCTGAACTTTGCGACCGGACCAGAGCAGCAGCAGACAACAGCATCCTGTTGGCTGCCCTTAAAGGTACAGCACTCTTTGGATTTTGAATGGTGTAAAGGTCCAGTGTGTAGAATTTGACTGAATTTGATTTTTACATTGGTAAAAACTGAACATACAGCCCATAGATACATCAATAAAAGTGTATACTGACAGTAGAATAAAAGTCATTTGGTTTTCCCGCCCTTAGAACAGTTCTTATATGCATATGAGAATGTACATATGATGTTTCTTTTTAAAATCTCCAAATATTACACACTGAACCTTTAAACAATGAGGTTTGTCTGAGGTCATCTTTACTTTTCCTCAAGAGATCATTCAGCTACATTTCCACCTAGTGTCTAGTTGTTGTGTGTGTTTTGCGTCTGTTATTGGATATGAAAGATTTAATGTTGCTTCATTGGGGTGAACACATTTATGAATAAATATATAAATGTGTATCTGTTTTATCAGCTCTAGGTTAAAAAAAGAAAAGAAAAAAAGATGCTTGTGTGGATTAAATAGGCCGATCGTGTGTGTTCATCTGCCAGTGTCAGACTATGACTCAAACCATGTTTACAGGTTATTGTCCCATTACTGGAATTTTACGTCTTTTTTTACACAGTCTTACAGTCTTCATGACAGTCTAGTGTTTTTCTAGACAACAATTCTGACCAACAGCATTGTACATATAGATGAATTACTTTTTTTTTTTTTTTTATTGTTAGGGTTGAATCTTGGCTATTGTATCTCACTGCCATCTGGGGAAACCAAGTGTTTGCCCAGCAGTGATTATCAACAGTGGAGAAGAAGTCTTTTGTAGAGAACGCCTTTGTTTTCTTTATTTGCCCGTCTGTTTTTTGAAATGCAGCCTCTTGAACTTTCATCAATGATTGACGGGCATTCACTAAGGTGATAGAGTGCAGCCCTGTGACTCAGTGCATATCAATGCTGTCCTGGATTTGATTCCAGCAGTAAAAATTAAGTTGTCAGTCACAACAGACGGGTATTACATTTTATTTTATTTTATTTTTTTGTTTGTTTGTTTTCTCCACGCCAACAGAGACGCTCATTGTCGTTGCCACGGAGACGAGTCCCGCCGAGTTCCTGGAGCTGCTGCCCGACGACGGCACCGCATCCTACTTTCTACCTCACCTGTTGACTTGCAGCCAGAGGCATCAGCTGGCCTAGAAACACAGTAGCTGCGGTTGAACGACAACTTCCGAGACGGCATCCTACATTTCCTGCCAGAGCTGCAGCTCCACAGTCTGGTTAGTGTGAAAACAATCACAACCGACGTTTTTAATCTGAATAAAACCCAAGAACGGTTAATAAAATAATAATAAAAAGTTCGTGGCCGGTGCTCCCAGTTCACTTTCAGGATTGTGAACCTCAGCGACACTCTGGCACACCTGCAGTCTGAAGCCACCATGTTTAAGCGCTAGCAATCAATTTTAGCTGCTAATGCTCAACAGGTCCTGCTGGGATGCCGCCAGTTCACTCCAGTTCAGGCTGGCACAGACTCCTCATCTCTTTACTGACTGACTGGCTGGCTGGGTGGCTGGGTGGCTGGGTGTGTATGTGTGTGTGTGTGTGTGTGTGTGTATTTCCAGCTGCGGGCTTTTGAAAATGTTTTACGTCAGCTTGAAAATTCTCCTCTGCTGATCTCACTGTGTTGAGGGTTTATTTTCTGAGACGTGATGACTTTTTCCCATCTTTCCCTCGAGAGGAGCTCTTAAAAAAAAAACAAAAAAAAACTGCTGAACTCAGACATCACAGCGGACCGGCCAATATCTGCGCTGGGTGACAAAATGATCCACTTGATGCGGCAGGTGTGGCTGGCTGAGGAGTGTCAGGCCCAGGAGGAGTGTGAGAAGGAAAAGCTCTTTTGCTGTATTGTACTTCTGCTATTGTAATGAATCAAAGCTGCTTTTTCCAGAATGTTTGCTGTAGACGGGAGGATAAAAATAGATCATGAACACGGCTCTTGTTGCAACCTGTCAGAAGTAAACTGTCAACAGATGACGATCACTCTGAAGGGTTTCCTTTGTGTGAAAGTAAAGGTTCTTTCCCGTTGACGAAGCAACTGGCGTGTGATCAGCCAATGGAGAAGATATTTAATCCATGTTGCGCAAGTGGGAGGCTGTACTTTGTCCTGAGTGACAAAGAAACGTATGAAAGTATTCTCTTTTACAGGATATCACTTTCAAAATATTTATTTTCTGGATATATTCTTTGTATATTTATGTTTGACTTACAGTGTTATTTCTTAGGTTGTTTCCACAAGTTTTAAAGTTTTGTTTTTTTTTCAACTAATCGTTCGCAGTGGATTGGATGTCAATAAAGCAGTATTGTATTCATGCTGAAACAACAGGTTAAAAAAAAAAAAAATCTATCATAAAGATACTGCAGTTGTGACCTCGTTTCCTGTCTTCTTTCACGGAAAGCGTCCACAAGCACCACAGTCAGCTTTAAGCTGATCAGCCGTCACGGTCCCAGCTGACGGCCCATCCATTCTCTCTCTCTCCCTCTCTCTCTCCGACCGCCCCACTTTACCTGAGTAGGCGACAGTCACAGAAGCCAGACAACTCATCAGTTTGCATTCTGTTCTGGAGATGAAGCTGATAACGTTTCTATCTCAGAGGATGGCGCAACGTCGGTAAGGCTTGATGAATCAATAGCTGAGTGTTTGCAGAGTTTCTTTGTTCACAGAGGAGTAGAAGCTGGTGTCAGATAAAGCTGATAAACTTCTGACCTGCGGTGTCACGATGAGAACATGAGACTGTCGGTGGAAGTCAATTGTGTATTTACAATTCATTTCTATGAATTGTAAATTATTTATTTATTAATTATTTATCCCCAATACACAGACAAGCAAAGTTACCAAATGTTGTTGTAATGAATTGCAAACAAATGTTTGTAGGCCCCAAAATACAAATGGAGCGCTCTGCCTTTTAGACTTTTTATTTCAAACTAAATGTATTTATTTATTATTTATTATAACTTAAATAAAAAGTGGAAAATAAAACTAAGTTGTTGAGTGCTGAGGGTCTGATGTGGCAGAAGTCCCCAGTGTTGCCACTGCAGCTGTTTGGCATGTTGATCCAAGATCACCGACTGTGCGCTTCGATGCTGTTCAGATCACTTCTTCAAAGGAGGAATGATGATGTTTGAGCCAGAAAAGGACCGATAACATCGTCTGGTTGTGTCTCATGCCAAACTAACCACAACCTGAAAGCGACGGCTCTCACCAGCCAGCACAGTCTTCATTTTGGGAGCAGCAACATGAATAGACATTTTGAGAAAGGTTAACGCTTCGAGACACATTTCACTGAGCGAGCTGAATTTGCTCTTTTGAGCATTTAATGGAATTACATGAAAGTGAACAGAAAAAAACTGATCCAATCTGCAAGTCTGAAAATATTAAACAATTTTGTCATCATTTCTAATACAATTAAAACAAACGACAAAGGCCTCTAGAAGTCCATAGTAATACCGACCAATGAGAGCCCCAGAACTGAACCAATCACCAGTGACGCACCTTTGAACCAATCAGGGTGTTGGACTCTGATAGCTCTCAGCTTGTGGCAATAAGACCTCAGCTGGTGGATGTTTGAAAGGCTGCAGTCACCTAAAGGCCACATGGACCTTGGACTTTTTAACCCTAATAAATAAAATTCAAGACAGTGAGCGAGAGAGAGAGAGTTAGAGGAAAAAGGAAAATTGGCAAAGAGGGAGATCCTTCACAAGAGAGCCACAACCAAAGAGGTTTGACAGGATGAAGAGTGAGAGGAAGGAAGCGCTGCTGGCTATCAAGGAGAACATTGAGATGAAGCTGTTCTCCTCAGAGGAGCGCTGCACGGTCATCCAAACACAGGAGGAAAAGAAAGACAACACGTTTGATCAGGTGAGCGAAAACTTCCCTGGAAGGAAAAACGAGTCGATGCCAGGACTTTTTCACTGTTGTATTCACAAACATCGTGTCATTCAGGAAACCTTCATTCATGGCTTTACAAACTGAAAAATAAGTCACTCCCAAAGGATGATATATAAAAAGAACTGAAATATTACATATTCAATGAAATATTAGAATTGAATCTGTGATCTGATCTGAGGGTTGCATAGGGTAAATTCAGCTTGGTTTTTTTTTTCATTAAAAAATCTGCTATGGAAGGTTCTCTGAAGAAAAACTGAGATTTCAACAGTCAGTCAGAAAAAAACAATATAGCATGTATGCAGCATACAGCAATAGCATGGAAAATTCTTAATGAAAAAGGCTTTGTTTCTTCTATTGAATGTCACACAAGGTTTAATGAAATAGTTAAACAGCAATAGCAACAGTCTGACCCCCCCACCCTTAAATATAATCATAAAATAATCAGATTTAAAGCTCATGTAAATTTTGTCAGAGTAAGATTGCGAGATGTTCACACACTTGAGGCCTGTTTCTGTTGAACTCAGAGACACCGGGAGCATCCTCTGGTCGTTGACAGTGAGGAGGAACCAGAGTCGGAGCTTCAGGCTCTGCCAAGGCAGCAGCGGCAGCTCAAGCTGAAGCCCAGGAAGCCGCCTCTCGCCCGGTCAGCGGCCAAACCCTGCCGCCTCCTGCCAGCCATCAGAGAGGAGGTGGAGATCGAGATGGAGGTCTGCAGAACCGCCAAACCTCACTGAGCCTCTGTCCGTTTTCTCCTTCAATGTTTATTTTCCTTCTTTGCAGCTTGTCCCTCCCATCAGAACCTATCAGAGCGAGCAAGTGGAGGTAACTGAGCATTATTATTTTATCAGAAACATATCATCTATGCATTTATATTTTCATTTGTGTGTAAAAGACAGAAAAGTTTTTTGTTTTTTTTTCTTTTTTCAAAATTTCTACTTGTACTGAAAATTTTTTTGGGGAGGAAACACTGGAAACTTTGTCATTTCAATACTCAACAGTTTGTGTTTTTGTGACAATACGTTGTGCAGCAGTCCTCCAACAAAGTCACCCATCTCAAATGGAAAAGAAGGACGTCCCCGAAGGCGGCGCTGGTGGTCAGAGACGTGGTGTGTCTGCCGAGGGGGCACTACCTGGCGCAGGCCGACAGGTGAGGACGTCCCTTGTTCCGCTTGATGGGAGGACTGATAGGCTCAGCTTGTTGTGTGCCTGCTGCTGTGGTGTTGTCGTGCTTGAAACCGGTCTCAGGAACTAAACATTCAGGTTTCTATTGACCACTGCAGCACTGCTCTGCAAGTCGGATCACGTGTGCAGGTTGACTTGCGTAAGATGTTGCATTTGAAGAAATGTGTCATTGATATATATTTAGTTTCATGGTCCATTAGAACTTTGACAGTTTATCCACCATGTTTATATTCGTACATTACCATTCAAAAATGACCATTCTGCACCAGTAATGTTCTCAGAGCATTTCAGTAGATTGTGTCATGAAGCTGTTTATCATGGAGTTCAATGCAGAAATGAGTCAGTGACCCCAAAAACCTTTGAACGGTAGTTTTCACACATATGTTTATACAATAATGAGCCCATAGATGATTATATGTATTCCCACTGTGATTCTTCTTGGCCTCTCTGCCACTCTGTCTCCGTCTGCACCTCGTGCTTTTCAAGCCAGCGGGTCAAAGCAGACCACTCTTCAAAGGCATGGGTCTTCTCAAGGTTTCTTCCCCCGAGCAGGCTTTTGTTTTTGATATTGTGCAAAGCACTTTGAGCTGACCTGTGATTCAGGTCTTTATGACTAAAACTTTGATTGATTGATTGATTGATTGATAAGAAATGAGGTCCAAAGGCACAAATACTAACTGTGGTTGTATTTTCAGATACACAGTTAAGGAGCGGTCACCTCCAGGGGCCAAGGGGATCACTGCCCGCATCACCATTGACTCCAGCTGGACAGCCAGCCAGATGCACAGTCGCCTGGTGCTGCTCTTCCGTGGCTGGTTCGCTAAAGGTGGCCGTGGGCAGAGGTTCTCCTTCACGTATCTGCAGGTGCGAGCGCAGTGTCGTCTCATTCCTCTGCGAGCTCTCGTGCTGTCGACGGCGTGAGGCTGATGGGAGTCTATTCCAGTGTACGCAGGGTTCCAGGGTGCTGTTTGCCCCAGACATCCCACCAGAGGGCTGGACCGGGAAGCACGTGCTTAGGATCTCTGAGCACAGCGCTCTGTACATCCTCAGCCACCACGAATACCTGCAGGTAAGCAGCAGCTGCTCAGCGTGTCTCGTGGAAAGGAGGAAGTTAAGGCCGCCTGACGGTCTGTAATCAGGGTGTTCGCTTGCGTTTTCAAATAAACCAACAAAGAAGAAGGTGGACGAGGTATCCAGGTTTGGGTGCACAGGCCACCGTAGCTCACTGGCAAGCTCAGGAGGGGGAGAGAGAGTGAAAGACACTGCAATCTGAAATGTAACCACTTAATGTTGCAGTTTCCTCTTCAAAATCTCCAAATATTACACACTGGACCTTTAAAGAAGAACAGAGAACAGTATTGAAGTACTTCCTTGGGTTAAAAAAACAAATGCGTTTGCTTTCCTGACTGCCTGGCTAAGATGGTCGTGAAAAAAAAATAAACATGAATAAATGACAATTTTGCCCAATTCCAGTTAGAAACTGTTTATATGTCCAAACCAAATGAAAATGCTCCATGTGAACACCTCATTGGGAATAAACAGGCCCATGCCAAAAGGAATTTCTTTCTGTTTCAGAGCTACTAATGTAAAGGAAAGTGCTCTCGCATAATGGATGAAACGGAATGTTGTGTGGCTGCATTCTTTGTCGCACGCACTGTTTTGATGTAGCAAAGAGGCGTTTCTTCACACCTGCAGACATGACTGATGTCTTCCAGGCAGAGCAGAACATTACATTGGGAAATCTCAAAGATTTGAACATTGTTGCACTTAGATGACCCCAAAACTCAAAATAGTGAACTTCAAAGTGCTTCCACTAGCAGTGCCAAGCTGTTGCGTCAATAAAACTGTGTGACACGTCCATCTTCAGTCATGTGGCGTTTTGTTTTATCTGCGGATGTCACACGGCTGTCTAAAGTCTTTATTGAATAAATGCAGTGACAAAACCAGTGCAAAAACCAGATAAGAAGACCTTATGAGACACATAAACATAGCGCGGGCTTATATAGATTAACAGAAGAAAAGTTTCTTTTCTTGTAAAGTTTTAATCATTTGAATATTTTTTGTTCTTTCAATAACATTAAAATTGACTGGCACATTTTCTGGGTCGTCAACAGGCACAACCAGAAAGGTCGATGAGAATGAGCACCCTGATGAGGTGAGAAACGGTTGTCTCTACCTGCGTAAAAAAAAGTTTTGGATGTCCTAAAAATGTGTGACAGAAATAGAAGTCATATTTCTTGTCCCTGGTAAAAAAAAGAAAGCCCTATCTAGAAACCTCAGTCGTGTCCAGCACGAATGAAAAAGAAGAGGCCGGAAGATTAGAAGAGCCTCAAGTCATCAGCACCACGGTCAAAGTGAGTCAGTTTGGTAAAGTAGCAGAAATGATAAAAAAAAAAATTAGTCCAAAAAATTCTGCGATTAGTCTGAACACACTTGTCTCTCGCAAACTATTTGCTGTGAAGGTTCCACTCAACCTGGACACCATCATGAGCCACATTAGACAGAAGAACCAGGATCAGAAGGCCAAGACGCACGTTCACGTGAGGAGAAAAGAGCTGCTGCACGGCACCCTGAAGGCCATGAGGGGTCCGGATTTCAACTTCAGGAAGACGCCCGTCATCATCTTCACCGGGGACGACACCGAAGACGACCGCGAGGAACCAATCAAAGAGTTTTTCAGGTCATGATCACAAATCATGGGGAGGAGTCGCTTCTGTGTTTAGGAGAGGAATTAACGACAACTGGTTTTCTGTTCTTCACATCATAGATTAGCTTTACAGGAGCTGCAGAAAAGTCCAGTGTTTGAGGGACCTCCTGGACGAGTGTTCTTCACCTATGACCTCACGGCTCTGGAGCGGCGCAAGTATTTTGAAGCAGGCGTGCTGATTGGCTGGTCCATGGTCCAGGGTGGACCAGGACCTCGCTTTCTCCACCCTGCACTCTATCAGGTTATTGATGATGATGATGATGATGATGATGATATGGCTTTACTGTCATTGCAACATGTAAACGTGTACAACGGTATTATTATTATTACTAAAACTGTCAAAGCTTTATGTAACTAGTATTTTATCTCAATGTGAAAGTTGATGTGCGGCCTGAATCCATCGCTGGAGGACTTCAGCTGGACTGATATTCCTGATTCTGATACACGGCTCCGACTGCAAAAGGTTCAGCTCTCTCCTTTCTTCTTTGTTTTTTTTGGCTGTAATTTTGTCATTTGATGTGAGAAAATAGAAAACACACACACACACACACACACCTCACTCACTCCTTTTTATAGCTGCAGAGTTGTGTCGATGTGAAGCAGCTGCCTGCTGCTCTGTGTGCCTGGATGTCCAGCAGTGGAATCCCTGGAATCTCTTCAGGCCATTCTGGTGGAATACAATCTATGTACTGCCAAATGGTCAAGCATTACATTTACCATAGGTAGGACACCGCGGCCCACACTCAAACTTATAGATTTGTGATTACTGCCACTGTGTAGCTGCCGGCTTAAAGTAGGTCTGCTGTCACTACAGGGTGGCCAGCATGATCTCCCAGTTCAAGGAGGGCCTGAACAGCTGCGGTGGGTTGTGGGATACGGTGCAGTCCCACTGGAGGATGTTTCTGCCGCTGATGACGCAGACGCAGCAAAAGCCGCAGACGCTGGAGGAGTTCAAACAGCTGTTCACCGCCTGCTTCAGCCACCCAGACCAGCGGCTGAGGGAGGAGGAGGAGGCCACAGCCCAGCAGTGGGACGCCATCCTCACCTTGGTCAGAGGTACGAAGCCGATGGGTAATGCGGGTTCTAATGGAGTCTGGGAATTGTTGAGGGTCAATGTATTACCAGCCTAATCCACACCTGCTCTTGCTAGACCACAAGGCCGATTTTTCCTTTGAGGACCTCCTGACCTTCATCACAGGGGCGGACCATCTGCACCCTCTTGGGCTCTCCAGTCAGATCTACCTGCGTTTTTACTCCCAGGTGCGTTATTTCCCTGCGTCTTTGTGGAAAATATTGTTTATTTGAGATTTTCCACAGAACTCGGTGAAAACCAGTGGTGATGACACAACATATATGATCGTGTCCGACATTTATAAAAGTGAAGCATCACTTAAATTACATTCAGTTATTCTACATTTGCATCAATATACATGACCCATAGTACTGCAGTACTTGGCCATGAGTACATAGTACAGCTATCAGCAGGCAGTTAGCATCTGAAGCGTAGTACATACATTAGCTCTTTATTTTATTAAGTTTCATATCCTTCTACTTTTCAGTTCAATAATATTTCAAAATCTGAAATATTATAGGATCTATTAATAGCACAATTATTTATTTCTATCAAAGAAGCCCATTGACATTGAGCTCTCATTTCCATTAATATCCTCGTTAAATCTTAACAGATGTTTGAAAACAAAATCCAAAAAAGAAGCATCTCGACTAAACCACAACTACGAAAGCAATATCTTCATGAACCATGCTATTGTCAAACTGCTTTTCATTGAAAGTGGTATTATTGAAATATAAATTCATAATTGTGTTTGTCCTCTCCAGGATAAAATCGTGTCAAAGGTGCGTCTGCCCTATTCCTCGCCTTCTGCCCTGGAACTCTTCCTGCCACGGGGAGTAGGAAGCGCTGCAGAGTTGTTGAAGCTGCTGAGCAAAGCCGTGCATGACGCTCAGGGCTCAAACTCATTGAGGACTGCTGGGACGAGGAACCGTTGGACAACCAGTAACGCAACCAGCCTTTAATAATTAACATTCAACTTCACTTGATGAAAGGGTTCGTTCTCCTTCGCGAAACTTTGAATGATGAAGACAGACACACAAACACACAGTCAACATTTTAGTTTTGTTGTATAGCAAATGTTTATTCCAGACTTTGTTTTTTCCATGAGTGACAAAATACTGTTTTCATTTTAAATTTCCACTTGTTCCGTTTACATTTTTAGGGTGAATTTAATGTAAGAAATCTAATAAATGAGTAGGACTCATGCTAAAGATGTAATTACACTGGTGTCAAAAACAATAAAAACAATGATCTGATGAGTTAATAACCTGATGTGAATTTTGTCTAGTTGTCATACAGAGTTAGATTTAAAATCAGTTAGGTGTCGTCTCCAGAAAAAGCACAATGCCACAGTGAATAATTCATAATAATTATATCTATGACAAAACGTTACATGAATCTTAGTGCAAAAATAATGCTGGAATGCTGCTCATGCATTGAGTTGGTGCAAGGTAACCTAGTGCATTAAAAGAATGTAATACAATTAATGACACTACATGAACATGTGAAAATGAATGTACTGTTAGCAAGCACATTGTATAATTTTATAGGTCTCGATTCGCCCTAAGACAGCTGGGATAGGCTCCAGCAGACCCCCGTGACCCTGAATTGGAATAAGCGGGTATAGAAGATGAATGAATGAATGATGACTCTGTCTCGATGACACAGTTGTGGCATTATTAAATACTTTTTAAAGAGTTTCTATGTTCCATCATTGCTGATCTGAAATGAGCATATATTTTGAGTCTCTTGAGTAAAAGTTTTAGTTTAAAATATCAATTAATAACAACGAGATGAAGAAGAAAAAGAAAGGAAATAGAAATGTGCAGCAGCAAAAAGAAAAGACGGCTCAATGTTCAGGGTTTACATTCTGATTATAGCAGCTCAGATGAATATATTTGAATTCCATTCAGTGGAGCTGGATTTTTCAGGACTGATTCAAAGTTGTTCAACGTTGCCACAGGGACATGGACAGGCATTCCCACTGGGAACTGTCCTCTAATATACTGCATCAGGAGTGTTTTTTATCAAGGGTAGGAAAACCAAATTGACATTGTTGTGTTTGGGTTTTTTGCATTTTTTAACACAGAGAAAAGATTGTCTGGTTGAGAGTCTTCTTGCGGAAGTTGAGATGGGATTGGATGTTAAATAAAAGGTATTGTTTTTAAGGAAACAATTTACAATATGAAAAGCATATAAAATAAAGGCTATAAAAAGATCTTTTTAAAAAAAAAAAAAAAATTGCCATTATTAAAACTTCATAAAACTGTACCTTGTCCAAAGATGCATCCAAATGACCAAGTAACAAGGTCCAACTGAGGATGTTTTTTTCCATGATGACTTCTATCACTTCAAGCATTCGACTGGCTAAATCGTGATAATCATTGCTGATACTACTACGTAACCCTCACTCCTCCCTTTGGCTTCGGGGAATTGACGAAGGCGACCTGAAAAACCAGATGAGTCTAGAAATTATAGTGACCTGGCAAATACACAGTTTTTTCATATTTTAATTTTACCATGACTTTGCTACAATATCATGTTTCTTTGTTTTTTTTGCCCTGTCTGGGCAGAATGACAAACTGGACTGGCTGTGAATGTCTTGATGATGGCTGACAGATTTATTCTCAAAGGTGGAGCTTGTGAGCCGAGAGTGTGAATCACACAGGTCGGTTCAGGAACTACCTGTTGAGTAGTTTTATTATATTATTGTGATCCTGGCCAAGAATGGACTGAGGGAGGGGCAGAGAGTGAAAGTGAGAATAGAAAGGGAACCTAGGTGAGGCGCCAGAGAGGAGAGAGAGGGGGAAAAAAAGAGAGACAAGGAGAGCAATGGTAACAAAACACATTTCTGTGGCACTAAAAAAAAGAGTAACATATGACCAAGGCTTTGACTACGTGTGAGACAGTAAGAGTGAGTTTGAGTTCTGTCCCAGACGGCCTCTCACACTATTCTCCTTGCCCTTACAGGGCCATCTATTCTGCGGAGATCAGCCTGTCTGCTGTACAGGACTTTGACCCCCTTCACCCGCTGAATTCTTGTCACAGTGAAAGCGTGGGGGATGCCTTTCAGCTGGGCTCTTAAATACTAAAAGAGAGGAAACACAGATCACAAATGCAGACCAGAGGACCGGTCACGTTGCCATTATGTGGTTCCTAGTTCTTTGATTAGGTCAAGCTGTGTCAAAGTTATTTTATAAAACTTTTTACATACCTGTTCAAGATAATAAACGACTGTTTGTTCGCCAAGTAGTTCCAAAGGGTATTTAATCCTGATCTGTAGATGTGCCAGTATTGGAAAGCCTGTAATGATAATGTGGCAAACATATTAATACAGTGGATAATATATTGACTTGCATATCCTTGTACTTGATCATTGCATCGATGTTAATAATAATAATAAAAATAATAATAATAATAATAATAATAATAATAATAATAATTTTAAATGGAAACATGGGGAGTGTGGATATTTCTGTTTCTATGTCCTGTGTTTGGGAGGGTTAGACACTGGAATCCATGACATACACATCTAAATTAGTTGGGATGTTAATATGTTGCCATCTATAGGGATGACAAGGAAGGTTAAAAAAAAAAAAAGAAAGAAAAATACAGTCAACTGCAATTCTTGTGCCAAAATGCTTTGCTGATGTTAGAGGTAAGTTTTTGTCGGACGGATTTGAGATAACAGAAAGACAACTGTAAGTAAAGACCACTGGTTACAACCAAGATGTGCAAAGGACAATTTCTGGCAAAGCACAGACACCCTTGAAGTAGGTGGACTATAGTAACAGAGGACCCCGTTTGGTCCCCCTCCTGGCAGCCATGAACAGAAAGCTAAAGCGACAATGAATGTGGATTTTTTGCTGGTAAATTTGAAGCTAACATGACAATATGGACAAAAGTCTCCAAAGAATGTTTCCAGCACCTTGATGAATTTATACATATACATATATACATATACATATAATTCATCTCTGTACCAGCAAGGTCTACCTTATAAAGTGGCCAGTGTAGGTTTTGAAGTTAAATACAAGAGGTGTCCAGAGAGCCTTTCTCCAAACAATTCCTTCCTAAGCACTCCAATGAAAAGAACTTAAATGGCTTGACTTGTTGGTGGTGTTTGCCTGGTGGTTTAGAATGCTGTGGTTTTAATTGAGGCAGTGGTTTGTTGAGGTGGTTAGAATTATCAAGGTTGTCTTGGCAGTTAATTTTTTGACAAGATATTAAGGACATACATTTGGTAAGAGTGACTTTGCAGTCAGGTAGTCATGACGGTATCATACCTTGTGTTGTCGTCATGTCTGGAGTTGAGTGTTCTGTGGATGTAACAGGTGTTTTGTCCAAAGTTGTTGAGGTGGTTTTGGCTTCACGTGTTGCATTCGGAGCAATTGTTGATGTTGGTGCGGTTGTGGCTGTAGGGGTTGTATCCAGAACAGTTGTGCCCTGAGTTGTTGTCAGCTGAAGTTGAGATGGTTGTGTCCACAATTGTTGTGGTGGTTGTTGGTGGTGTGCTTGTGGTTCCAGGTGTTGTGTCCAGAGTTGTTGTGGCTGTAGTTGATGTGGTTGTTGTTGCTGCAGTTGTGGCTGTAGTTGATATGGTTGTTGTTGCTGCAGTTGTGGCTGTAGGGGTTGCATCCAGAACAGTTGTGCCCTGAGTTGTTTCAGCTGAAGGTAAGATGGTTGTGTCCACAATTGTTGTGGTGGTTGTTGGTGGTGTGCTTGTGGTTCCAGGTGTTGTGTCCAGAGTTGTTGTTGCTGCAGTTGTGGCTGTAGGGGTTGTATCCAGAACAGTTGTGCCCTGGGTCGTTGTAGCTGAAGTTGAGGTGGTTGTGTCCAGAGTTGTTGTGGTTATTGAAGGAGTGCTTGTGGCTCCAGTATCCAGAACTTCTGTGCCATAGGTGGCTGTGTCCACAATTGTTGGGATTGTTATTTGTGTGTCTGTGGCTCCAGATGTTGTGTCTGGAGCTGTTGAGCTGGTTGTGGCTTCAGGTGTTGTTTCCAGCATTGTTGTGTTTGAAGCTGCTTCGCCAGACACTGCTGTTGTCGTTACAAGAATGCCTCCTTCCAAAGGTGTGATCTCTGCAGTAGCATTGGTCACTACAATTGCAGTGAATAACATGAGTTATATTATTTTTCTTCCTTTTGTGTTGAACTTTTGTCATTGCAATAGTTTCTTTTCAAAATACTACAATCTGTTTAGAGTATATGAGTAGAGTTTCAAGTGAGAAAATAGTCAAGAAAATATTTTCCTTGTTCTTGAGAATCTAAATAATGTACCCAATTGAGTCCTTGGATTGTTTTCATTTTTCCTATTGTTAAAAAAATAGGTAAATATAAAAACTAAAAAAATATATTATGGGTCAGTAAAAGTCACATCTTCAAAAAGTAATCAGTAGTTACCTTGTCCAGAGCAGGCACTTGGATATCCAAGCAGCAGTATCCAAAAGACTGTTACTTTCTCCATGATGTCCACATTCAGTATACCAGTGATCTCTAACCGCTGTTGGATTTTGTATTGACTCCTCCCTCAGCTAAAGGAGGAAATAACTTGACAAAGCTCAAAGCGCTGCCAAGTGCAAAGTCAACAAAATAGCATGAATGAATGAATGAATGAATGAATGACTGTTTTTTTTTTATGTCTTTATGAAAAATTATAACATGTCGTACTTATACTATGCAGCTTCAGCTCAAAAATATTTTTGAAAATACATTGCAAGCTTTTTAAACAGGAAACTAAACATAAAGAATATAGCCATAGCTGTGGAAGGTTTTTTTTTTTTTTTCAAATGACTATATGACTATTCCCTCTTTGTCCTTTTTTGTGTGTTTATGCTTTTCATAGCCATCATACACATATCAGTCTTTTTAAAACGTTTTGCACCCCAATGTATACTGCCCACTTGTGGTGGAACTACTGAAGCAACAGAATGCACAGATTCAAGGGGGCACATAATGAGGGCTTAAGGAGGCTGCTTAACGTGTCTAGAGGCAGCAGTGCGAGCCAAATGTTTGAGTGTGTTGGTGTATGTACACGTCCTGCTGTACACTGGGCTGTTCAGTTGAATGTGTAGGAAATCTCTGTCACCAAACAACGTCATTTCCGCCCTTGCAAATCCTGCTATAAGTATGGTTAGGTTCACCTTACAATTTTGGAATCATTGGTTCATTTATTTTGCTCTCTCTCTCACACACATAGGCACACCTAACACAGAATAATTGTGTGTCATATAATGATACGTGCATGAATTTCCTAATCATTTTGAAAGTTTAATACACATCCTGTACAATAATTATTTACATGCAACATTATATGTGTTGAGATGACATGTAGTAGTTTTATTTGGTCATGACACTTGTTTTTAATTTCCACAATGCCAGATTGTGGCTTGTGATTATTTACATGTATTACTTTCCAGTCAGTTCACATGTTGATGTTCGGTCATGTCACAATTGCTTCAAGTATTTTATTTGACTTTAACCAGCCCCCCACCCTCCTTCAAATTCCATTTGATCGGCCTTTTGTCCACTCTCCTTCACCTACCACCTTGATAGGGTTAGTCCAAGCTTTAACTTTTAGTTTCCAGCTTTCTGCTAAAGCTTACTCAGTTTTTAATTTCCTTGTTTGGGTTTATTTGTTTGTCTAAATAAATACACATAATAAATACTTCTTTCTTGAATCTCTTTCTTCTTCCTTTATGTCTTGTGTTTATTCCTTTTCACATTACAAGAACACACAAAAATAGGCTTCTGCCTGTAACAGTCAAATAAAAATTGATGTAGGAAATTATCTTAAGACATGTAATAAATATGTGACATTCATAATATGCCTTCAAAGACTTAATTAAAAATATGGGTGACAGCAATGGTTTTTAGCAAGCTCATTCACAGTCAGGTAGCATCAAGACAGTTCGTACATATACATATATTTGACAATTTTTGTGCCTATGGTAAAATCCTTGTGATTTTGATGTGTCTGACATTGTGGTTGGTCCCTTGCATGAGCTGCTCTTTGAAAAACTAAATGAGGATAAAAAATAAAGTGAATTAAATGAACATTATAAACATTAACTCATTGTTTTCAGCCAGCTTTTGAATTAAAATGTGTGCACAAAGTTAATACATAACCCATATTAAACCTACCTGTTTAACAAGGTTAATGATTGTGGTATTGCTGACCTCTCCATAGGACCTTATCCTCATCCGTAGATGTACCAGTGACACGAAAACTAAAAAAACAAAAAATAATTCATAAAAATTATTTGGAGCATTAAAAATCACAACCACTTTTGGTGTTTTGTGAGAAGATTACGTATGCAAAAATTCAAGTATTTAGTTCTAGAAAACTTTGCGATTTACCCATATATCTCATTTATCTATGAATGAAACTGACCTGGAAAAAAATGATGGTACCCTTAAATGAATATTTTGTTGCCCAACCTTTTGAGGCAACCTGGAAATTCCTGTAACTCTCAGTGAGACTTCTGCACCTGTCGACAGATATTTTGGCCTCCTCCGAATGAGCAAACTGCTCCAGCAAATGTGCTAGAATTTTCTTTCTAAGCTCCTGAGACAACTCTCTCCTTAGCTTTTTATGGTTGATGTTCAGTGTGGTACACACCACAACACCAAACAACACAGTGACTACTTTTCACCCTTTAAATAGGCAGATTACCAGTTTCAGGACACCCGTGATGCAAATGACAGGACACATCTTAGTTGAACATGTACCGATGGTCAAACAATGATCAATCGTTTGTTGGGGTACCATCATTTTTGTTCAGGCCAGTTTTTTTCTTTTTTTTAATGGTTCTGTTAAAGCGCAGTTCTAAAGCTATGTCTGATTTAAATTAGTTAATTTTCAGTATTTTTTTTTATTAATTTTTTAATCATTCGTAATTTCAATGACCACTCTTAAGTTTTCTTTCTTTAACTTATATATTTAAAATACACTCCAAGAACCAACTCACATACCTTGCATTGCATTTTCTCCTGCTATTTGTGGTAATCTTGTGTTTTGCGCCAAGGTCATGTTGGTCACATCCAGTCTGGAAATGTCTGTCGTTAAACTTGGGGTTGTTGAAGTAACGATATCGTTTGATGGATCCAAAGTCCCATTGGATGGAAGCACAGGACTGCTGGGTGCAGTCAGAGGCGAGGGGTTTGCATTAACTATAGTGTTGTTTGGGACCAAAGACAAGTTGGATGATGGTGGGATGGTGTTTAGAGTAGATAGAGTTGAGAGTATTGAAGTGGCTGTAGTATTGTTTGGGGTCACAATGGTTGGGAAAACGGTGTTTGATGCAGCCGTAGATGTTAGTATTGGAGTAGATGCAGTGTTGTTTGCACTCAGAGTAATATTGGTTGACGGTGAGGTAATGCCAGCAGCAGTCATGTTGGTGGGTGTTGAAGTCCCTGGACTGTTGTGTGGAGCCAAAGTCATGTTTGTTGGGAGAACAGTTATGTTATGTTCAGTTGAAATTGTGGGTGCTGAAGTAACTTTAGTGTTGTTTGGGGCCAAAGTCATGTTGGTTGACGGCGAGTTTGTATTAGCGGCAGTCAGCGCTGTGGGTGCTGAAATCACTGAGGTGTTGCTTGAGGTGAAGGTTAAGTTAACTGATGGTGAGGTGGTGTTAAATACAGTCAGAATTGCAGATGCTGAAGTACTTGTAGTGTTGTTTGAGGCTAAAGTCACGTTGGTTGGTGGAACAGTGGTGTTACCTTCAGTCAAAGTTGTGGGTGTTGAAGTGACTGTTGTGCTGTTTTGGGCTAAAGTCACGTTGGTTAGTGAGACAGAGTTAATTACTGCTGCAGTTGCAGATGTTGAAGTCACTGTTGTGTTGTTTGAGTCCAAAATCACACTGGTTGGCGGCATGGCGGTATCTTCAGTCAAAGTCATGGGTGTTGAAGTGACTGTTGTGTTGTTTGGTGTTAAAGTCATGTTTGTTGATGTAGAGTTGGTATTAGCTTCAGACAGTGCTGTGGGTGCTGAAAAAACTGAGGTGCCCCTTGTGGTCAAACTCATGTGGATTGATTGTGAGGTGGTGTTGGCTACAGTCAGAGTTGTGGGTGCTGAAGTGCTTGTCGTGTTGTTTGAGGCCAAAGTCATGTTGGTTGGTGGAACAGTAGTGTTATCTTCAGTTAAAGGTGCAGGTGTTGAAGTGACTGTTGTGCCGTTCGGAATTAAAGTCATGTCTGTTGGTAGCATAGTGGTGTTATGCTTAGTCTGAATTTTGGGTGTTAAAGTGAATGTTGTGTTGTTTTGGGCTAAAGTCATGTTGGTTGATGGTGAAGTGACGTTACCTCCAATCAGATCTATAGGTGTAGAAGTAACTGTGGAATTTGTTGGGACCAAAATCACACTGGTTTGCTGAATGGCAGTGTTTTCTTCAGTCAAAGCTGTGGGTGCTGAAGTCACTGTTGTGTCATTTGGGGCCAAAGTTGTGATGGTTGATGTCGAGTTTGTATTAGCGATAGTCAGCACTGTGGGTGCTGAAATAACTGAGGTGTTACTTGGGCTCAAACTTATGTCAATTGATGGCGAAGTGGTGTTTGATACAGTCAGAGTTGCAGGTGTAGAAGTACTTGTAGTGCTGCCTGAGGCCAAAGTCTTGTTGGTGGATGGAACAGTGGTGTTATTTTCAGTCAAAGTTATGGGTGTTGAAGTAGATGTTGTATTGTTTTGGGCTACAGTCACATTGGTTAGTGAGGCTGTGTTAATTGCCACCGTAGTTGAAAGTGTTGAAGTCACTGCAGTATTGTTTGAGGGCAAATTCACACTGGTTGGCGACATGGTGGTGTTATCTTCAGTCAAAGTCATCGGTGTTGAAGTGACTGTTGTGTCATTCAGGGCCAAAGTTGTGTTGGTTGATGGCGAGTTTGCATTAGGTGCAGTCACTGTGGGTGGTGAAATAACTGAGGTGCTGCTTGGGGTGAAGCTTATGTTGATTGATGGTGAGGTGGCGTTGGATACATTCAGATTTTCAAGTGATGAAGTACTTGTAGTGTTGTTTGAGGCCAAAGTCATGTTGGTTGGTGGAACCATGGTGTTAATTTCTGTCAAAGTTGTGGGTGTTGACGTTGTGCTGTTTTGGGCTAAAGTCACATTGGTTAGTGAGACAGTGTTAATTGCCACCGTAGTTGTAGATGTTGAAGTAAGTATAGTCTTGTTTGAGTCAAAAATCACACTGATTGGCAGCATGGTGTTATTATCTTCAGTCAAAGTTGTGGGTGTTGAAGTGACTGGTGTGTTGTTTTGGGCCATAGTCATGTTGGTTGTTAGCACAGTGTAGTTAGTTGCAGCAGTAGAAGCGGGTAATGAAGTGACTGCATCGTTGTCTGAACTCGGAGTTATGTTAGTTGACGGTGAGGTACTGAGAGCTGCAGCCAGACTTAAAGGTGCTGAAGTCCCAGTAGTGTTGTGTGGAGCCAAAGTCATGTTCATTGGGAGAACTGGAGTGTTGTGTTCCCTCTGAATGTTGGGTGTTGAAGTGACTGTAGTGTTGTTTAGTGTTAAAGTCATGTTGGTTGATGACGAGTTGGTATTACCTTCGATCATTTCTGTTGCTGCTGAAATAACTGAAGTGCCCCTTGGGGTCGAACTTAGGCTGATTGATAGTGAGGTGGTGGAGGCTACAGTCAGAGTTGTGGGTGCTGCAGTATGTGTAGTGTTCTTTGAGGCCAAAGTCATGTTGGTTGATGACGAGTTGGTATTAGCTTCAGACAGCGCTGTTGGTGCTGAAATAACTGAAGTGCCCCTTGGGGTCGAACTTAGGCTGATTGATAGTGAGGTGGTGGAGGCTACATTCAGAGTTGTGGGTGCTGCAGTACGTGTAGCATTCTTTGAGGCCAAAGTCGTGTTGGTTGGTGGAACAGTGGCGTTATCTTCAGTTAAAGGTGCAGGTGTTGAAGTGACTGTTGTGCTGTTCGGGATTAAAGTCACGTTTGTTGGTAGCACAGAAGTTTTATGTTTAGTCTGAATTGTGGGTGTTGCTGTGACTGTCGAAGTTACTGGGGTGTTTGTTGGAGCCAAAGTCACAGTTGTGTCGTTTGGGGCCAAAGTCGTGTTGTTTGATGACGAGTTTGTATTTGCTGCAGTCAATGCTTTTAGTGGCATTGTGCTGTTAGCAGTTGTCGGATTCTTGAGAGTCAAAGCAATTGTTGTGTTGATTTGCTCCAGCATCATATTGGTCCGATCCACGATGTTGGCAGCTAAAAGTATGTCAGTTGAAAACAGTATTAGTATTTTTGTATTTGGACTGCATTGCATATTATCTACAAGTTAGATAGTTTACACATTTTAATTTTAAACACAATTTCATCAAACCTGAGTATGAGATTAATTAAAGTCTGGTAGTGTAACTTTTTCTAAGGCTCTACCATGGTAATTCTGAGTTGGATTAAAACCAAGAACTTTTGAAAATAGCTGCTAAAGTTAAAGATTTAATGCAGTTGACCACATTAAATTTGCTGGAATGCTAGGCCAAATGATTTTCTCCTCTATCTCATATATTCTGCAATCCATTCCATTCTGCAATTTCAAGTAATGAGAATGACAATAAATCTCTTTAGGTGAGATCCTCAGAAGCCTTATATGCAGTCATTAAATAAATAAATAAAAATATCCTCACACAATTCATCATCTTGGATTGAAACTCAAAATTTCACCCACTCCAGAAATCAGATATAATCACAAAAATACTACTCACTATAAATATATACTTTATGTAGCCATTGACATCTTGTGGAAATATTTTTATTTCTTTTTTTACTTCGAGGTGGTTGATTGGTTTCAGTTTTGATGGACTGGTTTGATCTGTTCTGTCGCTACCAAGTGGCTTGAAATGGTTTGAAATTTTTATGACCCACAATCAAACAGTTTTATAAAAAATTGTTTTCAAGTTGAGTCATTTTGCTTTTCTCATTCTTTGTTCCCTCATGCTTCTCGCCACCTCCTCTTGTTTCCTCTACTACTAAGACAATGGAAATTCGGTAACGCCTTCCAACTGTACATGACCTTGTTTATTATTCTGCAGTGTCCTTGTCAAAGGCTGTTTCAGTGAGTCGTGCCATTCATTTGTGGAAAAAAAATCATGCAGATATACAATAAGTCACTTCATATTAACCGACTTTTCATTAATGAGGGATAATTAATGAAAAGATCAGCAGTCATGTTTGCTCATTCTCACTCATTTTTCATTCTTGGAAATTCTTAGAATGACATCTTGGTGCAAAACATTTTCTTGTATGTCACTTGCAGAAATTATTACCGTTTTTCTTCTAAACCTAAAACTATTTTTTTTGTGAAATATTCAAAATATCAAAAGACAGTTTGATATTACTAATTTACTTTGATAAGACAGCCTCAAAAATATAATGCACACAGGTCAAGTTCTCACAAAATAAACTAGTCATTGATAGTCACCTTGCCCAAAGGATGCAGGCAAATATCCCAACAAGAAAATCCAGCCAAGGATCCTTTCTCCCATTTTGTCTTTTTTGACGACACCCTGCACGGTCAAGTATTCTGAGTAAGTCTGTGTTTATTAGTCCTCCTATTCAGTTACTCACCCTTCCCCCTTTTAAAGCTGACGCATGAAGAAATTGAGTTTACAGCTGCTTTCATGACAACCTGAAAAACCAGGTATGTCCCAGACGTGGATACGAAACACTGGGCACTACAAACCAAATCTTAGCAGTCATTTGTAGCAAATTATTTTGTATTTTAAATATATATATAAAAAATCCTACAATTTCTATGGTTGACATTCATGTTGCACTGGTTGTTACTATTATTGTTCACATTGCTTAGCTCGGCTAAATGTTGTTTATGGGTGGTGTGTAGCTGTAGAAACAAGAAGATTTTTGCTGATGCTATTGTTTTGCTTTTTTGTAGTGCAGCATTTGTGGCTGTTGTGGATTCTTTGTGAAAGTCTGTCACAGACACACGCACGCAAGTCCAACCCTCAAATTTGTACGTGTTTTTTTTATTTTAATTATTATTAAATTATCATTATTAGTAACCCATTTTTATATCACAAAAAATAAAGACATTTTGGCATACCTGTAAGAAACAGTGTTTATTTTACTGTATAGGTAGATAGAACGATAGATAAATAGTGTGGTTTGTTAAGCAAGTTGTACACGAAAGCTACTTTTTGTAATTTCTGAAGCCGGTCCTAAAAATATTAAAAATCCACAGAGTTCTTTGGCCGTACTTTTTGTTGTTGTAATTCAATGGTTCCTACACGCATGTTGTTTCTCACGACTGGAGTAAGTGTAACACACAGTTTGCGCATGCGCAGTCTGTACAGCAAGGCGACGGGCAAACATTTAAGTCGTTAACTTGCTCCTTTTTCAAATGCACATCCTTTTATTGCAGTTTCGTTTGGCTTTTTGAAAACGAACGTGATTGTGGGATATGTTCAATTTTCCGGCTGGCTGGCGAGAGCTTTAAAACAAACGACTTGAAATTCTTCCGCTTTCGTTCGTGTGTTAGCATAACTAGCCCAGCTAGCCAGGCGGTGCAGAGCAGTGCAATGCTGTGCTGGAGTTAACCCACTTATCGACCTGTCCAGTAATGTGGCTCTTATCTATGGGAGAATGGACAGAGAATTGTTGAGGCAGTGTCTGGCTTATCACGGAGAGCCGCTGCTCAACAAACTGAAATGCGAGCAGACAGAAAACCCCGACTTCCAGGCTGTGGTGTCTGATCTGAGCAAAGCCACGCATGAGAGGTACGTCGACGAGGGCTTCTGTAAACGTGCAGCTACTCAAGTTTACGATGCATTCCCCAGAAAAACGTTCCAATGATTTTCATTACCCGCCACCCACGTTTATCACACTGGAGTATAAATACTTCATCCAAATATTTAGACTTTGTTTCACTTTTTTTTTTTTTTTTTTTTTTTTTTAGTTTTAACTTTTCTAAATTGTATTTTATATTGTATTTTTTTTTTTTTTTAATGACTGGCTGGGAGCTGAAGCTCATTGCCTATTTATTTTTTTTATTTATTTATTTTTTTGCACAAGATGATGGCGAACGTTTGCTCACCCCTCTGCTGAATAGCCGTGTTTTTGTATGCATATGTTTTTTTGTTGTTGTCTAGGAGTGAAGAGCACGGGAACCCCCTCATAGAGCAGTTTATTGCCAGGAAGGCTGACATCCTCTTCTGTCAAGCATGGAGGACTGCGACCCATCAAGAGGACAGGCACGAAGAAGACGAGGAGGCTGCAGGTGTTTTTTTGTTGTTGTTTTTTTTACTACAGTGAACCTAAATGTCTAGATTGTGTGTGTGTTTAATTTTGCATCTGTTTGTACTTCATACTTTCTACCTCTGAATTTTAAGGCTGCGTTGTTGCTTGTTCATCAAACCATCATTTAGCACCAGTCGCTGTTTTACAGTCTGTGTTCAGCTCAGTTTTGTTTTTATTTCTTTTAACAGAAGACATTGAAACTGCACACTTTGCACAAGTTTTGCCAACTCATTAAGATGCACATAAAAATAAAGAGAGCTGAGAGGTCTTCAGAATTTAATTTAGATGTTGCTGATATATGTCAAAGTCCTTATTCATGTTATTCTTGCCTTTGCTTTACCTAGAACCGTGTGCCATCATGCCACCATTGGAGCTATTCATGGAGGTGTCTTATGACGAGAGAAGAGCCATGCTGTATCGGGATTTGGAACGAGGAGACGTCGTGGTGGGAAGGATCAACAACATTCGAGAGTATGGCTTCTTCCTCACCTTGCTTTGCACAGCAATGGGGCTGAAGAGAGATATCGAAGATCTAGAGCTGTCGGTAGGTTGAAGAGATGCATTCATCTTATGCGCTATTAAACCATGACGCGATCGTTTCAGTTTCTCCGATAGTTAATCATGGGTCACAGGCCGACAAAATATAAAACCTTTCACTGTTCCAGTTCCACCTGGTAAGACGCCTTCATGTTGACTTAGTACTGTCACGAGGGTGGCTGCAGAAGAATATAATGAAAATGTAATTGTGATGGGAGTGGTAGCAGAGTCATCACTGTCTGTTGCTCTGAGCCGTAACTGTGGAAGTTCTTTAACAATCCATCGATTAAACTCGACTTATGTAATCAATATTTTCATGTTTATCCTTCCCTTGTTTGACTCAGTTTCTGTACTGTGTTGTAATTGTTACTAAACGTGGTCTCAAAGCAGTTTGTTCACAGTCACTATTCTGGACCTCCTTTCTGAATCTGTGGTTGCACAACAAATTTCAATTTAGCAACAATTAACAGATACTGTTATTACTTGCTCATCCCTAATTTCCAAAAAAAAATATATTTATGAAATCTCAAGGACTAGGAAGCAAAGGTAGCAAACGTCTTCCTCCGCAGCAATTATAACTATAATTGCATTCATTTCCCCACCAGGCTCTATGTCACATTAAAGAGATTCCATCTACTGGCAGCCACGATGATCCTTTGTCCTACTACCAAGTTGGCGACCTTATCAGAGGTAAGCAAGATTGATATTGTCTGAGAATCACTGCAAATGGACTGCAGCTTGTCACTACTAGGTGCTGCTGGCTAGTGGAACAGTGACATCAACCACATCAACAGATTTGATTAACTTGTTGAAATAATGTGAGGTTTTAGGTTAAAAAGTAATACAAAAGCTGCTGTTTTCTCTCTAGAATGCAGCTGCTTCTACAAGGCAAACCAAGCAGATGGAAGAATAATAGTAACATTGATTAAAACTGGTTGAAACTTCAGTCAAGCCTTGGTCAGAATTAATTTTATTATCGTTTTAATAATTTGCTGGGTTCCTAGTACTTCCATTAGTATGAATAATAACTGATCAGAAGTAGAAGGGGGTGGGGGGGATTGTCTAACCAACTTTTTTTCCCTGATAATTTCCATCATTCATTTTTTTGTGTTGAACATCTTTGAGCAAAACCATTTAACCAGCCTTTAATTTTCTCCATTTCCCTCATTTCTTGCACCTTTGTCAAATTCTGGGGTAGAAACCTTTTGGTATCTCAAGGTTATTATAATAAGTGCGCTCTGAAATGTTTTGCTCTCTTCTTTTCCAGCTGCGGTGAAAGACATCGACCGATTCCAGGAGAAGATCACTGTCTCCCTCCACCAGGCCGCTCTTCCTCCCAGCTTGCAGCACATTAAACTGGGTGTTGTGGTGCGGGAGGAGCTGCCAGTGCACTACAGGTAAGTGTGCAGCCGACCACACCAGGTCCAAGTAGAACACTGATATTTTGATGCTAAAATGAACTTGTTTAGTAAATATTGGGCCAAATAAATTAAAGTGTGCCTGAAGCAACAATTTTAAAAGAGAGGATTTTTCTTCAATTGTTTGTGACCCTTTAGAACAGTGTTACTCAACTGGTGTTTTTTTTTGTTTGTTTGTTTGTTTGTTTGTTTTTCTTAATAAATTTGGGTGGTGACTTCATGATAAGGAAAAAAAATTGTCGGTCCTGAGACTCCACCTGCTAAGAACCACTGATATAGAATACATTGAATAACATATCTTTGTTTTTCTCAACTTGCTTACAGTCGGAGTGTTCGAGCAGCTGCAGACTCCAGTCAGACGTATGAACACATACTCAGGGGTTGCCATGGCTACCACAACCCCTCTGTGGTTGACTTCCTCCTGGAGAAGGTGGGAGTCAGTGACATCTACCCCCCGTCGATGATGAGAGGCCTGCAAAGGTGAGAATCCGCTGTCTTGGAGAAAGACATTTGTTTGTTGGAGGATGACGGTCTCGACCTGTCGGCAACAGGCTGACCGTCTTTCGACAAAGGCTGATTTTGAAATGAGAAATTTGTGAAACTGCTTCGACAGGTGTTCTTTTTTTTTTTTTTTTATCTTTGAATGGAAAATATTTTCCAACATTTTCATCTCGTAAATTGCAGTTTTTTTTACTTGCTTCTAGACTGTGTGCTATAAAAATGAAGAGAGAAGAGAAACAAACGTTTCTTGAGGTTCAATATTAGCTAAATTATTTATTTAGTTTTCATCCTTGACTCTATCTGAACAGTGACCTAAAGGTAACATGTTTTCAACCTAATGGATTATGTTGTCACTTTGTGTTCTCTCTTCCTCTTCCTCTTCTTCTCCCTCATTGCTCTTGACAGCAACGTGTTTCAAAAGGAGGATTTTGCCTCCGTCATCAGAAAGAAACAGTCTGCGTCCTGGGCCTTGAAGTGGTAACGGCAAACATTCATCTGAAATGCTTTATTGTTAACTTGAATAAACTTTTGTTTATCTGAATTTTTCTGTTTATTTTTCCCACTTTTCTTTTTTTTTTCTCCTTTTGCTTTTGCAGCGTGCGTGCAGGTGTGACCCACTTCAAACACGGCCGCCACGTCGAAGCCATGAACGAGTACAACAAAGCCCTGGAGATTGACACCTCTAATGTGGAGGCCCTGGTGGCTCGAGGAGCCCTGTGAGTTTTGCATGATAACCACTTATTACTGGTCTGATGAGTGGATGCACCTTTTTGTCACTGTTTGTTGGCAAGCCTATACCTGTGTCTTTTATGAGGAAGTAGTTAGTGGTTTTATTGGAACCGTCAGGAGGGTTTTCCCTGGGTTTCTGTTTTTCTTTCTGCTTGGGTGTGGTGTGTGTGTGTGTGTACGTGGAATGTTTCTTGTGCAATGAATCTCTACGTGCCTGTTCCAGGTATGCTAATAAAGGCAGCATCATGAAGGCGATATCGGACTTTGAGTTGGCTCTGGAGAACTGTCCCGATCACCGCAACGCCAAGAAATATCTCTGCCAGACACTGGTGGAGAGAGGAAAACAGTAAGCAGTCAAGACCACCCGCTATCATGTCTTGTATATAAGTTATTAAATGGAATTGTGTGTCCTTCAAAATAAATGCCCGACATTTTCTCTAAACATATTTTAAAATTAAATAAAAAAAAAAAAAAAGAAGAAACTCAAAATCAAAACAGCTCCGCGACCCACCAGTTGAGAAACACCGGTATACAGTGTATTCCAGCGCACCTGCTATTGCATCATAACCTTTAGAACGTTTTGTGCGACTAACGTGGCAATTAGTCGTGTGATTATGATCTGCTGCATAATGAAAACACAATGAGGGTGGGAGCGGCGGCAGAGTCGTCATTATCTTTTGCTCTGAACAACAACCGTGTCACTTTTAATGATGGTCGCCCTCGTGTGTTCCAGGCTGGAAGAGCAGGAGAAACTGGTCACGGCCGAGGGCCTGTACAGGAGAGCTCTGTCGCTCGACGAAACCAAACCCAGAGGCAAAGGAGGCGCTGCACAAAATCACCGAAACCATACAGGTGAGCGGGCCACATTACACACACACACACACACACACACGCACACACCCCAGTGCATCATGTTAACAGTTTGGATTCATTATTATTGCTCTTTACTTTAAAGTCTGATGGGGCAGAACAGTTTGTATATTGTGACAGATGCAACACTTTGACCTCTTATTCCTGACATGGTTCTGTCCTTTACTGCGTTAATACATACAGAGTCAGCCAGAATAATGTATACGCACATCTGGAATAGGAAAACTTGCAGAAATATTTAGTTTGTACAAGTACTTCTATACATATAAATACTTGTAGAGGCCAAAGGCAGCTTGTATTAATCTTGTGATGTCTGGTTGACTTTGGTATTGAAATATTTATGCAAGTTTTTCTTTTCCTGCTTTGTGTATACATTATTTTGCCCGACTCTATGGAATATTATACAGTATTAGTCACCTGTGCTGCTTTTAGCCACAGGCAGAGTTCAAAAACATCAGCAGCGCCCACCAGTTCGGAATGAAATTACATTCATCCATAATTTACTTTATAATTACCTTTTTGTGTCATGCTATAAGACAAGAAGACAGGAACGCAGGTAGCCTGCAGATTGAAGCCTGTTGCAATGAACTTCCTCCAAAATATAACGGAACAAAGTGATTATGAAGGTGACATGTCACTTTTCGGTGCGTCCGGGCAATAATCGCATTTATTTAGTCCTGAAAATCAAACCTGGCGTTGCCATGTTCAGTCAAGAGTGGCTGACGCAGGGGGCGCTCTCAAACTTCCAGGCCGCCGCTGCTGTGAAAATCTTCATTGGCCTTGGCTGTGGTATATGTAATACTGACAAAGTCCTCCGGTGTGTGTGTGTATCTGTGTCTCTCTGTGACCCTGGGACCCCGCCCCCACTGACTCTGCCATCTGCCTTGGTCGCCCCCGTCCTCTGGTGGCCAAAATAAAAACTGCACGACCACGACCACGACGACCGCCGCCGCTCCACTGAACTCTGTTGTTTTCCTGCTGCGTCCGCGTAACAAACACGGTAACTCTGACACCTTCCCGTCTCCACGGGAATCGACCGCTCCGTCGCCCTCTCTGCCCTGCACTCCTTCCTTCCTTCCCTCCCTCCATCCCTCTGCCGACTACTGCGCTCTGGGATTTACACCGCTGTGGTAAATAAAACGGCCCCGCCGTCGTGTGTCTCCATCATTCCGTCATCTGTGAATTCTGTGTGCGTCGTTCCCACCTTGGGCTGCGCATTTCAAATTTGCTTTGTTTTTGTTTGTTTTGTTTTTACCCCAAATCAACAACCAATTTTTTCCAAATAAATGGCTGCTTTGCGCTCTTTGGGGGTTTCCTGTCGCATGCCTCTGGGTCATGCTGTGCGCATGTTGGAATGCGTCTGGGTGGATCTCTGCCTGCCAATGTCATGTCCTGCCTTTTGCCTTTTCTGGCAACTGTGAAGAAATCGATTCGCCTGCGGGAAGAAATGCAGGCTAAGGAGCTGGCGGTCAAAGCCAGCAACAGCCAGATCAGCGCCGAGAAATTGCGTAAGATCCTGAAGGAGGAGAAGAGGTGAGTTGGTTCTGATCTCTGCGGCTGGTGCGGAAGGTGAACGCAGAGTTGAAGGTTTTTATTTGCCACACGTCAAATTACATTTGGCTGGTAGTGTATGATAGTAGCAGTAAAATAATAGTAGTAATAATAATTGCAGTGTAATATTAATAGCGCTATAGTGCTGTATAAACTAATATAGTTAACATAATAAACTAAAAAAATTGTTACGTTATTTATAAAATATAATTTCTAATATTTAATTTTTTCACATTACCGATGATGAATTTAGACCCCAACATTGAAGCTTTCACATCAGCATCTTGAGGCGAGCATCCTTCTCACGTCGCGTTCTCACGTCCGCAGGATGAAGAAAAAACGGAAGAGGTCGACCTCTTCGTCGTCCTCCACTTCCTCCAGCAGGAGTTCCTCTTCCTCCTCCTCGTCCTCCTCCTCCGCTCGCAGGAGGTCTAAGAAGAAGAGGAAGAAGAAGCACAGGTCGAAGCGCAGGGTGTCGTCGAGGAGTGCCGAGGGTAAGGGCAGGAAAGACAGGAAACGGGAGGAGGAGGAGGACGAGGAGGAAGAGTTGGAATGGTTCCCCGCTCCGCCCAACACCTCGGCCACCTTCCTCAACCAGAGTGGAGGCCCTGGGTTCGGAGCCGAGGAGGGCGAAGATGCCGAGGAGCGGCGCATCGCGTCCTTGTATTCTTTACCAGGAGCTTCGGACGACGACGACCGCGTTTCCAACTCCTCGCACCGAGGGAGGAGAGGAAGAGAGACGGAGAAGACGGGCGGAGGGAGAAACAGTCGGGGTGGAAGCCCAGAGCAGGCGGAGAGAGAACGCAGGGACAGGAGCAAACACGCAGGGAGGGACAGCAGGGACGGAGACTCCCGCAGGAGAAGCAGCCTGGACGGGGACGCCAGGCGAAGAGAGTCCTGCTCCTCCAACGAGCACGAGGGCTCCAGGAAGCCCGGCGGCGCCAGAACCCAACTCTCCCAGAACCAGAAGGGCGGCTGGGCGAGGCAGGACGCCTTCAGGAGGAGCTCCTCGGACGGGGGTAGGTATGAGAGCAGAGGGCGGGCCTGGATTCAGGAGGGAGGGTCCTCGGCCGGAGGGCAGGGCGAGTGCAGAGCAGCTGGAGGGCAGGGCAGCAGAGCAGCGGGGAACGGAACCCGACCAGAACAGAGCGCTTCCAGGCCCAAGAAAGAGCTCCCGCCCAACCTGATGGACATCTTCAGTCAGATCGCCCAGTTTGAGAAGGAGAAGGGCGGCAGGCCCAAGCTGTAACGGCCTCCCAATAAGTGAAAACTACACCAGTGAAGTTCAACATTCAAGGCTTTACGTCATGACTTCATCTGTTCAGCTGCTGCCAGTCGTCTTCAGCCTTGCAGAAAATGTGTCAATTCATTTTTAGTTTTTCTCCATTTTTTTTTTGTTGCTAGATTTAAGTTGTGGGAGGAACTGCGGCGAACACAGTGCGATCTTGGCGTTGTATTATCAACTGACTTGAATTTCTCTTTTGGGTTCATCTCCAGTTAAAAAAAAAAAAATTCCCCTTTTGCAGTAGCAGAGAGTCAGACACTGCATGCATTTACTGCCTTGTGCCTTGGTGTGCGTTTCCTCGGTGGCTTCTGTCAGATCCTCTCTCCGGCAACCTGTTAGCTCGGCCTTGTCATGGTTTACTCTGCAGATACTGTATGTGATCCTAACACCATTCACTTAAGTGAAATAGACTAATAAAACGCAAATTATCAAATTGATTTGATCGTGCCTGTTTTTTTCTTGGCCGTCATTGCCTTTATCCCTGTGTTGACAACTAATGCTGGAAGAAAATGCACATAATCTTGTATGAGCAACAAAAATATGGCATCCTTGCTCTTTATTTGGGCAAAGGAGTCACTGTTTAAAACCTTGATCAAGCTTTTCATGAATACTGGCCTCACTAGAATGTCAGTATTTTGAAAGCCTCATTTGCATCTTTGATGAGAGGTGCAGTGAAGTAACTCCAAGTTCAGTTTCTTTTTTCAGACACTAATATTGAGTATCCCACTATAGCATGTATTTAACATCAGTATACGCGGGTGAACTTTCAATTTTCTGTTGGATATTTTGTATTTAATCCGCCATCGCTGTCCCAGTCAGGATGTCATTGTGTTTTGATGCAGAGCATCAAAAGAGAGAAAAGAAGCTCACTCGAAATAAAGACAGAAATAAGAAATCGTAAGCACGAAGCATTGAAGGTCAAATGGTCTTTGGGCTACTATTAATATTCCTAAAATTTAACTCGGCTGTTGCAATAGGCTTGCATGTCTCAGGCTGCAGCCTGTGATGATGTAAGGCGAGCGGTGCTGAAAACCTCCAGTGGAAATCTTCAGCTGCAGGCTGTTTCAGGCCACTTGCACCGGATACAGCTGCCAGAGAAACCCCACTGCATTTGGAGAGGCCCAGGTCCCTCCTGCCTCACTAATATGTGTGGAAGGAAGTTCATTTACAGAAGGATATTGATCCTGAACATGCATGGAAGCTACTGTATGTCAGCCCTGTTTGATGTTCAGGGTAGTGCCAGCACCACTGGCTTGGCTGGAGTTTTCCTTGCGGCTTATTTGCTGGAGTTGAACTTTGCTCAACAAGATTTGGGAAAGTCCAGAAGTAAAAGCTGAGAGACGCACAGCAGCATTGCAAATCAGAGATCAATGATAATGGCTTGCTGGTCTCTGTCTACTTTCATTTCAATGTTTTGAGTACTTTTTCGTGATTAATATAAATATAACCTGTAACGATAAAGGGCAAATTTGAAAATGAAACAGTGAAGTAGATTCTCCTCCATACTGGCCCCATAAAGTGACCCCAGACTTTGCATTCTAAAGCAACTTTGATTAAAGGTTAAAACGCAGATGTATTGTATAAATATGTATACATATATGCATGTGTGTGTGTGTGTGTGTGTGTGTGTGTGTGTGTGTACATATATATATATATATGCACATATATAACATTTCTGAGTTCTAACTTGTGTTTCTCCAGATTGTTTCAAACATCCGCTGGTCTCACATCCTAAAACCTAATAAACTAGACCCCCAAATGGCATTATAGCTTAGCTTAGCGGCTGCTTTAAGCTACTTGGTGTCACATATTTGATTAAATAACCGGACTCTCGCACACGCTTGCAGCTTGCGCGACCAGCCGTGCGTTGCCCCGTGCCAAAGTAGCTTACTTCAGGCTTAGACGCCAAACTCTGGGCTTCCCTCCTCCATCATTACCAGCTCCATCATCAGTGATGCGGCTACATGTCCTAGTCTATCTTGTTAGGGCAGCAGATTAACCACTAATATAGGGCTCTGTTCATCTCACCCTGTACACACACACACACACACACACACACACACACACACACACACACACACACCCCTGATCCTGCCCTGCCTGTCTCTGGTGTCTGACATCTTAATCTGTGTGACAGTGCACTTCTTGCTTTGGTTTTATTGAGTGCTCACTCTGCTGGTCATCAGTGGAGGCGCAGCTGCTCTTTTTTTTTTTTCTGGTCCAGAGCAAGACGCATCGCTGAGCACATGGATTATCCTGGTGCCACTGTGTCCACAGTATTAGGGGATATGGATTTTTCAATTACAGTTGTCAAATACTGAAGACAACAAAAATTGGCAGTGAAACGTTGGACGTTGAAGTCAGGTGTCATTTTTATCATTAATAGGAGCTGTTTATTATCTCTTTGCCTGTTTCAAGCTTCAAGACAGTAGTTTTAGTAATATCACATTTGATATTTAGACTTAAGATTTTCCTCAAGAATTTTATTTTTTATTAGTTTAATGAAATGATGCTTCTTAAAGAAAAAGCTTAACAGGCATCAGACAAAACGTTGAATTCTTACTGTGCTATACATTTTAATGCACTTGACTGCACTCATGGATTGGATGAAAATTGTGTCAATACACAGGATATTCTCAAGTAATCATGTTCTATTGCTTGTTCACGCAAATAGCTTATCAGCCAATCAAATGGCATTAAGTCAATTGATTCAAAAATGGAAAAACTGACTGAAACTCAAACCGAGTTAGAATGTATAGCACAGTAAGAATGCTGCTGGGGGCCACTCAGTTAAGAACAAGAAAGAGGCTGCACTGGAATTGGACTGTAGAAAATTTGAAAAGCATTTCCTGATCAAGGCCCAGGTTTCTCCTGCAACATTTGGATGGTAGTTTAAACTTTGGCATAAACAACCTAAACCCAAACCGGTTCACACTAGTCAACTGGCCTCCGGGGTCACCAGATCTTAGTCCTATGGAGAACGATGAGGATGAGGGCAATTTGGATGGGGATATTTCGTCACAGGTGTGTATTTAAGAAATCTGCTGCACCGTCAGTGTGACTATACATGGTCACGATGGAGCAAAATCTCAATTTTTGTTTCTAAAGATTCCATGACGAGTCAAGTCCAGATTCATTCCCGATTCTCCTGCAGTAATCTAAATGTCCACTGGAGGGCAGTGGTACACCGTGTCTGTGTTGGACTATTTACGTGAGCCGCGCACAGTCGTGTTCTTCCAAACCACGGAGACAAAATTGATCTAATTTTGTGGAAGAAATCAATTAATTACAGATCAGAAGCAGTTCTAAATAACCTTGAACGAAGTATTGTGCCAACAGTTGTTTTTAATAAAGATCAAGCCTTCAACCAATCCTAACATTTATCAATCCATCCATCCATCATCCATCCATCCATCCATCATCCATCCATCATATTTCTTTGTATCGCGAAAGTTTGCCAAAACAGCTTTCCTCAAATTTCCCCACTTTGACCCTTCAACTGGGTAACCATCACAAATATACAACAGTCCTTTTTGTATTATTGCACTCAGCTACTGTTCGTTTATTTTCATAACTTTCCCTTGCAGTCATTGACTTAAAAAAAAAAACCCTGCGCCTGGCACACCCTGGTAAATTAAAATTAATTTTAAAAAAAACAGCAATTTTTTTCAGATCTAAATGTATCTTCTTCCTCTTTTCAGTCAACAATCCATAAATGCTACAAAAATCTTCAGTGTATGATTCATACAAATGCAGGATATATTGGACACTGTAATCAGAAGCAGTTCTGCCCCTTTCAGCCAAATTTCTTCGCTGTGTATGATGAAGCTTCTTTACTCTTCGAAAATACTGAGCATGAGGGCTTTTGTGGGAACTGCTTTCACTGTTTTTGTTTGCATCCCTATTAACATAGAAGTCTGTGCGCACACACACACACACACACACACACAGACAGTCGTGTGCACTGCGCGCTGTGGCCGACAGAGAGGCGAGCCGTCGCTGTTCTTTCCTGCAGAGCTGAAGGACTTTAATTCTCCGGGAGGTTAAGGCCTGACCCTTAACGCCGCTGCTATAAGCTGAGAGCGGGGGGGGCGATTGTCGAAGAAATGAAAAGAAAGACTGACCGAGGGAAGGGAGTAAGGCAGGGGCGGTGTGACTGACTGCAGGAGAGAAGGGAATAAGAAGACCTTTGAGTCCTTGGAGGTGTGGGTGCCTCCGCTCGTTCCGAGGGGTCAGCGGAGGGAGCAGCTGTCCCGCTCCAGTGACTCTGATGAAGCTGCAGATTCTCACCTTCATGAATCATCCCGCGCCATTCTCCTCTGACTAACCCCCCCAGCCCACCGAAAACCCCCCCACCACCACCACCACCCTCCTCCAAGTCCTCCACTTCCACCTGGACTCCTTTTCACAAAGCGAGGGGGATTCCTTCCTCTTAGGCCTTTTTCTTCTGCACTGAGGCAATCAGACTGTTGAACATGCAGAGAGAGATGAGACATTTTAAATTAGTGTTAAGAAAGGGGTTGGGGGGGAGTGAGAGAGAAGGGGAAAATGACATTTTTCATTTTCCACAATGAAAGGCACTACATTGAATTCTCGGAGCATGACAATGTGGAGGAGTAAGTAATGGAAAAGGAGCAGACGTGGTGTCCGCGTGTTAGTGGATAATGAGGAATTTAAAGATGTAGGGTCCTCTGCTGCCATTCAGTCGGACCCTCCTCCCCATCCCCATCCCCACCACCACCACCACCACCACCACCATCGCTGGCCCTCGTCTCAGTGCTGACACAATACTGCCAGTTCTTTCAAGCCTTCTCCACACACATTTTTTTTCTTTAAAGTCATTTCTGAGGTCGACCAGAAATGGTCAATGAGGGGGGAATCCGCTCATCCGGTTTTCGTCCTAAATTCAGGCGAAAAACTACCCTTGCGACACAATAGTAAGTACCGCTACACGATGAAGTCTTTGTGGAAAGTAGGACTGAAGCAAGTGTAATTAGGACAGATCGCACGCTTTGGAAAATACAGAGAACAGGCGGAAAGACCTGCTAGTGTTTAGAGAGACGCCTGCGTGAAACACCTACAGGCCAGGAAACAGTCTGCGCCTTCAAATGAGTGAAAATGAGTTGGATTAGAAATCGCGATTGGACGAACACATGACTCAACCCACAACTCTATAGAAAATTCAAGTCTTTTTTGCCTGATAGTTTTTAACTGTTAGATATGTGAATCCGCCTCACGCTCTCAACCCCCAAAATACATTTCGTCAAGACAAACAAGATGTTTTGACAGATGTGTATTAGTTGTCGGAACCACATTCCTTGAGAAAGATGGGCCATCAGGGCCATAAGAAAAAAAAAATGACAGGAAGGAATTTGTTTAAGTTTCCATTTTGAGTTTTAAGTTGAAATTTTGTGAATGCAAACGGAAGTACTCCACTAGGCTCGTGCGCAGAGCCTTTCAACTTTATTCTCGACTTTTCGACTTTATTCTCGAAATGTCCACTTTAATCATGAAATTTTGACTTAATTCTCGAAATGTCAACTTTATTCTCGTAATTTTTACTGTCATCACAAAATCTTCGACTTTCGACGTTCGACTTTACAATTTCAATCACGAAATTTCAACTTTATTCTCGAAATGGAAACTTGACAAAATAATTCTTTCTTGATATCTTTAATTCCCTTCTGTAGTATACGTATATGGCTGGGTTAGCCTCCATCACCCTCCCCAACCCTCCGACTTGAATGCAGGAGAAGCAGTAACAGGAAATAGACGAATAGATAGACGTTAGATGTGTAAACTAAAACAGATTTGCCAATGTATATAAGCTTCATCATTGCTACTGGAGGCGGGGAGGGGGGGGGGAGGGTGGTAAAGCTTTTCAGAGAGCGTTTATTTTTCATTTCCACCCAAACTATATGCTGCTGGCGTCACAGAGAAGCCTTCCAAACTGATAGCATGCCTCTGGGACTTTTTTATTTATTTTTTTGCTCAGCCCTCACACTCTGTAATAATAATAACCACAGTATTTGGAAACTATGGTATATCATTTAGTAACATTACGCCGTGACATCACCACAAAGCGGCACGGTAATTTCAACTTCAGCCCCTCCAGCATAAAGAAGACCTGTCAAGCACACTGAGGGCCTTCCTTCCACCCCCACTCCACCCCTCGCCCGTAACAGAAATATTCCGTGCCCGTCGCAGCCCGTAAAACACTGTTTTGACATAATTGCCGCCTTGAGAGTGCATGAAGTGGAGTAGGAACCCTTATTTATTAGAGTCTTAACATCCCCCACGGCGACGTTTTCCACCCGGTGAGCCGTCATTAGGAAGCATTCGCGCAGCGGGATGTCCCCCCCCCCCCCCCCCACCACTACCACTGCCACCACCACCGCCACCGTAAAATGCAAACATCATTGTCCTAAGTCTCCTTTGAGTTGCTCCTCACTGCCTAATGGCGTAATGTGCCCTTTTTTTTTCCATTTTAAAAGAGCCGTTCATTGTCGCTACGCCTGACTCGTCCTCGGTGCACAGAGGTTCCGACATTGTTTTTACAAGTGTGCAGTTCAGGTATCACTACTATGGAAAAGAAAGTAAAATAAAAACTGAGTACAGATTCTCAAATGTACTTAGGGGAAAAGTAAAAATGTTTTTTCTCATTGAAAATTGTAGAAACAATACATCCATACGTTAACGATATGTACGTTCATAATTTGCGACAGAATATTCTGGACTGAACTGAGCAGACGTCTTGTGTGACCATCTGGATCATTTTTAACAGCTTTGGTACTTTCAATACTGTTGGTTTTTTTTTCCTCTTTCCTCTTTTCAGCTGCAGCACAATAAAACGCAAATCAGTGATAGTTATGACCATGGAGCCAATATTGGATATTTACACTTAAAAATGACCAATGTTATTTTATATATGTGTATTTTTCTTCTGTACCGAAAACAAACCGAACAGTGACCCCAAAGCCGAGGTACGCGAGTCAAGTACGGATACCTGAAAACTACTACTACTACTACTACTACTACTACTACTACTACTACTACTACTAAATATGGTCACCTTCGAGTGCTCGGTTCACCTCTATTTCTGATTACACCCCTCACCCTGACCGACCCCCGGCCCTAATGAGTTCCAGTTTGAACATTGTTTTCTTTTCTTCTTTTAATCTCCTCCCACCTCCTCCACCACCACCACCTCCACCACCATCAACCAGTCTCCGCTCATTATTGAATTAGAGCCACGAAGACGCCCGAGTTCAGCTTGGAGAGCGGCTGCACGAGCCTCTGTCGTCAGCGCGTCCTCCAGTGTGCGGAAATAAATGAAAAAAAAAAAAAAATAGAATGTTATGGAAGCGTTCAAGGCCAGCGGGGAGGGACTGAGAGGAATCTGTTGTTTGGCTCATGGAGCAGAAGAATATACAGCACCTTCTATACAAAGACACTCCCACTCTCGCCTTTTTTTTCTCTCTTTTTACCCTACACATTCCACTTAGACGCCGTCCATCCCAGTCATTGCCCCTCCTGCGACTTCCGCGCATCCGCAAATACTGCAGTCAACGACCACCACTGATATTTTCCAAGCCTCTGGTGTTCTTTTGAAACATCCTCGGCCCGTCTGGAGATGGCGGCGGCGGTGGGGGTAGGAGGGTGAGGTAGGGGGTGTGGGGTGGGGGTGCATTGTGAAGCCGAAAAGGAAAAATTTTCCTTCCAGCATCAAAAAATAACACTTGGCGACAAAACAAGCCTGCACATCCAAAGTACACAGATTGCAGAAGCCCCCTCCGCCCGCTTTGGAACACAAGTGCGCATTAGCATCCACGCAGATAGACACACGTGCAAATGGATGTTCTCATAGGGGCTTGCAAATTCCATTACACTTCAAAAACTCACAACACCCCCCCAAAAAAGAGGGATTTAGGTTAATTTAGTAAACACTGGGTCAGAGATGCCACAAGAGCTGGGAGGAGGTGAATGTGCGAGTGTTTGCCTGTGTGTGTGTGTGTGTAAGAAACGCTGACTGTGTGAAGCAGAGTCCTGGCAGCAGCAGCAGCAGCAGCAGCAGCAGCAGCAGCAGCAGCAGCAGCAGCAGCAGTCTAAACCCAGCCACTCTGTGCAGAGATAGCGCTTCTTTCTCATTTGCTCCGGCCCTATTTTAATAATAGCTGTGCATAAGTAATTTCTAAAAGGCCAGGCAGGCACATGGGCGTAGGTGTGTGTGTGTGTGTGTGCGTGTGTGTGTGGAGGTGTGGGGAGGGGGGGGAAATTAAACTCATTTTATCTGTGAGCAGGTGGATTCCTATTTATCATTAACATGCATAGAATTTGCACAATGTTATTTCTTGCTGCTGCCACTGATGGAACGTCATCCAAATAATGTCGGAGGAGGGTCCGCCTTTTTTCCCCATCCCCCCTCCTGCTCCTGCTTATGCCGGAGTGAAATTCATAGATAAAAGTACTAGCGGGGTTTTTTTTTTCTTGCAATTTTCTGCAAACGGAAACTAATTCTGGGAAGCTTCTTATTACGGTGCAGGCTCATTTGGTTTGCATTAAAGGGAAGGTGGGGTTGTGGGGGGGACAGGAGCGACATTAGGATTTCTGCCAGATTTCCAGGAGATGCTTCAACATTTGCTCTTATATCATTAGTAACACCCCCCACCACCACCACCATACTAAGGCCCTCTCCCACTTTAAACTTGCATTAAACAATCTCCGCTCATTATTGGGCCAATAATAAAACCGGAATATATTCGACTTCCCGATTTAGATCCTATCAAAAATATTGGAATTTAAATTTGCAATTTTGAACACATGATATGGAGGTTAATAATTGCTGGGATAATCTCTGTGTTATTTTAGCATAATTCGGCGGCCGGATTATTTGTCATTTAAAAAGAAAAAGAAAGAAAATAGGATTGCGCTTTTTAATTTGTATTGGATTGTTAATTTCTTTTTTTAATGTGTTACATTGGAGGAAGCTGTTTCTGTCCTCAGAACATAAAAGGATGTATGAGTCACAGTTGCTTATCAGGTGCTTTTTATTCATTCATTGATTAATTCCTTTTTTAAAAAAACACAACTTCCAATCTGACAGTTGTCATTTTTTCCTCATCAACAGCCTTAAGTTCAAAAATACAGATTTTTTTGTCATGTGCTACATGCATCTCCGTTAAAATGTCACGAATTGTAAATGTCTCCTCAGCAATAGCCTTAAGTTCAGAAATATAGATTTTTTTCCCCCCGCGTTTTAAGGCATCTCCCTCCTTGTCTTTAGTTTTAAGAGTCTGAAATTACAAGATCACTGCAAACAACCTGATCACTGCAGCTTTGAGACGCCTCGCCCTTGCACTGCCAGCTCAGAGAGATGCCCCGTTTGAAACTTTGAAGGACGTTGGAAACGCTCTCACTCCCCATCAGCTCGCCATCCGAGTCGGCGCTGCTGCTTCTTGTTCTTGTCGCCTTTGTCGTCGGTGCGATGGAATAACATCACACGCCACTCTCTTGGATGCCGGGATCACAGTCACAGTCGGGATTAGACTCGCCGCTTCACGGGGCGATGAGGAGCGAGATGATGATGCGCCCTCTCTCTTGCATCTCTTCCCACCCCACCGCTCCCCCACCCCGCCTAACAAATAACAGCGTGGCGACGAGCTCAAGGCGGCCTCGCAGCCCCCTGACAGCCGTCCAAGCAGCCGAGCAGCCAGGCAGCCAGGCAGTCAGCCATTGTTTTGTAATGTGTTTCACTCTGCCAGAGCTGATCCTTGCTAAGGTACTTACCATGCCATTGTTGTCTAAGTATGCTATTTTCTGGCTGGGCACCTCCACTATAGAATTGGGCGAGGGGGGGTTGGGGTAGCCCCCCCTCCCTCCTCCCACCATTTCTTTCTGTCATTCTTATTTTTTTTTTTTTTTGCAAAGAGAGGTTTGTTACAGTCGCCGCCGCGCTAATCCTTGTGTGCGATATGTATACGTGTCAACAGAGAGAGGGAGAGAAGGGGGTCTCAGCCCCGGCAGACAAACGGCGCGAGTGGCACCGAGACAGATAGACAGACAAGTCCCATTCAGGCCCCGCTGTCCCCGCTGCCGCCAAATTACTGTTTATCGAAATATGACGAGCGGCATAATAAGGATACTTTTGGGGGTTGGGGCCGGGGTGGGGGGGTAGCGCCGGCTAATGCGCCTTCAGTTGTGCGTCGGGTCGGCCTCGTGGCGTTTCAGCTCGGAGTGTGATTGAGCGGGAAGGGAGTGTGTGTGTGTGTGTGTGTCTGATCACTGATGCAAACACAAGGCTAATGTTTACATTTCAAATCAAAATTTAAGATGAAGGTCGTGTTTGTTTTTTGTTCCAACCTAGAGGCCTGCAAGTTTATCACCGTTTTCGAAACACGTTGGCTGGTTTTCCACCGGAGAGATGGTGCAGTTATTATTGAGACTCGCGTAACTTCATCATATTACCTATTCAAAAGGAGAGATCAAGAAAGCTGAGCACAAGTTTTGGCCAATATCAGTGACTAAGCTTGTATAATGCAATGATTTTTGCCAATTGGTCAAATTTGCTGTTGTCCTTTGTGCATGCGGATTAAGCTCTTGAAAGAGTCGAGAACCAGGCCCAAGCAGTGCGACCCAGAAGCGGTTTCATGACAGGCCCTATGCATTATCAGTATAGTCGCTCTTCAAGGTCGACTTCACTTCCTTCCCATTGATCCCTGGTGAGGAAAAAGTGGGGAATGTCAGAAAACCACGAAGCACCATGGAGATGACGGCCATCAGCGTTTGAGGAGCAACCTCAGCTCCTTCTGCTAAAAGTTGTTTTTTTTTTTTTAAAGGCAGATCATCTTATTTCTTAGAACGACTCAGAAATGATATTTTCCAGTACACTTCTACAGTTGCAGTGCAGTGTCTCATTGGACTCGTGAACAAATACCTCCCTTTGATTTTTCTTGATTGGCAGTTTGCAGAATTCCAAGCAGTCAGATGTATGAATATTGACTGTGAATGTACGCACACTTCACACAAACTCATTATGGATAATCAGCGTAATTATACCTGTCAGGTAGTGCAAAGAGCCAAAGACAACAGGACATAACTGTTTTTTCCTCTCAGTTATGTCATCCATAGCTTCAACATCTCCACCTTAATTAATCGCCTTTCTGAAAGCTTTTTATTTTACCAGTTCTTGTTAAGCGTGCACATTCCACTGGCCCATCCTGATGCCTGCGGGGAGCGTTAATATAGAAACATATTTGAACCTTGCTCCTCGACTAAGTAGATTATAAACATTTATTATAGCATGTTATGATAATATCCTGCGCAGCATATTGCAAAACTTCTGTGGGCCAGTTTTCTCCGGGTGCAGGGGGAAGATCATAGTTAATTCAGCCGCGTTATGGTAATGTAGAGGTCTCTATCTGTCCCGGCATCACACATACTAACAAGCTTAGGATAAGCCCGGGCCTGGAATGGTATGAGGTTTGAATTTCTGGAACCACTGCAGTCTCTGCAGCCAAATCTCTCCTCAGCAGAAACCGGTGGGGTGATTCCTCCGCTTAAAAAAAAAAAAATTAGTGCTAGTGCATATATATTTTTTTGCAAGGAAAGGAGGTTTGCTACCTTGCGGGGAGAAGGGGAAAAATGCACTGTATGTAGAAAAAAAATATATTTTAGGGGTGGCAGAAAAATCGTCTTGAGAGGGGGCTAATCAGCTGGCAACTCTGAAAAGCCTGTAATGTGCATTAAGAGATTTATACGTGGCGCCGAGGCAAAGCCTCGCAAACATTGTTGACTCATTTAAAGATGCCAACATCTCAACTTTGTGCACTGTTAACAAATGCGCACATGTTCGCTCGGTGTACTCTGCACTTCTCCTGCCTCTGTAAATCGCAGGGTATCTGCCATAAGCGTGTTACGCACCCCCGGGGCTCATCAGCACCATGTGATCCCAGGCAGGGCTGCCACTGTGAGACAACATGCTAAATCCTGTTTGTGAGACTTGGCTGCTCTCAGCGCTCAGACTAATCTAACCACCCCTTAACCTGCACCATTGGAGAGGTGCGTCTGTCGATCCCCAGCCGAGCAAAGGCGAGTGGGGTGCGACACGGAAGCCTGAGTCCTTCAGCAGGTATGAAAAGAAGAAGGGTTGAGTGCGAATGATTAAAGGTCCAGTGTGTCAAATTTGGCTTAATTTTTATATTGGTAAAAGCTTAACATACTCCCCATTCATATATAAATAAAAGTGTATACTCACAGTATATTATAAGTAATAGTAATATAGTAATTATAAGTAATATATCACATTTTTGTATATATATATATATATATATATATATATATATATATATATATATATATATATATATATATATATATATATATATATATATATATATACACACACACACTCAACCTTTAAAACACAGCTCTTCCAAGATGGCCTAAAAAAGAGGAAATTTAAATGAAAAGCTCAGGAGGCCAAAGTGGCAGCTATAAATGTCTTGTCCTGGCCGACCGAGTCATTTAAAACTCAATCCCACTTTTACCTCTTGCTGACTTAAAAGCTTTGTGATTCTTCATCATAATGATGATAATAATGTCCTCCAGTCTACTGGGTGGTGGGGGAAAAACAAGAGGATTGGAGGGGGGCGGAAAAGGGAAAGAAAATAGTCAATGACACATCTAGTGGTTTACTTTACACAACCATGTTTACATTTACACAACAACTGTCATTGTTCATGCTTCTGCTGGCAACTTATTCAATTGTGCAGACTTTTCAGCCAGTTGGCTGAGGACAGGGAGGATCTTTGTTAACACAGAAAGTTAGTTCACGTTCAGTTTTGGTCTCTGTCTATCTGTCTGTCTGTCTTTTCCTTTGCCGCTGTCTGTCAGCCACCCCACCCCCACCCCCAACCCCCACCCCACCTCCCACCCGTCTCACTCCTGGTCCTTTCTCTCTGAGTGATAATTCAGAACATCACAGATTTTGGCACTTGTAACAGGTCTCGCTGGAAAAATTAATTAATGCAAACTCCAAGTGCTATCGAAATTATACATTTGAGGTGCGGGCAGATACAGATACGGGCGGGAGCGGGAGAGAGAGAGAGATGTGAGGACGGTCTGGTCTCATTAAGAGAGCAGGCAGAGTGGAATTAGTCTGAATATAATGACAGGCCACACTATCTCATGTAAAAACAGCCCTGTTTTCCTCTCTCATTCATTGGCACTAGTAATTAGTTTTGCCCCTAAAACTGTCACCCTTTACTCTGGGAAAAAAGGCAGATGTGATTTGAGGTGCAATTTAATCTTGCTTTAATGAAGAACTAATGGACGCATTGCAAATTACTTTTTTTTTCTCCCCCACCGCCCCGCCGACGACCCCCCCGTGCGATTGAACAGGGGCTTGGGAAAAGAGAGAGGGAGAGAGAGAGAGAGAAAATCTATTTCCTGCTTTTGAAAAGATCAAGAGTATCTTTGATAATGGCGAGAGCGTCACCGGGCAGCTTCATTGCATCGAGCCAACAAGCTCTTTTAGCCGAATCACAATTCAGTGGAGAGGAGGCCACAATTAGCGACAAAGCCGAGGGGGCGCTGCAGGGCCCGGGCGAGCAGAGAGCGTCCCGGTGCTCCAGGGCTCCTTGTCAGCAACAGGCCCCGGAGGTGTCACGCAGGAACAATGAAGGCTGATAAATTACCCACAACCCCTCCTAGCTACGCCCCCAGGCCCCGCATCCCCAAACCCTCCACACGCACACCTCCATGGAGAAAAAAAGAGAAAAAAAAAACCCAGAAAGGATGTACTTCTAATTTTCAATTACAACCCATCATGCAGTCTCAATTGCAGCCACAAATTGGAGACGTGTGGAGAAGAAGAACAAACAAGTCATGGTCTCAATGCGCGGCTTCCTGTTTCCTAAAATTGTATGAGCAAGATTTGGAGATTTTACTTTCAGGCAGAGAGTGAGTGGATGACAAATAAATACAGGGTGCAAAACAAGGTCTCGTCATTACATTTCCATCAAGTTTTATTATAAGGATAATCACAGGGGCCTGCGAAAAAGGACATTTATTTTATTTTTTATTTTTCTTATCTTTTATCTTTGGAAATGATGTTGGGAGTAAAGAACATTTAGAGGACTTGGACTTTGTTGAGCTGCAACAAAAGTGTGTGCATATGTATGTGCATGTGCATGGAGGAACTGTGTATGTGTGTGTGTGTGTGTGTGTGTGTGCGGCTCTCGGAGCCACTTCAAGCAGACAGTGTTTCAAACTGGCATCGCTAACGGATGATGTTGTGGAGGAAATATCAAGGCCAAATAACAGTCCTTGAAACGGGTGAAAGGGGATGTGAGAACTGAGAGGGTCAGACGTGTGGAACATGTGTATCCTTCCCCCTCCTTCCCTGCCCCCTTCTGTGTGTGTGTGTGTGTGTGTGTGTGTGTGTGTGTGTGTGTGTGTGTGTGTGCGCGTGCACGCGTGTGTGCAAAAGCAAGGCAGAAAGCCTAATGGGAGTGGGCTTAACTCTTGCACACAGCCCCGCTACATATCTGATTACTGGGACCAGTAATTTTCTTTCCTTAAATAAGGAAGAAATTGGATAGGATGAATGAAATTTGGCTGTCATATTGCAGTGATGGTGCAGCAGGGAGATTATGTGTTTCACATAATCGTTCATCATTTCCCAACCAGTGTTCAGGCTTAGCATAATGGAATTGGTAAACTGGTTTAAATCGGAACGTGAGAACAGACTCTCCGGCAGACTGAGGAGGGTGCGCGCTGGTGTCCTCACCACCAGGAGGAATATTTTCTAGCGCGAGCTGAGCCGGTGGAGACAAAGTGCACCGGCAGAGGAACACGGCGTCTTGGTCTGGATTCCTCGGAAACTGCCTTGACACGGCTAGAATGGCTAGAATGCTTACATATAGTGCATTTTGCTCTTTTCATTTACCTGCTTTATTTTATATTCTGTCTTTGGCATTTCATTCATTTTCATATTTTCAAGTTTTACCTACTCAAAAAAATTGTATATATATTTTTTTTTACTTGTTTTAGATGATTTTTGCATCAATCTGTAGATTTCCTGTCACTGTCACTTTGTGCTGCCCTTAATTACACATACACACACACACACACGCACACACAAAACATACAACAACCTACAACTAATCTACTTTCTTGTGTTTTGACTTGCCATTGCTCCTATATTCTTTTATTCTTTGCCTTCAGGTTCTGCGTGCATGGGATGAAACACCTGCTCATGCATATTGCCCTGAGATAAATTGCTACAACACACTGCAAATATATAATATGAATATTTTTCAGACGTTTCATCTATCAGAAAAACCTACATGCTTATATGCAGTATTGCCAAATGCATGTTGTTGCATAGCAGAGTTGTACACAGGCAAGGCATTACTATGGTTTATTGGAGTTGCACATTTTCTTTGTGTTTTCACTCGGCTTAGGGTTCAGCCAAAGATTTTATTTTGGCATCATAATGTTAACCACTGATCTCAGAATGAACCTTGTGATCTGCCTGAATTTGCATTTCAGACCGATGGGACAATGTTGTACTCTTCCATATTTATACAATCACCTTAAATAAGATGCAGTATTTAAACCTCAGCTTGCTCAGCGTCTGTACCGCAATCTGCTGGTAGATTCAGCCTCTCTGGTTCACTAACACTGCTGCTCTTGGAAGTGGCTGGACCACATAATCATAATCCTGCTAGATTCGTACATTTGCATTGGGAGTTTCTATTGTAGGAGAGATACAAGTCGGATGCTCAGTGAAAAGCTAATTGCATATTTTGTAAAGAAATAACTGTTTTAAGGTTCTGAGGAATCAATACCATGAGGATTTCTATTCCATGTTTTTAAAACCACATGCATAGGTCAAAGTTATTTGACTCTTAGTTTTATGATATAGAATTCAAGTAATTTACACTTTTGCAAATGTTTTGTGTTAAATTTTCTTGGTGATGAGAGTTGAGATGTAAAGTGTAATATGTAGTGAAGAATATTTTTTCCATTGTAGTAAATGTAGTTTTGTCCAGATGCATCAGTTTCTTTTGACATGTCAGGTATATAAGGTATTAAAATCAGGTATTTATTCTGATTTATTCTAAATGTACGTAATTACGTATTTTTTTTGATACAGTTCTAAAGCCAATTTTTCACATTGTACCTGCAGTGTCTCCTTATTTGCTTTAGTTTATATTTGAGGTTGTATTTGTTGGCATTTTCTACACTGTTCAGATGAAAACAAGTTTTACTTTCAATTTAAGTATATCCAGCATACGGCACATTTCAGATGTAACAACAAATTCATGATAAAACGGTTGGTGTTTGTCTAGCACATAATTACAGTGAACATAAACTGATTACATTTTTTTTTTACCCCCGTCATAAACACATTTCTACACCGATTTCACTATTGTCTGATGCAAAAATGACTTACCAAAGTTGATTCTATCAGTCTTTTTTGTTTATATTATGTGTTGGTTTTTCTTCTTATTTCTTGAGGCGCCAAATGAGATTTGATTTCATCAAGGGAACCGTCCCCAGGAGGTTCATAGTTGGCCACTAGGTGTCACAATGGTTGTTTCTAAAATAACATCCACGGCAGTTCTGTTTGGCTGGCCCTGTGTAATGTGTGTTCATCTGAAGGAGCGCATCTGTAAATATAACATATATATGTCTAAACATCTGTCATAAACTATCCAGGGCCTTGACGCTCTCAGTCAAGCGTGTTCAGTCTTCAAATGTAAGGGGAGGTAGGCATCGTTTTCCCCCTCTCGGTTCTAACCTGGACAAAACATATTTGTTTGAGCTTTAAATGGTTAAACTCTTAATACTTTTGACTGACAAGGTCCTCGCCAAACATAAACATACGACACAGATACGTCCAAGGCGGATCCATTATGAATACGTCACATGATGTGGCTGACAACCCTCGGTGTTATGTGGAGTAAACAAAGTCTTGTATTTGGTTTGTATTAATTAGCTGCTCGTTGTGCAGTGTGTCTGTCAGTAGTTAGTGATTGACATCCTTCTTATGGTATAACTTATTAATTCTAACTATTTTATAGCATCATCGTACACTCACTGTTCAGCCGGTGTCATGATTGACAAGAGCAGAGCGGAAGTACACCCTCCACATGATAAAAAGCATTTAAACAAAACATTAAATTACAGTGAATTCAAATGTGCTTTCATGTATTAATGTGCTGAGGTGCATCACCATGCTTTTAACACAACAGTTGAAAGTTCCCCAGTGCACAGCATTAAAATATAAGACAATGATACAAGATCTCTGGGCTAGGAATGACAAAGTTCTCATGAGGCACTCTTTGACCATTTCCTTTATGGCCGTCAGTTACAAGGATTGTTAGTTTGTCTGGCGCAGAATTTATTTCAAAAGTTTACGATGATATGATGACATGTTTCAAGGATATATATGTTCAACAAATCCGAACAGAGTTTGTGAGTCAAGTGTCAGGCACATTGAGTACTCCACACTAGAAGGAAGGCACATTCAACCTATTCTGGCTCAGTTTAATTCCAAAAAATGGTTAGAGGACATTCCAAACAATAAATGTCAAGAGCTGGAGAGAAAATAGCACAATTTCTGGCATAATACTTCAGTGCCTGCCATAATTAAACTAAATGTAATGTGCATGAAGCGATGTTTGAGGGAAATGGCTGTAATAAATGACACTTCACCACATTGTTTGCACTGAAATAGAAAGGAATGCCATTGGATATTAACCTCCATGCCACAATAATTGGTAGTGTCATCATTTTGATTTTAAATTCTAAATTTAATAACAATTTCCATAGAAAAAAATAGAGTAATTAGATAAGCTAGAACAAATATTGAGGGAGCAGAGATCTGGCCCACTTTGCACCTGATGTCCACCCACCTCTGTCGACCATTAATGGGAACCTTTTTGACATTTCTAGAGGTACCACGTCTCATGTTCCATTATTTTGGGTCCTCAAAGCACCGTCTAGAATTCCATTTACCTTTAATCTGTGCATCTTTTGTCTGAGATGTCGGTAGTTGAGGTTAATTGTGAAAAGTGCCTACGCACAGGTGTAAGTGTTGAAACACTCTTATCAGGAAAATAGACAAGTAAATAAATCTTTATAGAGTGATTTGAATGTGAAGGACAATTTGATAAGTTGATGAATAATGTTATTTTGGTGTTTATCATTTAACAACATAGAACTACCCCATATCTGCCACAGTAGATGATGTGTCATCACATGCATCTTGTTCCTGTATGGCAAATGTTTACAATTCCCCATTTAAGATCACAATTCAAAGTTGATTGCCTGATCAACTCTTAATGAACTAAATTTGACTTATTTCATTTTACTCAAACTTGTAACCAGTGGTTTAAAGCAAATAGTAGCACTTTGTGCAGGTACACGGATACTGCAACTGCACAAAGTTTATTTAATGTCCACCCACAATTGTAAATAGCCGATTCTGATGTTTTGCTAAGGGTTGAGCGACACTTTGTTGAATAAGTGAAATATTGTCAAGATTTTCTTGTGAAATGTACCAATTTAGGAGCGACCACAGCCCTGCCCTGCTTTACCTCTCAGCTCTAACGTCACTCGTGATGCTTTAAGGAACACCTGTCGTCCCAACATCCTTTGCGTGTCCAATATGGAGGAACTGGTGGTGGAGGTCCATGGCTCCAACGGGGCTTATTACAAGGTAAATACCGGCGTATCTATTCGGAAACACGAAAAACAACATACTGCGACATGACGCGCTGGCGTGTCAGTAGACTGCGGCAGCGGTTTGCGACTGACCTGGAGAACCACTGACTGACTGACTGCTCACCATTAGCTCTCGCTAAAATTAGCCGGCTAAGCTAAGCATCGTTTCAACTCCTTCCAAACCCGTCACTGTTTTATGGGCGACGTGGTGTCGTGTTCATAACGTCCAAAGCGTCGCCTTGTCGGCGGCTGTTCGACCGTTTCACAGTCGAACGCTGTTATTTGTTCGGTGCGGTGTCGATTTGTTTCGTCTTCGAGCTAAAAAGTGAGCTAACTTGCTAGTCCCCCCTCCCCATCTGTTGACGTCAAGAGATGCGGCTATGGGGAAACTGTGGATGGATGGTGGCATCAGGGGGTGCAGACTACTATCTGTTCGCTTCATAGAGAAGTTTAATGTGTCAAGAGTCGATGTGTATACAGGGGCTCTACTTTTCTAACCAGCTTTCATACACCGTGGCTAGTCGTTGAAGTGTATCTGCACCATCGACTTGATACCTCATCATGCCGAAGCTATTTTTTACATGTGTGAGCCAGCTGTTGTCGTCAGTCCCGACCAGCTGGCATGTCAGGAGCCTGGGTCACTGATACCAGAGACTTAAAAGCTATTTCTAGACTTGCTGCCACCGACAACTCCGTCCACAATTTGAGATCTTTTCGAAGTGTTCCCCCTCCTCATACCCTTCCTTCCTTCCTCTCCATTGTGAGCTCATTTCTTTCGAAAGTCTCTGTGTTACTCACCTTAATTATTTCCCCCGCCCTCCTCCTGCTTCAACCTGTTTATCCAACTTTGGTTTTGTGACTGGCTTTGTTTTGAACTGGCTGCCACCAGAACTGTGAAATCATGCGACACAGATGCAGTGATTCAATTTACATGCTTTCTCAATGAAAGGAGAACGTAAGTACTGCTGTCCTGTTGGAAAACAAAGCAGTATTTCAGAAATAGTGACTGATCCTGCGAAGGTTTGAGACAGCAGGCAGGAAAAAAAAAAGTTGGACTTTTGTGTCGAATCAGTAGTTTTGTGCCCGTAACAACCTTGGACACGAGTGAGAAAAGGGAGGGCGTCATGTCCATGGTGACAGCATCGCGCTGAGGGCAGAAAGAGATGAGATTCACGCCGGCGTTCTGTTCTGACTCCTTGCTGCTATGTTGTTGGTATGTTAAACACATCCTGGCAATCTGATGGAATGTTCAAAACATGTCTCTTTGAAAGATTCCAGAGGTGACAAAGTACAGACATGATCAAGCACGAACGAGGAATTCTTGAAGTCTTGAGCAGAGCTTCTTAATGCAGTTTGTTGAAACTTAATTTATTCTAAATGGCTTGGAGACGGTTCCGTTCTGTGTTATGTACACAAAAGTTTGACACACCCTCTCATTTAAGGATTTTTCATTTTCAGAACTATTTACACTGTAGATTCTCACTGAAGGCATCAGAACTATGAATGAACACATGGAATTATGTTGAAAACAAACAAAAATTTGAAATAACTCACACAAGTTTTAGAATTTAGATTCTTCAAAATAAATATTTAGAGTCATTCATTGAACAAATGTTTCCTTGCTACCTAATTCTGCATATCTTGCTCATATATTTGATGTCTTCAGTATATATCTGCAGTGTAGAAAGGTAAAAAAAAAAAGATAAAGAAAAAGTCTAGCACGGCAAGGTGTGGCCAAACTTTTGACTTGTAGAACTTGCTCATGGAAAAGCTCGGAATGTGCAACTAAAATTGGAGGCTCTTAGTTTCTCTCAGCTGTCACGTATATATGCTAAAGTGTGTGTGTGTGTGTGTGTGTGTGTGCGTCCCCTGCAGGGCTTTGTCAAAGACATCCACAGTGACTCTCTCACCATTGCCTTTGAGAACAAGTGAGTTTTTCCAACACTAAACCAATCAGCCAGTGTTAAAAAAGAAATATCAGTATCCGAAACAAATGATGGGCTTCAGTCAGAGCAAAGTGTCAAACCATGACTTTCTTCCCAGTTGGCAGCCAGAGCGCCAGGTGCCCTTCAGTGATGTCCGGTTGCCTCCACCCGCCGATGAGAAGAAGGAGATTGGCGAGGGCGAAGACGTGGAGGTGAGAGGCGTGTGTTCCGTACCTGATGTCACACTCACCCCACCACCACCACCACCACCACCAACCTTAATCCACGTCTGTCTGTGCTTCTGTGTTTACCTCTTGCCAGATCTTCTCCAGAGCCAACGATCAAGAGCCTTGCGGATGGTGGCTTGCTAAAGTCCGCATGATGAAGGGAGACGTGAGTGATGTTCATATCCTGTGTCAATCTCTTGGCTTGAAGCAACGATGAATTCCCACTGCGCTGTAGAGCGAGTTTAAAACATGTTTTTATTTGGAGTTTATCAATAGTTTTTGTGAGCTTATTTGGATGTGAAAATGTGCAAAATATTAAAGACTTGATTTGAATTAAAGGCATCGATTAATCTTAGAAGTGCAGCTGTGCCTTTTCTAAATGTGCAACTGTCATATTGAAAGTGGGTCAACTTTTAAGTAAGTTATAACTTCAAGGGGTGGTTCAGACATTGACTTTGGACCTAATTTCCAAGTCAGCATGTGAGCTATTTATCCATTTCAACACCTCTCATCCACTCCCTTTGTTTAGCAGACTTCACTGGCGCTAGGCTAGTGCAAGTCAATGCTTTCTGCTAGCCTGCCCAAAAAACAACCTTACCCATAAATAAATTATAACTCCAGACTATCAATGTCATTGTCTGTGTTGTTAGAATAAGGTTAGAAATATAAAACTACCTCTCCATCGCAATGATTGCACTCCTTTCTAAGGGACTAGTTTCTCAGCATCGGCAGAGTTTTTACTTCACACTGGACCTGTAAATAGCAAACTGGCTCACTTGCAAATGATTCCTATGTCCATATGTCCATTCATCGTCCCTTCAATAGATTTTTTTTTTCTTTTTCATAGCCACACAACAGCTCTTTCTCTCACCTACTATCATCAAACTGCTGTGCATTGAGACACAGTGGAGTTTTTAAGCATTTATGACGCCGTCAGCCAAGAGTGCAGTGCCATTCACTTCTCACATAAACAGCTGGTTACATCACTGTGAATCATGTGATGACATTGCTGACCATCGTAAAACTAGTTTACTGCTTCTGCTAAACCGTCGCCTGTTTGTTACGTGGCAGCCTTCAGTTCAATTGTACATATTACACATGGACCTTGGAGAAAAAAAAGTTTCAAAAATTGCAAACACTGCGCTTGCCTGTCTTCTCAGTACTACGTGATAGAATACGCAGCGTGTAACGCCACGTACAGCGAGATTGTGACCTGCGATCGCCTGCGTCCCGTCAACCCCAACAAGGCCATCACCAAGAACTCCTTCCACAAGTGCACTGTCCCTGTCCCTCAGGATCTACAGGAAGCGTATGTGCACAACTTTCACCCCGACCCAAACTTCTGATTACGTGTGAATTTTAATCAGCGCGTCTTGTTTGCATTTGGTACAGTTGGTGCTGTAGTCCAGCGCACGTCCGAGCGCTGTAATCACCCTCTAATCTCTAAATGGCACACCTTCCTCATCTTGCAGCTGCCAGAACGAGAGCGCCCACAAGGAATTTAAGAAAGCTGTGGGAGCCTGTTTCATCTCGTACTGCCCTGAGACCAGCCAGCTAGTGATTGTGGTAGCAAACTTGTGATTTAATCCAGTTAACATCCACAGTGCTTGGTGACAATTTGCAGCTTTTAACTTCTTTTTTCTTTATTCTTCTTCTTCTTCTTCTTCTTCTGCCCCTTCCTGTGCACGCGCAGTCCACCAATGAGGCCACGGTAAAACGCGTGTCTTTGCTGAGCGACATGCACCTGCGCAGCATCAGGACCAAGCTGCTGCTGATGTCACGCAACCACGAAGCCACAAAGCACCTTGAGGTCAGTCGGTATCAGCGACCGGCTAATGGGATTTTTGTGGAATGCCGCGTCACGGGTTGGCAGACTCCCTTTCAGTAGCTAGCTAACGTGTAAATGTGGAAAAGTCTTTCCATGACACTTTTGCGATATACCGCTATGTTATGATACGTCTGAATATCCACATCATGAGAGCGTCAAAACCTATTAGCCATATTTGAGTTTTTTCTGAGTTTAGGTGTTTCCATGACCATTTTTTTTTATTGCGATATTTAGGTTTTGCGCTATTCTAGGGGTCATGGAAACGCAGCTAGCGTCGCTGTCCAGCTAATCAAACGCTGAAAATACAGAGAATTCTTCATCTGGCTCTGTCGCAAACGGAGCAGGAAAGATAGTTTGTGGGAGAGTTTTGCTGAGATAGTGAGTTATTTTACAACAGATTTACATTATAATCAGGTCAGTGCTTTCACTAACCTTGCCGCCCTTGTTTTATGCAGAACTCCAGGCAGCTGGTGTCGTCCTTCCAGGAAGAGTTTGTCGTGAGGCCCGACCTGATGGGCCTGGCCATCGGCAGCCACGGCACCAACATCCAGCAGGCGCGCAAAGTAGCTGGCGTCACTGCCATCGAGTTGGACGAGGAGACTGGCACCTTCAGGATTTATGGAGAGGTGAGGTTGTGTGGGAAGTCTGGTCGTAGTGCGAATATGTAGGAGTGTAAATGTCATGCGCTCTTCTTGTATAATTGAGGCAGTTTAACAGTCAGTTGTTTCCACCCTTTGGTTCCACAAAATAAACACAAACAAAAAACAAGACAAAAAAATGACTAGACATTTTAATACTACTATGTACTAATAAAGTCAAAATGAAAAGAAAAAAAAAAAAAGTTAAAATTGCAGATCCTCTCGTGTGAATAAAGAGGTTTGCCAGAAAATCACACAACTTTATCTGCAAGTGACCGCCGAGCACGTTTAGCTCCAGCTGCGCTGCTGATGCTCACTGATGACTGCTTAAGGTTGTTTTTTTCTAAAGTTCTAACAAATAAAAACTAATCAGGGTTTTTTTTGTTTCTTTGCCTCAGTCAGCAGAGGCGGTAAAGAAGGCCAGGAACTACCTGGAGTTCCTGGAAGACTCCATCCAAGTGCCCAGGAACCTTGTTGGTATGTTAAGACCTGTGAAAACACTGAAACTGCTTCACAAGACAACTGGACCGTCGCGTTTAGCGACATGTCCGGCCACTCTTGGTATTATATGCGTTTTATTTAAATGAGTCCACGTCGCTTTTCACAGACGGACCATTACCAGTATTTTTATTGCGATATTTAGGTTTTGCGTAATTCTAGGGGCAATGGAAACACAGCCTTTGTTACCCATCTTCCTCTGAGCTCTCACTTCCCTCCCTCTTCCTGTCCCAAGGCAAAGTGATCGGGAAGAACGGTAAGGTCATCCAGGAGATCGTGGACAAGTCGGGCGTGGTGAGGGTCCGGATAGAGGGAGACAACGACAGCAAGCAGCCCGCCAGACAGGAAGTAGGCCTGCCACTGCTACACCTGTGTCGGTGAAGGAAAATACGCAACTCTCGACTTACTTATACTAACATGTGCTGTTGTGCCTTTGTGTTTTGTTGACTCAGGGAATGGTCCCTTTTACCTTTGTCGGCACCAAGGAGAGTATTGGCAACGTCCAGGTGTTGCTGGAGTATCACATCTCCTACCTGAACGTAAGGACACTTGATGTGCCTGTGTCTCTCTGGGAAAGTTTAAGATAAAAAAAAAACTACCAGTCAAAAGTTTGGACACACACTATGAATTGAATGTCTTTTCTTTCATTCTCATGACTCATTGACTTTGCAGTTTCTCACTGAAGGCATCAAAACTACGTATGAACAGACGTGGAATTATGTAGGAAACAAAAGTGTAAAATAACTTAAACATGTTTTATATTTCAATTCTTCAAAATAGCCACCTTTCATAAAGTGCATATTTAGAGTTATTGATTGTGTTTTTCTTTGCTGCATAATTGCATATCTCTTGCTCATCTGCTGCTCCGACCCCTCAGTCACATTTTACTACGTGTTTACATGCAGTAAAACGACAACAACAAAGTTCCTCATTTAGTGATTTGCCTGGAGAATGCGCTGCTTTCTTTGCCTTTGACTTCGCCGTCTTAACTCCTCATTCATGCAGTCGTTGCTCTGATCATTTTGCCTTTAACCCATTGTTGGCTTGTAACCTTTTCAAGTTAAGCCGTTTATTTCAACATCTTTAAAACACTAAATCAGCCAAATTTACAACAAATATTTACCACATTTCTGCTTTTTCTGATTATTGCCAGAGGTTAATCTCTCAAATAATCATCTTGCTGCTTTAGACTTTACCTTGCATTCAAATCGCATGAATGTCTGTGTGTGTCTGTGTGTGCTGTGCTCTTTGCATGCCTTGTGCCGTTATGGTGCTTTGTGTGTGTGTGTGTGTGTGTGTGTGTGTGTGTGTGTGTGTGTGTGTGTGTGTGTGTGTGTGTGTGTGTGTGTGTGTGTGTGTGTGTGTGTGTGTGGGATATGGTGAAGCTGTTTGCGGAGCGCCAACAGCTCGAGGAAGAGCTGAAGCAGGTTGTGGATTTTACACAGGGAGGCAGCCTAGCAGGACTCAGAATGAGCAAGAGAAGGCTCGCTGCATGTGATGTAGATGTGTGTATGGCGATCACGCACGCGCTTCTCTCAAAGAACATTTCCTGCATTCGTTCTGCCTCATCTGCCTCCCCCGTATATATTTTATTATACTATATCTCCGTTGCATCGTGTACGTGACCGTTCCCTCTTGTGCTTCCCCAGGAGGTGGAGCAGCTGCGTCTGGAGAGGATGCAGATCGACGAGCAGCTGCGGCAGATCAACCAGGGTCACCGGCCGGCGGACCGCGAGCGAGGAGAGCGAGGAGAGCGAGGAGAACGAGGAGAGCGAGGAGAGCGGGCGAGCGAGCGAGCGAGGCGGGGGCTACAGCAACGACGGCAACGCCCCCGCCTCCACCGTGCACGTGACCCGCTCCTACAACGGCCGCGGACGGGGACGTCGGGGCTACAGCACCGGATACGGTAGCAATGTTTAAATTGGAAATGAAACATTTAGGAAACTAGAGAAGACGTTCAAAATGAAAAGGCACATTTTCTTAGAACAATTCTTTCTCAGCGGTTCAGTGCTGAATATTCCACCTCACAACTCCTGTTGCTGCTTTCTCTAAGTTTTTTCCCCCTCTTTTAAGTTTCCATAGTTTCAGGGTTAAAAGGTCCTATGCAGTATGTGTGAGTAAGTCTCTGGCATCCTTGACCGAACCCTGTGCCCTCTTCCAGGTACCAACTCGGAGCAGTCCAATGCCTCCGAGACTGATTCAGAGCGCAAGGATGAGATCAGCGACTGGTCTCTGGCCGGGGAGGATGAGGACAGGTGGAGTCACCCTTTGAAACTTGACATTAGATTAGATTCAACTTCACTGGCATTGCACACATCACACGTACAGAGCAAGGAAATGCTGTTATCATCCAAGCAGAAGTGCTGAGTATTGAATTAAATACAAATATACAGTATACACACACATTATATAACATATACGTGAATATATATGTATGTGTGTGTATATATATATATATATATATGTGTGTGTGTGTGTATATATATATATATATATATGTGTGTATATGTATATGTATATATGTATATGTATATGTATATGTATATGTATATATATATGTATATGTATATATATATATGTATGTTTGTATATATGTATACACATGTATGCATATATATATGTGTATGCATGTATATATATGTATACATATATATGCACATATATATTTATATCTAAATATACACACACACATACATATTTTTTGACACGTGTCTGAGCACAGATTCTGATTGGCTGCCTTGCTCACTGACTTGCAGGGAGAGAGGTCCGCGCCCTCAGAGAGACAGCCGCCGGAGGCCCGGTCCCACCAGGGGCCGAGGGGGGCCTGGAGGACGAGGAAGAGGAAGAGGAGGGTACACCAACAGCTCTGGTAAACTAAGACTGATCTAAACTGTAACGTTTCTCTGAGTAGCCAGCATGTGGCTGCATGACTCCACTGCACTCCCACTGCAGGGCCTCGGAGCACCGCGGAGAACCACGCCTACGGAGCCGTGGAGACGAACACGGAGACGGACCAGACGGCCGACACGGACGCCAGCGAGTCCAACCTGGCTGCCAACCGCCGCCGGAGGTCCCGACGACGCCGGACGGACGAGGACGCCACCCTGATGGACGGCGAGTCGGACAACGCATCCATGAGCGAGAACGGAACAGGTGGGCAAGCGGCCGTGTTCGCCTCACGCGCTGGTCAAAAAGCCTGCAATGAGAACTGGGTGGAGAGGAAGATGGTTTCTGTTGAAAATCCAATTCTATAGACTTGTCATTTAAAACAGTGTTTCTCAACTGGTGGGTTGCAGCCCACTTTTGGGTCTCGCGACTGTTTTCATTGGGTCGCGCCTTCGTGGGCAGTTTCCCCCTTTTTAAAAAGTGTCTTCATAGAGAAAATGTTGGACATCTCCCTGTGTCTGCGTGGGTTCTCCGGGTTCTCCGGCTTCCTACCGCTCCTACCGCAGTCCTACCGCAGTCCTACCGCAATGCATGTGAGGTGAATTGGAAACTTTCAATTGTCTGTAGGTGTGTGTGTTAGTGTGAATGGTTGTTTATCTCCATGTGGCCCTGTGATGAACTGGCAACCTGTCCAGGGTGTCACCCTGCCTTCACCCAATGGCAGCTGCAAGAGGCTTCAGCAGACCCCTATTACCCTGAGTGCAGGAGGAAGCGGGTATTAAAAATGGATGGATGGCATTTATTTTGCATGACACACAGTTCAATTCCATCATTTCAATCATTTATGTACTAGACATGATAGAAATTTTGGAACTGTTTTCATTCTTATGGAAGAAATTAAAAAGATTTCACGATGAGGAAGAAAATGTGGGTCCTGAGTCTCCACCAGTTGAGAACCACTGACTTAAAAGCAACTAAATCCCCGACTTCATCGAGTCGTTGTGATGTACCAACTCCTGCCCCTCCCCCCCAGATGACCCCGAAGCTAAACCTCAGCGTCGTAACCGTAGTCGACGTCGCCGCGTTCACCTGCCTGAAGGCAGGCAGCCAGGTAACAGCAGCCAGTGTTGTCTTGCTGCGCTCGGCCTGCCTCGGGTTCTTTGCACCAAGTTTGAAGGACTTCATTCCTTTTTGTGCCTGTGTTGCGTTCTGCATATGCAGCAAAATGCCTCACCTGGTATTAACTGAGTGGTCACTGATTGCTGTTCTGCTCTACTTGCTCTTACTAAAATGATTCAGAGCGGTTGGTTTGCTGTTTGAGCTCAGTTACTAAGACACTGATTCCATTTACATCCATGTAACAGCTGTTTTGAATTGTGCACATGGGACAGGGACAAATTAATCCTTTCGTGCTTTATGTTCACATACTTTTATCCCTCCAAGTCACTGTTTACTTAGAAAATACAGATTTTTTTTTTTTCTTTTCAAAGCCAGTATTTACTTATGAAAAGCTGATTTTCTTTTTACCCAAGTCACTGTTTACTTATAAAATCCTGAAGTCAGCGATGGTGCTGGAGCCTTCGTCGCCCCTCGGCTTGATGCTGCTGTGCCGTGATTCCGGTTTAATAATTCTCCAATCCGTAAAAATGTTGTGAATCAACTTTGAAGCAGTTTCTCCACAGTGTGTGTTGCGGTCATTTCATGGTGCACACATCATCTGTTGAGATTGCAGATCTCAGTTGTACTAATTGCAGATCTGTGTGGAGATTTCATACCTTCATGTGAGGAACATGGAAGCCGCCAACGCTTAAAAGCCGCGTTGACTTGAAACTTACTGGCAAATGATCCGGCTCACTTTGTGTCTCGTCAGTCGGTATCTTGTGAACCTTGAATTATTTGTGGGTTTTTTTTTTCTGTCCAGTGACTGTGGCTGACTACATATCCAGGCCTGAGTCTCAGAGCAGGCAGACCACCAAGAGCAAGAAAACCAAGGATCTGGTGAGTATTTGTGTTGTGATGTGTGAAAGGGCCGAAAGTCATTTGCTGCATAGCTCTCCTGTTTCTGCAGGCTGTAGTAGAGTCAAGTTCCCTAATGCCTGCTTCTTTCTCGCTGAGGGACATCAATGTATGTTCAACCACAGAGGCACGCAGAGTTTTCTGTGTTGTCTTCGAAGCAAAGAAATTTGAAAGAATAAAAACCTTTATGGCTTTTAGCACTGATTGGAAAAAGGTTTAAACCACCCTGAGCACATATACCAGGTGAGGCACGGGCAAACTACGGCCCGGGGGCCATATGCCACCCGTTTTTTTGAACTGGCCCGCTGAACTTGAAGAAATTGTTATCATACTAAGTAAGTAACAAAATAGCTGTGTTTCATCATTTTTTTCAGTGTTTTAAGAGACATTTACATACTGTTTGGTTTCAAAGACAGATGTTTTGTTGTAACGCTGTTTATTTTCAGTTGACATTAAAGCATATAAGGGATATGTTATCTGCATATCCCATGATAAATTTTTCTCTCCAATGAGGTGGATCACCAAAACACTCCGTCCATCTGCTCCTGCTCCAGCCCCTCCGTCACATTTTAGAACCCATTGTTGCCCTCGATTAAAAAAAAAAAGCTTGCCCACCTCTGTCGGTTTTTGCAAATAAGAAAAAAAGCAAAATGTCTCTTAATGCACATGCAAAAAAATATTATGGAACGTTGCCCATTTGGTGGAATTATATCCTATCAAATTCCGTGGAAATGGATGAGGAAAAACCAAGCTCCACCGTCTGTTGAAACTCTTGATGACCGTTGTTTCCCCGCACACTCCTCTCTGCAGGCCCAGGTGGAAGCCATCGCCGAGCAGTCGCCGGCGTTGGCCGACGCTCCCACCAACGGCTCCTCCGACCACGGCGGCGGCGGCGGCGGCGACGGCGACGACGGTATCAGCAACCAGGCCGTCGCCGACCCCAAACCTGCCGCCGAGGAAGCCGACAAGGGGGACGCCAACCCGGAATCTTCCGTCAACGGCCTCTCCTAGTCCGGCCCAGGCTGGTGTCACATATTTCAAACCGTTGGGGCTGCACTCCATTTGATATTCTTCTCTCTAGCGCAGCCTTAAAAGTCTCATGTTTAAATACATCACCTGCTGTTCTTCAGCAGCACCGTTCTTTTCTTTCTTCTCTTTTTTACTCTGCAAAGTATTTGAAACTGGTTCTAGTGCACAAGATTTACAGGTCTGACTCTTAACCTTCGACTTTACACACATCGTCTGTCAAAAGCATTCATTTTTAGTACAGTAAAGGTTTGTTTTACTTCTTTTTAACAACAAAAGTTCTTCCTGTATGAGCTTGCCAAAGATAGCCACACACACACACACACACACACACACACACACACACACACACACACACACTTCACTGTCAAGTTCAGTCAACTCTCAGAGATATAAAGGGAGAAGTTGGACTGAATGCAGTATTTTTCAAAGACGCACACATGGATTCTTCCCAAACCCTTACAGTGGTGTGAATGCAGCATCTCCTTTTTGTATCAGTCAATATGATATCATAGCAGGGTTTTAAAAATGTTAAAAAACAAAAAGAAAAAAAAAAGTCAACTAACTCAGAAAGATGCTTCCACAAAAACCTGTTCACGTTGCCTCGTGCATCTGAAGTAGTTTGTGAAAAAAAACAAATGTCCCACGCGAGCAGTGCCGCAGTGAAAGCTGATTATAGGGGGGCGGGGGAATAAAACAAAAGCTAAACAAACAAACCTAAGTATGTTTGACATACATGTGATCAGCTGTCGTGCCTTGAGAGTAGATTCAACATGTCCTTGCCTGGCTCTGTGTGCTCTTTTTGACGACCGCCATCGAACGCCCCACCCGAGTTCCCGTCGGCAAAAACACAGACAGAAACTGGAAGGCTTTCAGAGGGTATATCTTTTTAAAAACAAAAAAAAACAAAACAGGTGTGTTTATTTTCAGTGTGGGGGAGGGGAGGGAAGCGTGGGAAAAAAAGAAGTCTGGTGTTCCTTTAAGTATCTCTGTTAAAAGAGTTCTTCTACCTTAGCTGCTTTCTGTTTTTTTTTGCCAATATGCAACCACTTCAGGCATTGAGGAAAATGTTACTACGGCATGTCAGGAAGTGAAAAAGATAGTTGTTGTTTTGTTTTTTTTCAATGCACTGAAACAGTAACTTTTCTGTTTTAAAAAAAAAAGATTGTAATTAAGTCTGGAAACTGGCCTGTTGCTGTTAAATGCTGGACAGAGATGTAGCCATCGCTGCTAGGTTTTCTGGAAACATCCCATCGCTCAGTCACACACACACACACACACACACACACACACACACACACACACACACACACACACACACACACACGCACACATTTGCATCAATAATGACAAAAAAACATGCACAAAACAACCCAATTTCTTGACCTTTTGCGTAAGTCCTCCTTCCTGAAGGCTGTCGTTGCAAATGGAAAAATACCCACTTTGAGAACCGAGGGACAAACAATGCTGCTGTTGAGTTGTTTCCAGAAAACACAGCCCAGATGACGGTGATGTTGTTTCTCAAGGTTCTTCCACAGACTGACTGGTGTGAAACTGGTCATGACTGTTCAATTAATGAGATTTATTTGGTTTATTTATTTAAAATGTGTACAGTATTTAAACAAAAAAATACAGACAAACCTAAAGCGCTTTTTTTTTTTTTTTTTTTTTTTGACACTAAAACATACTGAGCGTTTCTTTGCTTTTTTTTGTTTTCAACACAATTGGACTACTGAGAGTTGTGACTTCCCAAGTGTTTTTTTCTGTCATTTACAGTATTTTTTTCCTTTTCTTTTTTTTTTTTTTAAGGATTGTTCTTGTTGGTTGATTGAGGTGCAATATGTTTTGTATGCCTGTAGTTCTTAAATAAATGATCTTCCATGTAGATCTCAAAGCCATGTGTGTCTGTTTCTTAGCTGCCAGATGGTGGCCTCACTTTACAAATTCACAGCAGAAAAGACTTCAGACCAGGGCTGGGCAAACTTTTTGACTGGTGGGCCAAAATGGCTTACAAAATTTGACATTATTGTAGTTCTCATTATTGCTTTTCTCTATGAGGTTGTGATCTACAGCTCCGCCTTCCTCCCAAGACATCAGATATAGGCTTCAGAACATCACCCCCAGACCCCAACGGCAGGAGAAGCTGTGATAGGAAATAGATGAATTAAACTATTATCACTAGATCACCAGCGCATCCTCCAAACCAGCCGTATCTGATGATTACGTCTTTTAGTGATTTGCTAGTTCCAAGATTGCTATCACTGCCGCTGAAATGTCTTCTGCGTTACTTCTACTGAATGGTTCGGCGCTCTTGGTGTTGGTTCCACATGTCCCAGTGGATCCCTCTGAAAAATGAGCATCTGTTCATGACCTGTCCAAAGGCAATACAAAATGTAAAAAGCTGCCAAAGTATTCAAAATACAACTAATTGGAAACCTGGATAAACAATATTTCAAGTGAAATTATCATGAAATAATCTAAAAAGTAATTGAGTTGAGACAATGGATAATAATATGTCACTCATAGCAGCAGCACCATTTCATTTCTATTTTTCTATCTGCCAATAAAACATTTTTGCTTAATTTATCTCTGCGAGATGCTCAAAAAGAAAGAGCGCTGCAATTATTTACCCCTTGACATCTTCGCTAGCAACGCCCCTGGCCAAAGGTGTCAAAAGTGGCTGCAGACGAGGGAGACCTGTCAGCCAATCAGAAAACAGTATTGCTTGTTTCCGGAAGTTAATTTACGCGGTCTACGAATGGGTGCGAAACGCGGTGAACGCGTTCACACGCCGTCATTGACAAGCCGTGACAAGTAGAAGACTTTCGTCAGGTAAATCCCTGAATGTATCACAGTAGTTGCTGATTAAAGTGCGAGTGTAGCGTGTAAACTGAACATCTGCTTTTACAGGTCTATTTTAGATTTCACACGCTAACACGTTATCGTCAAACCTCTTCAAAAACACTTCACCCCCTCCACAAAAAGTCACTCCAAGCTAAGTTTTGAATTTGTCGGCCTGAATATATTGTGTAACTGCAACACAATAGTCGTACTTGGCCGCACTTCAGGTCGACCTTTTTCCCTCCGCAACTCTTGCAAATTAGCTGTGCACGTGGCCTGTATTTGGTGACTGAATGCTAACCCCGAAGTTCTGTCAATCGCGATTGCAAATGATAATCACTCCGCGTAGGAATTCCATCAACTCAAAGGTTTTATTATCGCATGTGTCGAAGTTTTGTCGATTTGAAAGCAAAACCGTTTCGCTTTGGTCACATCACGCACTTTTTTTTAATCACAAGAAGCTCGCTACCTAAAGGCCACGGGTTGCCAACTGGCACAATCGTCCAACTGTTGAGGTCATTCTGAAGTTTTGGAGCCGTAGTTTAGTTAAAACCAAGCAATCCCTCTGCTTTTCCAACACTGCCTTTGTTTGACAGTTGTATGGATTGTGGACATAATCCAAACTGAAATTATTATTTTTAAAATATATTCTTTTCCCTCATGGACAACTCACAGATGAAAGGTGAAAGATGAAGGTTTTTTTTTTTTTTTAAAACCAACAACAAACAAACAAACAAACAAACAAGCCCTGAAACATCTTGCATGACTCGTGGACCTGGAAGCAGCTGAACTGACTAACAGGCTAACACGGGTTAAAGATGCTGCGCCGCTCGTACCGACGGGCCCCGAGCCAACGGGGCAGCTGTAGATTGAGGCGCCCGCCGCTGCCGCTGCCGCCTGTGGAAGCGGACTGACACGCTGTGACGCTTTTTTTCTCCAGTTCCGAGGCTGAAGACGCTGAGAACATCTGCAAAAGGCCAATTTAGCCCCCCGACTGTCCTCTCAAACGCGCCCTGCTGTGCGTCTCTTGCCATCCCACCGAACCCCAACACAATGGGACAGTGAGGGGACTAATTATTGCCCCCCCCAACCCCTATCATTTGCATAATTACAATGTTTTTTTCCTCCTGGTATAGAAATTGTAAATTGTGGCGGACCTGCTGTCTCTCCTTTAAGTGGGAAGTCATATTTGAAAAGGAGAGAAGCAAGCCAGCCAGCCAGGCAGCCGGGCAAGAGGTCCCAGCCTGCCAGCCAGCCTGCCAGCCAGCGTCACACGCTGCTCGTTCAAAAGGATTTAAAAAGCCAACTGTGTGGAGAAATGAGAGTTTTTCTTTTTCCCCTCCTCCTCCTCCTCCTTGCACCCCCCCCACCCCCTGACCAAAATCATATGGAATTACAGTTGCATATGTGAGGGGTGGGTGGGCACAAAGTCCCCCTCCCACCCACCCACCCACCACACAGGAAGCCGCTATTTTCTGTGTGTTTTATTAACCCGAGCGAGCAATTTAATTCTTTTGTTCGGGGGAAGTTCTACTTCATTGATTAACAAAAGCGGGATATAATTTTTTCAGGCCCCCCCTTTGAAAAGCCTGAAATGTCAAGCCTTTTAAAGGAGATTATTCTGCCCGCGCGCGCCATGAATGGAGCCCCCGAGTAACCTTTTGTCTACAATTAAATATTCCGGCATAAATATAAAAGGGAAATCAGAGATGGTGCGTGTGGTGGGGGGGAGAGATTGAGTCAGGAGAGATTGGCGGAGGTAGATCCTCTGCCCCGATAGCGGCGGCGGCGGCGCCCGGCTCTAATTAGATATGCCAGGCGAGGCGCGAGCAGTCGCTCTCCGCCGCACGCCGAGAGAGGAGGCAGCCTGAGAGAGAAGGAAGGAGGAGGACGGAGGGGGGAGAAGCAACCTATCTGCTCATCTGTCCGTCCAGCCAGCGCCTCTCCTCTGGGCCGTCGGCAAGGTATTTTTTGGCGGGGGGGGGGGGTGGGTGGACTCTGTTTTGTTTTGTTTCGCGCTTCCGTTGTTTGTTTTTCTCCACGTCCAGCCGGGGAGGGAGAGTCTAAAAAGGCAATGCCTTCTGGGAACTGCATAAACAGAGAGGCATGTGGTTTCTTTTCTCTTCTTCTTCTTCTTCTTCATCTGCTTAAGTTTGCAGATTGTTTGGCGATTCTGAATGACAATAAGTCACTTTGGGGACGGACATATTTCCTCCAGGCTTCAGGAAGAGGGCACGGACGCTGCCAAGTTTTTTTTTTTTTTTTTTTTAATTCACGCAGGGCTGCGGGTTTTTTTTTTTTTTTTTTTGTTGTTTTTGTGACTCGCATTTGCATTGTGCGCCGGCGTGGCTGGGATTTGCATGGACTGGAGTGGCCGGCCATGCGCTGATGTGGATAAAGTGAGCTTTGCATAGGTCACTTTGAGGCGGTTGTTTCTCGGATGAAACTTCTGCTGGAAGTTGATCTGAACTCTACCAGGGTCTCGGTCGCGGCCAGCCCTTTCATCCTGGAGCTTTTCACGGCTGGTTTTTAAAAGCGGACGGTAAAGAGGAATATTTGCTCGCGCTTTAACTTCCTGTCAGAACATCATTTCCCCGTCCAATCATTTTCGAGGATGACTCCGCGAGAACACCGGGAGGCGTGGCGCTGGTTTGGGCTTTTTGATGTGCTTGTGCGCTGATCACCTCTCACTTAAGCCCATCGTCATTTTCATTCTTGAGCCTTTTGATACTTTTTTTGCTTTAATTTTAAAAATATGTATACATTTACATTTTTTCATCACACCTTTTCCCATTCAAATGCCTGTTGATCTGCTGAGAAAAAACAAACCAAGAAGTAAGATGTCCGATTTATGCTCAGCAATTTCATTCCTTAAAGTTTCATTGAGATTTATTTAATATGAATTGTGATTTCATTCATTGCAAAGGGCCTCAACTAATTGTTATTGTTTATAAATTACTTGCCCCATTACCAGCATTTTAGATTGTTCGTTTTTGATCAAATAACTGCCTGTTTTAGTTGGTCATGCAGGTTCTAGCAATGAAAGTAAAACTCTCAATTAATTTAGAACAGAAACTTGAGATATTTTTTCCAGTAATTGACAAAGAGTATTAAATGATCATCACAAGTTGCTGTTCTTTTCTTGAAGAAATTTTAACCTCAGAAATGGGAAGCTGCAGTTTTTTCATTCATTACCAGTTAGGCAGGGCTCAGCTTAAACCTTTCACCTCAACTGCTCCTATAACTTACTGAACTTTTCCTGGAAACCTTTCCAAACTTTGGTCAGCCGCTCCTGTCCAGGCCTTGATGTGCTACTCAAATAACTGTTGATGCAAAGCAAAAGATATTTTGTTGTCTGCTGGCTTCATAAAACATGCATGCTACTTTTGTTTCTGCAGGTTGTTTTTTTTTAAATGATCACTCATTTTTGTCTAGTAAATCTTTACCGACGTCACAAACTGACATTTAGTGTTTGACTCTGAGAGTTTATGTCTCTGAATACAACAATTTTATTGGACGATGCTTTAGCTCAGAAATGATACCATGCTCTTTCTCTCAGTGAGGCAGTTGATGTGGGAAGGGATGTGCCAGCACACTGTGTGCTGGTGGAAGAGACATTTTTCAACAAATTGCTTAACTAAATGGAAAGAAGCAGACCAGTCCTTCTAGTATATGGCTATATATTTAAAAATGTGTGTTTTTCTGTCTATATTCTGTTGCAAAGTATCAGTGTTTACAACTACAAGTTCTTTTGAGAAATATGCATATATGTATTTGCACCATATGTCTGGGTCAATAGTGCTGCATGACCCCTGAAACTGTCCACTGACCGGCCACTTTATTTGGTAAAATGTTCACAATTTCTTGTTGGCACACGTAACTAATGTGCCAAAAGCATTGATGAGGAGTTCAGCGTGGCTTGGTTTTCATTGCTTCCTCGTTCACACAATCCTGAGTTCAATTGCTTAGTGGGATTTTTTTTTTTTATTATTATTGAGTATTTGCATGTTTCCATCATGTCTGTTTCTCCCACAACCATCAAACACATCATTCTCTGTGAGCTCTTGACCAGATGCACTGGTGAAGTACTTCTGAAGTCTGTAGTTCATTGATTAGCTCCATTGTTAAAAGACACTAAAGTTTTAACGCTGGTTTAAAAAAAATCAAAACAGTGCATCTCATCTGATCATTTGTTTTTGGTGTACATGCAGTGCACCACTATGACATCTAGTGGTGAAGTTTCCATCCATCCATCCATCCATCCATCCATCCATCATTTCTTATACTGCACTCTGAGTTATGGGTGAAGCCTTTCTCAGGTGTCTTGGGCTGACGCTGCACCAGGACAGCTCGAGGCCGTCTAGTCCGAGAGCATGGCAGGACCAAGAGTGTGGAGGGATCGAAGTCACGTGATAGTGGTCCTGAGACCGAGACCAAGATCAAGGCAGGTCCACTGGTCGGTCCGTTACTCACCTTGGCATGATATTCATTTGTGCAGCAAGCATAATTGTTTTTTCTGTCATCTCCTGTATTGTCTGGTTGTTGTTTGCAGCGTTTGGAGTCTTTGGTTTCCCTCTTCCTCAGCTCATTTGGTTCTGATTGATGTTTGCAACTGTCATGACTGCAGGAGTTCTCTGGAGTTGGGATGAGTTTGATAGTAGAAGCTGCCGTGAGTGACAGAGGCACCAATGGTGCACCTTGCTCTGACGTTGCCCCGTCATAAATTCTGGTCTGCTTTGAAGTTAAAGTTGACGTTAAAGTCCCAGTGATTGTCGCATCCCGAAGGATGCAAAATTTGTCCTCCACATTTGCCCCATCGTCCCCTGAGGGAGCGGTGGGCAGCAGCGGTGCCGCCCCCAGGAATCATTGGCTGATCCGACCCCCCAATTCCAACCCTGAATACTGAGTGCCAAGCAGGGAGGCCATGGGTTTCATTACAGTCTTTGGTTTGACCCAGCCGGGGATCGAACCCACAACCTACCAGTCTCAGGGTGGAGACTCTACCGCTAGACAACTGAGCTGGTTCAGACCAGGCGGACATCTGTGTTGTAGTCCATCTATCCATCTACTTGTGCAGCTTGAGTCATGCAATATTTGTTGTTCCTCTAAATCTAAAGTCTACAATTGATTTAAAATGTCTCTTGTGCAAATATGTTTTTGTTTGTCACATTTTTCTTTTGTGGCCCTGCCATGAACTTCAGCAAAGCAGGAGAAATTAGGTAGAAGATGGATGGATGCATGGATGGATGGATGGATGGATGGATGGACGGATGTCATGCATTCCAACATGAAATCTCCAGTCTCCAGACAGGAGTCTTGTATTCATCCTTTATCATGAGACATTTCTGGCAGAAGCCTTCACTTCATTCATCATTTCCTCGTCCTTTTTTCATTGTCATTACCAACATTGCAACTGATTGGTCATGAAAATATTTTTTTTTCTTCTTGTTAAAAAAAAAAAAGCAGTTCAGTCTTGGGCCAAAGCCTGATGTGACTTCAACAGAAATGGGTACAGACTGACGTTTTCAGTCTCTCATTTTCTCTTGCTTACTAGGCCACCGACATCGGCGAGCAAAAATATGAATGTGAAATGCTGGTCCAACTCATGCATTACATGCTTTTGCATGATGAATAGCCAGAATAAATGGCTCCCAAAGCAAAACATGTGGTACAAAAGGTTCAATGTAGCTCTTTCATGTGCACATGGTGTAACTTCAACTCGCATACCATGTAATCGGCCAATCATTTTGTCACATCAACTCGATATTTTTTCCCAATTCCGAGTAAAAAAAAAAAAAAAAAAATGCCCCAAAAGAAGCTAACGTGATGTTTACTAAATAACAGTGGAATTTTAGGCCTTTAATGAATAACGTGACAAATCTATTAAAATAGTTTTATCTTTTTATGACAAACAACGATTTCTGTCAGCTTGTGGGCTTTCTGTGTCAAACCCCATTGCCCCCAATTTCTTTTAATCTTAAATCTAATATAAACCTACTACACTAGTGTAGAGTTTAAATCCTAAATGCTGCAGCTGAAAAGTTAAATATTTATTTTTTTCCCAAAAAATCCTATTCCAGTTTTTTTTTTTTTTATTTTATCAATGTGAAACCTGTCGTTCTCGTATGAGAACATAATAGAGCACATACACACAGCACAGACACACACACATACATAAATCTAATGTAACCTCTTTTCCAGCTGCCTGCGTTTTTTTCCCAGAGGGTTTTATCAGAGCTCTGGAGGGCTGATTGGAGGAGGCAGCAGTAATGACTGCAGGTCACAAGGTTGCAACCCTGTTATGATAACTAAACTGTGAGGTCAAACGCCTGGGAGTGCCTGCTGATGGGGCCTGATAACAAGCGCATGAACACTCACGTTGACATAAGGACACTTTAACTAAACATTCATGCATTCCTGGAAATACATTTTCACAGTTTGAGCCTCTACTCTCCGTCTGTTATTTGTCTGCTTTGAAATATATATTCTGAACTTTTAAATTCTCCTAAGCCCTGAATAGAATTGAGCTTTACTGCATGGCATGACACTGTTTTTCCGTTTAAATTCACACACAGGGATTTTGCAAATAACCGAGGCTACAATGGTGAAAAATAACAGATTTGAATTTTGTTTCTTGCCAAAATAACTATTTTTTTTTTAAGTTAATGAACATTGACTCTAGTTAATGAAGATGCAAAAAGAAAAACATTGCTATGCATTGCAGACTGTGATTAGGTTATTAAGACCAAATTTACAGCTTATTGCGCAGAGAAATCATAAAATAAAGATGAAGTTGTTCAAATAATAAGCAAAAAAGAAACAAAAACATTAAACTAAACTATAGCGTCTCTAATGTATTGTCTAACTGTTTCTCCTTTTGGAATAATGCTCTAAAACCAGAGCATGAGTAGTTTTACTATGGATCAAAGCACATGACTTATATGTCTGAGTGCATTTTACTTTTACATTTTCCAACATTAACCGTTTACTGTTGTTTGTTTGGTGTTTTTTCTCACCTTCCCTGGCAGTCGTGCAGTCGAGCCTGCAGACGGACAGCACAGGCGGACTGACTTCCGCAGACGGTGCGAGCACATGTGTAAATCTGGCATAATGCTGATTTTTTACTTTCCCCAAAGAGGACTGCTAGTCTGGCAGAAAGGAAACAAGAATTACCCAATCAAACGGCTCTCCTTCCATATCCAGATTTTGACTCCGGCAGCATAAAGCTCGCTGCATAATCCTTTTATCAAACCTCGGGGACGGAATGCTCTTATTGGAAATGCCCAGAGAGAGAAATAATATTAAGGTCATTTCTATCTCTAGTTTATTTTCTCCCCCGTAAGAAAAAAAAAAAAAAAAAAACCTCACCCCTGCTTACCCCCCCCCCCCCCCTTTTTTTTTTTTTATCATGAGACAATAATTACTTTAGAGTTGCGGACAGAGGTAACTGCTGATTGTGGACGCTCTCTGACCACTGAGGGAATCTCTGCCTTCATCAGTAATAAAAGAATCAAATTGTCCTGGTTTAAAAAAAAAAAAAAAAAAAAAAAATCTCTCTCTCTCTCTCTTGTGGAAAGCGTGTCTGTCCGGTGCCTTTCTTAACCTCTCAGACAGGTTGGAGGGGAAAATGTGATGTGGGTCGGCTGGTGCTGATGGCTGCCAGTGTTAATATCTCTAAAGTAGTAGATATGGAAGCGTGAGAGCTGCTCTCCTGTCCTGTCAGCGCTTTACAGCTTTATATCTCTGCTCTGGGAGCAGTGTGTGCGCGTGTCTGTGTGTGTGTGTGTGTGTGGAGAAGGTACCAGGCTTCAGCTTGGAGTGTGTTGAACAGAATTTAGTTTTAAAGAAACAATATTTTCTCGTGCCAAAGCGGACGATATTTCAGTTCAAGAAATGCTTTATGTTTGTTTGTTTTGTTTATCCCTTGAGGCATTTCCTGTTGTGTCATAGTTATTTTTCTTTGGTGTTTGATCCAGTTCAATAATACATGGAACAATACTTCATTTTTATATGTATTCTAAAAATGTCACCCTTTGCTAAGCTGTTATCATAGAGGATATTTTTAGATACTCTTTATGAGCGCCCTATTGGTTGTCGTAATGTACGCTCAGAATTTTCTGTTTTTAAAAATCACATCCAACCAATATACTCCAGTTAATCCTGTTGTGTCATCTCCTTGTACTGTTGCTTTTCTGTGGCCTCCATCCTGGCTGTTTATGCTGACCTCTGACCCCTTGACACCAACAAGGCCTCTTCTTCCACAAGACTGCTGCTCACTGTATGTTTTGTCTTTTTAACACAGTTCCATGGTGCAAATCCCAATAGATGAGCAGGTAGTGAGATACTCACCGGTTCATTTGGCAAACACTCCAAGCACCCCCTTTTAGGAGAATTACGGCTTATGCGCTTCGCGCCTTTCAATGTAAACACCTGCAAATCGCAATTGTACTGTGTTGAAATTTTTGAATTATCGCTTTTATTTTGCGACAAACTGTGATGGAAACGCAGCTATTGTGTCAGGTCCTCTTCTTATCTGAGTGATGAACAGACTCGGCTAAAGTACAAGTACGAGAAGGTACATCAGTGGGATCCAGAAGTCACATGTAGATGCCCCGTCTTCAGCCCGTGACGGACGTCACTTCCTCTGACCTCGTGCTCTGAGTGAGGGTCACGGTCTCACCACGCCACCCAGGAAACGACCGGTTGACCCCCTGTCCATTAGCTGGGCTGATACCGAGCGACCCAAGTGCCCGAGTCCCCTCCCAACCGCGACGACTGCGATGTGCAACTCGGTAATGGCTCAGCCCAGCAAGTTTCTCTGCTGCCACGGAGCGCGGCCGCGGAACAAGAGCGACTTCTATAGACCTGTAATTATCCCCCTGAAGAAAACAAGTGCAAAGTGGAGGGAAGGGGGTCCATTGTGAAAGCAGGATTATAGCCTGTGAGAGAGCGGAACACTTTGTGCTTTGTGATGGCTAATGTTCCTGAGCTCTGTCTGAGCTTTGAGATTTGATCTGGATATGTGCATGCGTGTACTTGCATGCGTGCGCGTGCGTGTGTGTGTGTGTGTTTGCATGTGCACCCAAGGCATTAAAATGTTGCCTCGTGAATTTTTAATTTGAATCTATTTAGATGACTTTGTTGTTCTGGAATGTGTCCCAGTGAGGAGCAAGGACAGGTGGTTATTAACATGACAACACACACACACACACACACACACACACACATGCAAACGCATGCACACAAACAACCTTCTTTACTTTGTTTTGATTGAGGTGCACAAGCCCAGAAAGAGAGAGAGAGCGAGAGAACGAGAGAGAGAGAGAGAGAGAGTCTGAGGTGCAAAGACAAGGAAGAAGCCAAAGAAAGAGGCGAGAGAAAGAGACGGCAGCCTCTCCTCTATCAGAGTTCCCCCTCCGTGTCAGTCGTGTAAGAAAGCCGCCAAACCAATAATTTTGTCAAGTTCTTCTTTTAGCCGAGCGGCTGAAGCTGCCTTTGGATTGCCACGCGTATAAAGGCGGCCCCGTATAAAGCCATTCACAGTCGCTGAATGAACACGCCATCTGTGGGGGCTTTCTTATTTCCTCTTCTCTTTTCTTCCCCTCCGTTTTTCAAGCCTTGTAATCAAATTTGAGCAAAATCAAATGGCGGGAGGATACAGAGGGAGCGGCGGCGGTGGCGGCGGTGGGGGCTGGCGGTTTCAATGAAAGTACCTTTTGTTGGCCTGAAACGAGCAAGTAATTTACAAAATGCCCTCCCTTTGTACGAGGGGCTAAGGGAAGAAAGAAATCAGTAGCTTTTAGAAGCTAGGCCTTGCGCTGCGACGGGCAAGATAATGAAAGCCGTCTTGTGTTTGTGGGCTAGAGAGCATCTCAAAGGCAGACCGGGCCCCGGCTCAGGGTTAGCTCTGCTGGAGAGAAGAAGAAGGAGAAGGAGAGAGAGGGAGAGAGAGAGAGTAAAAAAAAAAGAAAAAAAAAAGCCTACAACACTCTCCTCTGTGTATGCGCTTGCGTGTGTGTTTGGCAAAGAGCAGCTCAAAAAAAAGAAAAAAGAAAAGAAGAAACAGGACGGTTATACCCGGCTAGTCTTGGCAGAGAACAGACAGAGTTGTCGGGGGCGACGAGAGACGAGGGATGAAAGAATTGGTTCTCACCAGCCCGACGCTGAGGGTCTCCTCTCCCGTCTGGCCGTGCTGCAGGTGGGGCGCCCGGCCGACACGCTGCCCTGTCGGACGGAGAGCGTGAGAGACGCCAACGAGGGGAGGAAGACGGAGGATTACGAGGAGCAGGGAGAGGATTTCTCCTCCACCTGAGCCACTGGAGGGACGCTCACCTGCGCTGCTGGATCTGCTGGATTAATACCTGAGCGACACCTGGGCAAGTTTCTAATGATTCACCGGTCAGAGAGAGTTTTTTTTTCTTTGGAATGATATCCTTATATGTTGCTTAACTTGTTGACTGGAGCGACAGAGTGAGAGAAATATTTTTAGACGGAAGCTCGTTGGTGCATCAGGCTTGTTGTTTGCTCAGTGAATTCTGAGGGTAATTGGTAAATTGCTTGACAGCCTGAAACAAGGTTGTTTATGTTAGTGGCATAATTAAACTGTTCATAACACACCACTGACCTGCTTTTAAATGTCTCTCTAATGTCTTTTTTTTTTTTTTTTTTTTTTCTTTTTTTTACTGGTCTACATTTTAGCTCCTGGAGTGCAGCGAACGTTACCTGGGGTCCCTTTCACTCCAATGGTGAGTTGTGGCAGCTCTAATTAAAAATGATTATAGATGGGAGGGGTAGAGGAGGGAGGGGGGCTGAGCGAGCTACTTTCTCTTTACTTGGAAGTTTGTCTTTTCACCTCCTACTTATTTTAAGGTTTTAATACATAAACATGCCATGTGTCTCAAACTGTACCGTCGGCCAGATCAGATCATCCAAATGCATTTTGTTGGCTTCATTCCTGCCTTACTTTTGACTTAAGGAGAAATAGATAACTGCCTACCGTTTGACAGCTTTGTGTGTTTGCGTTTGTGGGGGGGAAAGAAACCCCTCTCTTAACCTTAGTACTATTTTAATCTTTTCATAGTTGTGACTCCATCTTAATTCCAAAGAACTGTCAAGGGAACTTTGTTCCCCATGTTAAGAAGATACTTACCTGAAGTTGCGTCTTGTTCTTGGTCAAGATTTGGTCACGTCATTGTCAAACTGTCCCATCACCAGCAGCTTTCCAGTGAAACCATAAGAAGGAACACAGTTAAGTTCCATTGGTGTATGGACCATGCGCCCAACACAACATTCACGTAAAGTAAATATAGTTTCAATAGTTCAATAAAAAACTATGATTTGGATGGAGATATTGCACTATAAGGATATCAAACATCTCAATAGAAAGTCAAGACCATGGAAGGCACACGTTTGCATAGAAATATTGAGTTGCTGTGTTGTCACTGTAATATATTATTATGGTTTGACTCAGACCCAGTCATCATAAAATTCTAGCCACCCGCTTGTGTGTTTCCACTATTAGCCTGGCGCTAACAGTTGTAGTTGTGAGCATATCACAATTCATTCACTGCCTGACATCTCGATTGCGCTGTCACTGTCACTGTAATTACGTGTTGTGTATTTCGGTTGCTACACCTTTTATATTTTGCTCATATGACATCAAGTCAAAGTCGGAAACCCGTCTCCACCACATTTCCTTTTCCAATCCACAACCAAAGTAGCATCTTCTCAGAAGAAAATTAGCAATTGTTTTTTTTTTTTTTACAGCGAGAGGACACTGCATCTGTGAAAAGTTTCACCACCCCTCAATTTTAAAGAAAACAATAAACAAGCATACCCATTTAAATGAGCCGATTCCTCTGTTGACATATTGAAATGTCGGAATTTGCACTGAAACAAACATGCTGGTCGGGATCCAACCGGCACCAAATAGATAATGAGCTATCTCACTGTTGCCACACAGTAACAGGCGGTCCCAGGCTGTCTGGAGGGTCACAGTCACTTAGTCACACAGCACGCATCGCTGCATTTGATTGTTGCCAATAATCCGCCCAGGCTCTCATATCCCTGCAAAAGGTGTGTGTGTGTCGGTCTGTGTGTCTGTCTGTGTGTGTGTGTGTGTTCAGCAGAGTGACTGAGATGGGAAAGGACCATCACTTCCTGTTTTGTTTTAGACTTTTTCATCGTCTATTAACGTTTCTTTCCATATGAATCCAAAATCTTTAAAAAACACAAAAAAAACAGTTATCTATTTAGTGTAGTGTAAGATTTTTACGCAATCTTTTACATTCAAGTACCATCTTGTTGAGAAGTTAATGCAGGATTGAATATATTTTAAAGTGTCCGAGCAAGAAATGAAAAGTGAAGAAGTGTTTTGAAAGACGTTAATTTGGTTAACAAATGCATGATGCATGATGGGAGGTAAGTAAACATATTGCTCCCTCTCTCCACACTGAACTGAGCAGAGTAACATTAAATCAGTATAGATCTCGCACTTTCTTGGTCATTTTTCTCTCTGGTTGGGGTGAAATTACTCTTACAAATGTCGTAAACAAACGTGCAGCAACACAGTTTATGTCACCTCAGCCTTTGTAGCAGGCTGTCACTTTCTGGCAAGCAGCAGACATGGTGGAAGTGTAACTGCAGTGAACAGCAAGAGACAAATTCTGCATATGATGAAGGAGGTCCGTACTATGGTAAACATAGCCACCACAGCCATACAGTACAAGGATATAATGGGTGTAACATGACCATCATGGCGCGCAGGCTCGCACACTCACAACCAGCCCGTCTGGCACCACCAACCATGTTCACCACATCCAAAGTGACTGAAATCCACTGTCTTGGTGCTCTTCAGCAAGTCATCTTCACTATGTCCATGTTAGCTATTCAATAGAACAGGTGAGCATCAATAAAGGGCTGCTGAGATGACTAAATGTACTGCTGAAACTGGATAGAGTACAGAGATTGTATTGAGTAGTGATTCACTTGTAATTAAAACTAACTGAACATTTATCAATATAAACATCCACAACATTGACGATTTCAAACAAAACATCTTCAATAAATCAACAAAAGTGACATTCTACTGGCAAGGTCTGAACCTAGCAGAAAAAGAACAGCTGACATCTCGCTAAACACACAAACCCTTGGTACTGGAGACAGGTGACATCATCAGGACAATGCGTGCCACCATACCACAGACCGGCTCAAATCAGCTGAATCTGAATTGTAAGGCCGACAGGTCAACAATAAATCACGTCCAGGCTCGGGGTTTCCTGCAAGGACAATTTATTTTAGCCATGATCAATACGTTGTACATCACCAACCAGTGCTTACTGCTTGGAATTACCTTTACCCAAGTATTATATGGCACTTTATTCATTTAAATGCACCAAGGAATGTCTACCTACCAGCTTTATTGACAAAGTCCTTTAATCAGTATAAAATTTGCTTTTGGTGCACCAGAAATAACTGCAAATTCATTGATGTGATAGCTTTACTTTCCAGACATTAATCATTTTATAAACACACACAAACAGACAGAACACAGTTCATAATCCTCAAGTCGGTATAAAACATCATCATCATAACAATGATAATGACTGAAAATTTAAACAAATGCTTAACACTTCTCATTGCTTCTTTCATGCACACTTTTACCAGTGAATTTGTGTCATAGACCGAATGGTTTGGGAAGTTGGGAGGGTTTAATCAGTCCAAAGTCAATTACGGGGAAATTTTAAATGACCAATTTCCCAAATGGCTTCCTCAGAGAATTCAAAACACCAGTCAAAACAAATCACAATGGGAAAGATTTTTTTGGAAGCTTTCAGTGAGACATTGGGGACGATGAGACAGGTAGAACACAAGAGGGTATATACTAGTAGATACTAAATGCAGCACATTTTGGAGGAAGTGTCAACTGACAAAGACTGACCACAAATTAAAATGGTACATTCACAGATAAAAGACATACAAAGAAAAAATGGAACAGACAACATCCAGCGTGGCGGCTCTGACAATCTGCAGCTGCAATGTCTCTATTAAATCTCTCCTGTGCCAGGCTAGCCGTGCGCTCTGACCCCTGCGGCCCCCCGCCGACCCTCTAATAACGGCAAATGGGCTGTTAAAGTTGCGATCGAACCTCTGACACTCGGGCTCGGATGGTCGGGTCTCATCACCAATTACAGCTCATCGAAGGCGGTGGCCCCGGGGCCGATTCCAAGTGTAATCTGCGTGAGTGCTCGCGCGCACCTGTCAGTCAGACTCCTCTCCTCCCCTGCTCGCCGTACCAGGGCAGTCATTAGCGGGTAGCGGCAGCCAGTCATTAAGCCTGTCATTTCCCCAGCCTGTCAGCTGACCTCCTGATTTGAACAGCTTCCGCACTTAACCTGTGAACTCCCGCGATTCGGCGAGTCACTCTGCATAGTGGGTGAGTGCTCTTGTGAAAACAGTGGAAGTCCCTGCAAGTTTTCGCATTGTGCGCGGCACAATGAGGCTTTTGCGAATGGATTTGCGCTAATTGGTTTCATGCTGCCGATGCCGGCTGATAGGGTTGCAAACAGCGCTCGGGTTGCTCTGCAGCAGGGTTTACATGGGTTACTGGCTAGCGATTTTAATTGATGCAGAAGGTTTAGCACAGACGGCCGTTTTAAAACTGCAACGGGAGCAGAACTCTTTGTTGGCTTTCTTATCCATTCAGTCTTTTGAAACCAAACTGGGGTCCTTGGATCAGTGTAGGGCTACTTGTTACCCAGAAGATTGTAGTCACACCATGAAAATAGAACTGTAGATTTTCTATTTGCTGTGGTTTTTTGTCACATGCAAATGACAATGAAAACGCTGCCTCATTTTTTAGACATTGTAGTTTAGGCTACATGTGACGCATATCCGCAAAATCAAAATATCAATATTTATAATCCTGTAGTGTGGTGTTGTGTATATGTATGCCAATGTTGATTGGACATTCGGGACGATATTTTCTCGTGTTTTCTCGGTTCCTTCTTTTTCTCTCTTATCTTCAGGCTTTGCAGAGGCAAAACGCCAGCAAATGATATTCTGCAGTACCTTTGGTAGACCTTGTAGTGCTTCTCCCTGCATCATCCTTTTTAAAGTAGCGTTCATCCTGTTTATCATTCCAACAGGAACTGGCACACACCTGCTCGCTTTCGCAGTTTTGCCTCGTGCATTTTTGCATTTGGAGAGCTCCCTTTTGAAATAATGTATGTTCAGCCCCACCGAGGCTTTAAAACAGGTGTGCTCCCGTCCCTTTTATTTAAATTTCTTATAATACCTTTTGACTTCTCCGGTACCGGGATTAACCTCACGCTACTTTGTCTTAGCCGCTTGCTCAGTGTGGCTTTTCCGGAAGCCCCCACTTCCTCCCCACTTCCCCACCTCCCCAGAAGCCCTGCTAGCAGCGATAGAAGCTGAAATTAGGCAGCTTTCTGCCCCAAAGCCGCTGCATTAAGACAGCCCTCACCTTGGCCCGAGAGCGCTGCGTTAGCCTCGCGGCTAATCCAAAAGCTAACAAAGTCAATCAGCCAGGCCTCATTCTGACTAAAGCTACCTCTGCTCTGCCTTAGATAAGGTAATGAGGATACAGAAGGGTTAACGTGAAGTTTGGTGGTCCTGTCTGTGTTTAACTCTCAGGTGCCGTGTGTAATGGATGACCAGTGAATATCTCCGTACATACAGACTTCTGGCTAGGAGGGCGAAAAGAAAAAAAAATCAGAGGTATTGTCTTAAGATGATAAGGCAATGAGAGGCTTACAGAGTTGTATCAGTGGACGAGGATTCGGGAGCCTCGCTCAGTAATACCTGCCGCTATCTTGATGTGACACCACAGCTTGGCCCCAGAGCGAGCCAGGTGCTGTTAATATTCCCTTTTGTCTTGTCCAGATAAGCTAATGAGGGTTATAGCGCCGAGTGACGAGTGTTAAGTGCTGCATTAGTGGACGCTGGGGGAACAAGGGACAGGCAAGCTGCTAAACCTCCAGGGGAGATACTGGGAGGAAGCTCACGGCGCCAGGTGTTGATTAGAAAGGTTACATGCTGATATGGAGAACAGGTAGGAGGAGCCACCAGGGTTGAAGTTACTTGCTGCAAATATACAAAAATATAAAGATTTACTCTTACAGTGCTACTGAAATGTATTTTTAACGATGCAGGTGGAGGCGCTGTTGGGCATTTTTTTGCACACATAGACAGTGTGTGACAGCTGTGTGAACAACAGGCAGTTGTCCTCCTCTATTCGCTGACATTTCAATACTCAACCCTTGAATGAAGGGCAGCTTGGTTAATCATTCATTTAAAATAGAACATTTTCTGCACATGTAGAGAATGTTTTAGTATTGAAACTGATATTAAACCTTGTAGAAATAAAATATTAGGATACACAGAAAGTGTGTTAGCCATCGCACTGCTGGTCAAGGAAAAAAATGGAAAAGAACAAAGTGAAGCAGACTGTGTGTGAGTATGTGAGTGTGTGTGTTGCACGCTTCCCTAGATGTTGACTAGATAAACAGCTGTGTGTGTGTGTGTGTGTGTGTGTGTGTGTGTGTGTGTGTGTGTGTGTGTGTGTGTGTGTGTGTGTGTGTGTGTGTGTGTGTGTGTGTGTGTGTGTGTGTGTGTGTGTGTGTGTGTGGATCTATAACTAATGGCGCAGATGATGAGCCGGTGGACGAGGCTTTGAGTAATCTTCTGCCATCCATCAAACAGCAAGCTGACAGCATCACAATACAAAGGCTGTGGAGGGGAGGGGCCTAATGACCAGTGGCGGGGGGGCAAAGTGACACGCACGCAAGAATGCAGCCATACACACACACGCGCACGCATAAAGTGATGCAAAACACAATCTGTGGTTCCAGACAATTTATGGAAATGTTACATTACAGTCTGCTAATGCAGGGTTGGGGACGTTGGCTTTCTGCTAGACATATATCTGTGTGTAAGATGCACAGACCCACACATACACACACACACACACACACACACACACACACACACACTGGCTGGAGTCCTTCATCTGAGTGCAATTACAGTGATTCCTCAGAAACACATTGATAGCGTGATAAATAGTTTTTTATGTGTTATTTTGCTGGAGGGAGAGTGCATTTCGCATCGTCTTCCACAAAGAAAAACATACGCGTTGCGGCCGACGCGCCAGCTGAGCCTTTTAACAGTCCCACACCTAATATTGATTGGAACGAGCGGCCGCGTTTGTGTTCTTTAGCGCACAGGTGTGTTGCATGCCTGCCGCCGCCGCTGTCGGCTGCTGCTGCTGATGGCGTTGTGAGCCTCTTCAGACCTCAAGGCCTCTCGGCAATCTCTCGCTCTAGCTCTCTCTCACACACACAGAGTGCAAGGACACACACAGGAGTTGGCCTTACACACACACACAGACACACAGACACACACTGGCTGGCACCCCGCTCTGCTTTTAGAGCCATTACTGTCAAACAGCTGTTAGCGTGTCGGGAGAAGTGCTGTTGATGGGCTGGAGCGAAGGAGGGAGGGGGCGAGGCTGAGGGTGGGGTGGTGCTGGGTGCAGAAGGAGGAGGGGGGGTGGAGGTGGCGGCGGTGGCTGATGGGCTGAATTGAGGGGGTGTGGAGGGAGGGAGGGGCGTCTCTGAGTGAGGACAGATTGATGTGGGTGTCAGAGAGGACTCCAGAGAGGAACGGCCCTTTTATTTGACAGTCAATTTTCAGATAGACCCCGATGGCCTCGCAGTCCAAGGCCGCCGCCCTCGCGCACGACGTGAGTGGGCTTCAAACGCCAGCGCGGGCACCTGAGCAAACAAACGGAATATTCAGCGAGGCCCGCAGACCCGGATTGTGGTTATCGTTTTGCGTGAAGTTGCGTGAGGGAGATGAGGTTTGGCACTTTTTTTTTTGGTCCTTTTGTTAAATGGCAGAAAGAGCGACTGGACACACAAACACATTTTGTTCCCTCGAAAGGGGGCGTTCACACCACGGGATCATCGGGATGATTTTTCGCCCTATCTCCCCCTACTGATCAAAGCCAGCAAAGGCTCGATTGTCTGATGTTTGCAGATGACACTGTGTCTGATTGTCTTGTGGTGTTGGGTATGTTGAGAGTGATTTCGGCCTTGGAAAGAGAGATCGTAAGTAATGAACATGTGTAGAATTTGTGACTGGCAATCCTGTTGTGTCTGCAGTGTTTTTCCGAGGGGAGGTGATCACGCACAGTGTCACGTCTACAGCCAATCACAACGCTACCTGAGTCAGCTGACTGACGGAAGAGGAAGTAAAAGTGCACACGCTACTTACTATAAGATCAGAAGGGCGAGGTCTTATGCGACCTGTTCTTTGTTATCATCACGTGTGTGGTCTCCAAATCTGTGAAGGTTTGAAGAATTCCTGTAATGTGTGTGCCAGCCTGTAGGGGTTGCCACGGCAAATTGAGTTGCACAGGATTTTAATGTAGGATTCCTGAAACAACCCTTGCATTTAACTTGGGGCCTGCCACAAGGAAGACCATCTTGAGGATGTATTGTTGTTTTTTGGTGTGACCTGGCCAGGAATGGAACCTTGGACCTCTCCGTTTCAAGGCGGACAGTGTCACACTATGCCGCTTTCACACGAAATAACAAATGACCGACCAAATGAATCCTAAAAATGATAAAGGCACCCTCAGTGGCAAGGAGGTTCTATCAGATCAGCTCTGTAGTCAACCAGGACAAGATGATTCCCTCTCGGAGGAAGATTCCCCTCAGCGTGGTACCAACTAACAGGGAATTCAACAACACTAAACCTTCGAGTAAATGAGATGAATTCCTGCACCACAGACGTAAGCGTCAGAACTGTAGGATGCAATAAAGAGTGGATGTAGCAAAACTTGTTGAAAGGAAAAGCAGAAACATCAAGTGTTCTTAACCTTATGCGTTTGCATGGATTCTTTATTCATCCACATACGGCGCTGTACGTCAATTTAGAAAGAATAAACTTAAGTCAATCAGCATCCGACATGATCTGTGACCCCCCCGGCCCAACACCTTTTGGCCCACTGGCCTTGGAGCTTCACAGAGCACAGCTTCCATTCTCTTCAAGTGGGATTATTCACGAGTCAAAGTCGACTCTTGTGTCAGGAAAGTTTCAATTCAGGTCTTCTTGAGTGCCACTCAAGCGTGAGCCCACGACCCTATCGCAGTTCTCATTTATACAAACGCAACTGTTTTGCAATGCAATGTGGTGAGTCGCACCAAACAAATAGAACAACAGAAGGGTGACGCTACGCCCACTTGTTGGGGATTTTTCTTTTAGCCTCACTGCCGTTCCTTTCTCTAACTTACAAAGTTTGGGCAGGATTTTGTATCTTTTCAGCCTCACTGCCGTTCCTTTCTCTAAATTATTATTGTTATTTGATGATTTGAGCTAAAATCTGAAAAGAAAACTGCAACACTCGACTCCCACTGATGACCTTGAATGCAAAATTAGTTTTCCACTGTCTTTCTGGCAGCATTCTCGTGTCATCAATGTCAGTGATATTGTTCACACCTCTTGCTAAGGTGTCAGTTGATAAAGGGACTGGAAGTCCTAGCCCCCTTTTCATTAGCTTCACCAATGACTGCGTCATAGCAGATTCCTTTCGAGCAGCAGCTCTGCTAGTGGCAAGCTGTTGCTGCTCTTTGGTGAAGCCTTGTGTGCTATTCAGTGCTTTGCCTTGAGCCTGTGGAAACACCCATGTCTTTGCCCACAAATTGATGAGACTGACACCTGCAGAAATGGATACATAAAAACGGATTCACCGCACAGTTTTTTAGTTTCTGCCAATTACTGCCAGTCACGGTCACGTTCCGCTTAAGCCATGAAGTGCTGGCGGCCAGGGCGAGCAGAACAGATAGCCTTCAGTTGTAAGGCAGTAGCATAGATTCGCCACTAGTTTCAAAACTATTTAGATTTCAAGCTGATTCTTGACATTTAAGGCCTAAGTCAGTAGTCATTGTTGATGTTCAGCGAACATCTACAATTTGCACCTAAGTAGGACCAGAACCATCACTACGATCTGTTTGCAGACAAAATAATGCAAAAGACAGTTGGGAAGTTTTATTTAACCACTGATGCTCTGAAAGAGTTCTGTCATTTGACCATATTAGGAGTAATATTAGAGTTATGCTCCAAGTTACGTTCAAGATTTATTGTATTTCCCCAACCTGGCACCAGCTTTGTACTGTCTGGTTAAACCAAACACTGAGACGAAACCAAAACCCTCTGGTGGGCCTCAGAGAGGTGGTCTCGGTCCGCTACGAAGAGAACACTCCTTGAAGTTATCTTTTTCAATCTCTAATTGTTTCACCGGGGCTGAATTGTTTGTGGGTGTGTATGTGAGTTGTGTTCGGATGGTGGTTTGTTTTTCTGTGTGGCCTGGTGATAAATTTGCGTCTTGTGCAGGGTCAAACCCACCTTCATCCCAGGACAGCTGGGTTAGGATCTCGCACCCACCTCACCCTGAGTGCAGGTGGAAGCAGTGATGGTTGATGGTTAGATGACTGATGGATGGACCTAAACTTCACCTGAAGTAAACTTCACTTGATTGGATTCAACTCACCGCACTCATATCTGCTTGGTTACTTTCACAGCGACAACCTTGTGGCCCTTTTCTGACAAATATGTTTGTTTCGTGGCTGAGCAGTTTCCCACATCGGCGATGGGAGGTTGATTTTATCTGGTTGCACCTCTGAACAGTCATCGCGCACAATATTACCATCTTGTTGACATTTCTCTCTTTTTTCCCGTTTAAAAATGGAGCTTTGGTAATCTTTGGATTTTCATCAAAGGAACTCCAGTTGTCCCACACTGATGATTGTCAGGGCGACAAACATCTAAGAGCAATGCATCACGAGCCAGAAATCCAATTGCCACAATTTTCGTCGGCGAGGCCGAATGAGATCAGAGACGCGACAACGATGAGCTCCTGTTTTATCATTTCGGCGCTGCTGGGTTCGGGGCTTTTGTTGCGCTCCAGTCAGCCACTTAGTTGCACCAAACCTCTCCAGAGTTTGTCTTCATCTTTTATTCTCAGTGCTTTTCACCATTCCCATGTCGTCAGTCTTCAAAGTGCGTGGCTGCTTTTTTTTTTTTTAAACACCCGTGCCAATATTTTCAGCAATCTGCGCACGTTTTCCCTTCAGATTTCTTGACTAATGACGTGATGCTCACGTCTGCATTAAAACGCGACGGCGTCTATATCGTCTCTCAAGGACGTGATGTGGCTGGAAACGCACTGCAGATGGCAGCGTTGGAAATGCCGGTGGCTCGGCGCCTTGATGCATCGCCCATCTGTAGCTTGACTCGTTTCATAAGGATTTGTTTGTTTATGTGCATGTGAGTGTGTGCGTATATGCATGTGTGTGTTGTGTGTGTTTGTGTGTGTATGCATGTGTGTGTGTGTGTGTGCCGGCAGCGTGCTATCACTGCCCCCTGCAGTAAAACCAAAGGGAATAGAGTGGCGAGGGAAAGAGGGGGAAAAAAAGACTGTATGAGGAAAGATAGCGCAAGAGAGAAGTGGGGGGCGGGTGGAGGTGCGGAGAGACAAGAGGATCGCTTTCATTATCTGCAGCACACAGAGGAACTTAATCACACTCTTGCAACAGAGAGGTCTTACAGCCAGAGAGGATCCCGTGCGCCGAGGTATCCGCGCGTGTACAAGCGCGCTGCACTCGGCGGATTTTTAAGCCCAAAATAGTCCTGCCTGCGTAGCCGCGTCTGTTTGCTGCTCTTCAGTATAAACTCGGTCTGAGGCGTGCGTGCGTGCGTGCAGTGGGAAACCGTGCTCTCTGGAAATAGACCCGCTTTGTGGCTGCAGGAGGAGCAGCAGCAGCAGCAGCAGCACGAGCAGATTAGTGTTTGTCAAGGAAATGAAATCAAATGAAAATACTTTATTGTGGTTTCTTTTGTAAAGATCCACTGCTGTTTCTATTTTTTAAATTTCACTTTTTTTTTCCCCTCTCAATTTTGCGTCCAGTGATGCTTTTTATTTTCAATATCAGTTCGTAAAGCCCTCAGTAGTCCTGCTTTTCTTTGACCTCTACAGCTGCTTTCATTTTTTTCCCCCTGAGAATGGTCTCCCTCCAGCTTCTGAACTTATTTATTTTCCTCTTGACGTAAAGTGTTTTTGCAAAATATGTTCATTTCATTCATCGTTGATGCTGTTGTCAGCGGAGCATAAGCTGGCAGTTTGCGAGCGAGATCTCGGTCTAAAAATGATGTCAGATTCTAATTTAACCGTGTTTTTGTTGCAGTGTGTTGATGTTTTTTTTTTCATGTGCTTATATTTGAGAGAGAAAAGGCAGCAGCCTTCACCTTCCCGTGACTGAGAGAAGAATTTTGCGTCCCCAAAGCCGTCTGATCTTTTTTATTTATTTATTTGTTTCCGCTGCACAGAAAATCTCTTTATTCTTCTTTTCTTCAGTCGAGGATCCTGTGACGTTTCACTGCCTTATTAAGTAAAACCCACAGATTCAGACTGTTTAGCTGTTGTGTTCCTCTTTAATCCTTTAACTTTAAATCTGGTGACTTTTATCAAATGGTCAAAATGTCACTCAACCTTTTTATATATATATATATATATATATATATATATATATATATATATATATATATATATATATATATATATATATATATATATATATATATATATATATATATATATCTGTATATGTATATATATATATATAATCTGTATATGTACATATATATATATAATCTGTATATGTACATATATATATATAATCTGTATATGTGTATATGTTTATATGTATCTATACATACACTGTATATGTACATATATATATATGTATATATATGTATATAATCTGTATATGTGTATATGTTTATATGTATCTATACATACACTGTATATGTACATATGTATATATGTATATATATGTATATATATATATATATATATGTATATATATATATATATATATATATATGTATGACCACAGTGTGTTGCGAAATCTGAAATCATTGATTAGTTGTAGATTGGTTCTGACCCAGGTGAAAAAGAAATGTAAGCATTTCTTTTCCATTGCTTTTTGATTGACAGGGTTGTTAGAAGGTTACACAAAATTGTATTGTCGAATATTTTTTGAGACTGAAAACACAAAATTTGTTTAATTTGATAAAAAATAATTTTACTGTAAACCTTTAATCCATTAAAAAAACAGCAGTAGTGCAATAACATTCATGTGTTTTTTTCTATAAACCATAAAAAAAAAGATTTGATCACACCTGTCAGATTTAGCTTCGATTTGCATTTTGTGTTTTTCACTTATTTTATTTTTGCTCATGTTTACCTTCACAGCCCCTTGCAGCTGATTTTTATATTTTAAAGTCTATTTTGTGCTGGTGGGCTTTGAGTGCAGCAGTGCAGCAGTGCTGCGTTACACAGGCAGCTTGTGCTCCAATAGATGGCATCACAGCACTAGACTTCAGTCGTCCGCTCGGCTCTGCGGCGCTCTGCCGCAGTGCTGCTGGTGTGGACGGCATCAGTCAGCCTCAGACACTCTTTCAAAAAAATGAAAAAAAAAAGAAATCAAACAAAATACTTGTCAAATAATTACTCCCAAAAAAAATGAGTGATGTTTTTACACTCTATGTGTCAAATGTGGCATTCGTTATAATTCCTCTCGGAATTATATTGTTATTTATAGCGAGAGTCTCTCGACGAGGCTGAATCTTTTGGCAAATTTTCAAAAAATAAAATTGCTCCCCATTTGACGCACCAATCTGTCAATAACGGGCGTTCGGTTTTGCATTTTTAATTTCCGCTCTTCTTGAAAATAGTCCAGGAGAAGGGGGGAAACCCCCCCCGAAAAAACAGAACTCCCGTCCGAACATCAATCGTAAACGCTGAGCACAAACAGCTCAAATAATATGATTGTCAGCCAGACAATGTAATCTTTTAGGTGCCTTCCGGAATTCATCCGCGACATTATTTCATGATGGATGGATCGGCCAGTTGGAGCCGCGGCGCCGCGTAACTCAGCCATCCGCTGTACAGCTTGACAGTTATGACTCAGGATTATAACCTGGGCGTGTGTGAGTGTGTGTGTGAGTGTGTGTGTGTGTGTGTGCGTGCATGCGTGCCCGTGTCGCCGCACCATGTCTGTGTAATGTGATTAATCACAGCCCATTATGGCGCCCTCATTTGTCCCGCGATGCACAGTTTTATAGGGAATTAACACCGTCCCCACCTTCCCACCCCCCCTTCTTTATTTTTTTTAATAGCTGGTTCAATAAATCAACAGCGGCCCCTTGGCTCGCTGCTCGTCCCCTCGCCGCCGCACCACCTCTGACAGCAGCCAGTCAGCCGGCCGGCCGGCCTGCCACTGAAGGCGACGCCTCGCACACCTCGCTCGACTGTAAATGTGTTTTTGTGTGCGCGAATCCCCCGCTGCTCTATTTCGCACAGACACTCCAGACAGGAGAAAAGATAGTTGCCCCCCCCCCGATAATGGAGCGTTTCTCCACGGCAAATATATGAAAAGAGAGGAGGGGAGGGGGGGGGGGGGGGTCTCTTGAAATGACAAATGATTGTGGGCTAAAACAGGCAGAGACTGGAGGTGGTGATGGTGGTGGGGAGGGATGGTGGTGGTAGGGGGGGGGGGTCGGTGTATTTATTAGAAATTACACGTGGACGGCGGCGTGTCGGCTTTCAGCGTGGCTGAGTGTCGTGGCGCGAATTTGTGTTGGCCACATGTCACATGTATGGAGAAGTTAGAGGTGTGTGTGTGTGTGTGTGTGTGTGTGTGTGTGTGGTAAACATTGATTTCCTTCCTTCCTCCGTCTCTTCTATATTCAAAGGCGCCGAGTTGATGCCGATTTTGCTGCTTTTTCATTTTTTTTTAATTTCATGCAAATTTTTTTTAAAAACGTTAATCTGACAGTTTCATCTGAGACGGTGCATTTGGCAAATGCTTGACAATTGCTAAAAAATGGAAACATTTCTATGTATTACAGTCCCGCTTAGTTGTGTGCTAAACCATGACAGAGGAAACCAGGCATCATGGTTCATATTATATTGAATTAGACATTGGAAATAGTTTTCATTAAACACTAAAATGTTCCCGCAGTACTTGCTAAGCACATCTTGACTGATTTTCATGCACTCACAATGATCACAGTGCATCAAAGATCATTACTTCATAAAACTGGTTGGAATGGATGACAGTGCAGAAATGAGTCAGTGACCCCAAAGTTCTGAACGGCAGTTTGTATTTTCCCCCCCAGTTTTCATGCAGCTGTGATTTTCCCCTCTGTGCTGTTGGTGGCATCACGCTGCTCTAAAAGGTGAAAGCTCCTGGATCGCTGGATTACCCCCCCCCCCCCTCTTCCCCCCCGGCCCTCCTTCCTCAGATGGAGGTATCATATCAGACGGACGGCCGCTCCCTTCTAATGTCCTTTAATGTCATTTCAATCTGGGAAGTGTTGTGCGCAGGCCGATAATCTTGCTCTCTGTGATCGGCGGGGGCTAATGAGACCTCTCCCTCTCCAAGCCTCCGTCCTAATTCCTCCACGCTGGAACACACAAAGACTTGGCCGGCGACCGACCGGCCGGCCTCGGCGGAGAGCCGCTTTGACCACGGCTCCGTTTGAACACAAGGGCACAAGAAGGAGGGAGGGATGAGAGAGGAGGAGGAGGGGGAGGAGGAGGAGTAAAGCAGAGAGGGAGAGGGAGCGATGCAGCGGCGGTGGCAGCGGGGTTTCTTCTCTCTCTCTTTCTTTAAGTATTGATTAAACGCTATTATTTGAGCCCATTAAGAAGATGTCGGCTTTGCAGGAAGAGGCTTGATTTTACCGGGTCGCACCCTTGTGAGCTTGAAAGAATCTCACCAATCTTGTCCTCCTGGCCGCGCACCTCCACGGCAACGTCACGTCATTAGCTGCGTTTCCATGACATTCACAAAATAAAAGCGATATTTGTAAAAATTTTGACAAAGTACAATTGCGATGTGTAGGTGTTTCCATTGAATGATGTGAAGTGCAAAAGCTGTAATTTTTATAAAATGAATTTTTAAAATTTTTTTCGAGAATTCTCGCTGGACGTTTGTTAGCTGTTAAGAATGGTTGTCCTTTTTTTCTCTTTGATTACTTGTAAAAATTGTTCCGTCTCCTCCTCCGTCCAATCATAACGCAACATTTTCACTGGAAGTGATCTGATCACGTGACCCCGTGACTGACGTGTAAATGTGAAAAAAGTGTTTCCATGACACTTTTGCGATATACGTCTCTGTGGATACGTCTGAAAAACCACCTCATGAGAGCTTCAAAACCTTTTAGCCATATTTGAGAGGTTTTTCCAAGTTGAGGTGTTTCCATGACCAGCTTTTTATTGCGATATTTAGGTTTTGTGCCATGCTAGGAGTAGTGGAAATGCAGCTAGAGATGGAGAGATGCAGCGGTGGTGGAGGGGTTTCTTCTTCTTCTATTATTTTAGCCCATTAAGGAGGCGTCGGCTTTGCAGGGAGAGGCTTCATTTTAGCAGGTCGCACCTTTGCGAGCTACACCTCCACACGCACCTCCACGGCAATGTCACGTCACTGATTAGCAGCGGTGGGGAGGAGGGAAAGGTGGAATAAAATGTCGAGGGAGACCTTTGAGAGGGAAGAGTTGCGCTATCCCGCTAACATCGCCGCGCCGCCCCAAAGGTCACGTCGCGACCCACGCGTGGATGAATATACATGTTCTCAAGGTGGAGATAACGGGGGAGGGGGAAAAATCCCCTCTCCAACTTACACGGCGACTTGCCGTCGTGGCCTCCCAGATGTGGCCTTTTGGTTTTTTGGTGAATGAGAATAAAATGAATGTAAACCCTGCTAGGAGATCCTCAGAGAGAGGACGAGAACCAGTGTAAACCTGCTAGCAAGTGCCGTTTGGTGGCAGTGGAAAAGGATCAGCGACCAGGGTTATGTGCACTACGTTATAATATCGTGCCAGTTGCAGAGTATACCACCGAAACAAAACTCTGTTTGCATTCCAGACTGGATTCATTCGTGAGCTTCTCGAGTGTCAAGCCCAACAAGAAAGCAGACCGACCACCGCCAGACTCGCTTCCATGTGTCTCGCCATTGTTTACTTCCCTGAATTCTGTCGCACAAAAAGCACCAAACGAGAGTTGTTACATCACCTGGTTTATGGTTTATCGTATTGCAGCATTGTTTCATGTGTATGTTGGTGTTTCCAAGGCCACATGGAGGGATCGTCCCTCACTGTGCGACAGACCCAGGTGACCAACTCAAGAAAGGAGTTTTACAGACGTTAATGCAGTTTAGTGCAACAATTGGTCAGAATTGGCCAAAACATTATAGCGATAAAGGCCAAATAGTTCCTTTTCACGGAACCGTCTTCATCTCCAGGCCTGAAATAAGATTTTTCTTCACCTCTGACCACCGTTGGTTAATTTTGCTGCAGTCTTGGCCAGCCTTCCTTCTCCTCTCTCTGTGATTCCTCTGGAGGTCACATTCAGCAAACTGTATTTTTTTTCTCAATCAAAGAGACTTCCAAGGCCTGCTCTGGTAGGATTTTGTGTTCTTTTACCTGCATATCCAGTCAGTTGTGTCCCCCCTCTCTTTCAAAATATCTGCAGCTCTATTGACTCCAGTCAAATCGTATTTTGATTTGATAATGCAGACACGCAGTGACTGTCGGTATGCCGGCGTCGCTGTAGAAAACTTCCAGAGTGAGTGCGAGGCTTTACGCCGGCTGGCTGTGTGACGCTGCAGCTGCACGACCGAGAGGCTGCAGCGCCCGAATGTGATTGGATGAACCTGAGAGTCGTCAAATTGAGATAAATGAAAAGATTCTTTTTTTTTGAAGCGGCAAGTGCCCTGTGATTCACTTAGTGAGCGTGTGTGAAACACACATGCACACACACACACACACTGTCACACAGCCCACCAGTGTACACTCATTCACATTTAATGTATTACTCCCAGATCAAACACAGACCTACCATCTACTTCTGTCCCCAGAGAGCGAGAGAGTGTGTGTGTGTGTGTGTGTGTGTGTGTGTGTGTGTGTGTGTGTGTGTGTGTGTGTGTGTGTGTGTGTGTGTGTTATTAACCCCAACACCTCCACTGCTTGTCTGCCAGCATTAACCCCATTACCCCCCACCCCTCTTTCCCCAGCCGCTCTCCTCCCCTCTATCCTCTCCTCCTCCCTTCCTCTCCTCTTCCCCTCCTCCCCTCCTCACCTCCTCCGCTCCTCCTCTCCCCTTCCCCTCCTCCTCCTCCTCTCTTCCTCTTCTCCTCCGTAATGAACTTCAACGTGCTGCAGTTTTCCTCTCCTCTCTCTCCGTCTCTCTCGCGCTCACTCTCTCCTCATTTTCCTCCCTCGGCGGTTGACGGTGGCAGAGGTTAGACAAGCACGCCCGTCTCCCCATCCCTCCCTCCATCCCTCCGTCCATCCCTCCTCCATCCCTCCATCCACCTCCCCTCCTCACTCTCCGGGTCCCAGTGGTGCTTTCTGCTTAACGAGGCTGGATATCTGTTTCCTGAAATCAATCGTCTGTCTTAAACGAACATCCCCAGCCATCTGCTTCGGGGCATTGTGCATGCATGCATGCATGCACAATGCGCACACACACACACACACACACACACACACACACACACACACACACACACGCTCTCCGCTGTGCCTAGCTGGAGGGCCAGTCCCGGCTATTTGTTGAGTGTATGATCAGCCAGTCTCCTTGAGGACCCCTGAGAGCCAATGTTGGGGTCCTCACGGGGCCCCTCAAACAGCCTGGCGGGGCGGGTGGGGGGTGGGGGGGCCTTGCACTTGGCACTCCACCCCCCATCACACACACACACACACACACACCGTCCTGCCCACCCTCTGTTGCTTTTCTGTTTGATTAATCTCTAAATCTGTGTGACACATGGACGAAGACTGTGCCAGTGAACTGTGTGTGTGTGTGTGTGTGTGTGTGTGTGTGTGTGTGTGTTTGGAAAAAAAAAAAGTGAAATGCTCGGCTAATCCTTTTAGCAAGCTGTTAGCAGTTGGATTGTGTTTGGGTGGTAACAGTGTCGCTGGAGGAGCTGATGGTGATAATCTCACATCTCTATAACGCACTCGCACCCGCGCAGACCGACCGACCACTTCGGGACCCTCTGGCTCAGCCAGGCTCAAACCTCAGCGGGATCTCGGGAAGAATTTCGAAAGAAGGTTGTGTTTTTTTTTTCCACGTTAAATGAACTGAAGGCTTTCAAGGCATCCAGCGAGATTGGATCAAGTGTCACAAACATCATTTTCATTTTTCTCGGCATGCGGTTTGTTGAACTGATCTTATAATCAATTAGACTTGGACCCAAGTTGGCATCATGTCAATTTTCTGTGTGTGTGTGTGTGTGTGTGTGTGTGTGTGTGTGTGTGTGTTCTTGGCAAACTTTTTGACTTGGTGGGGCCACAGTGGGTTCTAAAATGTGACGGAGGTGCCGGAGCAGCAGCAGCAGATGGATGGAGTGTTTTGGTGAGCCACCTCATAGGAGAGAAAAATATATCATGGGATGTGTTGAAAACATGTTGCTTTAATGTAATTTGAAAATGAACTAATGGATTGCAACACAATGTGTCTTTGAAGCCGCACAGTATTTGGCTCTTTATTAAAATGACTCCTGAATCACTGGAAAACTGATGAAATACAGCTATTTGATTACTTAATTACTATTAATATAATTTCTTCAAGCTTGACGGGCCACATGTGGTCCCCGGGCCGTTGCTTGCCCATTCATGTGCTAAACAATTGATGGGAAATCATCCTCATCAAGTTTCCTTATGAACGACTTGATTGATGATAAAATAGATTTTCAGCCACACTGACCCAATATTTCTACACCTGCCTTGTAGCCAATGCAGTGACAACCCTGCGCTCGCACTCTGCTCTGTGTGCTATCTAAAGATCGGAACCTGAACAGCAGCTCCTCCTGTTGACCGTCCAACAGCAAAACGTTCCTCCCAGACAGCAACGATCACCTTTTCCCTTCATGTTTCAACCACGAACACTCGGCCTTTGAATCCCGTATCGGTTCGATCCCGGCTTCACCATCCCGCCCCCCACCCACCCACCCACCCTCTCCTCTACCCAGTCCCTATTGTGTTCCCCACACCCCACCCCACCCCACCCCAGCCATCCACCCAGCAGTAATTACAACCAGAGTCGCGGCGATGGCGCCGTCAATCAAACAGTCAACTGTCACTTTGGCCGCTTTTGTCTCTCATGTCTCTGTCTGTCTGTCTCTTGTCACTGCCGATCCCAGACCAGGCTGTCACGTCGGAGCCGCCGCATCCCGGCAACGTTTTTGTTTCCGTCGGTGGGGAGGTTGGAGGAGGGGGGGGCGCACGCGCAACAAATCGGAAGGCGTGCGCGGTGGCGGTGCCACCGATTTCTTTGCGCGTTTGCATCAAATGGTAAAAAAAAAAAAAAAATAGTGATATTGAGCCGCTACAACCTTTTTGCACCCCGCCACCACCCGCACAAACCTTCCCCCGTCCCCTCCCGCATTGTGAGCTGGCAGCGCCACGGATGAATTAACATGAGGAAGTCAGGATTTTAAGTAGGCCCCCACAATGGATGACTGACAGCTCCTCCCGTCATGAATACGGAGACCCGACAGGCCCAATCACACCAATTGTTGACCTGCCGTTGATCTGAAAGGAAATCGCTGCTGTCAATATTTCACATTTACAGCCTCCAAAAGTTCAGTTTGCTTTTTATTTATTGCATTTTTTTGTTTTTTTGCTTCATTTCGGGTTTTTTTTTTTGGTTCATGCCTGAAAAAACACTGCATTGAACTGCAACCACGCAGCGTCGAACATTACCTCGATTTCTGCTCCTACTGAACGCATGTGTCTGAGCTCAGCAGAGCAATAAATACTTTTCATATGCTTACGGAACCTCCCACAGTCCAAAAACATGCATGTGAGATGAGGTGGGTGTGTGTGTGTGTGTGTGAGTGCAAATGGTTATTTGTTTCTATAGTAGCAGACTGCTAGCCGATTCTTAGCCCATCCAAATTGAAGCCGGATGGCTCTTTTGTAGTCTGAACAGTCACAAATCACATGAAATCTGATTTTTGCAAAACAGATTGTAGTCTGATGTGTCCCAATGTGAATGGTTCCAAACACACCGATGGGCGGTTGACTGTCCGCGACGTCACTCTCACTCCGACGTCGTTGCTACAGCAACCTGTCAGATGGATCAGTTGCCCAGTCTGAACAGAGCCAGATCCTATTTGGACACTTGCTAAAAACAGTGTGGACAGTCAGCCCTAAAAATCAGATTTGAGAAGGAATCTGATTTGAATCAGATTCGCCTGCAGTCTGAACACAGCCAATTTGGGCCTGTGATGACGTGCCGACTGGTCCAGGATGTCACCCTGCCTTCACCCTATGACAGCTGGGAGGCTCCAGCAGACCCCCGTGACCCTCAGTGCAGAGGATGGATGGCTGGATGGATGGATGTTTGCTGAACGTGCAGTGCCTTGCTCGTGGGAGCTCGTCTTCAAGTTATTCTTGGAACTTTGGAAGCTTTTCTCCTCGACCGCCGGCGCCCTCAAAGACGCAAACGCACTCATTTTGAATCGTTTTCCGTGCAGTGTCGGGAAAAATCTCCCTTTTTTCCTGAGCTCAAACATACTTTCAGTGAGTGTGGGGCTAATAGGGTTAATTGTCATGTAAAACCGTCACTGCAGCCAACAGTGCAACCAATCACTCAAAATCTCTCCCTCTCCCTCTCTCCCACACACACACACACACACACACACACACACACACACACACACACACACACACACACACACACACACACACACAGATAGACACCCTCCCATGGGATCTTCTCTTGCCCAGATGGATTTTTTCCCGGTGGCTGTGTGCTCAAGCTTGTATTAGTGTGTGTGTGTGTGTGTCTGTGTGTGTGTGTGTGTGTGTCAGACCCTGGCAGGCCACGAGGGGCTTTGCGGTGAACAAGGCGCATCTTCTCCGTCTAATTAATTTACTATTATATAGCACCTGTTTCAGGCTAGATAGAGCTGCCGTGCACGCACGCACACACACACACACACACACACGTGCGCGCACACGCACTCACACACACACAAATATAAACTAATGAAATTGAGAGGCGGGTGGGGGCCGAGAGGCAGGATGAACGGATGAGGAGAGGAGGAAAATAAAAGAGGCAGATAGAGGGGAAGAAAGAATGGGGGGGTAGGGGGCGAGGAGGGGGGGGGGGGTGAATGAAAAGCGAGAGGAGGAGGGGGAGTGCAGCAGGCAGGGGCGACGGGTAGCGGGGGAGGGTGAGAGGGGGAAACAGTAATAAATGGGTTTTGAACTGATTATATTAAGCCGATCCTTTGATCATGCTTAAGGCCTGAAAATGGAAATATGTTTTCTCTGATGGGGAGGGAGAGGAGGAGGAGGAGAGGAGGAGGGGGAGGAGGCGGGGGGAGGGGGGGTTTATTACACAGCAGCAGCGGCAAATAAAGCCAGGCGCGTGTGTTTTAATAATATTTTCACCTGCTTGATGACTGTAGAAACGACACCGTTTAGCCGTCTTAATGATATGAAAGCTGTGCTGTGTTTTTTCCTCCACTCTGGGCTTGTTTACCGTCTGGAGTCGCTGCTAGAAAGACGCCTGGCGATGCGTTTTAGCCTTTCGACTCGCGCGCAAAAGACAAGGTTGGAGCCTCAGCGATATTTCAAAATGCATTTAGGATCATTTAAAGTTTTGCGCTGTGCAGTGAGGACACAGATCCAGGGCCTGTTTTTGCTCTGTTTAGAGTAGGCATGGGCAAACTATGGCCCGAGGGCCATATGTGGCCCGCTAAGTTTCTTCATCCGGCTGGCCATACTTGAAGAAATTATATTAATGGTAATGAAGTAATATTATAGCTATATTCCATGATTTATTTTTTTCAGTGTTTTAAGAGTCGTTTAAATAAAGAGCTAATTATTGTGAGGCTTCAAAGACACATTCTGTTGTAATGCTTATGTTAATTTTCAATCGACATTAAATCACATGTTTTCTTCATACCCCATGATATATTTTTTCCTCCTATAAGGTGGCTGCCGCTGCTCCGGCCCCTCTGTCAAATTTTGCTCACCATTGTTTCCCCACCAGTCATAAAGTTTGCCCAGCTCTGGCTTAGAGCGCAAAGCTGAGCTTATCTGTTGGTTTACCAGGGGCCCAGAAGTTCCTGCTGCTGGAAAAGTTTGAGAATCCCTGCTCTACGATTCCATGATCTCTGAACTCAGTTTTCACTTTTTCCGTACGACTCCCGACCAGTTCGGCTTTCCAAGACTCGGAACCAATGACGCAATTCTTGTTTGTACTCCCAACAAAACAATCCCAAATATTCCCCTTCACTGTCACCTGCCTGTCAGCTGCCGCCGCTGCACGTCAGGTTCCTTCTGTAATCTTCGGGCGCAACATGGAAACAGTGTCTTATCTGACCGCTGCGCCGCTCCGCCAGACATTAAACGGGTGTATGTTTCCTTCCGTGCATCAGTTCCCCGCCCATTATTTCTGACATCGAAACCGCCCGCCGTCTGTCATCTGTCAGTCGCTCGCGCAATCAGTCGGGAAGTAACACATCATCCCGGGCTGCCGCCTGCGCTTTAATTAAACACAATGCCTTCGCTCTCCCCTCTTCTCCCCGTCCGCGGGAGCGTGTAGGGCGAGGCGTCGACGCCGCGACTCGCCTCCGCGCTCTTTCTTCCTCCCTCCAAGTTCATTAGTTTCCAGCCCGGTGCTCCTCCCCCGATTACCATAACCCGTCAGCCGTGAGACGGCCACAAAACAATTTTCTGCTTGTTTAAAAAAAAAAAAAAAGCGGCGCGGAGGGAAAGAGAAGCAAGCCGAGCCCACCTCCCACGGCGGGGGGAGGGGAGGGGAGGAGAGGTTACGCTCGCTACCTGTGTGTTTTTCTAATGAAGTAAAGAGTAATACAAATGTCTCCTAGAAAGAAAAAAGGGGGTGGGTGGAAATATTGGCAAGTGGGTTTGAACGCTGACAAATACCTGTGTTTGAAATGTGGCGATAACAAGTTAAATATGAGTTGCATGGCTTCCCCCTGCTGGGAGCTCCTCAACATGGCTGCTATTGTTGACATTTATAATAGGGGGGAATGGTCATAAAAGGCCGGTCTAGTAAATCTTGCTTACTTTCAACATCATGCAATTTTTTTCTTCTTACCTGCTTGCCAAAACACTCATTGGAATTGCTAAGGCATTGGTGATACTGGAAAGTGGGAGAGAAGTAGACTTGAAACTGTCAGTTTAAAAACCGACATCGCTGATCACGAAAGTAAAGAGTTTAGCTCATCTAGCCATTCTGTTTGTCCCCTGCACATATTGCATGTTAATCCTCAGTCCCACCACCCAACTAGTTGGAGAAAGTCATGCTACGTGCTGCTACAAGCATGTTTTCTATTTCCTGTCTCGCTGCGTATCCATGTAACCGATAATGGCAGCGGACGCTCAAAGCAGGAAAAAATATGACGGCGTTTGTTTTTCCTGTTGGTTCTCCTAGCAGACAAAAAGAGATTAGAAGAGGCCGTGTTTCATTAAAAGGAAACGGTGGTGTGATTGTGTCCCGCCGTGGACTCTCACCTCAAACGATTCAGTTTGCATTTCAGCCAGCTCTGGGTATTTGTTCTGATAAAATATCTCGCTCTGCATATTAAAATTCGGACCCCTCATTGTTGTTGTTCGTTGACCTGTTAGTTTCGGTTGGATGGCTCTTTTATTATAAAACATGCAAGTTGATTTCAGACCTTTGGCGCCTGCTTTTGTGGACCTGGGAGATGTTCTGGCCACCTTTTGAAAGTGGAAAGAAGAGCAAAAAAATATGATGCATTAAGCAGCAGCTCTTAGTTGGGTCATTTCACCTCACACCCACAAGTTGTGCAGCATGTTTTTTTGGTTGTAGCTCAGTGGTCACAAAGGGGAAAAGGCTCTCTGTAGCGTGTTGATAGCATAACGTCATCCACATAGTTTAGGATCTTCTACGTGCAGCAGAACATCTGGATTCTTGATGTTTCTAGTTTATTTGATTTTCATATTTTCTCATTTTCTTGCAACTCTAAACGAAACTCAAGTACTTTTTGGGGCGAAAAATAGTTGGACATTTTGAAGAAGAAATGGTGACGTCAAGTGGTTACATTTGAGATTGCAGCGTCTTTTACTTTCTCTCCCACTCCTGAGCTTGCCAGTGAACTACGGTGGCCTGCGCATCCAAACTTGGATACCTCGTCCACCTTCTTCTTCATCGGTTTATTTGAAGAGGTGAGTTTTCACCCTAATTGCGAATCGTGCTGTCGGGCGGCAGAATTGTCCACACCGGGCTTCCTTAGAAATATGGCGGTGCAAGATGGAAGCTAACTGGGAGCAAGACCCTTGCTATATGTATTTTCTTATATATGTATCAGAACTGTTCTAAAGGTAAGGAAAACCAAATGATTTTTATTGTATTGCAATTCCACACTTTCATTAATGTATTTATGGGCAGTATATCAGGCTTTTACCAATATAAGAATCACAAATCAAGCCAAATATTACACACTGAACCTTTACAAACGCATTTCATTGTCACTCAGTTCTGCACTTGCACCTCGGCGCTTCATTATGATTTACTATGTTTGTGAAAAATTACAGTGATAATGAGTTATCGTTACTTTTGGAAGCAAATCTAATGCTATGATAATGTAAGTAGTGGTTCCAATTCATTTAGAACTAATGCATATGGCAAGAAATACTGGTTTTCTTATTAATATTTATAGACCTATGCTCTCCTACCTCTTATTACCCCGTGTGTGTGTGTGTGTGTGTGTGTGTGTGTGTGTGTGTGTGTGTGTGTGTGTGTGTGTGTGTGTGTGTGTGTGTGTGTGTGTGTGTGTGTGTGTGTGGGGCACATGCATGTACGGTTACAGTCTGAAGGCTCCCCTACTTACCTTTTCCTGAACAATAGCAGGCTGTGAATAGGAGCAGCTCACGTGTTTTTTTTTTTTTTTTTTAACTATAATGGCCTTGCAGGGCCACACACTTACTGTGTGTGTGTGTGCGTGTGTGTGTGTGTGTGTGTGTGTGTGTGTGTGCGCGCGTGTGTCTGAGAGACATATAGAGACAATGCATGTGCTGTTGGCTGTATAATTACAGGCGTAATCTTACTATGCAGATGGTTTCATTCACCAGAGCGGGGGAGTGGGGAGCCATGTAATGACATAAAGAGTATAGGTTGCGTTATATTAAGAGTAATATAGGCTTACCCTGATTCGTGCAGTTGTAACGGCACTCAGTGACACGGGGGCATGGAGAAAGTTGAAATTACAGTGTATCATTGGACTATAGAACTGACTAAGAATAATAGCAATCCCGCTGCCATTCTGCAGAGACATAAATGCTGCACCGAGGGGTGAAAAGAGAGAGAACAGTACGACTAATTTTACTACACTGTTTGATTTGCACGACTTTGTATGAGCATATGACTTTATACGATGCACGCTAGTTTTCTGACTCATTTCTGCATTGAACTCCTTTGTAAGCAGCTTCATGAAATAATCTAGTAGAATGCTCTGAGGACATTACTAGTGCAGGGAAATCAGTCAGGATGTGCTGAACACATTATGGGATGAAAGAATGAATATCAAGTGTGCTATACGTGGCCGTCATTGCACAAGTTGAATTTAAATCTTTAAAATTGCTAGAAAATGTAAAATTCTAAAACAAAGCTCTGTATTCTAATCACATTTAGTTGTATTTGCTAAACCATAAAATAGGAAACGAAGCATCATGGTTTATTTTAGGGTCTTTTGAACAGCCTGCTGTTGCTGTGTTCACTCAGAATTTTGCAAAGTCAGTCACTTTTAATTAGACATTGGAAATGGTTTTCAATAAACACTGAAATGTTCCTGTACCTGTTCAGCACATCTGACTGATTTTTGTGCACTCATAATGATCACAGAGCACTCCAGATCATTACTTCATAAAACTGGTTATAATGGAGTTCAATGCAGAAATGAGTCAGTGACTCCAAACTTGTAAACAGTAGCTCATACGGTTGATAAAGGTTATTATTGTTGTCTTTTATTTGAACTTGGTGCATTCAATCGACCGCACGTACAACATTTTCTGACTTCACTGACACGCTGCTCGTTGGACAATCAAACCCTGAAGTCTGCGGAGATCTGGTTGACGTCTACACCCGTCGTTGTGGAAAGCCGGTGGAAGCGGCGGCCCTCGTGGCCCCCGGCCTGCCAACGGCCCTCGTGACTCCTCCGATAAATCTCTGCTGCTCTGGTGGCTAATGGGAGTTGCGGCCGGTCGGAGTGGATCTGGGTTAAGACTGCTTTACTCGCCTTCCAGTTATTTGCGGGCCGCTCCAATGGAAAGATAACTGACTTAAAATTTCCGTCGCTTTTTTGTTGACCCTTACATTTGCTTTCTAATAACAACCCCCCAACACGCTCCCTCGCGGGGGTTAAGATCAGTGCCTGGCTTACAGTGCGAGATGGAGATAAAGCCGACGGCCCTCGCAGACGCTGTACTGTAGCTTGCTCCTGTCTCGCTCATTGTCTTGAAAAGATTACAGCGGGATGGGGGGGTACTTTGAGCGATGGAGGAGGAGGAGGAGGAGGAGGGAGGGGCAATGGGGGGCGGGGCAGCGCTGGAATCCTTCAAGCTCAGTATTTAGCAGCCTGTTAATGTACTGGGGGGTGGCGGGATAATACGACGTGTCCACAGGCAGCGTCTTTATGTCCGATGTGTTTTTGAGCAGCTTCTCAGCAGCTTGGCAATGTTTACACACTCTAATAACAAGTGGCGTCTTTCAGGGACCCTCTCGGTCCGCTCGCCATTCAACCGCCAGTCCAGCTTTAGCCCCTAATCCCCCACTCACACCCCCCCCACACACACACCCCTCTCGGAACGCCGGTCCCACACAAAAACACAAGATTTCAATTTTTTTTTCCTCCCCCCTCCTCTGTCCACTGTAATTGCCTGGTTTTTAATTCCACGCACCCCATCAAGCCAAGATTGGAGCTCCAGCCAGATTTCGGCAGAGGAGGAGGAGGTCATCCAGGGACCGGCGGGCGGCGAAGATTTCGGCTGGGGGGGTGTGGGGCGGCAGAGGCACAGATTTGGGGCGGCTTGGAAGCGGAGCTGGGCGGAAGCGGGAGCAGTTTTGAAAAGTGGCCTGCGTGGCTACGATAAAAAGTGGGGAAATTAAAACGCCTTAGTCTGCCTCCGACCGCCATCGTCCTCCATAATCTGCTAAAGTGCCGCGAGGGAGGCCTGCTGGGGGCGCGGATGGACAGACAGATGGACGGATGGTTGGTTGGATGGAGGAGAATGTCGAGTTTGTGGGAATGCAAACTTTCATGTGGTTAGAAGGCTGCTGTGTGGTCACCCAGCTGCGCTGCTGATGGCCAGCCAGTGGAAGTGAGGTGTTGGAGAAGGACTCCACGTTTCCTTTTGTCTTAATCAGAGGGTCACCAACCTGAGGCGCCAGGTCCCAGCACTCACGCTTGAAGAAAGGGTTGGCTTGCCCACAGACTGACTCTAACCTGGAGGTGCAGGCTGGGTTCTCAGGCGGGACACTGCTGCGGAGCTCAAGTGGCTCAGGAAGAAGAAGGATTGCTTTAATTTCCTCTTGAGTTTTGTCTCCCCTGCGACCGTCTCCAGCGCACACCTGTGGGTTGGGAACAGGTGTGCGCTTTACATTTTTCCCACGTTTCGATAGAACAACAACAAAAAAAACTCGCAACAACAAAACGGCGTCTCCATCATCAAAACCGGCATGAAGCTGAAACAATCAGGAGGCATTTAGGCCGAGCGCGTCGCCAGCTGCGCTGCCCATTACCTCCATTCACGCTCAGACACTCGGCGCAGACGCTCCTTTGTGGCTCCCAGACGCTCCCAGAGGCTGAATGGGCGAAGTGAATGTGGCCAGTTGTGAGCAGTTCTCAGCTCTCCGCTTCCCCGTCGCTCATCAAGCTTTTTTTTTTTTTTTCTCCTCGAGCGGCTCCTCCGTTTGTCATCCTCGTCATTAGGCCGCTTTGATCGCACCTCCGCAGACGACTCACCGGCTTTAAACAAAACAGGGATATTGAGGCGGCCGAGCTCTTGTGATTGTATCGCTAATGAGGATCAGGGACGTTGAGTGACGACGGCGACGATGGCGCAATGACAATGTGCAATCTCCGCTCTAACCGGGAGTGGAGACCCATTTTGAAGAGAGCTCTGTCTGTTCACACATCTTTTTATTGTGCAGCGAGTGAGACCAAAGTCAGTAAGGATTCGGCTTAGAAAATGTTATCAAAATTTTTAAAAATGAAATCTATCTATCTATCTATCTATCTATCTATCTATCTGAAAAGTATTCACATTCTGTACTTAAGTAATAGTACAGAGTCAAAGTACTTCAGTCATTACTTTTACTTTGTTAAAAGTACAGATTCAACTCCTTTACTCAAATAAAAGTAAGAAAATACAGTTTCTGAAATGTACTTAAGTAAAAAGTAAACATTATTTATTATTTTTTGCCATTAATGAACCAATACATTTGTTGATCATTTTGCTAAAATGAAAAACTTGTGACTGAATTCTTTTTCAACTGCAGTTTAACTAAACTTATTATAATAAGTATTAGTTATGACTTGTGAGCCATTGTTGGCTGTTTGCACTTGTAATACCAAAAATCAAAGTCTTTCATTTCTACTGTTTTCTCAAAACGTACTGAATGTACTCAAAAGCTGAGTTAAAGTATGATCCAGTTTTATATTGAACTACACAACAGCAGAGTTCAAATAGCTCCACTTCAAACAACAACTATAATACATAAGTGAGTTACTTTGAATAGAATTTGTATCTTTTAAACACAAGACTAATGAGCATATTTTTCAATGTAAGAATTAGAAAGTACAGATATATGTGTGAAATTGTAGGGAGTAAGAAGTACTCTAGTAAAGTTCGGATACCTGAAAATCCACTACCTACAACCTACAGTGACAACATATTTGTCTTGGTTAAAGCAACTAATGTTATGTAGCGCAATACCAGGCTGGCATTTATGAATGAAATTAAAATGTAAAAATGATCTTGAAAACTGTCTTCTGCGCGTAGGCTGATAAAACTCCTGGCACCACATGATCATTTACATGCTGGCATTTCAAAGGTCATCAGGTGGCATCGCATACGTTTCCATCGAGATTCATAGAGATTGCCAGCACCTACAGTAGCAACCCCAGGTCCTTCTTATCTGTAATGGATGCCACTGACGTTTTTCCACGTAAAACCAAATTTCATTACACTTTCATCTTGGTTCCAAGTCAAACATGACAAAAATGACACAAACACATCACTGCAATGCTTCTATGGCTGAGTTGAATTCGCAGATGTTCTGTCTTCTCTCTTTTGTGAGAGGTGGTGGAAAGAAAGTTTATGGAACCCTCATGTATTTACATTTGTGCTGTACTATATTGCACGCCTATAACGAACTTGTTACTTGGGCACCGTGATGGTGACCCCCGACTCTATTCTCGTCTAACTTAGCGCCAGTCTCTTACTGACTAACGTGTGAAGCTACTTGATGTCAGCCTTGAGGTCCCTGGACATTTGAACCGTGATGTGAACATATTCAAAACAGTCTATTAACTGCCACGGCTCTCGGCGGTGAGAAAACCCGAGGCCATCGGCTGCACGATGCATGATTGATATCCATCTTTTTAAATAAATAAATAAATAAAAAATGAAGAAATAAAGAGTCTTTCATTTCAATTTCAAGCAAGTGAATGCGGTTACTGACGTCTGCTTCAAGGACCGTCCCGTCCTGTCCAGTGTGTAGAGACGTGTTTGCCGTGACACGGAGCACTTCATCAATTCCCTGCAGGTCCTAACCTGCGCCTCCGAGGTGACCCGCGCGTCTCAGAGGTTAATAAACTATCCCTCCAACAGCTGAGTGTAATTGACGCACGTGCACGCCTCCTCCCGCCTCGCTGTTTCTTTTTCCCTCCCTCGTCCTCTTCTTCCGTCCTTGGATTCCGACGCCTCTCCCTCATATCTTCACGCCGGGGAAGGTGAAAACTCGCGCGCTGCCTGTTGTGTGTCGCTTTCCTCATCCGAGACCCCCAGTGAAACTATCGCTGTTATCTGCTAACTTTACCACCTGTGCTAAATTGAAGGCGGTGATGCGGAAGAGGAGCCTTCCCCTCGTTTCCCCCTGCGCTCCTCCCTTCTTTCTTCCCATTCAGTCGTCTGCAACCTGGATTTGGTCTCTTTCCCCCCCTTCTCGTCTGATTTACTCCGCCCATTGCTTTTGTGTTGGAGTTTGTTGGTGTGTGTCTGTCTGGGCGAGAGAGAGAGAGAGAGAGAGAGAGGCAGACTGAAGGGCTCAGGAGGTTTAGACAACCCTGAATGAGGAATTCGGCACACGTGGCGAATCTTTGATGGCTGGTGATGGTCTGCTCATAGAGTTGTGTTTTTTCTTTTGTAACACGACTGTTTCAGTTTGGCTGTTTATCACAGATCAACAGCAATGTGCAATTCTCATGCTTACGTTATCTCCAGGGGAGCAAAATCAAAACTTTAGATGAGGGCTATGGCTGCAGGTGAACCAGCTAAAATGACCAGTATTCCAATTTTCCCTCTGTGGTCCAGTTGGACAGCTAAATACACAAAGTGCCTCTTTAAATGCATTTATTGGGTGCATTCACACAAAAGAAGGAACCCGTCTATGAACTTGTGTGGTGCAGTCGACTATGTTTGCACTGGAACTCACAGACTGGACCATGGCAGCACTGTTCAAAGTTTACACTACCAAGTACCTAACAAAGTAGCTGATGAACACACACACATATTTATATGTCCACGACTTCAAGGTTGGCAGTGTTGCCCGTTCTGAGATGCTATTCTTCCTGTTCTGTGTCGTAACCAATGGTTATTGGAGTTACTGTTGCCATTCTGACCTCTGACCCCTAACGCCAGCAAGGCATTTTCCTTTACAAAACCGCCGCTCACTGGATATTTTTCTGTAGTTCAGACCATTTTCTGTCAACAACTTATGACTAATAATGACTAATGACTAAACGATAGAAACAAAGTGACTGTTGAGTGTATGTTGCTGCTAAGGTCTGTTTTTTGTATGTCAGACGTCATTCGCAAATAACGATAACAAAATTAGCAATAAAAAAATAAATAATAATAAAATAAATGAGAGGCATTTTGTGGCCATAATATCAGATTCAATAAAAATGCTGACTAATTTAGTGTGTTCTGCATCATACCGTCATCTTTTCTTTGGATGAACGAACCCTATCAGTACGTACAAGGTTTTAATTTGTGGATGCACAGTCACTGAAAACAGTGGATTCAAATGATTTGCTCAATCTGTTTGCTTTAACAGTCACTGTCAATGTGTTACTCAGTGGCAAAGACTCCATTTACTATTTTGGATTTGCTTTTTACCTCTACCTCTGCTACCGTTGCTAATTATTTGTTCCTACTTTTCTGCAGAAATACACTTTCACTGAGACACATATTGCACACTCACAGTATGTGTTTGCGTAGCTTTTCCACTGTGGCGCCGAGTGGCTCTGTAGCAGAGCGTGTGTGTGTGTGTGTGTGTGTGTGTGTGTGTGTCTTTTGCCACTGGCTGTGACAGAGCATGTACCATGACTCTATAGAAATCTATCTGCCCCAGTAGAATTCACCCCTCACTTCATTTCCTTAATGACTAAAACAGCACTCCTCCTCCTCCTTTGTGCTTAAGCTGAAGCTGTGAACACACACACAGACACACACACACACAAATGCACTCTAAGGCAAATTAAAGTCATTTTCTTTTGTGTACATATTTTTTCGCATAACAAATAGCTTGAATAACAAAATCCCTTCTTTGAAATGCAGCAATACCGTGTGAGAGGATACAAAAAATACTCTTCCTAAAGGTGAATTTCCATTCATCCATCCGTTCTTCCATCCATCCATTTTCTATTCCCACTAATCCTGCACTCGGGGTGGCTGGTGTGTCTGAAGGCCGGCTGTCTTGGTGGAGTTACACACTGGACTAATTGCCAGTTTAGATACACAAACAACAACATGCATTTCGGCCAGTTCAATGTTCCCAATTCGCTTCATGCCTTTGCCTTTGGACTTCATAATGAAGATTGTTGAGAAATCTGCTGTCCTTCCAAAGGCAGCCCAAGTATCTGCATTTGGAATGGATGGGACGTCACTGTGTTAGTGCTTCATTTTTGCATACTGGAAGTCTTTCAAAATGCAAGACTTTTCAACTTTCACTATGTGCTTGGCGCTGCTGCCCGTTATTTATATAACTCACACCCACCTTGGGCTGAGAACCAAACGACAACAAATTTGTGGCACTGACCCAAATTCTCCGATTCCATAGAGTTTCAAACAATGAATCATCTTTCTGTGCCCAATTCTATTATTTCCAAGAAAGTATATCTTAGCATCTGTGAGCCAATAATCATTTGGCGAGATCTAAAGTTGTCAGAGTGTCAGACAAGTAAGTATAAATAATCATATATCCAAACTAAAGAACGTTTGATCCAAAGTTCCTGTCGATTGGCTTCCACGTTAGAAACCTTTCTTTCCGTTTGAGTGAAATTTTGCATGCCAAGTTTAAAGTGTGACTCCAGTTTATTAAGGTGGATGAAAATAAAGCAAAATACAACATGTATGCCGAGGATGTAGAAGTGAAGGATTGTATTTTTGTTTTTCAAGTTGGTTTTAAAAACATTTGGTTTCAAAGGAATTATCGTTCTGGATCCGGAATTGAAGCCAACGTGTTGAAATTGGCAATGGAAAATTTTTTTTTTCAATCATTTCCAGCCCTACATCCATTACATCCTCCTTCTCTCTCTCGAAGCAATTGCAGTGTGTGGAATCTGTATCTGAAAACATCTCAACTAATCCAACAATGGCCTCGTCTATACCTGGAAGACTCTCCCACAAGCAGCTGTCCTCCATCTCCTTTGGGAGTAGTAGGTGAATATTGAGTGGGAACACGTGAAGAGTGTCTCCTAAGTCTTAAAATAGCTTTTGTCAAGGGGCTCCATGGTCGAGTTTCCCACCATTACTGCCATTTGCATGCATGTATCCGGGTGTCTGCACGTATCCTCCTCTGCATGCTGTGTGTGTGTGTATGTGTGTGTGCGTGTGTGCGTGTGTGGGGCTTCTGGGGAGACTGAGGGTGGATAGGTGGTATTTAGACTGCTTATATATATAAATATCCAGCAGTCAGGGAAGGAAGAGAGAGATGAGGTGAAGCCCATTGAAGTGGTTCTGTAAAATAGACTTTGTTCAGGTAGTCACTTTGTTTTCATGCTGATAATATTCATTTAGCGTGGGGGATCCCTCTTCCTTTTCTTCCCCGCTCCTCTTCTTCATCTTGCTCGCCCCGCTTTAGCTCCTGGCCGCGGGATTAGCCACCAGAGAAAATGCAGGGTAAAATTAGCCTGCGGCTGTCCTCCAGGGCCGCGACCATTGATTTTCTGCCAGAGATGGAGAGAAAACGCGGTGCTAAATGTTCCTAATACCGCGGCAGAGGGGGGAATTTTGGTGTCGCTTTGGTTTTTGTTTAGCTACTTTTAGGTTTTCAGTGCCTATTTAGTGCAATGAAACGATATCTTCCTCTATTTTTATAATCTCAAAAATATATTGCAATGTGCCATTATGGTTCATTTGTGAAATGTAATATCAATTTTTTCCCACTAAATTTAATTGGAACTGTTTTGAATGAGGCTTTCCCTTTGCTGTTATTTTAAGCCACATGAAAGTAGTTGTAACTTCCTTCTTAGTGACTCGCTCTGCTTTGACTTTCACTCTGTGTAAGGCTTGCTGTTAAAATCTGTCTTGCAAATAGACACCCCCTGACTTCGCATTATTTAGCGGTTTGTTTGAGTTTGTGTTTGTTTAGTTTTATTAATGGTTGATCATTAAATACTGTGGTGAACTAAGCTTTGATTTGTTTAAATTACTGCTATAAAACCATGCTGATGCTGTTTGAGTTTGGCTGGCATTCCAGCTTCACTGCTTCTTTTGACACACACTCAAATGAGAACAGAGCGCACTCGAATAACAATCGTAGTTGATGGAAGTTTGCTTGCAAAATGTTCCGATTTACCTCTTGGTACACCTTAGAAAATCTAGGCAGAGGCCGAGTCTTTTGTACTGGTCTGATTTGAATGGAATGCATGCAGCTGGGTAAAACTCCTCCGTCTCCAAAAAACCAACTGGCTCTTGTACTGACCATTTTCAGTCAGTAATGGGAACTGGGAACCAGCGTACAAGAGTTTGCTCCGTTAATTAATAAAGCGCTATACTCCCAAGGAGGAACATCTTTTGACAATGAATAAATGAAAAATACAATTTTTGCACTTTTCTTTATGTTGCGGCGACGTGTTTACTTTCCCATTCATTTGTACTGTGGTAAATAGTCCTTGGAACACGCGGCGCGAGTAAACAAGCCCAGTGTTGCGAAACATCGCTGAATTGCATTCAGGCTCAAACTTTCATGAATCTAATGCAATTAAATTAGCGCTGAATGGCCCTCGCGCGCCGATTCTGAGACGTAAAAAGCCTCAGTCAGTGGTGGCATTCACCGCGCTGAAAAGATGTTTAGGACCTAAATACTGCCGCTTCAATGCTGTACGCCAGCGGACGTCTGACACTTATTAGTCGCCCACTTTGTCCGTGCGTAATTGGAAAGAGCGGCACCAAGACGAATGGCGGCGGTTTGATGACGCGACGTCCTCGAAGGTCTTTTGTTCGCAACTCTTTGCCTTTTTGTTCCCCGAGTCCAACATTAATTGGACTTGTGCCGCGGCGGTTCGAATGAGACTTGATGATATTTATAAAGCAATCCGAATGGTTATTGATTGCGTCTTTGTTTTGTGTATACGTGCGACTCTCATCTTTTCGTTTCTTTCTTTAATTCCGGACAGTAAGTCCTTTGAGCAAAGGTCTCGAACCTCCTCCAGGGTCGTCTGTGGGATTACATGGAAACCTCTGCCGGAGTTACCGAGAGGAATTTCACTTTTTCTCTTGTCCCTCCTTCCTCCAACCCTCTTCCTCCCCCCCTACTCGCGCCAACCCGCCCTTCCTCTCCCTCCAGTCGTGTCATCTTGTTCGCGCCCCACCTATCTGTTCGGCTACATCTCCAAGATGCTGTAATTTCCTTGGCCCGGCTTGATGTTTATTGTGAGGCTGAAATTGAAAATGGCCTGTAATGGAGCGAGGCTGGCAGCCCCGGGACCAATTCACAATCTAAATGACTTGCTCCTTTTCAATGGCATCGACTGGAGGGCTCTTTGTGCCGCCTCGTACCTAATCAACCTCTGGTGTGACCCCCAGCTCTCGGGGGCCGCTGTCGGATTAATGATAAAATCATTGGTTCAAACAATTATTCGACCTGAAATGGCTGGCCATTTTATTCTGAAAGTTAAAGAATGTGAAATTAATTTCCTCCCCCCCTCCCCGACCCCCACCGCCTTGCTGTAGCAGTGGCACTTATTGCTGAACTCTGCCCCCTAAACTCTTGATTTCATATGAAAGAGTGCTTTTACTTTATCTAGTCCCCCCACACACACACACACACACACACACACACACACACCCTCCTTCGCTGCATGCGTCGTTGCAAATTGCTTCCCGGGTGTCAGAGTGGCAAGGCTCCAGTCACGCGCTTGTCTTTCTGTCCTCCTGTCTGTCTCGTCTGCCTGTCTTATTTTCTTCTTTTTTTTAAAAAAAAAAAGTCGGTTTGCTAACCAGTTCTGTCCGGTCCAGCGCTCTGCACGCGTGCCTGTCGGTTAACAAAGTCGTTTTGCCACTTTGCCTGTTTTAAACATCTGTGTTTGATGTATACAATAGATGCGCAGGCTGCTGTTTTGCACCTCGATCTCTTGGGGTCACTCTGTGGCGTCAGGGTTGTGTAAAGACCTCTAATACATTCATCTTCTATACCCGCTTATTCCAATTCAGGGTCACGGGGGTCTGCTGGAGCCTATCCCAGCTGTCTTAGGGCGAAGGCAGGGGGACCTCTAATATCTGGTTAGAAAAAAAGGAGACCGAGGGAAATGTGTTGTCAAAGCTCAGATAAGAATAAAGCTATTATGTTGTGCAAAACTCCACAGATAATTTTTTTTGACACATCCTAATATCAGACTAATCATATTTCATACCCTCCTCTAATCTCAATTGAACATTGCAAACCAACTAACTGGTCAGTGTTCGCTGCGATGATTACATTGACATTCTTTATCAACATTTCAAAACAGCACACGTAGACACATCAGAGTCTGAAATGGCCTCTTTAGTTGGACCAGATACCCCACAGTCATTTGTCTTTCCCTTTTCCTTTTGAAAGACTTCTCATATGAACTCTGTAACTGTATCACAGTCATGAGTTTCCTTGACTCGTCATCAATTCCGAAACGATTCCCCCCTGACCTGCACAACACCACACCCATCAATCTGTTCAAAAACAAACTTAATACTCATCTGTTCAGACTTGCACACCGTACTTGAACTGCTGCACCTTTTTTTTTTTTTTTTGCACCCTACAAATGTAAATGTAAATGTAATCAAAAAAAAGTATTATCATTATCATTATTATCATTATTATTATTATTATTGCTATTATATGAGAACCGTTCAATCGGTAGAAAAACCAAATTATGTTTATTGTACTGTGAGTAAACACTTGCATTTATGTATTTTTGGTCGTATGTTCAGCTTTTACCAATATGAAAATCATAAATGAAGCCAAATTTTACACACCTTTAAACATGGAAATATTACATGGTAAGCAACAGGTGAGGGTGATGCTTGCCTTCGTACTTCCCCTGTGCTTTTACTTCTAATCTCCAAATGCATGCTGGGAGAGTGAGTCTGACTGGGTCACAGCAAGTGTCCAGGATGGATGGACTTGTGCTCCCCAATGCTCGGATGAGGCTTTAGTGAACACTTGAGTCTGTCAAACACCACTTGATTACCAGTTACATTTTTAGCATCATTATCGCCATCATCACCACCACCATCACCATCATCATCATCGTCAGTCTGCTTCCCTCTCTTAAGTCTGAGACAATGGGCTCCTCTTATTGAGCTGCAGCCCACTCTGCTCTTCAGCCTCCGCCCGGTCCGATTCTCCCCCAGCAGGCTGCGGTGTGTCTGGGTAATTACCCTCGGATTGATTCTCCTAACGGAGACCATTTCTTCACCTCCTGCAGAATTACTAAGAGGCTTATAATAAGCCGCGCTCACCTCCATAGCTTCCCTAGCTCATGTCTCGGCGAGTCAGAGCCTCTATTGACTTGTTGATGGAGATGCTGGAGCTGTGGTGCGGGCACGGGGAGGAGACTCTCTCTCCCCCCGTTAAGACCTGATCACTGAAAGGCAACCAGCTTCTGATTTCATCACACCTCGGAATAATATATACGGCCCCGTGGAGATTTCTCTCACAGACATCAATGGAAGGTTTTCCTGGACTTTAAACAATCCGACGACCTCCTTCCGGAATGATGCCACTGATAAATAGGACGCCTCTGCGGCAGCAGATACAACTGAAAAAAAGAAAAAAAAAAAAAAAAGAGGCCCAGCTCGCGAAAAGTCTCAATTCCTGCGACGCTGGAAAAGTTTGGGAGGAGAGCTTGAAGTCAAGTCAGGTGACCAGGGACACCGAGGAAGTTTGGCTCTCGCCGCGCTGCCTTCAACAAAACAGGCCTTCATGCTCTGCTAATTATCATTCTGAGGACGCAGCAATTTGTTACTTCCAATCTGCCAGTCAGCAGCGGGGCATGAAGAGGGCCGAGAGCCAGAGAGAACACTGGCTTCCATTCATCCAGTGGAAGCAGGAGCCACTAATGGAGGGTGTGTGCGTGCGTGCGTGTGTGTGTGTGTGTGTGTTGTTATTTCTGTTGTTGTGTGTGTGTTTCCCAATGTAGATAAAACTATCTTCTTGTCCTTGTCTTTTTCTCTCATATCAGACAGTTTAGTTAAAAGGTGCAGTGATCCCCCATTTTTCTTCATAAAGGTTTTGCCGCAGCAATTTTGTTTGTCTCTCCTAAAAATCCAATTGCTCATGTTGTGAAGTGTAACATGACACTGAAAACTGATGTCTGTGTAATCTATTAAAAAATATCACCAACAATAATGTTGCATCTTAATCTTCCACAATAAACTAAATTCTCAATTCTGCGATGCAGAGGTTTGTGACCTGTGCAGCAAAGTAATAGTGCAGTCTTGGAATAAGCTGCTGTTCAGTGCCTGTGTTTGTATTATTTTTTGACTGACAGTGAATACAGGCTGCAATCTTTATTTCACATCAAATAATTTTCATATTTACCATTTCTGTGGGCTGGAATGCGAAAGCAAATGTGAACTTTAATAATTGAAGTTTTCATATCAGTAACATGTGACAAATGTTCTTGGCTCCTTGTCCCCATACTTGATGTGTAGAATTACTCTCAACTGTGACTGAAAGCAAACAGATGAGTCTTCGCTCGATAATTTTCTCATTTTATTTCTTCTTTTCTGTCTGCAGAGTAGAATGTGTGCCGACCAGCATGTCTTTTTATTTCTTTTTTTACACCAACCTAAAACCTCTTTGAATGAAGGGACATGAAAATCAACACAGTCAAACCACTTTCACATTCATCCGCGCTCTTTTCAGGTGCACTTTTCTCATTTTGTTTATGAAAGGAGCAACATTTGCATGGACGCGTCTCAGACTGCTGACCAGTCAGTTTGTTTGTGCTGATGAATATTAACTGAGAAAAATCCCGCTCGGCTGTGGCAAATGAAATCAAATAAATAAACAGAAATACACGGGCATTGAAGAAGCTCTGGAGGTTTCTTTTCTCTTTCAATCTGTCAACCTTTGGTCAGAGCCTGAAGTGACACAACACGAGAGACCAAGCAGACCAGAACCCGAGACCCAAGTCTCCGAAACTTCCGCCTTTCAACCGCTTCCGACTGCTCCGTTCAGCACCCGGGCCTCTCCTCAGCCGTCCCACCTTCCCAGTGTGACAAGCCTTCCCCCTAATGAGGGGGTCTGTTGGGAAAGCAGTGGGGAGTGAAGCATGGATGTGACCTGTGGCACAGTTGGACAGTTTCACTGAACGAGGTGCTTTGTGTGTGTGGAAATCTCTCTGCAGTGATGGACTTGTGTTGTTTTTGCAGGGTTTGATGGAAGTGTAGCTACTGGGTTAAGGTGAATTTATGTGTGTGTGTGTGTGTGTGTGGTTGTGTAATAATGATTCCAAGGCATCTCGCTCTCTGTCCCAGACTTGCTCTTGAACTGCAGCGCGTGCTTCCACATCAAGGATGTGAAGGGTGGAAACGATGCTCTTGGCAATGCAAGCGTGCAGCCATGCAATAGTGCGAGTGTGGCAGTGCGGTGGTAGCACCAGTCATCATTGACTTTGACTCACCCTTCGTCTCTCCCTGCCGTGGTCATTGTAGTCATGTGTTGCGACATTCCCAGAGCTTACTGATCTTCTGAAAAAGATTCAGAATCCACCAAAAAGTTCTTTGAAGAGCCACTGTGTACATTTTCAAGGAATCTGTTGGCATGACATGGTATCTAAAATCAGACGGTTTGTTCCAGTCACTGAAAGTCAATGGGTGCAGTTTCATTGGGACTGGGATCTCTGTGAAAGGAGCTCGAGGGGGAGTCGCCACATACCTCCAGGAGCTCAGGAGATGAGTCATCTTGGCCTTTGAGGATTTTCTCCTGACATCACTGCAGGAAGATGTGAGATCAAACCAGACCACCAATTAAAAAGAAAGTTGTTTACCCTATCCTGTTTTACCATTCGATGCTTGTAAATCACACTGGGCCTATCAAATGTACTCTACCTTTATGTGAAAACAGAGTACATGGAAGCTCTTGAGCTCTATGTTGCTACTTAAAAAAAAAACTAACTAACATGTAATAGCTGGACAATTTGGTGTTACAGCTTATTTTGGTAAAACATAAGTAAATCCAAAATTTCCCCTGATCTGCTGAAGTATATTGATGGTTGTCAAACTAGGAAATTGAATGAGGACTATGGCTGAACACAAAAGAGTGTCAACCTACTAAACAGACAAAAAAAAAAGATCTTTTGGGCCTGAATATTGGGAATTTTGGAAGATCATGTCAGTGTTGTGTGCATTTAGTGCCATTATTCAATTACCAGACGATCAACGGGAACATTGCACTTGTCTTTATTCACCAGCAACAGTGTCTCAACAAAATTGTTGTTGTTCGAAGAGACGTCGCCCTTCCTTTACGCCCTCACTGGGGCTGGAAATCGCCGCGCAATCGTCTTTGTCCAAACATCTCGTTGTTCTTGTTTCTGCCAGAATGATGATTCGACAAAACACAAACTCCTGTTTTTTTGGTCAGTCCAAGTGTTCTGTTATTGCCTTGTACAAATGTGTGTGTGTGTGTGTGTGTGTGTGTGTGTGTGTAGTTTTCAGCCTCCCACCTTGTCACATGGTGGAGGATGGGTCAGCTGTGGGTGGCCTGTGTAAAGGTCAGCTGGCTTAGTAAGCAACCAAGAGGGGTGTGTGTGTGTGCGTGCGTGCGCGTTCGCGTATGTGTGTGTGTGTGTGTGTGTGACGAGCCCATCCTCTGTGTGTGTAAATGTGTATGTGTCAGACTTGGGAAGACAGTGCGTCCTTTCTCCTCCCGAGCTTGCACTGGCTTCTGGGTAATGGCTGACTCAACTCAGACACCATTGAATAAAAGACACACACACACATACACGCACGCACGCACTTCCTTCCAGTAAAACCTTCTCCCACAACGACCACGACCACCGACATGGCAGCGCTTTCAGCGTTGCCACAGTGACGCCTCTGTGTTTTCATGGCAGCTCCTCTGATCTGTGACTTCATCAGGGGAACCGACAGCTGATTGGTGCGCGGCCGGCCGTGACGCATGACGAGCGGGGCGGCTCGGCTAATGGGGGCAGGACGGGGTCATTCACCGCCATGATGACAAAGTGAATTGGAATGACTCGGGGAATTGAGGAGTTGAGGGTCTCGGGATTTGTTCAGTCAGGAGTCGAGCATGAAGTTTCGTCGCCGGGATGTTCTCGTCGCTCGTCATTCAGAAAACATCCATGAAAGCGTATTTTTGCCTTCTATTTTTAATTGATGCTAATTAGATTAATATTAAAATGTTAATACGTCGAGCTTTACAGTCCGTAAAAAGCAGCGAAGACAGCGCTTTGGTAATTGGTCCTGGTGAAATAATTACGTTGCTGCTGTAATGGGTACGAGACTATTTTTAATCAATGGTCAGAGTGTTAAGAGCTTTAGCTGCATCTTAAAGGAACACAAGCATATAATCATTTTTTTTTTTTTTTTTTTATCTAAGACAAACGCAATAATGCATTAGACGCTGCAGTAATGCAATTTTATGGCGTTGATCGATACCTGCCCCACTCTTTCTGTTATGCCCTGCAGAAGGAAGCATGGTTAGCCCTCTGTTTGCAGCCTTGTGAAGAAGCAGCTCTTTTACTGTCACTGTAGGTTTCAGGTCCTGGAGTGTTGAGCAAAGTCTTTCCATCTAGTGCTTTAGTCTGGGTGGGAATGTGTTATGATGGTTTTGTGCATTTGTAAAAAAGGTCTCATATGCTGTTTTTTTTAGCGAATTGTAGTTCTCAATATCCCAATTGACAGTAGGTCATGTGTTTCAGGCTGCATCGACACCAGAGTGCTGCAACAGCAGACGACACAGACTTTGAACTTTGAAGAACTTCAGACGTCTTTTGAGCTGCAAAGTCGTCTTGTCACCAAGAACCGCAGTAAGTCCTGTTTTCTACAACTGCACACTTAAAAACTCCCCTCTGTGTCCTTCTCTGCGACCTCATTGTGTGAGATTACTTGTAGACGTCGTTGATGTTGACTGCGGCGGTCAAAACCTTGAGCCGGTCTCAACCTCTCACCAGAAATCTCCTTTTTTTCTGTTATGAAAACTGCTCAAACAGGCGTTCCCTCGAGAATGTAGAAAAAAAAAATTGCAATACAATACAATTTAAAGGGAACTGGAACACATCTTGGAAAAGTATTTTCATTGATTCAGAATGATCATTTATCAGCTATTAAGCAGCCCATGGGCATCCTCAGTGGAAACCCTTCGTCATCCCCTCATCTCTACCTCTGACCATCGTCTTCTTCGCTCAGATCTGAGTGACACGGCAGAGCCGAGCATCTCTTGCTCTGTTTTTTCCTTCTTCTTCTTCTGACTTGGCCATTTGATGGGAGACAGTGGCTTGCTGGCAGGTGCATGCCATCAAATTACCATCCACACACGCGCGCACAGACACACACACACACACACACACACACACACACACACACACACACACACAAAGGCAGGCCTCTCCTGTGTTGAGAAGGCTGCCATTATCATATCAAAGCGTCTCTCACAGAGACGTGGCAGCGCTTCAATTTAAGCAATTAATGCAGAGAGAGACTCTGTCACACAGCCCAGCAAACCCCCCACTCTCCCCACCACCACCTCGTCCAATCTCCCCCCTCAACCCAACACACACACACACACACACACACACACACACACACACACAAACAGAAGTAGAGATCCAGGGCTCTCTCGTGGCACCCTGAGACAAACAAAGGTGTTGGAGACGAGGATCCATATTCTCAAGGCCATAATGTGTTTTCTCTCTCGCTCTCTCTCTCTCACTCTCCCAGTTCTCCACCAACACTACTGCAAACACACAGGCGCACATGCACACACTGTCACATGTGCACACAAAAGCAATTTGTCCAGCAGCATCCTCCGTTTTGTCTCCAGCTGCAGTGAAGGAATATAGTCAAATTGACCAAATCCTGTTTGATGTCAGTACGTGCCAAGGTTTCCCCTGGCTTAGCGTAGCATGTTCAGACAGGCATCGTAATGATTAGGTCATCCCTTAAATCAGTGCATATGTATAATTATTTGCACTCTGACTCTGAAATTACATCTATTCAAGACCAATATTTAAAAAGACAAAACTCAAAAAATGATAATTTTGCATTTCAAAGTCATTGCGGTCAAATCAAAGTCAGCGCTACATTCATTTTTGCACTGCCAGTGTGAACTGGATAGTTAATGCTGAAAATCAAAAATATTTATAGTGATTGTATTATAATGATTGACCACTAGGGGCGGCAATCTAACCTTGACTCGGTGCAGGAGTTGATGAGGTTCAGTCCAACCTGCAACCTGTTGCAAAACACGTCTTTGCACTAAAGTCACTTCCGCAAATGATCATGTCCAATTTGCTGCAAAAATTCGGAGTGCGTGTTGATTTTGTTATTTGTAAGTGACGCTGAATGTTGCTGAGCTATGACGCTAAGTAAACATTCCTGATTTGAAAAAAAATAAAAAAAACTTTAAACTTTGAAAAACAAACTATGAGTTTAATAACTGAAGTAGGATCACCAGAAATGTGCAATAATTTTTCCCTAATACGAAGTTGTGAACACTGCCATCAGGATCAGACAAGACTCTCTTATCTATTATGTCCAAAGAAATAAAAAAATTCCTTTGCCCTAGTTAGGCTCTCCAACAAGCCTTCCTGTGTGCAGCCAATCTGTTTGACTGTGTTTAGTCTCTCCCACTGATACCCAGAATGCAGCTGAATTGTTCCTTTGGCTTCACCTCCAAAATCCTACATTTCCCAACCGAGCTCAAGACTTGTCGCCGGGCTACCGATCTAAGCAGGCGCCGGAGGATCCTCTTGGAGCCAATCAGCCAGCTTTTAAACCTGAGTATCCACCAATCAGTGGACTCATTGTACCTTTTCCTCCTGGTTAGGAGAAATTGGCCCCTGTCATTTGAGCTTTTCAACAAAATCTCTCCATCATTCATCCCCCCTTGTCCTCCGCAGCCTCTCTCTTTCGCGCTGAATTGTCGTGAAGTACTCTGGGTTTTTTTTTTCTCTCTTTTTTTTCAGAGACAAGACTCTTTATTAGACACAGCTGTTCGGCTGAACCCAGCGAGGCTTGGATTTGCTGCCAAGAGGCTTTTTCTCTCGCTGTTGGTCTGTGCTTCTCGCTCTTTCTGTCAGGTGGGATGCTGGGGGCGATGAATAGACAGTGATGGAGAGCAGCTATGTGGGGCTGTTTGCTGTGAAAACATTGGCTGTGGGCGTTGAGTTTTTTCTGAACAGCCGGCCCACTGAAGAGCAGTGATTTTTTATTTTTTTTTTTTTTTTTTACAGTTTTTTTCTCCTGTGTCTTGTGTGGATACATTCTCAAGGTCTTGACAGATGGCAGTGATGGTAAATACACCAACAAATGGCTGCCAGACGATGGCGACAGATTAAACCAGGAAGCTTTTTTTTTCCCGCACTGCACATCTCTTACTCTATCGTTCATCGGTCCAAATGAATGTCTCTGTCGAAAGCCTGCACCGTTTGTCTTTACCTTCCATTTCATAATTACACCTCACTAAGCTGTTGTAATATAGTCCCATCAATGCTAGAAGGTTTTGAGTACTCTTGTGTCTCCCTACCGCTCATATATACACATGTGCATAGACTCACTGGGTACATTCATAGGTTCACCTTGCTAGTACCGGCTACCTAAGAACGTGGTCGGTATATAGGTTGGATATTTTGTGCGTTCAAAGATGGTATTCTACATGTTTTGGTTGTAACTAATATTTTTCTGAGTTACTGTGGCCTTCCAGTGGTCTCCAACCAGTCTGCCCATTCTCTTCCAAATACTGCTTGCGACCATTCTCTGGAAGGTATAAACATGGAGAGTGTGAAAATCCCAGTAATGCTCAGATCTTCTGGCAACAACCCTGTTCACCAACATTCCAAGTGTCTTCCCACTTCTGATGCTGAGTCTTCACCATGTCTACCTGCCTAAAGGAGCTGCTGGCATGTAATTGGCTGATAGGCTTTTGTGTTAACTTGTAACTGTTAAGGTTTTCCTGAGTGAAGTGACTGGTGCGTGTATGCGTGTGTGTGCATTAGCCCCGTTGTAAATAAAGTCTTCATCCTTTGGGTGCAGGATCTTCAGTTCCAGCAACTGTATGGAAGGATTTACATCATTTGATGTTAGTTAGAGTTAATTAGACACCAGTATTAAGGATGCAAACCACTCGTCTTTTTTCAAATCAGGCAATTTGCTTTTGGGAGGCTTTGACTATATCTTGTTGTAGAACCATAAACTCCATGACACAAAGTGATCCTTCGAGCTTTTGTAATACCTATATACCAATAATACCAGCTACAGTACCTCTCTCTACTGACGGTTTTGAACAAACAAACATTTCTATTGAGTTTTTCAAATGTATGCGCAGCACTTGGAGCACCACAAGTGAAGTGCTAGTGCACTTCCATTATACTCAAGTCTTCTCGCTTGGACATTAATGTTGAAGCACCCGGAGCCTATAGACCTGCTTCACTTAGCTATAGTGACGGTCACAACCTTCACAGCTCAGGGACGAATATGAAGATAAAAGACAATGACAAACCTTGAGCGTCTTGTATTTTCTTTCCCGTAAATTGCTGTTAAATGTGTTGAAAAGAAAGTTGAAACTAATTTCCTCCTCTGCAGTCTCGCCCGACTGTTGATCTCGCAAACCCCCTAAAGTGAGCTGAAAAAAAATTAAATAATGAGCATTTCAGCTGTAAACAGCCTTCCAGCAGTGGGTTCTAAGTAATTATCTCTGTATAATTAGGTCACTGTGGAGCCAGATTATTTGCTCCATGAACGTCACTCATTAAAGCATGTTTAATGTAATGTAAAACTGTACAGTGATACCCAACAATCATTACCGTGTGAAACCTGTAGTGACTCGTGCAAGTACCAAAAGAAAGTCGTGCGAAGCAGCATTGGTTTTTATTTTTCAGAGAAATGAAGTAAAAGACAGATTTAAAGGTGTCCATCGAACAATCCATCCACTACTCCAACCTGCACAATGTGCACACGACGTGTGTTTACTGCTTATCTCACCTGCTCGTTATACATCATTTCGCTTGTGACTGATGTGAAGTACATTTAGGCGATTGCAGTGTTATAGGTTTCTTACAGGTACTCACTGCTCTACCTCACAATGGTGCCAAATTGATAAAAAAATGGAAAAAAAAACCCCCACAAACAAACAAAAATAAAACGATTGTCAGAAGAAAAAAAATGGGGTGGAGGGGCAGCTGCGATTTAAGCTGAAGAGATATCAGTGACCGAAACACTCTCGCTGCTTTTGATAACTCAACCTGTCTGACCTTAACAGCCTGCCCGTCTCTTTTAGCTCCGACCAATAAAATAAGAGATTTGTAATTCTGCCTTTTATCTCTGTCTTGCTGGGGCCTGTCACTCTCCCTCCCTCTCTCTCTCTCTCTCTCTCTCTCTCTCCCCCTCTCTCTCTCTCTCTCTCTCTCTCTCTCTCCTCTCTCTCTCTCTCTCTCTCTCTCTCTCTCTCTCTCTCTCTCTCTCTCTCCTCCTCTCTCTCTCTCTCTCTCTCTCTCTCTCTCTCTCTCTCTCTCTCTCTCTCTCTCTCTCTCTCTCTCTCACTCTCTCTCCCTCTCTCTCTCTCTCTCTCTGCCACTCTCTCTCTCTCTCTCTCTCTCTCTCTCTCTCCCTCTCTCTCTCTCTCTCCCTCTTTCTCTCTCTCTCTGCCACTCTCCCTCTCTCTCTAAGACGCCCCGTGCTTGCATCCGCTGCCTGATGTTTGTGACAGGCGTTGCGATAGCACTGACAGGCTGGAGACGGTTATCAGGACGGGGCCGCCTGACTAAATTGAAAATTGCAAATGAAAATCCCGGCTTTTTTTTTTTTGCTTTTTTTTTTCTATCTTAATAAATAAATAAATAAAAGAATCATCAGCTATTATGTGAGGTGACCTTTTGGCCAGCAGTGATAAAACTCCCAATGACAACACTTGGCTCTGATCCAATTTTGTCCCCTTCCTCCCTTCCTGCCTGTCTGCCTTCCTTCCTTCCAACCATTTCACTTTATAGAACTACTTTGATATTTTCCACAGGTATTCTGTTATTTGAACAACATTCCTCAGCATGTCTTTTTAGAGCAGCCGTGGGCAAACTATGGCCCGTGGGCCATATGTGGCCTGGAGAACATGGGGCGACTGACACAAGTTTCACTGCAGTACAAACACAAATTGTCATATAGACCTAGTATTGGTGTTGTGGTATCGGCACGTATGTCAGGAGTATGAGTAGAGTACTCAACCCCGGTATCAGTACTGATACCTAATACTGGTGTAGGTACAGATACCCAATGCTGGTATCCGCACCGATACCCAATATTGGTATAGGACAGTTTGGGGTTGCCTGACCTGGCCTTAACCAGGTTCAGCTGCTGTTGTCCAATCACAGTGAAGATCAGAGGGCAGGAGCGTGGAGCGTTTGGAGACACAGCAGCCGAGGGAGAGCGGAGCGAGGCTACTAGAAACACTAGGAGTGGATGTCACTTTAAATGGCTTTTCCTGGGTGGGTCACTGTGCACCACAAATGTTGACCGTGTGCCCACGCCTCTGTGTGTGTGTGTGTGTGTCTGTGTGTGTGTGTCTAACACTATCTCAGGAGGGGGAGAGGAAGCGAAGGAACAGAACTGATCCTCTCAGTCTATCAGAGGTCCTATCTGTCTGTAATTGAATTTTCTCCCTCTTCCATTGTTGTCGTCTTTGTCTCTGGGGACTGGATGGTAGATTTTTCTTCTTCTTTTTTTTTTCTCTCGTTGCCTCTCAGAGCTTCAGCAACAAATACATTCTAGAAAATTCCACAGTGCCTCTGTGGTTGATGCTTCATTTATTTATCTTGCCTGAAAGTTGCACATGGACAAAGTATCATCAAAATGCTTATATATATGTATGTATATGTGTGTGTGTGTATGTGTGTGTGTGTGTGTATATATACATTAGCTCTTTGAATCTTAAAACACGAAAAATAATTACAGCCATTTATGACTTACTGACTATTAATATAATTTCTTTAAATTTGGTAGGCCGGATTAAAAAGCTTAACGAGCCGCATATGGACCCCGGGCCGTAGTTTGCCCACCCATGTTCTAGAAAGACATGTCTGGGTTAGCTTCTTTGTGTAGAAGTGTGTCTCATCATGCGCCTAGATGTGTGTGTGTGTGTGTGTGTGTGTGTGTGTGTGTGTGTGTGTGTGTGTGTGCAGCTGTCCCAGGTGTGCGTTATTAATCACATATGAGGACGGTTTGTTTGTCGCGTGCCAAGTTGCAACCCCCCCCACTCCTCCACCCCGAGCTGCGTTCAAGGACTTTTTGTCAGGTGGGAATTACGATGAAGGCACATGACAAAACATTTCATGTGGGCCTCGTTCCCACACTTCTCCGCACACGCCTGGTTCGCTCTCTAAAACCTTCCCTTCCCCTCCCAATACTTTCTCCTTCCTGTTTGTTTTTTGTTCTTCTTTCCAATCCCCTTTTTAATGTTGCCTTTCTATTTATTTTCCCCCCCGTGGGAACATCATCACATCATCCCTCTGGCTCCTTGGAGTAAAAAAAGAGAGAGAAAAAAAAACAAGGCGGACTGTATAATTAATCACACAGCTTCGTCTAATTGGAGATGAATCCACGTTGTCCCTCTTGTAGTGGCTCGCACTCTGTCTCTCTCTCGCACAGATGCAAGAGGAAACGCGCACACGCCTCTCTGGCCTAATAGCAGTTGCTGCAAAATGGTGCAATCCCTGCAAGAGCCCCCTCTCGCCTTGATGAATGTGATGAATGTGACAATAATTAGTGGAGACGGACGAGAGGTAAATTACCACTCACAATGTAATGCTGACCCACTGGAGGCTAAGAGGCAGAGAGGGGGTGTGCGTGTGCGCGCGGGCGTGCGTGCGTGTGTGCGTGAGTGTGTGGGTGTGGGTGTATATGGATGGTGGGGGACCTAAAACAGTCAATCACATGGCAGCAACTCATAGCATTCTGCTATAGAGATATAGTATGGGTATTGTGCATATATATATATATATATATATATATATATATATGATATGTATGTGTGTATATGTATAAATATACATATCTATATATATATATATCTATATATGTATATAGATATATATATATGTATATATATATGTGTGTGTGTGTGTGTGTGTGTATATATGTATACATGTATATGTATACATGTATATGTGTATATATATGTATATGTGTATATATATGTATATGTGTATATATGTATGTACAGTATATATAAAGGATGAAGGAAATGGTTCCAACATGATATCACACAGAAAGAGTTTGTGTCTGATTAATTGTCAAGTGCTTCAGTGGGCTCCAATCTTCCTGAGTCATATCAACATCCAAAGAAGCTTCACTGTCCCCAATTGGTTTCACCCACCTATAATTATAATCGAATGTGTTTATTTTGAAAATGTCTTTTAATGAAGTCACTTTTAATTTAATTTTTGATTTTTGACTGGGGCGGCTGGATAATTTTAATTTCTTCTCAATAGTTTCACAAACTTTGGTCGCTTAAAATAAATGTTGCTTTATTTCAACTCGGAACGTTCACCGTATTTTTTCCAGTCGATTTTTGCTGTATTTTCTAAGCAAGAAAGGTAAAAGCTTCAATATTTCCAATTTTTCTTTAGGTTTTTCTCATTATTTTCATCTCAGACTGTTGACTTCTTACTGCTCACTTTAAGGAAAAAAAAGGGGGGGGGGGGAAGGAAAAAGAAAGCAATATGATAGCAATCGCGGGCACAACGCCTCAGGACTAATTACTGCTCTCTGCCACAAGAGAAGGGAAGAGCGGTGATGGAGGAGAGGAGAGCTGGGCGGAGGGGGGCAGAGATGGTAATTGTTTTCGGCGGAGGCAGTGGGGAGCTATCAGGGTAATAAAGTTAATTAGCAGAACAAACAAGGGGAGTGAGAGAGAGAGAGAGAGAGAGAGAGAGAGAGGGATGACGAGAAGGGAAAAATGGAGAAGATAGATTTGAGGATGATAAACGACGGCAGATCTGACACCACAAGAAAACAGGGAAATCAATTATTGTGTTTTCCTCTGGTGTGGAAAAGACACAAGAGCCACTGCAGGGCTCAACTGAATGGAACCAGAGCTGCTGCTGCTGCTGCTGCCTCCTCCTCCTCCTCCTCCTCTCTCCTCTCTCACGGGCTGCTCAGTTGTCCTTGGGCGTACGTGTGTACGTGTGTATGTGTGTGTGTGTGTGAGAGAGAGAGAGCACAAATAAACTGATTTCACACAAATCAAGACTTATAACCTACAATTTCTGACAAACCAACAAGTGGATTTTTAAACCTAAAAAGTGATTAATTATGTGGTTGTAAAACTATCATGAATTATTTGAAAGCATTAAAAATAGTTTGTTTGGATGAAAATATTCATAAGCAACGACAACTTTGGCCAACCAGCTCCTCCTATCCCTTAATTCACCCTGATTAATTTGATTGCTTCCATATTTATCGGTTATTTCATTCAGCATCCTTCTTAAAGGTCCACCGTGTAAAATATTGTACCATCTAGTGGTAGATAAATATATTGCAAGCAAATAATTAGACAGGATTGAAATAGCAGGTGACTTCAGTGTCACTTAAAACATTTTTTTTTGCCTCAGGAAATTCTATTGGTCCATCCTGGTTTTTTTTTTTTTTTTTTAATGTTCCACTTCATCTGCATATTTTACAGAAGTTCTCTGAGCCGTTCTATGTTCTGGGTTACTAATTGTCTAGTAAATCAGCAAATAAAAGCACAACATTTTGTTATTTTTGGTTTTAAATGGGACATATTAAGCCTTGAAAAACATATTTAAAATCATTTTATTTTTTTCCTTTATCTTTCCGGAGTTCATTAAAATTGACCAGGGGCTACCGATACTTGGCAAACCAAACATAAATGAATAAATGAATAGATAAATCTGATCTACTCTTGTCGCATTTCGTGGAAGATGTTCAATTTGCCTGTCTGTAGATGCTAAATCAAGTTTTAATCTTAAATCCAACAAATATTGCAGGAACACAGAACACCTTCATGCAAACATGGCTGTCGCTGATCATTGTCACTTGCTGCTGAACAAATCAAAGCCTTGAATGTCTGGATCATGTGGTTGTTCACTGTGGCAACCAAGCAGCATCTGGCAGGCCTTCAGGGTTGGGGAAGGGGGGGGTTTGGGGGTTTGGGGGGTGTGGTGACAGGCCAGGTAATGGACCCTGTGTCACTGACATCACATGCATGGGAAATGCTTGCGTTTATGTGAGCGTGTAAGTGAAAAAAAGCAAAGGAAAGAAGGCGGCAGCTCTCTGTGGCGCCGCCGCCGCTGTGCTCTCTCTCTGTCATGTCTCATTTCCGAGATGCTGTGATTCTGTAATTGTACACGGCGTGCTGAGGGCGTCGCTGTGTTGTTGTCGCTGTTGCTTAGGTGTGAATTATTTTCAGCGCTGCTCCCTTATCATGTGGCAGTAAGGCAGACATCGATGGTTGAACAAAAATGGTTACACATACTGTCGTTCTCATTGTAATTTGCAAACAACAGTGTATGCAACCATTACGAACATTATTTCAATACTTTTTAAAAATACAGTTCAAGTTGTAATTACAAATATTGAAAATATTACAAATATTGAAACTATTTTTACACTTCAGAAGTCCTCTGAAGGCAGAACGAGCACCGAGCTGCGAGTGCTGTCACCAACCTTCAGTGCTATTTTTGACGTTGCAAAAATCCTCATTTCCATAACTTAGTTTGAAACCCTGGACTTCCACTGCTTTGTGAGTGATATTGCTCACCTGTACTGTCTGTACTGACATTATTAGCCTGCTTAGTGGTTGTTTACCTTGAAATATTAAGCCTAATTATTGGATCTAGATTAGTCAACCTTAATTGTGGTGTCCTATATTGGAACATACAATTGTGTAGAACAACCCTAACAAACTCTCCCTTTAAGATAAGGTGATGAAAAATTGTGCGACAGGATATAACAATGTGTAACCTATTTCACGTTTGTAGCAATCTTAATGACTCACTGATGATTTCCCATCGCTGCCAGGTGATCTGAAATCTGCCTGTGTGTGTGTTTGATTTCCCGTTTGTTGCGTCCGTTTGTATAGCGATCACGCGATCAACGTGGTTTAGACACATTTTGGCCAAGTCGGAGCTGTTGCTGTTCCGCCGCCTCTCCACTAGAGGTGGACGCTGACAGAGTGACAATGCTGGATTGCTATTTGTTGCTGGGTGCTTTTACCTCAGTGAAAACAATGAGCGGCAATCAAGTGTCGATTTCATTTTTGACCTCGCTTCTCTGACCGTATATTTCTTGTCCCATAGCGTCATTTTTTTTTCCACCAACAGGGGGCCACATGAGCAGCTCTCATGTGGCCCTCTAGTCAAACATGGTCAAGACATCGGCAAACCAACGCCGGCTGTGTTTCCCTAAAATACGCTTCCTTATCAGGGCCGTCTCCTCTCCTTCCTTTTTGTAGCCCCGCTCAAGCAAAAGGTTTTTTTTTTTTTTTTTTTTTTTAAGAAATGTATGTATCATATACAGGACATTGTTTGGTTTGGTTTGGGTTGCCAGGATGCTCTGTGGTCTGGGTGCGCTTGATTCGGTTGTCAGGGAGTGCTTTTTTGGACTGATGTGCTGTTTAGACCATCACCTGGGACATGTGATAGCTTATCAAAGTCTGAGCAGCCCTTCTGGTGCGCGCGCACACACACACACACACACACAAATACATCCGCGCATATATACCTTTCACCCTTTCACCTCCTACAAGAGGACATTGAGCCTTGTGCGCATGTCCTGTCTGTGTGTGTGTGTGTGTGTGTGTGTGTGTGTGTGTTTGCACTGGTCGCCTGGGGAACCCTGGTTGGAAGAACACTTTAACGTCTTGCCTGGCATCACGGCGAACGTCTGTCACCTGACGATGCTGCCACCATGGAGATAACCTTCAGGGTGACAGCCAAAACAAAGACGCACGCACGCACGCACGCACACACACACACACACACACACATACATGCAGGGAAAACACACACACACATGGGACCGCATGCCTGACTGGCCGAACACGCTCAGTAGACTTCACCTGTCGAGTGGGACATCAGGGGATTGGTCCTAATTAGAGCTAATCTATATGTTGATTGATAGCGTCGCCTCAAAGAGATGATCCGACCTCCTGCCAAGAGAGGTCAGCGCATCCTCTCCTGCCCCTCTCTCAAAATCTGGCCATCGAAGCAGCGCGAGGCAACCTCCGGGGAGCGTCTGCTCTGTCACGGTTCCCATCAAAGGAAGAAGAGTATCTGATGATGATCTGCTGCAGAGATCCGATGAGCGATGGAAAGCATCCATTCATAAAGGAGCTTTTCCACCGCTCAGTTTTAGCACTACTCGCTTCTCTCTTCATCGAAGTCATTTTCCACAACAATTGAGTATCACCTCAACCTTGACAGCATTCAGTTACGGTGCCATTTTTGTCCATATCACCATTCGTGATAGTATAGTTAGTTAGTTCACCTTCTCGGGACACATTTTATTTCCCGCTGGTACCCGCGACCGGCTATCAGCTTGGAGACCTCCTGAGAGATTGTTGCCGGTTCCTCCATTGAGCTCCCTTTGAGTTTTCTTTGTCCGCCATCAAACCTGGCAGTTGCTCCACTCAAATCCACTCAGAGCCCTGGGACGCTGCTCCAGCCCTGCAGCTGGGTGTTCCTCGCATCCTTTGTTTCCATCCATTATCTAGAGGTTTTTTTCCTTTTCCAGGTATTCAGCCAAATCACATCTGTCGGTGCTGGATCATCTCTATATTTAAGTTGGAAGTTGCAAATGTTCATAGAAGTAAAATCACTTTAAAAGAAGATCCAAGCATTCGCCAACAAATCAGAGTTCAGCACTACACGTACAAAGTTTGCCTCAAATCCATGATCTGAAAAAAAAAAAAAAAAAACATAAACAAACAAAACAAAGCATAAAATACTTGAAGAATGAAACAGTGTTGTATTTCTTGGATACACTTACATGCAGATGGCAGTGAAAAGTGCCCAGGAGATGCAAACCAGCAATACGAATACAAAACAATAGCAAGAAAATTAAAAATATATAAACTAAACTACAATAATCAACTCAGTCCAGCCCAGTTTCTTCTCCTCAATAGAAGTCACGACAAAGTTATTATTTATAAAAGAGCTAAGTTGTGTTAAGTAAGTACCATTTCTGCAGTAATGACCCTTTTTAAGTTGCAAAGCACGAGAAAACCACAAAACCATTAAGTATCACAGAATAACAAATGGAAAAGTCAACATCGTCTTAAAATTCAAATCTGAACCTTTATCCCTCTGTTGAAGCCAGGCCCGTTGCAAGCTTACCCATTAAAAAAAAAAAATGTAAATGAAACAATGAAACAAATAGTTCAGCCACTCAAAGGACGTGTGAAATTCATGAAATCAGTGAGGTCAAAAATCCCCCCCCCCAAAAAAAGGGCTAACGTCGCCTCTTTAGCATGTGTTTGCTGCGAATAATGCGGCGTCGCTTCCGACGGCGAAGGCACTTGTAAATTTAAAACGCGTTATTCTTCAGCTGACGCGCACACAAACAGCGGTCGCACGCGGGGTGAGAATGCGGCCCCGAGGGCTGGCGGCCGTCCTCCCGGGGGTCCCTGCAGCCCCGTCGTTTTCCCCGCGGTGCACCACTGTCATGTAGATGCCACTCAACGATCATCTCCGCTCAGCACGCCGCCCTTTGTTTCAAGACCCCACCCTGCATCTGTGTGTGTGTGTGTGTGTGGGTGGGTGTAGCTGCGTTTCCATCACCCCTAGAATTGCGCAAATCCTAAATGTCGCAATAAAATAATTGGTCGTGGAAACTTCTGGTCACGTGACCAGTTCACTTCCAGTGAAAATGGCGCATTATGTTTAGACAGGGGAGGAGACGGAATATTTCTTACGAGTAATCAAAGAGAAAAATATTACAGTCATTCTTGACAGCAAACAAACGTAAACGAACAAAAGCAAGCGTAAGAATTAGCTTATCCGCTTCTGAGCATTCAATGTAAAACACCTGCAGATCGCAATTGCACTTTGTCGAAATTTTCGAAATATCGCTTTTATTTTGTGAAAAAACAGCTTGAGTGCGTGTGTGTGTGTGTGTGTGTGTGTGTGCGTGCGTGTAAGAGACAGTGAGTCACAACCCTTGTGTGTGTGTGATGCATGCATATGAGTAAGTACGTAATTCAGTAAGTAGGTAAATACCCCCCCAGCATTTCCTGTCTTATGCAGCTCAGCTCGGCGTTAGCCCGGGTTAGCCGAGGCTTTATCACCTGCTGTCACTGCCTCAGACCTGCTCACTTTGTCCAGACACAACGGCTTTAGCCGGGAGATGAGGATTACCGGCGGTAATGTGTGTTAAGAGCATTAGCTTGAGCCCTGGGTGGTTAATAGATTGTTAGGGAGTGTCAGTGACCAGGAAGTGAATGAAATTAACTTTACCAAATACGTTTGTGGCGCGGGGGCGAGACCGTTGGTGAGGCCCCCTGGTCTACGCGACTCGCACGGCCGTTGATACTGAGTTCGATTGTGCGTCATCGTGTCATCGCACGCTGGGGGTGGGGGAGGTGGTGGTGGTGGTGGGGGGGGGGTTCTGAGCAAGTGAAACAACAAAGGAAAGTGGACTTCATCGGCTTATCCGAAATCCCGCAAACGCAAGTCATAAACAGACTCAGCTGTGAATCTGATGACTCTTGTTTTAGCCTTTGTCGACACGGTGTCGCTTTAATGCGTTTTGTCTGTTTCGATGTTTTCAATCCCCTTCAACAAAGGGGAAATTAGCTGTGTCAAAGTCTACTCATCGCATTAAACAAAAAAACGACAGTGTAACTGTGTCGTTTTGCAGAGTTCCTTTTAACTGAATAACAAAACACAACAAAGCTGTTTTGTTTTGTTTTCAGCGAGTGCACTGATCACTGCAACTCAAATACCACAGATCAAATTTAGGGAAATGTGTGAAGACATTGAAGTAGAAAACTTTAACTTATGTGTTTTTATTGACGCTGTGAGTTGGTCATTGCTTTTCATGTTTTCTCTGGAGTGATTCATTGACTGAAGCCTGGTGTTGAATACTGGAGCCTGAATGTTTGACGCAAAACCTTACTCGAAAGAATTCCTTCATTTTTTAGTTAATTTTTCACTTTCATTCATTACGTTTGGCTTTAAACACACTGACAAACTATATGCATAAATCAATGCGGTGTCCCTTTGGCACACGTCCATTGGTCCAGTGACACGGCCTGATTTGCACTGTAGTTTAATGGAAAGCTACCAGGGTTCCTCAGTTATTCAATCCCTAATGCTAATGCCAATGACCCAAATGATCTGCATGTTTCATTTCAACCAGGGGTGGCACCATTTCCCAAACTAACATTTTTGACCAATAAATAGAGACTTTGGACTGTGTGACTTTCTTTCCAAAATAACGTCATCTTCCGTATTATTATTATCTTTAAGATAGTTGTCTGTTATCATTTCATCATTAGTTTACTCATCTGTTTTTTCACACGCAAACATCACAGTGGGTGTCGGCAGCAGACCAGGTAATGACGGCTATTTTCGGTTCCCCCGCTCGTGACTGGCAGCGTCACGCTGCGACAGATAATCTTCCCCTCCACTCTTGTCTTGTTTTGGAGGGGAGGCCGTGGGGAAGTGGGCAGAGCGCTCCTGTTGTGTGTCAGCGGCGTGCCACTCACGCACCCCTGGGTTCCTCGCGTGTGGACGGGCGAGAGCGTTGCACGCGCGCTCACACACTCGCACAAACGCACCTGCACTGCGAGTTGAGCGGAAGGAAGCCCTTCAGGAAGTGAGAAAATAAACAGCAGTCGGAGGGAATGGAAAGGAGACGGCAACAATGATGCGAAAGAATATAAAATGAATTAATGGTTTAAAAAAGAAAATTCACAGACGCTCTCTGCGCAGTGGTGTTTGTGGCGTGGTTGGATTCACTTCATCAATTTTAATCTAGAAAAATCAATCGAGATACATTTTGCAGTTTCATTGGTATGGATAAAGATCTCCAGACTGACGCCAAATGCAAAATGGGCCTTCGCCGACATGTCCCGTGTCTTTATAAAGTTTGAATATCGCTCGACTGCAATTGCTCGTTATTGTTTTGCATGGCTCTGTGAGTGTGTGTGTGTGTTTGTGTGTCATCCTGTCGACAAACAAACTAACGAGCGGTCTCAGGTTGAGCTGGATCTCGGCAAATTGACACAAACTGTTAAAAAGTTTTCGATACTTGGATATCTTGCAAATAACCTCAGCACCGCCGCTTCAAATCTCTCGGAAGCTTTAAAATCTAATTGAAGTCTGCGCTGGCAAAGAGAGGGAAAATCCTCCACAAAGGATCAGCCACTCTGGCTCAGTAATTGAAAAAGGATATCGCAGAAACTTCTTCTGAAGAAAGATGCATCTGCAAAAGTGTCTGTTGACTCAGACGGAGGAAAATTGAAGATGGGGCTGATACAAATAAATATCCTGTCCGTGTATTTGGCAGTCTCACGGCAACAATCGCGTTAAAAACACTGTCAAAGAGACGTCACGCAAAAGACATTTGCTCTGGCACTGATGCACACAGTAGGTAATGGCAACACTGCAGATACACAGAGAGGAAAGGAAGAAGGGTTCCCTTGTTTCCTCGCTGAAGAGCAAAGCGTCTCGGAGTGTAAAAAAGACACAAGACTAATCACGCTCATTGTGGCCTATTTCCATGGTAACTCTGCACCGAGCGGTAATTTAGCCTCAGCGGCTAACGACACACAGCGAGTCATTATCTGAGCGCCAGGCCAGGGTCTCCTATTTAAAGATTCACACCGCGAGCGGACAATTAGAGAGCAGATTGGTGGGCCGAGGAGAGGAGGAAGAGACGGGCAGAGCGAAGACGAGGCCTGTATGTGGTCATCCAGCCAGTAATGTTGCTCTTATTGATGGAAGGCTGACAGCCTCCATCAGTTCCTCAAATCAGCCATCTGTTCGAATCCAAGGTGTTTGGATAAACAAATGGCATGTAGAAAAAAACATGTAGAAATCAAAACAGACTCAACTTTGAGTAACCGTGATCTCTCATCTTAATGGGATGATCGTATAAAAAGGAGAAGAGAACCGGGCGGATTGTTCATTTTTCAGTCATCATTCAAACAGCCAAGTTCCCTTCACAGGAAGCAGAATTTAAATTTGGTTCCAGTGTAGTTTTGTAGGCCATTATTGAAGAGCAAAACTACAAACAACTTCCTCTCATTTGTAATAAAGTTAGTACACTTACTTGAGGTAGTTTAAGGGCATACCCTCTCACACTGGGCAATCCATGCCATACCCTGGCTTTAGCCTACCTAGTGTGAGTGCTCCCTTTGTCTTTATTGGATCTGAGATAATGGGCAAAATGTTTTCAGGAGACGGGTTTGCCGAATAAATTCTGACTTTGTATGGAAGCATGCTGCAGCTTTTTTGGAGGGCAGGGGACAACACCTGCGGACGAATGAAGTAAATCAGGCTATAGTGCTTTTTGTAGCTTGTAAAACCAATAACAGATGGGGATGCAAATGCTAACTACTGACAGATTATAGTATTTTCAATCATTTCAACTGTTTAAATGTTTTAAGTTGAAAGGTTATTGATCACCAGAACACAGCACAAAACTCAAAATCAATTCATTTTATTTTGTGGGTTGTTTTCTGTCATGTATGTCCCCCAAAAGATGGGATCCTTCGTACACAATATAAAAACATTGGAATGTCAAACTACACAGTATACAAGAGATTTATATATAGTATAGCATAAGTATTTCATAGTTTACTGAGTATAGAAGTAGAATGCCATGGCTAAGGGTAAAGAATTGTTAATTGGGGGTAAAATGTCCGTATTGGAAAGTGAGGGATGGCCTCACTGACTGAGTGAATGTTCTGTGGCCTTCGCAGTGCTTCGTGTTCTACGCTCTTCTAATCTGCAAGCGTGCCGATGCCTCAAAGACTTCCCAGGCATTTTGGAAGGCGACAACAGTATTCCCTCTGTTTTTAGGTTGCATCTCTCCAATCCCTCCTCTTTCCATTGTTGATGCCTCCCTCGCTCTCTCTCTCTCTCTCTCTCTCTCTCTCTCGCTCGCTCCTCCTCTCTCTCTCTCTCTCACACACACACACACACACACACACACACACACAGAGACAAAACAATCCAAAACCACATCACAGCAACTCAAGGTCAATGTCTTATTCAGATATTTTCTGTGTGCGAGTGCGAGTGTGTGTGTGTGTGTGTGTGTGTGTGATGTCTGTCCTGATGCATCCCTCTCTCACTCTCTCTCTCTCTCTCTCTCTCTCTCTCTCTCTCTCTCGCTCTCGCTCTCTGTCCCTCTCCCTCTCTCCCTCTCCCCTTCTCTCTCTGTCAGGCCTTTTATGTGCCTCCTTCAAAAGAAGCTGTCAACTTGTACTGTTTAAGGGCCCACAGGAGGGACAAAAAGCATACTTTGTTGTGTTTTGTTTGCCTGCCGTGGCGTTCAGCCCAGCGAGCGAGCGAGTGAGTGAATGAGTGAGTGAGTGAGTGGAGGGGAGAAACGGGGGGTGGAAAGGAAGAGAGCGAGCGAGAGAGAGAGAGAGAGAGTGTCGGCCTAACATGTAATTTACTGTTTGCCCCACTCTACTGTACATACCTTTAGTTATGCTAATGCAGCTCTTTGTGGGGCTGAGGAGATAGCCATCAATCAGCTGTCAATTGGTCAATTGGAGGGAAAATAGCGAGAGAGAGAGAGAGAGAGAGAGAGAGAGAGAGAGAGAAGGCCCTTGTCTCCCACCACCACCCGCTCCTCGTCCTCTTCTTCTCCTCTGCTACCTAGTGGACTTGGGGGTTTGGGAAAGCCTGGCAACCGGATCCGCATCCGGATCCGGAGTGCAGGTGGAGGGCAGGCTGAAGGAGGAGAATGTGAGCAAGAGTAAATTCAAATGTGCCGAAAAATAAACTTGCAAAATATTTTTTTTTTTTTGTGTGTGTGTGTGTCACTGTTGGCTGTGCGCACAATTAAAGCGTCATTTTTTTCATTTTTCTGAAAAAGGAGAAAGCTTCTTCAGCGCGCCTAATTTTAATTTGACACTTCTCTGCGAACCAGTCGGCCGCCGTCAGCGGAGGAGGAACCCTTCATTACGCTAGCCGAGGTTAGCGCTAAGATAAGCTAACGGGGCCCCATTAGTGCCAGTTCATTTAGCTCGTTAGCCGCAGCCTCGGGGCTGATGACATTCATTACGTATCATTAGCGCACAATTAGCATGTCTCAGCCTGACACCGGCGCTCCCAATGTTACGTGACACTTTTAATCATGTTTTATGAAACGTTTCTGCCGGCGTGACAAGATTTCTGAGTCGTACATGACGTGACGTTCATTACATTAAACAGCTGTAATCATAAAGGCGGCTGCCGGCTGTCGGCTCTCCAGCTCAGAGTCCTGCTCCGTCCTTGTGGGAGGGCAGAGCAGCAAATTGCAGAAGTTAGTTTATTTAAGAGCGTTTTTGCTTTTAAGCAATCCATCCGTGTGTGTGTGTGTGTGTGTGTGTGTGTTTCATACCCTTCCTTGGCTGATAATCTTGAAGAAAAATGCAATTTAAATTTTTTCCATCACATTCCAAAGTGTCAAGGTAAATTCTTTAACCGCGGTTCGGTTCTCATCTGAGGAGCGCTTCCAATTTTTAACAACCTTCACTGTTGCAATAGGACAGATGGGGTTGTGACAGATTGATTTTTTTTTCCTTTTACATGTTAGTTTGACTTTGATACGTTGATACAATATACATCCCATTTACTCTGATATTCATGGATTTCATAGGCTCTTGTCCTTTACAAACACATTTGAGAGCCGTAGGCGATTTTGTTTGTCAGAAATATTCCCTTCCAGAGGACGTTGCAAATGTAAAATCTTCCCAACAGCATACAAGATGCTCCAGTTATAGACCTTGTACCTTTTGAGGCATCAGGTCAGTGGAAATAAAAACATAAAATTCATAAAAAGAGTTAAAGCTCTACAGACTGAAAACATCTGTACTTCCATAAACAGAAACAGTATTGGAAAAAATGGCTTTAACTTCAGGGCGGCCTCAGCCTTTCAGGCATAAACACAGCTAGGATGTATTCATAGGAGTTATTTTTGTATACATTTAATTCATGTTTCATTGTCACATTCTACTGGATGCGAGTTGTGATAACCTGGAAAAGTGTCATCGCAGCATCTCAGCCGTTGTTGCCGTGTGACTTTAACCTGTCCCTGAACGAAAAAAAAAAAAAAAAAATAAAATATCACACGCATGTACACACACGCAGGTACAAACGGTTCTTTTTCTCACCCTGTCACACCTACGATCCCACGGATCCACACAGAGACACAAGGCGCAGAGCAGAGAGGGGGAGCAGTATTGATTTTGCTGTCTCCAGGCTCTGCACAGTGTGTATTCTTCTCGGCTGCCCCTCTGTACACATGCGTGCGCGCCCTCGTGCACGGGTGTGTGTGTGTGTGTGTGTGTGTGTGTGTGTGTGTGTGTGTGTGTGTGTGTGTGTGTGTGTGTGTGTGTGTGTGTGTGTGTGTGGAGACAGGGATTAAGGCCCCTTGCTCGGCTCCGAGATACCATCAGCCATCAACCCTGGTAGTCCGCTTCGGGCTTTCCCGGCTGCCGCATTGTCTATTCTGCTCCGCTATGTGAAAAATGTTGAATATCAACAATGGCTTTCAGTGGTGTATTGTTGAGTTTTTGTATGAACTAATCTTGCCTCAGTGAAAGAGACCTAGGGCTTGGACAAAACGTCTAGAGCCACGGCATTCCTCGCTCGCTCTCCCCCTTGAACGCCGAAGCAGACGGCTGCGGGGCTGAGGGAGGCAGAGAGCCGGGGCCGGAGGAGAGGAAGGGAGGAAGAGAGGAGCAGGTCCTGGGGGGCTGGAGCTCACAGGGGGGCATGCTGGTCTGAGGGAAGGCGGTCTGGGGGTGTGTTAGGGAGGCCAAGGGTGTCTGAAGGTGGGGAGGGCGTGGCGGAGGAAAGGTGAGGCTGCGGCCGGTGGAGGGATGGATGGACGGATGCTGGGTGGAAGGAGGGATGAAGATGGAGGTGATTAGGCCGGCGATGGTGGGTTGGGGGTCCAGGTGAATTGACAGCTGAGGAGTCAGTCCCACCACAGGGTGAATTTTGCGCGGTTCTTTTTTTTCCTCTCCGCTCCCCGCCAACGTCGGAGAAGCTTCTAGCAGGCGAGCGGCTGGTTCAGGCCACCGGCCTCCATGGAGGAGGAGGAGGAGGGAAGAGGAAGAGTTGGAGAGCTCCGGTGGTGGTGGTGGTGGTGGGTGGAGGGGGGGGGGGGGTTCTTTCCTTCTGCCTTCCCTCACATGGATGCTATGGCTCTTTGGACGTCCAATCAGGCGACAGGAGCGCGGGCCCTGTCACAGTGACAGCCGTGACATCACTGCAAGGTAAGCTGTCACCCATCAGCGGAGAGATGAGCTCAGCGACGCAGCCACCGACTCTTCTTCTGCTGCTTCTTCTTCTTTTATGTGCCTTCTTTTCCACTGTTAGGGTTAGGCTCCGCCCACGTAGAGTCCAGGTGTGATGTGTGTACAGGTAGCAGTGTGAGGGATAACTGTCTGAAGGGCTTGCGTGACGTCCAGCCTGGCTGTGTGTGTGTGTGTGTGTGTGTGTGTGTGTGTGTGTGTGTGTGTGTGTGTGTGTGTGTGTGTGTGTGTGTGTGTGTGTGTTGATGGATGTTGTGTTTTGTGTGTGCATCTTGGAGCTGCAGCAGAGCGACACCATGCTAACGGTTGCAGCAACACACACCTGCACATCGAGGGCGTTTTCATTTAATAGCTGCGTTGCTACTTCTGTGTGTTTATTTATTTTCTTTATTTAAATTGTCAGTGTGTTTTTAATCAGACAAAAGTGTAAATCAACCGCCATAAATTACATAGTGGAACGAAAATACTGGAAAAGTCTGCAAAGTCATTTTGTGTGATATTTTTTTTGGTTTTGAGGGAAAACATGTCCAAAATGTTACATTTCAATTCTCCCTTCACGTCAAATTTAGAATATTTTATCATTGCTTTATTTGTTTGGACAGACCAACACTAAACAAAAGGCCGACAATTTCTCATTTTTCCTTAAATGACATTTTCAACCATCCTCTGACATTTTAAGAAAACACAATAAAGACAATAAAACTCTGCGGCCTCTTCACAGCCCTGCCTAAACATTTGACACAACGACAATGCAAATCTTGAAAATGACATTTTGGCCATTTGGAAAGAAATCCTGGTCGCTCATTGCTGTCCACCGCCAGCAGTAACCCTGACCTTTGACCTTCCACTCTCATCTCAAACCTCCTCTCGGCTGCCACTGAGCTCACAACTGATGTTTGTACAGTTGGTTTGGACTCAGCTTTTCATCCATCATCATTATTATTTTTATTTAAATACGCAAGTTATTATTTTTCCTGTTCATTTCCTCCTTGAAACATTCATTTGACAATATGGGGATGTGAGTGTTGCCAGTCGGGTTGTAGCTGTGTGTGTTGCAGCGAAGCTATCAGTTGCTACGACATGCTGTTTTCTGTGTGTGTGTGTGTGTGTGTGTGTGGCATTTTGGGGTCAGTGCCACGGAAACCTGGAATTGAGGAATGGTTGGCTTAACCCCTCACCCCCAGCGCTCACACACACACACACACACACACACACGCAGACGCGCTCTCACGCGGACATGTGAACGGCGGTGCGGTCTAATCGCTGGCCCCCGGTGATTTGTCCTCTCAGCTTGAAGACCTGTCAGTCCTCCCTGCTCTCCTCACAATTACAGCCCTGAACTGAACTAGAAAATCTGCTCCAATCTAGCAATTAGTCCCGAGGCCACTAGCTGTGAGAGGGAGAGAGAGAGTGTGTGTGTGTGTGTGTGTGTGTGTGTGTGTGTGTGTGTGTGTGTGTGTGTGTGTGTGTGTGTGTGTGTGTCCAGTGCTGTTTGTGTGTGAGCCAAACAGGAAGCTTCCAGTGCTTTTTAGAGCCAAACAGGAAGCTGAAGTTCCTTACAAAAAAAAAAAAAAAAAATTGAGTCAGACGGACTCGGATAAATGTATTTATTTTCAGTTGTTGCTGAGTTCAAAAACGGGACTCCTGTCATCTGGCAAAAAGGTCCTGCAGTGTTTCGGTCATTTGTTTCATTTTTCGGCGTTATATATGTGTGTTTATAGTTTAAAAATGCACCGAAAGATTAGAATCAGAAGTTCTGAATCTTTGTATTGCTGACAGGGGAGAAGGTTGCAGGTTGAATCTACATTAAAAACTGAGGTGATGGAGAAAAGCAGGCAACTCTTAACAGCCTCACTGTAGTTCCTGCAAACACACTGTCAAGACATGTCATTTATTTTAATGGGGATCCATCACTTATTGAACTGTTTTTAGTGCTGTGGAACCATATCACATCACTATGGCGACAAGAGTAACGATAAATGTTACACTTCTTGTTTTCTTAGTTTGTGAAGTTACACTCAACCACGTCTGTGATATTTCAAATGCACGGATTTCATCCTGACCCATGTCTGCGTGTTCATCAAGAAATGAATGGTCTCTTGATTTTATGATTGTCACTTAATGTAACTGCTCTTCTCATAAATATTCAATCTCTAACTATTTCAGGGAGTAAAGAGTTTTAAACTGCGTTACAGTTTATATTTTCACTATTTTCACGTTTTGAGAGATTTGAAAGTAGTGCAGTTATTTCCTACCCTGGAGGAAAAGACTCATTCTTGGCCTCCTCGTGTGAATGAAGGCAAGAAGATGGGGAAAATAAAAAGAAGAGTTTGAACATTCAACAACTCCTCGAGTTCCTTCAGTTAACCCTCAAGTGGCATCACAACTATTCTGCAGGCTGCAGTTGCAAACCCAGTCCATATAAATCTAATCTAAATAAACAGTCTATGTTTTCACCTCCACTGAGGAAGATCTGCACCACAACCCACCGTCGACGTGAGAGAAGCAGCAAAAACAGCAGATAAAGTCAGAGAGACGCACGTCGGCCGTCCCGGGTGGATGGATGGGTGAGGATGAGATGGGGGTGGGTGGGAGGGGTGAGGGGGGGTGGACGGTTCCGCAGCTCGGGGGGAGGGGGGGGGGGGTCAGGCCTGACTGGGCAGCGACAGAGACGCTTAGTGCCGCCTGGCTTCCTCCTAAAGACTCGACCTCCACCCCCCTCCCCCCTGCCCCAATCCCCCTCCCCCCTGCCCCCATCCCCCTCCCCCCCCCTCACCCCTCACGCATCCCTCGCCCCCGTGTCCACCCTCTCTCTCCTCCTCTCCTTCGCTCCGCTCTCTCCTCCTTTTGTCCCCCCATCACGTCGCCCTGCGGTTCCTCTCGCTCGCTCGCTCTCTCGCTCGCTCCGTTTCTTTTCCTCCTTTTCCTTTTTTTTCACCCCCCCTTCTCCTCGTTCCTCCGTTCCTCTCACTTCCTGGGACGCACACGCACACCTCCGTCTGGCCCATTACGGACACTCTGAGAGGCGGATGGAGGGATGGAGGGAGAGACGGAGGGGCACAAAAGCCCCCGAGATGCAGCCGTCCGAGCAGAGTGGCTGCCTTTGAAAAGCAGCCGGGCGGCGTCTTAATGCAGCCAGTGGACGGACGGACGGAGGGATGGACTGGGCCGACCGGGAGCCTTTATCCTCCTTCTTTAGCCGAGGCCTGTTTTTTTTTTTCTTCCCCGGCCAGAAAAAGGCACGTCGTGCGCCATGCGCCCCCCCCCCCTCCACCCACCCACCGTACGCCTGATGTTTGAGCAAACGCATTAAGACGCGACGCGGCCGACAGGCAGGCGGATGGAAGGAGGAGAGAGAACGAGTGTGAAGCGCCGCGGCGGAGGCCCGGCGATTAAGAGGCCAGCAGAGAAAAAGTTTCTCCTCCGCCAGAGGAGGAAAAAGGGGGAAGAGAGTCTGAGAGTTCTTTTTTTTTTTTTTTTGCCGTTTTTCTTTCATTGTGCATTTTTAAGACGAAATGCGTTTCGCGTTTCAGGATTCGAGAGTGCGCGGGTTAATAATGGCCCCCCGAGAGAGAAAATATTGACACGCGGCGCATTAGCCGAGCTGAAAGTGCTGCTCGCACCTCTTTGAAAAAGGTGCCGTCTGAAGACGCATATCAAACCCACAATCCAAGACCCCTTCAATACCGCCGCCTTATCATAATATACGGTGTGTATATATTTTTATATATTTATTTTCAGCCGGAGCCCGAAGCTCTTTATTTCGTTCACTTTTTCGCAAAGTTAAAAAAAGAAAATCAATCGTAAACTGAGTTAAAAAAAAAAAAAAGAAAGAAATTACAAATCCATTTCTCTTTGTGACACAACATCAAGGACAAACTCTCTTCTTCCCAACGCATGAGCTGAATGGATTTGCTGTCCGACTCCCTTCTCTTATCGGCCTAATTGTCTGAGCAATTATCGCGGGTTGTGCTCGACGGCATTATTTTGTTGGGGGCGCGGGGGGTCCCGCAAATGATATTTTCTGCTTACACTTATTTACTTGTGTTAGCTGCCTCTTTGTTGTGGGCGGTGTAAGAGTATTATTATGGATTTGGCTCCAAGAGCTTGGCCGCTTTTGCGATTTCGGTACCAGCTGGACTTTGATCAAAAGCAACAAGCTGTAAATCCACTTTAATCAGCGCCGAGTTAGTTTACCGACGAGGAGACTTTTCAGCGCGCGTGGAGAGCCGGTGGGAAGAAAACACGGCGGTGGGGCGTTTGGCCCGACAAACTTTACCAAAATGTTGTTTTAAGTTGCTGAAACTCAATTTTAAATACACTCATCTAGAATAGTCATGAAGGGCAGCTGTGGAGATGTCTGCTTTACCTTAAAGACAATAGTTCTGTAGGTCGCTTCCTTGACTGCATAGACCTGCTGAGCACTTCCTGTTGAAACCCATTCCTCACATCCAGACATGTAGGAGGAGTGTGTGAGTTCACTGAGTGAAGATGTGGCTCGCTAACGCAACCGCTAGGTTTGGCTAGCTTGTGTTGGTGCTGTGGAATTGTTCTGATAGACGGTGAAGAAGCTGAGATGAGGGCACAACGTGAGTAAGTCTTGAGGCCATATTGGGATAATAATATTGGTTGAACACTTTAATATGGAGTAGATGAGTGCTCAGAAACAATAAAGACAAAGACAAAAATGTCAAGCCGTGTCAATGAAGCAAAATGCGTAAAGTGGAATCGGTTTGTTTTCTAAAATACCTTTAAAACCGAAATGATTGATGAATTGTCATTGGACTGATGGACAACAGTAGCGACAGCTGTGCGGTGCTATTAATCTGTTTTAAATGCAAACATGGTGAGTAACCATGTCGCCTTTTCTGCAAAGTCCTGGTTGTTGCAACTGGACCATGTTTTGTTTTCATTTTTCCCCTCAAATAGAGAAATACATGGACAGAGCGTAGTGAAAACTGCTCCTGGCGTGGAGACAAACGTGTGTGTGTTGTGTGTGTGTGTGTGTGTGTGTGTGTGTGTGTATTAGCAGGAGCACGGATAGATGATCAAACAAAGGGGTTAGGAGAGACGAGAGGATGGTTTTATTGCACAACAATAGGTTTAGAAAGCTGGAGCTGATCTGCTGCATACCTACAACAACGGCCAAACACGCACGTACGCACGCACGCACACACACACGCACTACATGTATGCAGGCATTGCACTGGGCCAGTTGAGCACACATGCGTGCGCGTGCTCTCACACACACACACACACACACACACACACACACACACACACACACACACACAGACAAAATGGTCCAATCCGGATGGCCTTCTCCTAAGTCGAGCCAAGTCCATCATCTGTACATACGCACACACACACACACACACACACACACACACACACACAGACCTACAGCCAAATTCCAGTAACAACCAGGCCAACCTCACATTTAACACAGAAACACACACACACACACATGTAAAATGTGGCCACACAGCTCAACCCTCCCACTAGGAGCCACAGAGAGGGCCACCACTGTGTGTGTGTGTGTGTGTGTGTGTGTGTGTGTGGATTGTCACGGCGGTCAGTGCAGAGGCCCTTCCCCGCAGTGAGGGAGTGTGGATGGAGGGATGGAGAGGCAGAGGGAAAGAGGATTAGAGTGATATGGAGACAAAGAACAACAATAGTTTGTCACATTTTGTCAGAGAGGATTTTCATAGAAAAGCTGATTTGGAGTCTGCCACCAACAAACAGCAATCGGAAATACGGGATTTATTACCCAATCAGTTTGAGAAGTTTTAATGTGCGTGTGTGAATGTGAGACTTTCCAGAGGAAACGCGCGTGTCTGCTTCTGCGTCTGACGTAGCCAGTCAGCAAGGAATCTCCACCTCAGGAATTATAACTGGTTTGCACAAACTACATTGAAATTGGCATTAGAAAAATGAGGAATTCAACTCCTGATCAAAGTGAAAGTTCGTCAGCTTGTCCGTGATGAGACACAAACACGACTCAAGCAAACTACCAAGTGATTCCACACGTTATAACACCACCTGCTGAGCAGTGTTCATATTGCTCTTTGTAGTGTCTATTAGTAAAGAAAACAAGTCAAATGGAGTTATCATTGTGTAGTTCAAAATCCCACTATATTTTTTGCCATCTGAGAATGGGGTATTAAACCCTGTTCAAATTAAATTCCTTGTGTATTTGTCACTGGAACCTAATGAATATAAAAGATAATAAAGTTTATTTCTACAAACTCTTCAGTTTGTAAAACAAAAACCTAATTTAGAGTTTCATATTAAAGGGCAAGAGTGATTGTTCTGTTTAAACGCAATCTTTGCACAAAAAAAGGCAATAAACTCAACTAAGTTGGTTGATTGCAGAGCATGAAAATTGAAAAATCACAGTTACAGTATCACGATCTTAACTTCTAACACAACACTTTAGGATCCAAAAGATATTTTGCACAAGCAATTTAAACGAAAATGGAAATTTACAGCCGAAACAAAACCGATTTTTAAGCAACATCCCAGAGTTAAAATTGATGCATTTGAGTCAGTCAGTGAAATGACAGTTTCCCCACGACATTCCACAAAACACACTCACACCTGTTGTTTTAACAAAGAGGCCGATTTCATCAGACGTGATGCTCACTTGTCGAGGCGTCGATGCTCTTTTTGTTTTAACCTCTTGGCTTGCTCAACAAGAGATTCCCACAACACCAAGGCCCCCCGAGACTAAAGCCACTTTCATCTGCGGTTTAGTGAGTGAAAATGTCTCAGCAGCAGCAGCAGCAGCAGCAGCGGGAGGCTCTCAGACAGACGGAGGCGGAGGAACAGCAGGGTCGGTTTGAAGTGAATCAAATGATTTAATGTTTCAGAGACGGCTTCGCCTCTGGGGAACGCAACGATATGGGCTCCTAATTGACACCAGGTCAAATGCTTCCCTCAGTCTCTCTCTCACACACACACACACACACACACACACACACCAGCGTAGCCAGAGCGGCTGAACAAAGGCCTCCGCTGTCTGCAGCTCCATGATGGACGAGCGGCCGTTTCATATTTTACAGGGATTTCGCAGGAGTCAGTGCGTTCCCAGGCCGAGCCTCGGCGCTCGCTCGCTTTCTCCGGGGCTCCCGCCGAACCCTCGGCGGCGACGTGTTTACGAAGCAGCGACGGAAAAAAAAAAAAAAAAAAAGAATCCCCGAATTTTATTAGAGCTGAATCAGCCATTGACGGAGCGCCGCTTAATGGCGGCTCAATGTGATTAGCCGAGGGTTGGAATGTTTTATTACTGTCACTGTGTCAGCTGATTGACAACCCCTCTCCCCAACCCTCCCCCCGGTGGTCCCGATTGTCCCTTGTGTGTGTGTGTGTGGACAGATTATGTGTGGCGGTCGACGCGTTAATGGTCGTAATGGACGTCGTAAATCTCTGTTTACAAGTTTTGGCCCAGTTAGTCGCTCCCGAGGATCGTGGGACAAGTGAACGAGTGATGAGATTGTCCTGCTGGAAACCAGGGCTACTCCAGCGAAATGAGATTAGAATAGAATAGAATAGAATAGAATAGATGTACTTTATTGATCCCAAATTGGCAAACTACGCCGTTGCAGCACTAAAAACAATACAAAAAATAAACTATACAGTAATTACAAGAAACACTGAAGTCCATACAAGAGCAGATGTGCAAAAGACAGTCAATAGTGCAGAGTCAGGGATAAGCAAGGTTTTATAAACCATTAGTGCAACATTTGTCATTGAGTCCGGTAAAAGTCCAGAATATTATCAGTCTGACAGCAGGGAAGAGTGTTCATGTGATGTTGCAGTGGCTCTGGGCAGGAAGCACTTCCTGAAATGTTCCTGTTTTTAAAATAGTGTGAATAGCTTTGTCGTTCTTCACGGCACAGACTGTTGGGCGCAATTAAAGAGACACAAAATAAGAATGGTAATAAATTTAAAAAGCAGCATTGTCACCCATAATTGTCTGTTGTGAACTTGTCAAGGCTTCCTGGTGGTTTGCGAGGAGGTTGCAGTGCACAGAAGAAAGTGTTGTGAGTTTGAAAAAGTTGGATAGGAAATGAAACCGACTTTTTCTTCTGCTCTTTCTGTTTTACTATTGTAAACATTTCTAAATATCAGATTGACTCCGGATACAGAGCTTTGTTTTAGAACAATGCCCGGTCAAATGCTATGGCCCTGACCATTGATTTTTTTTCCTGACATAAAATGTTAGTTGCATCATTTATCCTGATATCCACCATCGTCACAGACATAACTGTCTGTTTGGAGTTGAAATTTTAAAAGGAATATGTATTTTTAGCCTTGGCTGACGGTGGTGAAACACTTGCAGAAACTTCACACAAGACCAGACAACCTTTGTGAAGCTTGTAATATGTCAGCCAATAGGAAACAGAATTTAAGTTCCAGGTTTGAGTTTTGAACCTTCCCAAGGACCAAAAACTAGACAGAAGAAGAATTCTGTCTGGTCAAGAGTTTTATTTCACTGGTATGCTTCATGTTTTGCAGTTCTTTCGAACCTCCCTGCCAGTTATCACTGAGTCATCTCTTCTTAGAACTTTGTTAACAATGTTGTTATTCATGGTCATCCATCGGGAACTTTATGAGGAAACCATTTAAATTGCCCAATGAATCAAAATGAGGCGAACACTGTGCTGGAGTTTCCTCTTCAGTTTCTTGTTGGCCAGTTGTGCTACTTAGCTGTGACTTGAGACATTTGAATTGTTTGATTTCACGAACGGGCCCAATATGGTCTTCTTTTGCAAACCAGGCCCAGTGCACATTTGAGTGAAGCAGCGGACCTCAAAAAAAAGTCTTTGCTCTTTGATGCCTCCGAGCATCACGCTAACGCGAGAAGAAGTCGCTCTCCGTCGGACTCCAGCAGCTCGTTAATTAGTCGCACGTCGCGCTGCTGCCAGTTGCTGATTTCTCCCTGTTTGGGTTAAACATCGTTTAGCTCACATCTAATTATCCTCGGCACCGACACTAATCTGGTTCCCTCTCGGATCAGGTCTGCGTTGCTTCTCTTTTCCCGCTGACTCTCAACCCCGGAGGACTTTATTTATTTTACCCCCCCGCCCTGCTGCAACCGCACGCACGTCATCTTCAAGGGACCTGGGAAACATCTTTGATGCACACCTCACCAAGAAGCTGCGACTCCCATCCCACCCAGATATGTTGGCACGGTCGACGTTACGACTCTTGCGGTGTGTGGATGCTCTGTGGGAGCAGGTGGCGTTCGCGAGCTCAGAAACAAAAGTTGCACAGAAATAAAGTTTGTAAATAAAACCGTAGCGTCGCTACGGTTTTATTTACTGTTGTCTAAATTTTATTGGACTCATTATTTTCAAGCAACGTGATGTACCTTTTTTTTTTTTTTTTTTACTTATTCTGTACATTGGTAAAAATAAATAAATAAAAATAGGATATTAGAAGGTAGTGAGGGAGTTACATTTGCAGGCAGAGAGCATTTTTTTTTACGCCTTCAAGCGAACACCCATGCGAACGTGTAGAACATCTGTTGAATCCGACAGATGATCTTCCTCGCTGTCCTCGCTCATTACGCTCGCACAGTTCTTCACGGCCCTCCAAAAGAAAAAAAAAAAAAAAAAAAGTCAGAGCGGCAGGTGGAGGCCGCCGCCCTCGGAGGGGGAGCCGGTGCAGGTGTCAGAGGCGCCGCCGCAGATGATCAGCTCTCCGCATTTTCAGCCCCTCTGGCTGCGGAAAAAAACACGTCTGAACATCTAATCAGGCGGCGACGGTGGTGGCGACGGTTGTCGAGCTGCCGAGAGAAAACACGCTGATTCCCCAGCGGCGGCATTGTGGCTGAACGCCGGCGCTCTCTATGGGGACGGTAAATGATTTAATTTGAGCGCCAGATGTGGCGTTCAGGCTCGCCCCGAAAAAACACCCGTTCGTCGAGAGGGGAGGCGGATTGGGGGCGGTGGGGGAGGGCGCGAGGAAATGACAGGAAGAGGGGGAGAAACGGTTTGCAAGCGCGGCTGCCGTGAGCGGGTTGCCAGTTTGGGTTGCCTGTGGTGTTTTTCTCCCCCCCTTCCCGCCACTCGTGTATCCTGACGGCTTGAATGGAAATCAATCTGCTTCTACATCTGCCATCTCGAGTGTCGGGGTGGGGGTGGGGGGGTGCAGATGGGCCTTCAACCCCCCCCAACACACACACACACACACACACTCAGCTCGCTGGCAGTCGACCAAACTCAGGTTCCTACTCTCCGACGCTTCCACTCGCTCTCCTTCCTCTCCATCTTCTCCTCTAATCACTCGCTCTCAAGAGTTTTTCTCCCCCCCCACCACCACCACCACCACCCCCCGTCCTGCCGTGACGTCTATCCAAGTCGCTCTGACGAGCAGATGTTTTGGGGTGGTGGTGGTGGGGTCCTCTAATCACCCTCATTGACGCCTCGGAGGGCCCCCGTCGCAGCGCTGAATGGCAAATTAAAGATTTTTTTTTTTTTTTCGTTTTTCCAGATCTCGTCAGTAATTGGCTAAATCGTTCCTAAGCCAGGAGATCACACTTTTTAATCTGCGTCCCAACATGACGGATCGTGAAACGGGAGACGGTGCGTGCGTGCGTGCGTGCGTGCGTGCGTGCTCGTGTCCTCTGCCCTTCCGGCCACTTTTTCTGCCTTTTTCCCCAACTAATACGGAACGTTTGATATTTAACGATTTGCCCCATCAGATTAGCAGACATGAATCGCCTCCTCCTCCTCCTCCTTCTTCGCGTCCTTCTCCTCCTCCACCTCCTCCCCCACTACCACCACCACCACCTCCTCCTCCTCCTCTCCGCTCTCATCTCCTGAGCCCATCTCATCTGCGGCATTAACTCCATTAGCTTGGTAATTGGCTCTCGAGGCGACGTCGACGGAACTCCGAAGGCCACTTAATGTCCATCTAACCCCCAAACTCACCCCCAACCCTCCCCCACCGCCCACCCGACCCTCCAGTCGATCATCTACCTTCCCCAGTAAATAGCATTAACTAGTTGGCCATAGAAATCTGAGGCCACATTAGTGTTATCCTCCCCTCTCAGTCTATTGCCGGGCTTATGAGTCCCGATAGTGGGAGATGATATGGCTAAGTGGATATTTTTTCTCTCCTCCTTCTTCTTCTCCTCCTCCCCCACATCACTCCAAAATGGGGCTTTTCCGAATAACCCCCCTCCCCAACTGTCACAGATGAATATGTAAATTTCTGCGTATGGAGATCGCCGTCCGTTTCTCTTTTTTTTTTTTCTCTCAAACCGAAGCCGGAGAAACCAAATCTGTATTTAAAAGCTGTGGATGTGGAAACTCGGCTCATCACCGTAGCCGACCCCCACTCGGCGCGGACCTCTGCTTTTCATTTCCGCGCAGGAGATGAAATGAAATGTGAAGGGTTTTTTTCTCGTCTTTCCTCTGCGGTGGAAATTCAGACGCTTTTCACTCAAACGTTTTGGCCAGTTTCGCCGCCGCCGCCGCTGCCGTTCCCTTGAGTTCACTCGTTTGTTTTCGGTGTTTTTGCCTCAGACGTCGTTATTGACACACCATGCCGTCATCATTCTGATGGAGATGTAACTCTGCCCTTTCATTTTTTATTTGGTTTGATTCTGTCTATAACTGCAAAAAAAAAAACATTGTTTGGGTGGATTTTGGAATACAGTCAGGAAATCATCTAAATTTCAGAAAACAAAGCACTTCGCAAAAGTTGCCTTGGTTTTCTATTTGTTGTCATGGAATTTCAAAGTAAAATCTTGTTTATTTGTAATTTAGTTTCAGTGTATCTGTATTAATGTGTTTGTGCCAGGAGGTAATTTTTCATTTCTTTTATCAAGACTCAGATTTCATTTTAAAGGCATCATGTCATTAAAGGATCCTTATTTGTCTTTGGACCCCAGTGCAGCACCTGGGCATGTTTCTATTGAAAGAAAAGAAAACAAAATCTGCAGGAAATAAGATAATACTGGAATAAAACTCTGTTTAGCCCCCTGTTTACAGCAGTCTGTCGAAATGCCTTCCTCTTGTATTTAAATGGACAAAAGACAAGGCACTGTGAGGCTGATCTCAGAGATGCAGGAAACAGGACAGTAGGTACCAGGGGAGGTAGCACTGCCATTTATGACATCACCAGGGGCTGGCTTTGGAACTGTCTGCCGTTTTGTTGTTATTTTTCTTTGATATGTAAAGTCTTGGTCTTGGTCTGGGTCTCGAGACTCTGTAGTCTTGATAAAGTCTTGGTCTTGGTCTTGGTCTCGAGACTCTGTAGTCTTGATAAAGTCTTGGTCTCGGTTGGTGGCGTCTAGATTTCAACACTGTTAAGTTCATTCAGGCCTCGGCGCAGCAGAAAACAAACTTTGCGTCCTTGAAAGTTGCGCTGGTGTTTCCCTCGCTATCGTTTCCTCCTGTCGCGTCGGGATTAGATCGGGTGGCGCCCGCTGCCTCTCGGCCTCTGGGTGCCGAGATTAAACCGCTTTTGTTTGAGCGAGTCGGGAGTCGCGGTGCCTCCGTCGACACACACTCACACATCTCACACACACACACACACATGGGCCACCCGGCCCCAAAACATTTAACATTTCTCTTCCCGTTCGCACGCTGTGATTGACGCTCCTGATCCTTCACATCACGACGTCTCACTCTGCTCGGAAACAAAATAAATGTTTACGCATTTGTTGCCCGTGTGACAACCCCACGCCCCCCCGCTCCAGTGTCTCATCTGGGGGATTGTGAGGAGCAGAGTAATTAGTTTGCGATAGAGGAGTCGTTGGTGTGAAATGATAGCTGCGACCCCCCCCCTCCCCAGGAGAGAGACAAATCAATCAATAACTCGCTGATTTATTTCACCACCTTATCGTCTGATTTAATTGCCGAGTCTTTTGTATCTTGCTTGGGAGGTGCTGGTGCTGAGGGGGAGGGGGTAAATAGTGCGAGGAGGCGGAGGGGTGTTGCAGAGATGCAGTAGAGGGAAAAGAACATCAAGTTTCTTCTTGGCACTTCTGTCTGTTGCTGTTATGAGTGTTGTTGTTGTCGTCGTTTTTTTTTGTCTGTCTGTGTGCGACTCTTGGCTGGAGGCGTTGCGAGTCTCTCTGCTCGACTGCAGCGTGTTTACTGCTACGGCAGCACTGGCCCCCATTGGCTCATAACTTAGCAAGAAATAACACACGCACACACACACACACACACACACACATATAAGGGGGAGATGGGGAAGGGGGGGCGCCAATCTTTCCACCATTTATCGGGGAGAAAAAAAATTAATTAGCAATATAAATGCCAGGCTGAGTGCTTTATGCGCAATTGTCTTGCTATCTTTCCAGAAATTAGTCTTTTAAAATGAGTTTGCTGTATTAATCATCTCCTGAAATATTTTTTTGATCACTGAATTAATAGATTTGTGTTGGCTTGCGTGCTTGTGAGTGCGCGCGCGTGCATTTTTTCTATATTTTTTTTTCTTCTTCTCAGGTATTCATTGACATAGGTGATTGCCTCTTAATTACGACGGCGTCCTCCTCCTATTAATTCCAGTGTTGCAGCCTTGCCGCCCGGCCCTGTATCTACTAATTACTTTGCTAATTGAATTTGCTCTCTGTTGCCTGCCTGTTTTTTTTTTTTTTTATTTATTTATTTTTTTTTTAAAGTGCCTGTTTGTTGCCGGGGCCTCATTGTGTCTTTGTTGCAGCTGCTGCTGCTGCTGCTGCTGCTGCTGCTGCTGCTGCTGCCTGCGGGCAGCCAGTGGGATCCAGCGACGCTCGTTTCTCCTCCCGCCATCCGTGTCCCCGAACGTCCCGGACTCGCGTCGTCTCCGCCGCTGCAACCAAGGAGGGAAATTAATTAATGAGAACCCCGCCGCAACAATTACACCCCCCCACCTCCCGCCCCCTGGTGGTATTATTCCGACTCTGCGCCTGCTGCTCCTCCGCTGCCTGTTCAAGGCGGCGTGACTCTTTGACGGGGTGATAAACAGGAAGTGGACGAGAGGGTTTTCCGCACCGCGCCGCCAAACTTTATCGAGATCCACGCAGAAACATAGGTGTCAAACTCTGGCCCGCGGGCGAAACTTGGCTCGCAGTGTAATTATATTTGGCCCGCGAGGAGTCATACAGCACATGTCCCGCTAATACTACAAGTCCCAGAATGCTCTGCTGGTACTTTGGCGCCTCAATCAGAACAGGACCTTGATTGAGGGATATTATTATCACTTCATCGGTTTATTGTTGCTATTTTATTTTAAAATGTGTTATTAGCCAATGAAAAAAAGTGACTGTTGAAATTTAAATCAGAAGGCTGCAACTGAAAAAAGAACCATACGATTTTTCATTTTTTTTATTTTGCAATTTAATTTTGCATGCGTGCAATATTAAGTTATTTATTGTACGGTATTACGTTTTGCTTGTTTCATATTTAGGTTTGGGTCCATACAAAAAGGTTCATTGTCATATCTGGAGGATGATTTTTTTCAGTCAGTATCAATGGCATTTTGTTTCCACTGTGTATTTGAGTTTGCCAGCTCTGCCTTAGAACTATAGCCAAGATTGTCACGACCAGTGGTCCTCAACTGGTGGAGTCTCAGGACCCACATTGTTTCTCTTCTTATCAAGAAGTCACAACGCAAATTTATTCTACAAAAATGGAAAAATAGTGCAACAACCCAGGATGCAGCAGTCTCGGGGGGGCTCGGCTCCCGTTTTCTTGAAGCAACAAGTAGCTTCAGCCATGCAGGAAATAAGGATAATTTACGTTTGTCGCGACTTGAATTTGTTGTTTATCTGTTTGTTTCTTCCTGCGTTTTGTCAGTCAAGCGTTCAGAGCTTCACGCTCATAAAGTCTCTTTACATTTGCATTGCAAACGCAGCGACTCTCTGGCGACTCCTCCTGCCGCCGTCTTCTTTCTTCATCTTGGGGGAAAGGATGCGCTTTCCTTTCTTTACCTGCTGCTGCCTCCTCCACCCCCCCCCCCTCACCTCCCAGCCTCACCCCCCCGCTCAGCCTGCCAGCCCGTCTTTGTGAAAACTTTCTCCCCCCCGTCATATTGATCCCCCTCTCTGCCTCTCCTCCCATCCATCGCTCTCCCTCACCCCTCTCCTTTCCCGCTATTGATCTCTCTCTCCCTTCCTCTCCCTCTCCCTCTCTCTCTCTCTCTCTCCCTCTCTGGTTGCTGCTATCTCGCCCGGCCTTTGTCTCCTTATCAGTGTTTCAGGGTTTATTCTGGCTGCTGCTGTTATTGACAGGCCTCTCGCTCCACGACCAACTAATGCATCCCTAATCCTGCCATTGTTACTCTGGAATGTTCTTTCGCTCTTCCTCTCTCTCTCTCTCTCTCTCTCTCTCTCTCTCTCTCTCTCTCTCTCTCTCTCACACACACACACGTTATGCCATGTTACGCGTGCAAGTTAGCGAGAGGCCACGAGGATGTTGATCCCAGCTTTCTGTTTTGTTGTGAAAGCCATCTATCAATCAAAAGAAGGGCCTGCTGTCTGTGCGCTTTTGTGTGTGTGTGTGTGTGTGTGTGTGTGTGTGTGTGTGCGTGCGGGGAGGCGGGGGCGTGCACGTACGACTTGAGTGACAGGCCAAATCGTGGCTGAGGACGTTTGATAAGCTTGTATTGTCGGGCGTCCCACACACACACACACACACACACACACACACACACACACACACCCAGCCCTCCCCCGCCTCCCTCCACACCTCCACCTCGATAAGAAATACATTCGACTGGAGCTGATAACGGTGTCAGGAGCAGCAAAAGCTCCACTTTAAAGACACGTACGTGCACGCACATGTGCACGGGCTGGCGGCCGTGCACATGTGCGTGCGCTCGCTCTCTCGCGCCCCACAGGAGACGCTCGGCGTCTTTCTTCAAACACGCCGAGCCGGCAGCGATACTCTGGACAAACAGCAGCCGACAAGCGTCGGGGAGAGAGGAGATTCCGATAGCGCTGCTGTGTGTTTGCAGCAGGAGGACGTGCGATACGGCTGCAGCATCACTGGATGAGGTCTGAGCCATCGCAACGCCTCGTGGGTGTGGGTGTGTGTGTGTGTGTACACACAGCGGGGAGAGAATACAGCAATAGGCTTAGAGAGGCCGAGGGCGAGTGTCAGACATCACAAGCAACGCACGCCGCCTCAAAGTCTGACTGGCAGCCGTCACACTCACTGTCACTCCGTCACTCCGTCACTCTGATTGGACTCTGAGTCCAACACGCTGGAGGTTTCCTCCATCTCTGCAGACCCCACTCATTGCTCCTGGCTTAGACACGCCAAAGTGCAAGCAAAGTGGCGAAGTGGTGTCGTTGAAATTACGACAAGGTGATCGAGATCAAGTTGATGCCACGAGATGATTCTTGGCTCGTTGTCCACAACAAAAACGGGGCAGAATGTTGAGAAAACGCTTGCACTCAAGATCCACCCACTCTTCCATCCATCAGTGTTTCACCACATGACCAACCGTCACACCAAAGGAACAGAAACCTTGTACAACGCTGTCTATATATGTTCAGCAATGGAAGCCCTAGTGTGCCAAAAGGAGACACCCACCTTCGTTTTGGAAGTATCGTGAAAACTAGTGCGTTGGGGGTATTGACCACTTCCGATCTACCTCCACATTGAAGGATGTGGAGTTTTGTCAGGTAGCTGTGATGTGTAGATGATGAAGGAATCCTTGTTGACACCGATTGATTATATAGGCGTAAGTTTATTCCAAAAGAAGTCTGGCATCGATCAAAAGTGCTCAACGCTGAGAAGGCCCTGCTGGGCCTGGCAGCCTCCCACTGTCAGATATACCTTCTGTAACATTTTCAATCTCTATTCCAATCTTCATATACGCTCTTCTAACTTATTCAGAGCAGCTGTGATAATGTGTTGAAAATCACAGATATAGGAAACTGAATTCAACCCCCTGACCTTGTTGTTCAGCCAGTCTGATGTTCCACAGCTGCACTGAGCCACTTGTCTGAATGAAGTATCAGGTGAAAAAGGAGCATTTTAGTAATTGAAAAGTTTCAGCTAGAGCAACAAAAGGTTTGTCTTCCACACTGTGGGATGTTGGGTGTTGTGTGTTGAGGTGGGCTGCTGTCCCTTTTATTTATCTGAACATTGAGCTTAAGAGCATCCAAATAGGCACACCGCGTCTTATTAGTTGTAATACAACATTCGAATCTAAGAAAAACAGATTCATGTTTATCCAATAAGCCGCGGCGCCCTTGAATCACCGCGACCAGACAGCGACCCAACTCTCTCCCGATACCAGGCGGAATTGCGCTTGTGAAAGTAGCACATAGATGAGAACGCGCTCATAGACAGTGGGGTGAGGGGGGGGCGTCCGCCCGCCGTCCATCAGCGCATCTTATACTCACTTCACAAGAAGAAAAGAGGGCCGAGAGATGGAGAGGCCGAAGCAGCTTTGGCACAAAACAACATTTGCACAAGTCGTTCCATTAGCGCGAGCGGGAGAACAGTGACCTGTGAAGAGATTTCAGGAATGAGGCCGGCGCGGCCGTGGAGATAAAGGCAAAGGGGGCCAAGAAGGAGAGAGAGAGAGAGAGAGAGAGAGAGGGAGAGGAGGGAGCGCGACAAAGATAAAAAAAAAAAAAAAAGGGAGAGTGCGAGAGAGAGTGAAATTACCAGAGGGCAGGAGAAAAGAGGGTTATTGTGCATGTGCATTAACAGGGTGTATGATGAAGTTAGTTTTTGGTGTGTGTGTGTGTGTGTGTGTGTGTGTGTGTGTGTGCACTGACTGGGGGGCTAAGGAGTTGGAGGGGGTGGGTGGGGCGGTGTGGGTGCGAGGGGAAATCAATGGCAAATTACACGCGCTCTGCTGGCCCATTGTACAGTATGGCCGCCATATCCTAAAGAAGCCACTTCCAAGACGATGCAGCCAAATGGTGGACGGGACTTCCAAGATCATTTTTATTGATTTTGAGGGGCTGTCAATAGAGGTGGGGTGGGGAGGGGGAGGAGGAGGTGAGGATGTGTGTCACAGGAGCGACACAATAGGCCCCCGAGACCTCGGCTTTTTGTCCCTGTCCACACATTAACAACCCCCCCCCACCCCACCCCCCGTCCCACGCATTTTTCATTTACATTAGCGCCCGGATGGGCGAGCGAAGGACGGTGGGGTGGGGGAGAGAGAGAGAAAGAGAGGGAGAGTGTTTTTTTTTCTTCTTTTTCCTACATTAGAGAAACGCTCCAGAGGCAAATGTCCCGACTTGTTCAGGTTGTTCAGTGCCCAGAAATATATTTTTTCTTTTTTTATTTTATTTTCTTTTTTTTTTTTTGCAACAAACTTCTTCTTTTTTTTTTTCCCCGCATGGCAGCTAATGGGAGCCGAAGCCGTTTGAGTGGTGTCATTTGAAGGCACTTTGAAGTGATTGATGTGTTCAGCCAGAAAGAATTCAGCCACATTGAAGTCTCGAAACTGTCTTTAAGTGTCTTAAAAGAATAATAATAATAATAATAATAAAAAATATCAAAGCCCGGGCCGATATCAATTCAGCTCTTCCTTTTTCAACTTTTTTTTTTTGGTTTCCAGGAAAAAAACGCCATCAAAGACGACGCTTCTGCACACGACACGTATTCCAACAGGGAAACGCACTGATGTATTCAGAGTGATTCTTCCAATACAGTCGGACAGTAACGGAGTGTCAACGCAGTGTTGGTTAATCACTGCGCGGCACTCGGCGTGTTTTTGATGTGGGGTTCTTCACGACCCGCAGACGTTACGTTGCTTACACGCCTAAATAAATAAATAAATAAATAAATAAATAAAGCAGCAACTGGTAGCTGGCTGACAGCATAATGAGCTTCATCAGCCAACATATGTGTGTGTTACATGATAAACCATGCCTGCATGTGACTTTGATTCTATTAAACGGTGTGTGTGTGTGTGTGTGTGTGTGTTTGTGTGTGTGGGTATCACAGAGTGACATGGCAGCGCTAAAAGCAGCAGATGTTAACCGTAGGAGGCTAAAACATGACAGATCGGAGTGCTAAACTACAAGGCAAACACGCATACACACACACACACACACGTGCACATGCTTTCAGTCATACATAATTACCACACTTGTGTAATAATCCCCGGCAGTTAACAGGCATGAACCAATTCCGCTAATATGCATATATGCTGGGGAACGAACACACACACACACACACACACACACACACACACACACACACATGCTGCTTGTCATGACGTTGACTTGCATTCAGTTGCAATTCCTTCAAACAGCCCAACATCCCAAAATATGAATAAAAATAAAGCTCGGCTCAGCTGCTGCCTTGTCTGTTCAGCCTTCTCATCTGAAAACGTGAGGATAAAATGGACAGAATCTCCTCATTTGCTGAAATTGTCCTCATTCTGTTTGATTGATCGATTAGATGACTCATAACTCAGGCCTCAGAAAGCCATAATACCTGAAGAAACGCACACGCACACACTTTTTAATACAGATGTTGGCATCTGTTGCCTGTAAGTGAAAGCAGCGAGTCCACAATAAAGTAGCACAGAACTACTGAAGAGGAAAAAGGCCTTTCAATTCCACTCTCACCTATTTGAAAGGTGAAATATTCCAATAATTTCTCTGAAACTTCTGAACTCGGATGGTTTGTCAAAGCAACTTTTTTTTTTTAAGCGAGGCTTCAGGGAGTTTCAGACAAAGTTTTTCAAATTTTCTGATGGGAATGATTTTTAAAAGCAGGGCCCCGTCCCACCAGCAGGCATTTTGACTTGTCGCCGAAACAAAGAAGCACAGCTGCTCCTGTTAATGTGGCTCCATTTGGTGGGAGCGACAGCCGCGGCAGAGTGACACTGAGTCAGCGTGGAGCATTTCCAAACCAAAAATACTAAAGTGCTAAACAGAATTAAGCCATCATTTTTTTGTATTTTTAATTGAAACGCATGCTTTTGTGCTGTGACGAGAGGGGGGAAAAAAACTATTTAAAATAAAAGTTTCAATTCTTGTAACTTGTCTTGTGCCTTTTATACGAGTGTTTACTGCGCGGGGGAAGGTTTGGTCCGTAATGGTGCAACATGCTGTTCCCACATTTTTTAAAAGTGCGAGCGAAAGAATGCACGGCCATGCCGTCCTTCTCTTCAGAAAAGGTCCTAATGAACTGTTAACCGGCACAATGTCGCAATAAAAACCAACACCAACAATAATAAAAAAAACATATTTTGATGCCTCTCGAAACATTTTTGGTATTTACACTTGCGTGCGTCTGGTATGCCAAGCGCCGTCTCCGTTGACTCTCGCAAAGAAAAGGAACAAGGCTGCGGTTTTCCTGCGCCGCAATTAATGTGTTTGAAAAAAAAAAAAAATGTTTTTGTTTCTTTTAATTGCACACTTTCACAAACTGTGCAGAGAACATCAACCACTCAGACCCTCACCTCTGAAAACTTCCTTATCCATCTCCCTCACCTGCTTTTGCACTCAGTCACCTTCTGCCCTCAGTTGGTTTGAAGCAGCCAGGAAGTGACTGTGCTGAGCTGCACAGCCACAAACCACAAAAAGCAGAGGTGGCAAAAGTATTCACATTCTGTACTTCAGTGGAAGTACAGACATTTTTCACTGTGAAAAAGAAATACTTTGGTAAAACCAAAAGTTCAACTCTTTTATTCAGTAAAAACTTTTTTTTTTTTGTGCCGTGAATGAAACAACACATTCATTGCTAATTTTGCAAAAATGTTAAAGTTCTAACAAAATAATCTGGACTGAACTGACCAGAGGTCTTGCATGAGCATCTAGAAGCAAGAAGTTGAAAGTGCAGATATTTGTTTTTATATTTTGTTTAAATGTAGGGAGTAAAATTAAGAAGTTGTCAGAAAAAGAAGTACTCAAGTAAAGTACAGCTACTTGAAAAATCTAGAAAAAAAAGAAGAAAAAGCAACTACGATGCCGACAAAGTCCAGTAGTGTTAATGTGTTCTCACCACGGACCTTGACAAGAGTTACACGACACATACACAACAGTGCAATGTGCCTGACAAGCAGCTGATGTGCAGGAACTACTGTGATTGGTCCGATTAACTGAGCCCCCCGCCCCGCCCCCCTCTTCTCCAACTGCTTCTTCTGGGCTCTTTAACATGCGGACGCATCAGATAAACGCAGAGGGATGTCAGAAATGTTCCATCTGGCAGAACAAAGTTGAACCTTCTTTGCTTCGCACACATCTGTTTACTGGCCACACGCACGGCGGGTAAAGCAAACAGTCTCGGCTTATTTTCCCGTGGACCCGAACGCATCGCAGCGTCCCTTTATGAGCTGGTTGTGAAATTCAACGGGTGCTGTTTAAATGGGATGGGGGACAAGTTTAGTGCGTGCGTGTGTGTGTGTGTGTGTGTGTGTGTGTGTGTCCAGAGAATGTCAAGTCGCAACTTCTTGCTCCGACCGCAGACGTGGATGTCTTCCTGAAATGTTCTCACATTACCAGCGAGGTGCGAGGAGTCTCAGCCCCAAGACAAACACTGTGGCCTTTATGGGGGAGCTGCACCTTATACACTCTGAGTGCTGCAGACTGTGTGTGTGTGTGTGTGTGTGTGTGTGTGTGTGTGTGTGTGTGTGTGTGTGTGTGTGTGTGTGTGTGTGGCCACTAGAAACCAGTAAACCGTAATTACTACCTCTCTCGTGTTCATTCAGTCACTTTGTGAGAAGAGACATTTTTTAAAGAAACTATTCTGAATATTAAGATAAGATGCTCCTTTATTAGTCCCACATGGGGAAATTGCATTCACTCTGCATCCTACACCTGGTTGAAATACAAAAGTTTCCCCCATTTGAAACGATGCACCGTTCAAATCCAGGCTGGGCGCTCAGTGCTCTAGATCTATATTAGCAACAGACATGTGTGAAATTGGTGTCTTTTTTTTTTTTTTTTCGAGACATGAAACAAGTAAAGCTGTTGAAAACTCCATGAAGTTTTCCGCTCTGACAAATATTGCTGAAAGAAATGCGCTGGGTCGAGCGATGCTAAAGGACATTCCTCCTCTGTTTAACTCGGGTAAACCTGTTCGTAAAACAGACGGCAAAAAGAGGCTGAAGGGGCAGTCTTCAAATATTGACAGGCTCGCGAGAAGTGCAGCTTTCTGAAGGGAATGTCCTGCGGTACATTTGACACCATACTGTGACAGTAAATAAAGAGAGGAGGTAAACATCTGGGTGGTAGTAAAGGTGAAGTGTGTTTAGTGTCCGCCGGAGGGGCGGAGCCCCTGGATTTTATTCCTGTCCATGCGTTTAGGCGTCCACCCTTTCCTTCTAATTTAAAATCTCCTTTAGTATGTGTTTAAAATTTCATACCATGAGAAGAAAGGCCGCGCTGTGCTGTCGCTACTTTGCTTTTACTTTTTCTGGATGAAGATCTTTGGCGATGTCGCTACATCGTTGGGGACGATGTTGAGGTTGCAGCTTGGTAGCAGCTCTGGTGTCATGGAGATGCAGGGTCAGATTAGATTGTGGAAAAAGGAAAACGTATTAACTTATAATGGAAGAGAAATGCAGCCACTTTGAGCCTTGGGTGTATTTGCCTGTCGGTCAACACCCAACGCCTCATTCACTCGTAGTACTGCGTGGGCTGATGGATTTCAAGTCATTGCTTATTTTTAGGGATACACCGATACCGATACCAGTAGGGGGTCACAATAGTGATACTGGGGTTGAGTACTCTACTTGTAGTCGTAAAATACGTACCGATACCACGACATTAGTGTACTGCAGAGACACTAGCGACAGTTGCCCCATGATGTAGCGTAAGCAAGTAATTCTATAATATGTAAAGTACTCAGTATCGGTATCGGTGAGTACTGAAATGCAAGTACTTGTATTTTACTCGTTTTGTAAAAAAAGTGTTATTGTTGCATCCCTGGTTACTTTAATAGAGCAATTTGCTCATCAAGTTCCAACCTGTGTTTCTCCATGGAGAGCAAAGAACCAAAAAAACAACATAAAAATCTAATAATTGCAGAACTCTTTCTGTCGAAGCTTGTCAAAGTGTTCCTGCCAAACCCTGTGAAATGAGGTGAAAATGCTACAAAACCATTGATGCACGTGTGCGTCCGTCCGCCAACCCCCACATCATCCGTGTGTGTTTGTCCAGAGTCCAGCTCTGTCTCATTCCCCTGCTAACCTTGAGCGTGTGCAGGTCCAAACCTCTGCTCTCCTCCCCTCTTGTTAATCAGATGCCATGCTGCTCAGTCACTCTGTCAGAAGACAAGCCAACACGCTCTCACAGTGCAACCGCCGCCATCTGTGTGTGTTTCTGCCAAGCTTAAATCTTCCTGCTTTTTTTCCTGTTGCCTCGGTGTCTCCGCACCCAAGTGACCATGGCTTATATTCTTCCCCCAGCGCAGGGCGCGCGCAGACGCACACGCACAGGCACTAACAAGCACACGCACACACGCACACACACACGCACACACACACACACCATTAAGCAAGATCATGATTGAGTTTGTTCATTTTTTTCTAAATATTTCCCCATTGAAATACAGTAATGCCAAAATAGTACATAATAGTGCTTTACATTTGCTTTAGATTTCATGTCATTACGACAGAGAATAAAATACTTTCCAGATTTCTGTTTAACTTTAAATGCTAAAACACTACACTGTTGTTTTTTAATTTTGTTTTTTGCAAAACACAAGATTTACTGGTTATGACTAAAAGTTTTACTCTTTCATACTTAGCCAAACAATTTATTTCAGTAGTTTGACAGCCATGTAGATGGTTTTACACTGCTGGTATTTTAACCCTTCTCCCTCTAACCTCAATGTCAAAAGTAATATGTACATTTGGATCAAATCAAAAGGAAACTGAAAGTTCTTGTATTTGTGTTTCAGTGAATGAACTATTTATTGTGGGCATGTAAGTGACTTCTATTATCATAGTTGACCATTCTCAATAACAGATGATTTGCACATTAAAAAAAAATATTTGTACCAGAAAAGCCTCCTGTGGACCAGTGTTGCACAAAGCACTTTGGTGTTTTAGCACAGATGCTAATTTTCATGTCAAAAAAAATAAACAAACATTTTAGAAAATTGCTTCAGGTCTATTTGCTGTCGAATTAAGGCTGTCACTTTAATATTTGTGAATCAGTTTTCCGAAGACAAACCAATAATTGAACATTAAACAAAACCAATTGAATTCGAATCCTTGAAACGTATGCTTCCTTGAAAGAAAATGACTTTGAAGCGAATGAAAAGAAAATCGAGGGGTGGCAGTTGAGTTTGAGAGCTTGTGTTGCAGCAATAGATACAGTGCTCAGAAACGTCACCACTCAGATTAAAATATGTGCGTATGTGGAGGCACGAGCGGAGGCTTCATCCCAGCTCAGTAGCGGCTAGCTAGCGGCTAAATGACTCGACACACTTCATTAGCGGCGATGAGGTGAGCTGCTCATCTCCTCATTGTTAGCTCGTGCTAAGCTGCAGTAATCCCAAACAAAGAGCCGGGGCCTCACAGCAGCCTGCGTGGATTAGACAGCTTTCTAGAAACATCCGAGAGAGATTCATTCTCATTCAAATTGGCCTGTAAACAAAACCAGCGGTGGCCGGGAGAGAGATGAGAGTGAGAGAGAGCGGGGAGATGAGGGTGTGATGGAGTGAGAGAGAGAGAGCAGGGAATCGGCTCGCGTGTTGACGTGTGTAATGTAGCCGCAGTTTGTTTTTGTGTGTCAGATACGTTGGCTGAGGCCTCAGAGTGAGTTTTAAACCCCTGCTAGCCTCCACACTCAGAGACTGTAGCTGCCTTTCCATTACAGTTTTTCACAAAATAAAAGCAATATTTCGAAAATTTCGACAAAGTGCAATTGGAATTTGCAGGTGTTTCTATTGAGCGGTGTGAAGCGCATCAGTCGTAGTTCTCGTAAAATCTCATCCCACAAGATTCTTGCGGGAATTACATTTGCTTTTGTTTGTTTGTTTGCTGTCAAGGATGGTTGTTGTATTTTTCTTTTAGATTATTTGTAAAGAATATTCCGTCTCCTCCTCCGTACAAACATCACATGCTATTTTGACTTGAAGTGAACTGGTTACGTTATGTCCGACCCTCCTCGTCTCTCCATTCCTCAATAACTCATCCTGTATCTCATCTTTTCTGCAATGAAATGTCTCATGAAACCAATATGTTTCACTTGAATGTAGCACTAAATCACTAATGTGTTGTTACTTTTTTACTTTTTCACGGGCTGGTTCAGCTTAAACACTAATATCTTAGATATTTTGAGACGTGCTGTCAGGTCTTTGGTGTCTTCCTCCGAGCCAGATGTTGCCGCTCTTAGCTGTTCACCAGATGCATCACTTTCCCACTTTTCAGACAAACTGTCAGCGTTTATTTTTCCTTTCACTACTAATCTGACTTTCATCATCATTACCCATCAAACGACTGGTGGGATACTTTAAAGAAGGCGTCTTGGTATCACTGATCCGAGTATGTGATGCTTTGATTGGACGTCCTGCCAGAGCTCCCGACATATTAGCCATCAATCGCCGTTTCCGATGATGACGGTCAGCAAGGAATCAGTTAATAGTGTCTTTAGATCGTTATTAGCCGTCAATCCCACGAGCCACGTTAGCCTTTTAGGCTCGTCTTTTTTTTTTTTTTTTTTTTGGAAATGGTGTCAGCGATGTGATTGGCTGATCTGATGACCGCAGGAACGTGCCTGTCGGCGATCGTCATTGAGATACGCTGCTTGAAAATGTCAGTCTCATAGCTGGTCAAATACTAACTGTCAGTCAAGTGTCGGGGTTTCGCTTGTCGTTAAGTGGCCCTTGAAATTGCTTGAAGTAATCCCGTAATCGCATATTTAAACGCCACAGCCTTTAATCTATAAAAAGCAGATTCCAAATCTGCGGAAAATATCATGTAACGTCTTGGGAATAATCCAGGTCTGAGGGAGTGACTGGCCTAAATCAGCCACATTTCAGCCTGTGATCGCAAGGGCGGCTGATCTAGATCTTTATGGGATGTTGGCTGCTGCTGGAAAAAAATGAAGTGTTTTTATTTTTACTGCACTTTTAAAAGTGCTTATTTTTGAGTTGTGACTAAAAGTGTACGGTGCCTTATCGTCAAGGGAGACCAACAGGCGCCTCAAAGCTGTTTATGTTGCATTCCTCAATAATGAGATGCTACCGAGGTGTCCTGCTGTTGTTCTGTAAATTGCCAGCTGTGTGTGTGTGTGTGTGTGTGTGCGCGCGCCTTTCCTCGTGGCCGCTCCCCGTACTAGCAGCGGCAGAACTGACTGTCCGTCGCGCTACCGATGGTCAGCAGTTCACTTTTACGCTCTAATCCGCAACTTCACCTCTGCATGTCGGCACTTTTTCGCACTGTGAAGATGTTTGTTCTCCAGCAGATAACGTTTAAGAAGCCCCGTTCCGTATTAATATTTCTGTTGGTGTGGGAATTTCTTTTTTTGAAAAATCATCCATTATAAACGAGACTTGTTGATAGCTGCGAGAGACTTCTTATAACTTTACCAATACTTACAGCTAGTTTTGTTACAGCTGCCCTGCCGAGCCTTATCCGTGCATTCCAAATGTATTTTGGCACAACACCTAAACTGTCCACCATCCATCCATCCATCCATCCATCCATCCATCCATCCATCCATCCATCCTTCCATCCATCCATCCACTTCCTATCCCTGCCTCTTGCCCTCAGGGTCAGAGGTTGCTTAAATTTTTCCCAGGTGTCTTAGCAAAGGCAGAGTTACACACTGACCAAGTCACTGGCTTGTCAGCACAGAGAGACAAAGTCGCATCAACACTTTCGCCTGTGAATGTTCTCAGTCCAACAGGTCACCTTAGTGTAGAAGAGTTAAGCTGATCTAAGTGGACTCTGCGTGTCGTTGAGGTGAGAGAGAAGCCACGCGGGCCTTTCTGAATAGTCTGAACCATAAACAGGATAATATATCAGTTAACGAAACATTTAGGTTATATCTGTTCTCCTCAAACTTGCAATGATTCTGACCAAAGCAAACCATCTTTCACCATTATCGTTCTTTAAGAGCAGGCGGGATGGTTTAAGAGGGACCTTGAAGTTGTGCATTGATGACAGTCCAGAACACCCACCAGGTTCTCTGAGTCTTCAGTTGACCTGCTGTACTGCATCAGTGTATTCCACCAGAACACAAGAAACTTGACATTTGTCAGCAGCTTTCATCATGACTGTAGATGAGTTTTGTGAACTTGAACCCACAACCAACTTTTTGAAAGTGTCTGTGAAGCTTCTCAGTCGTCCAGGTCGTCTAAATGCAATGCAACGGCTATCAAAGGCTTTCAGATCAGAGGCGAAACGTCTTGAAGATCGCAAGAACAAGTCCGGCTGCCCCAACTTAACCTTCCTGCTTTTTAAAAAGCGTTTTAGTTTTCTGCTTTATATGACCTCGTTTTCAAGTTCAAGTTTATAGCTGAAGGTCATTACGGGGTAGAGAGAATCTTAACATGGCATTCAGACATTAGATTGTTCTTACCAAAAGCTATTAGGTTTTGTTTGTTTGTTTGTTTTCTTAACTTTTGGTCCTGAGGAGAAATAACATTTTTCTCTTAAACTGAAGTCTGAGAACCTCCTGACTGACGCATCCCACATTGTTTCAGCAGAAAGGCCAGTAAGAGTGTGAATGCATAAAATCAGTTAATTGTGGCCATCGTCGTTGGTGATTGACAGGTGGACACACACACACACACACACACGGAGCACTATGGAGATGCACAAACAAAAAAAAAAAGGGAAAAGCCCCAGCGTGGATCTCCCATCAGGCCTTGCAGCGGCGAGAGATGACAAAAACACACGAGGCAGACGCAGCAAATGTGTCCACTCTCATGCATATGGAGATGCTAATAGGGGTGTGTGTGTGTGTGTGTGTGTGTGTGTGTGTGTGTGTGTGTGTGTGTGTGCGTGTGTGTGTGTGTGTGCGCGTGCGTGTGTGAATATGTGTATAGAAAGTGCCTATGAAAAAGGCATTAGCATTCAGCGGCGATGATGGCGATGATGAGGAGGGTCTTTCTAAAGGCTCTCCTGGCGCCGCCCTCCTGGCCCCTCTCTTTCTCTCCCTCCTGTGTGGATGGGTTTATAATTAAAAGTGCTCCAGCTCTTCAGACCCAGGCACGTATCAGTCGGATGCAGAGCCAAATACATATTCCGTGTGCACATCACGGCGGCTCTCAGCAGCGCCCATCTCCTCCCCGTCGCCGTCGCCGCCGCCTCCTCGCCGTGTTTTGTGTTTTGCGTCTCGCTTCGGTTTTGTTGTGAAATTTGCTTCTTTCTCTTCCCCTCGGCCCGGTTCTGTTTTTCTGCAACATGTACGACCAAAGAACTCCTGTCGCAACCTGTTTTGTCCTTTGATTTTTTGCAGTGCTGTGTAAGTGTAAATGAGGTCATGGTTAATTTGAATTTCAAGGACTAATAGCATCACGGGATGAACTCAAAATTCTTGGAACGTTATTGATGTTCCTGTGGGTGCGCACAGGTGGATTTGGCTGGAAATGATGTTGTGTTGTTGAGAAATGTTACACATTAATAGAAATTCGACAGCGAGTGTGTAAAAAAGCTTTTTTTCAACGCTGTTGAATGACTTGGATAAGTATAATAATCATAAAAAAATGTTTTTACCTACTTATTTAAGGTTAGTTAATAATTCAAAGTAATGTTAAAATCACTCGACTTCCTGTGGTATTTCCTGATGAAGGAAATAAGAAAAGCTACAATCAAAGCTGCATCCACTAAATTCTGCTGCATCTAAACAATATCACATTGTTTGCCATTTTTTCATGAAATCTAATAAACTTTTACAACATTTAGAATGTTTCCAGTTTTAAGGAGGCAGCTGGTTTGTGTGTTTGTGTCGGGGGGAGCGGGTGGGGGGCTTTGGACGGATAACGGCAACAAAATGAAATACTGTGCGTGTGTGTGTGTGTGTGTGTGTGTGTGTGTGTGTGTGTGTGTGTGATGCCACGGCAGACGAGTCGAAATAAGCCTCTTCACTCTTCCCCTCACCTCTCCACACCTCCATTATTCCCCTTTTCTTGTCCCCTCCGATCATTCTCCCTTCATCCCCTTTCTCCGACTGACCCCCAGCCCCCCGCACCCCTCTCACGCACACGCACACACACACACACACACACACACACACACACACACACCTCTGGCCTCCACCTCCACCGGCAGGCCCGTGTGATGGACAGGCTGTCCCCTCACCTTGTAACGATCACTGACATCCAATATGTTTGGCTTTGGGATCATCCCCTGCGAGTCCATTGTGCTGTCTGTTAAACGCTTTATTGATTAGCCGTGAGTTAATTACAAATTACATCAGGCGTGGGCGGCGAGAGCTCCGCCGTCTGCACGGATCCATCCTGCACGGAGGATCAAACGCAAGGCGACCACACACACACACACACACCTGCAGAAGGGGAGTTGATATGGCCTTGGCAGGTTACATTAGTATACCTGAACACCCCCCCCACCACCACCACCACCTCCACATTAACATCCATGCATTTGTTCCATTTCACAGGGCCTCGTCAACGCTTTAGGGGCCGTGCAATATTTCCTGGCTGATTGTAGTGCAAACTGTAGATTTGGAATCAGGATGTCTGCCCCCCCCCCCACCCAGCCTGGCACCCCTTCACACCCCCAGGCCTCCACCCCCCACTTCCTCTGCAAGGCACTGACACACCCAGAATGCCTAATTCTACCGGGCACAACTTAACTCAACCCTGTGCAAAATGATGACACTGTGCCAAATCCAGTGCAGACCTTTGCAGGCTAATGTATTCTGGTTTTAAGCTCCATTGTCGAAAAAAAAAAATAGGGAGGGGGGGGGATCCATAACAGGCATGCACCTGACCTGACCTGCTGCATTCCCTCACAAAACCAAGACTTGCGTCACCTGCAAAAAAATTGAAGGAATGCTTGTTCAATAATAATAATAATAATAATAATAATAATAATAATAATAATAATAATAATAATAATGATAATAATAATAATAATAATAATAAGCTGCAAAAAGCAACCACTTTGTAGAGCCCCTTTTCCTTTTCATGCCGTGTCAGTTTCTCTTTGACATTGCCGTGTGCTTTGTGCAAAAGGAAAAAAAGGAGCGAAAAAAAAATCTTTATCAAATCCCCATTCTGAGGCTTTCAATAAGGCAGGCCATTACCTCACTGGCGCTTTTGTTCGGCCTATACAAGAGAGAACAAAATGGTTATTCAGGAGGACGCTTTAGATTTTTATTGTGGGCTCGCTATTCACAAAGAGCACCGTTATTGTATTAAAAAGAACCATCTGTGGCAGAAACAATGGCTTCAAATTATCTGTGAATACCCAGTGAACAAAATATAAAGCTTTTTTCCCTGCTCATTATGTGGGCTAAGCTAGGGGGTGGAAGATAGGAGAGGAGAGCCATAGACTTTGCTATAACTGACTTTTGTTGTTCTTGCTTGCATTCTTCTCCTTTTTAAATCGGCCCCCTTTTCACATTGTGTGTCGCCGTAAACGGCTTTTCTTGTTGCAGGGCTCGCCGAAAGGAGACAGCGGAGCTCCAGACAGGCAGCGGCGGCGGGGCTCCGCGGGGCTGCAACGCCGGACACGGCGCGCCGGCTGCGGGCAGCGGGCAGCGGCGCCGCCCAGGGACTACAGCCGGGGAGCCGCAGCCGGAGCCGGAGCCGGGCAGCCAGGAAGGAGGGAGGGACGCCGGCATGCCGGAGCTACTTGGCGGACTTTTCACGGCCGGCGACCCGGACATGTGGAGCTTGCCGAGCCGAGCCGGGCCGAGCCGGGCCGAGGGGAAGTAAAAAGAGGAAGAGGCTGCTTCGGATGGAGGCTGAGCGATGAAACGGCATCGGGTTTAATGTGTGCTAATCACGGCCAAGAGGAAGACGACTGACTCCCTTCACTGGCAGTAAGTTGGAGAGAGTGCGGCGGCGGAGAGCAGAAGCCCTGGGTGTGTCGCTCTCCGTGTGTGTGCGTGCGTGTGTGTGCGTGCGTGCGTGTCGGTGTGTGTTTGGGAGCCGCTGTGTATGTAAAACACGCAGTGTTGTGGAATGACAGTTGTTGTGCAGTGGAGTTGTTGTCGGTCGGCTGCTTTCACAGGATGCAGGGAGCTCCGACCTTCAACTCTCCCGCTTTATGTTTTACAGCTGTTTAGAGCTTTGAAATATTACGCGTCATGAGAATATGATTTTTCGTGCTGTTTTAAATATTTTAATAATCAATTATTTTCAATCGAATCGCAGTGCTGCGCGGCTAAACGTGCACTTTCTTTAGTTTGCGTGTTGTTGTTTTGTTTTTGTTTTTTTTACAATTTTTCTATATATTTTTATCCATCTTAAAAATACATTTCTCACTTAATATTATTTAACGAGCACGGAATTTTAAATCACACCTTGCTCACGGGAACAAAAAATCATTTGTTATCTGTTTTAATGGCTTCACTGTTCGATGAAGCAATAAAAAAACGAATAAACAATTTTCTTTTCTTAAAAAAGCAGTTTACTGTTTTATCAGGAAAATTTCAACTTTCCCCCTTTCTCTTTATTTCTTTCGGCACACGGGCCTGACATCCTCTCATGAGCCCCTCGCTCGCTGCAGTAAACATTTTATTTATACCTGTGTATAAAAAAAAAAAACATTGGCTATAAATCTTATTATATAGATAGAGATTTTTTTCCCCCCCGTGCATAATTATTTCCTGAAACTGGAAGCCGTTCGCTGTTTCTTTGGGCGCGTCTTCAGTCTCTGATACGGCACCTAGTGGCAAGAGAAGATACATTAATTTCCATTTCTCCTTGAAATCTCTCCGCTGATGCCACTTGCCTTCTAAGTTCTTATTTTCACACACACGTTTTTGTTTTTTTTTTTCTCGATTTGGACGTGTTCAGAATTACATTCAGGATTTATTGAGAATACCTGAGATGTATTTTTTGTTGTTGTTTTTATATATATGCATATTTTATATTGTTTCCGAGTCTTTGCATTTAACGTGTTGTTTCCCCTTGAAAACTACATTTTTGCGAGTTTTCTTTGCGCGCTTATTCTGGAGCATAATTATTTTTTCCTCCTCGTTTTCAGTTTATATTGCTGATCTCCTTTTCTCCGCCTGTATTTCCGGTGGTCCTTTCGTCTTAATTCTGTACCGCACAGAAATCCCCCTCCAAAAAAAGGAGTTGAAAAAAAAAAATCACAGCGTGCCGCTGGCTATATTTGCTGTATCTATCCCAACCTGGTGTGTGTGTGTGTGTGTGTGTGTGTGTGTGTGTGTGTGTGTGTTTGGAGGGGGGGTTGTTACAAGTGGTCCGAGGGAGCCGCCCCGCTAGTTTCTCCTGGTTATTTATTTATTTTTATATTTATTTGTCAAACAACAGCTTTAATTCGCAGTGATTGTGGATGCTGGATGGATGGATGCTAGATGGATGGATGGATGGATGGTTGGGGCCCAGAGCTGCTGCTGCTGCTGCTGCTGCTGCTGCCTCTGCTGCTTTCACGGAGCTGCGGGGCCCCGCTGCTCCTTTATTATCATAAGCAGATTAGAGGTAGCGGGGAACACACTCACATGCAGATAGCGGCAGAGCGGAGCCCCATTTTCCAACCTTGCATTATAATGGAGCCGAGCTGCATGTGTCTACACCCCCCCCTCTCTCGCAACCTATTAAGCGCAAGATGAATCTTATGTAGTCAAGGTGGCCCGGGCCGCCGTAATGAGAGCAGGGGGGAGGGGTGAGGGGGAGGAGAGGTCCGCTCCTCCATTTATTACCCAATGACTAAAACAAAATAATAAGTCTTGATCCCTTCACTTTCAATTACGATTTTAATCTGGCGACACGCGTTTAAATTCAATTAATGTTGCAGGTGCGTTGTGCTTGAGCTTTGTTTAATGGCTGCAACTTGTCTGTCTGTTGTCTGATGCAGGGAAACATGCAGTAACAGTAAGTTATAATAAGATCCTGTTGATGCGGTCTTTATGTATTTATTATTATCATTATTATCATTATTATTATTATTTTTTATTCAATATATTTTGTCATGTCCGTGTGCTAAGGTGGTGAAACGGACCATCATCATCTTCTCTCTAGTCTGTGCCTTGAGGGGCGGAAAAAGAAAACCACCGCGCTGCGTGCAGGTCCCCACCTCTCCAGTAGACGGCGCTGGTGTCACGCAGCAGGACGCCTCGTCCTCTGCGTGGATGCAGTTTTCACCGCGGGCGCGTGAAACAAGTGGCACCAACACTTCCGAGTGTCCCTCGCGCACGCAACACACTTCACTCGTTCGGCGGAGACATTCACGATGTCACTTATGCTGATTTATTTATTTATGTATTTATTATTTATTTATTTATTCTTGATATCTCCTCATCTTGGATTCACATCAGTTGCAGCAGGTGGAGGCCCTTCTTCTTCTTCTTCTTCTTCTTCTTCTTCTTCTTCTTCTTCTTCTTCTTCTTCGGGCTTATTTGGGATCTACATGTCTTCAACACACACATACACACACATTTAAATGAAACACTATACCTTGTCTATACACTTGGTTTGTGTCCCTCCGCCCCCCACCACCACCACCTTGGGTCATGTCTACACACCAACCAAAGCTCTGCAGCAGCAGCAGCAGCAGCGGCAGTGTGCCGGTGGAAGTGCGCTGAAGTTGCGTCTTTGTGCGGACAGATGTAGCGACAACATCCCAAACAAAACCCGCTTATTTGCGCCGAGATGAGCCCCGTCTGCCTCCTGTGTGTTGGCATTCAACTTCACTAAACAAAAGGGGTGGTGGTGGGAGGGGGGACTAACTATAGTTAGTGGTGCTGGGGGGGGTGGGCATCTTGGATTACCTTTCGTCTTTTCAGCCCTCAAAAAAGAAAAACGCAGTCGCGCCGCTGCTCCGCGCACACGCCGCCGCCATTCAGCGCTGCGAGTTCCCCCCACAAAGTTTATTCAAGTGCCGTCGCGTCGTGTTGTGTTGTGTTATTGGAGCCGTAAGTGGCAGCGGTGGCAAAGACGAACAAGTGACTTTTTCCTTTTTTCTTTTTGTGTGTTGCTGTGTCACGGTGCTTGACTTAACGTTAGAACAATGACAACCCCCCCCACACACACACACACACACACACACAGCAACCCTCCCAACATTAGATGATACTGACACTATGAACATCACTCAGCTCTCAGCTTCATCGAATTTTCTTTTCACGTTTTTTTTGTTTTTTTTTAAAACTCTTATTCTATTTTCTGCGTTGGATGTTTGATCTTTTGAGAACAGCTTCTTCTTCTTTTTTTTAAATAGAATGAAAAAAATGCATTTTTTTAATTCAAGAACTGAACTTTCTGGCAAACTTTTAATTATTTGTTTTAACTAAAAAAAAAAAAAAAAGTTTGACATACGGTGGGTTGTTGGGTTGTTGTTTTTTTTTTTTTTTACATTCCGTGTATTTTCTCTCACTTGTTCATCCTCTAAAATAAACTAGAAATTATCATCAGCTGTGGCTGAGCGCAAACTGGAAAGCAGTTCCCCCAAAAGCCTAGAAATACGTAGTAGAAATGCACTTTACATTCGCTCATGGAGGCTGGCCGGCTGTGTGTGTGTGTGTGTGTGTGTGTGTGTGTGTGTGTGTGTGTGTGTGTGTGTGTGTGTGTGTGTGTGTGTGTGCTCTCGCATGTGTGTGTGTGTGTGCTCTCGCATGTGTGTGTGTGGAGCTGACCCCGCCCTTTTATGCTAATCAGGGCCTCCCATTTCCCATTGGTGCGCCGGGGGGAGCAGGCCGGCGCTGATTGGCCAGGTCGAAGCCATTTATTCGCTGACAGCAAACCCCCGTCACATGAATGGTTGTCTATTAACTTGTTCCAAAACTATCCGGAGTTGTCAAGGCTCGGCTCGGGAGGACGCGGAGGCGAAAAAAGTGCCGTTTTGTTGACGCGTGTTTTTCCTTCTCTGTCTGCACGGAGCTGCGAGCGACCACGACGACGACGGCAGAAGAAGAAGTTTTGTGGACACAACACGGCAAAGGGGACCGAAGAGAGAGATAGAGGGAGAGAGGGGGCTCTTTTGTCGCGCACGGACGCGCGCACGCACACACACACACACACACATAGAGAGAGACAGACACACACACTCACTGAGAGGGAGAGGAGAGAGTGAGGGAGAGAGAGAGAGGGGAGAGTGTGTGCGGAGTCGCGGCTTGGCGCTTGTTGTGTGTGTGTTTTTTTTCTCCTCCTTGGTCCAGAGAGGAAAAAGTTGCCGAGAAAAAGCCGACAGGTAACTTCCAGCAGCAGCAGCGGCAGCAGCAGCAGCAGCAGCCTCAGCTCCTCACTGACCTGCCTCCGGCTTGTGGAGTTTCCCACTTCGTCCCAGTGTATATTTTTTGTTTTATTTTATTTTCCCCTATTTTTATTTCATTATTTTTTGCCGCTCCTCGCCGGGAGCCGCCAACTTTTCCGCCAAGCTGTTCGACATGTACAACATGATGGAGACTGAACTGAAGCCCCCCGCTTCCCAGACCAACACGGGGGGCCCGGGCAACACCAACACGTCCGGCACCGGCGGCGGCAACCAGAAGAACAGCCCGGAGCGGGTCAAGAGACCCATGAACGCCTTCATGGTGTGGTCCCGCGGCCAGCGGCGGAAGATGGCGCAGGAGAACCCCAAGATGCACAACTCGGAGATAAGCAAGAGGCTCGGCGCCGAGTGGAAACTTCTGTCGGAGAGCGAGAAGAGACCCTTCATCGACGAGGCCAAGCGACTGCGGGCCCTGCACATGAAGGAGCACCCGGATTACAAATACCGACCGCGGCGAAAAACCAAGACCCTGATGAAGAAGGACAAGTACACCCTGCCCGGCGGGCTGCTCGCCCCGGGGGGCAACGGCATGGGCGGCGGGGTGGGCTCCGGCCTGGGGGTGGGCTCCGGCCTGGGCGTGGGCGGCGTGAACCAGCGCATGGACAGCTACGCGGCGCACATGAACGGCTGGACCAACGGCGGCTACGGCATGATGCAGGAGCAGCTGAGCTACCAGCACCCGGGCCTGAACGCGCACAACGCGGGCCAGATGCAGTCCATGCACCGCTACGACATGAGCGCGGCGCTGCAGTACAACAGCATGAGCGGCTCGCAGGGCTACATGAACGGCTCGCCCACCTACACGTCCATGTCGTACTCGCAGCCGAGCAGCACGCCGGGCATGACGGCGCTGGGCTCCATGGGGCCCTCGTCGGTGGTCAAGTCCGAGTCGAGCAGCTCCGGCAGCCCGCCGGTGGTCGTCACCTCGTCGTCTCACCGGGGAGGGGTCGCCGCGGCGCCGGGCTGCCATCAGAGCGGCGGCGGGGGGGACCTGAGGGACATGATCAGCATGTACCTGCCCGGCGCGGAGGTGAGCGAGCAGAGCGCCCAGACCAGGCTACACATGTCCGGCCACTACCAGAGCGCCGTGCCGGGGACGACGATCAACGGCACGCTGCCCTTGACGCACATGTAAGAGAGTGAAAGAGAGAGTAAAAGAGTTAAACAAAAAGAAAAAAAAAAAGGGCGGAAAAGGAAGAGAAAATTGGAGAGAGGGGGAGAAAAAAGTAATGAACTTTTATAAGAGAAACTGTGGACTATTAACGTCGGACTATTTTTGTACAGAGAAAAAACAAAAAAACAAAATCCGGGTTTGAGGGGGGAAAGTTGTATAAAGTCTCTCCAGGGGGGAAGGAAAAAACACGGACACACGACTCTTTTGTTTTTCTTTCGTTTTATTCTAAGGAAGCTCTAGAGGAACGGTAGGAGACCCCCTCCCCAACCCCCACCACCATCACCACCACCAACCCAGCCAGCCCCCTGAACGCCTCAACGCTGGAGGATGAAGTTTGGAAAGATCGCAAAGTGGGAGAGTCGCAATCAAATGTTTTATTATCGCAATCACCTTTTGTACAGTATTTATCAAAGAAACACTGCAATCAGATGAAATTGTTTGTGAGAAACTGCAAGAGGTTGCATTTTTTTTCTTTCCCTCCCTCCCCTTCCTTTCCACCACCCCTCCTTTTTTTCCTTTTTTTTTTAAATATACACCAACTCCAATTTCTGTAGAAAGAAAGGAGGAGGGGAAAAAAAGCAGAATTTATACGGGAGCGATCAGTTGTGCTCTTTTTTTGATCACTTCAAATATTGGAGAGAAAAGGGACAGAAAACGAAGCAGGTAATGCTGTTTTTGTTTTGTTTTTTCATTTAAGGGCAATATTACTAAACATTTTTTAATTTTTTGTTTTTAAAAAAAAAGCAAGACACTTTTTTTCTCTCTCATTCTGCTTAAAATATAGGTTGTTAATTTATATTTCCGTCTCCCACTTTTCATCAGTTAGAGGTATGACGCTTGTGCTTCTTTTATTTTCTAATTGATTTGTACAATTTCTGTATATTTACTGTGATATTTTAAGTTTTTATTTCGCAATTCATTCCCGTAGTTGTATTTTAAAAATTGTGGCCTGTACGCAGAAGCCAACCACTCCATGTATATATATATACCGAAACTAATACCATCCTTATAACAGTTACAATTTCAGCTGAGTATATTTTTTTTCAATATGCAGTTTGAAATGAATAAATTTTGGAAATTTGGATACTTGAAATTGTTTGACTTTTGATTTTTTGTTTTCGTCGGCCGTTTGATGCGTTCAGGGACTCGTTGTTTTCACAATTCACTGCCGATTAATTAATTTCCAAACGAAACTCTGCGCGTGCGAACGTACATAATTTGGTATCGGTTGCAGAAAGGGTTTTTTTTCTTTTCTTTTTCAGGAGCGCTTAAATAATGAAAGTGTGCCGTGGTTAACCACGTTTCTATTTTCTAGTGCCTGCGGATGGCCCCCATCGAGCAAAAGTTTGTTGCCAGTTTCCTAAAAAGGGGAAGATTTATCCTCCCAACATCCCCAGGTATAAACTTATTTCTCCTCTTTTTCGTCATGATAATAATTTAATTAATGCTAACAACAACAATGACATACAGAATTAGAAATCTGCGCTGATGTTGAGGCCTAATTGTATTTTAAATAAATCTAATGGAACATTTCGACAATTTCATCCTGTTAATTCTGACTTGGATTTAAGAGCGAAGAGCAAAAATAATGACTGAGTTGCTGTTGGCTTAATGTTGCTTTAAACCAGGTGAAATTCTGATTATTAGGCCACTGTGGTTGTGTCCTGACTGTCAGGTTGATTATTCTAAATTGCGCCTCTTTTTCCTCAAGTGTCACCGGTTGAATATTTATTTCTCAATGTGCTTATGTGCTTCTCATTCGTACAGTCTCCCAAATCCCCTGAGCTCAGGCCTTGTGGTGTTGTGCTTCACTTGTGTTTTTCTTTTCTTCTCCCCATCATGCCATTGAGCTGTGCGTGTGTGTGCGTGTGTGTGTGTGTGTGTGTGTGTGTGTGTGTGTGTGTGTGTGTGTGTTTCCCTTGAGGTGGGTTAGAGATATTCAACTAAATTGCAGTCGAGCCCTCTTGAATAATAATTTCTCAGTTTCAATCCTTCCTCGCGGGCAATGCCACACGTCTTGCGTGTCGCTGGTGTGACAATACATCCCGGTTCCGAACCCGATCCTGCCGCTGTTAACCCGCGTTCTCACGGTCTGAACTCTGCGGTGACTCCGCCGCCACCCTCCCTCCGGAGCCGCTTCCAAAAACCTTCCCATGATTCTCTCTGCCAGCCATGACCCCCCCCGACCCCACCCCATGCGACCCGTCCCCCATAGTAATAATAACAATAATAATAATAATGATGATAATAATAATCCTTTTGATGGATTGGATGAATTGAAAGTAACGGTTTTAGAATCAGGGGTGAGTGGAGGCTGCGGAGCTCCGCCGCGCTCAGCTCCATCAGCGGCCGTTGAGGCAGGCTCGGTCCCGGGGGAGCGCGGCTCACATTAACCGGTGGATGAATATTTGAAGAGGCCCCTCGGTATTTATCCATGCACCCCTCCACCTCTCCCTCTCCCTCTCTCTCTCTCTCTCTCTCTCTCTCTCTCTCTCTCTCTCTCTCTTTCTCTGTCTCATCCGGACCTTTAAGAGGTCAAGGGATCGTTGCTTCTCTCCATTAATTATTGATTCCGGGCAGCTGAATTGCTTGTAATCGCTCAGAACACCGCTGATAAATAGCGCGTTTTCTTTTCACCCCCCCACCCCAACTTTTTTTTTCTCCCGCAACAGCGTGTGAAAGAGTATTAATTAGTCCTCTCTGTCTTTTTTTTTCGCTCTCTCCCCGTTTTCCACGAGCACCGCCCCAACGCCCCCCCCCCCCCTCCAAAAAAAAGGCCCCGAGGCCCCCCGCAGATGATCGGTTTGAAGCGTTGCACCTTTGATGTGTTGCAGGCTCGACTTTGAATGGAGAGAGAATGCAACTGGAATATGATTTTCCTGTAATATATAAATATATATATAAATGCACATTGGGATGAAATGACGTTCCAAAAACGCATGAATTTGCAGACCAAAAAAAGAGACGTTTAATTTTCAAGGCGTAATTTCCCTTTTCCGTTTTAATAGATGAATGTGTTTTTATGTGTAGGCTACGTCCGGCCTGAAAAATCTCAACCTGGACCAAGCCAGCCTCGGTCTCAGTCTCAGCCTCAGCCTTGGACTCGGACGGGTTAACACCGGTCCGCTCTGAAAAACACTGATATCGCCCTATCTCGCTCCGAAAGAAAATATTAGCCCGCATTTAGCCCCCGCGCTTTTGCAGCGTGTGATTTAATCTCAGGGGCTCTTCGGGCTCAGCGGCGCTGCTGTTCAAACATTAAATAAAGGCGCAGCGCTGCGCCGCAGCGGCGATGACGGCGATAGGAGGGAATCAAGTGTCTCAAATGTTGCAGGTGATCATGGGAGGAGAGGCGCTCGGCGCGCACCGACACATTTCCAACCAGTCCGTATTGAAGAAATAAATCGAGAGCGCGCAAATAGATTTTTTTTTGTGTGTGTTGCTTTTGTACCTTTAAACAACGAAGCAAAAAAAGAAAAAAGAAAAAAAAAACACATCCAGGTGCATCGCGAGCTGTGTAGTTCGAGGGAGGGAGGCCCAAGGTGTCCCTCTCTTCCATCCATCCATCCATCCATCCATCCATCCATCCACCCACCTCCTGGCTGTCTCTGCTCCAGGCCAGTCAGGGAGCTGCAACAGGTGGTTAGCGCGCCTTCGTTTTTTTTTTTTTTTTTTTTTTTTTCACCCTTCCTTTTTTTTTTCGCTCCTTCCAGATGTTATCTGATAACGTGGCGCGTGTGCGTGCGCGCGCATCCTTCGCCAAGTGGCCCCACCTCCCGTTTAGCTTTCAGGAATCGCACCTACACACCAAACTTTGGATTCTTGTGGGGTTCCTCTCGTTCTTCTCGCGGCTTCTGCTGCTGCTCTGTCGAGATGAACCCACATGTTTTTGTTTTTTTTCCCAGGTGGTTCTTTGTACAGCCGTGGGCAAACTACGGCCCGGGGGCCATATGCGGCCTGTTAAGCTTTTGAATCCGGCCCGCCGAACTTGAAGTAATGATATTAATAGTAAGCAAGTCATAAAATAGCTGTATTTCATCAATTTTTTTCAGTGTTTTAAGAGTCGTTTCAATAAAGAGCTAAATACCGCGAGGCTTCAAAGACACTGATTTTGTTCTAACTTTGCTTTTGTTCATTTTCAATTGACATTTAAAGCAGATATTTTCTCCATATCCCATGATATATCTTTTCCTCCTATGAGGTGGCTCACCAAAACACTCCATGTATCTGCTGCTGCTCCAGCCCCTCTGTCACATTTTAGAACTCATTGTGGCCCCACCAGTCAAAGAGTTTGTCCAGCCCTGGTCTACAGTAGGAGGCCTTACAGCTGATAGAACATATAACGTCATAAGCATCAGGTGCGCGCTTCCACAGTTGATGCCGCAAAATCTGCGCCGTTGGAGGGAAGAGGTGTTTTTTTTCTGTTTTTTAAATTAGGTCAAATGACCCCCCACCAGCAGCAGACCCGTTGCGCGCGCTCTCTCTCTCTCTCTCTCTCTCTCTCTCTCACACACACACACACACACACACACACACACACACACACCACGAGCTTAGTGGCCTGTAATCCCACGAGAGCCACTTTCCATTTTCACTACGTTGCGGATAATGTGGAGGGGGGTGGGGAGTGACGTCATCGGCACACGAAACGGCGCACTGGTGCTCGTGTGCGTTCCCTCTTTCTTTCTTTCTTTCTTTTTGCCTTACAACTCTTCTTACCCTTCTCTGTTTAGACGCAACGCGTCATCCTCCAAATCAGCGTCATATTTCTCTTGAATATTTGCATTATTTGCGACATGGCTTTTGTCAGGAACAATGTAAAACTGAGCGATTAAAAGTTTCTGAGCGCGCGTTGTCGTCGTTTGAATCTCAGCTCAGACTTTTTTTTTTTTTTCTATTCAAAAATTGTTTTCGTCTAATTGAAACGGCCTCAACTTGAGCAAAACTAGGAAACATATTAATAAGCCAACAGCAGAGCCAGCTAGAAGGGGCGCACGTGAGCTGTTAAATCAGAGTGAAAACTTGCACACGCACGATAAAACCACGTCAGTGGTTTTCCAACGAGTTTCGGCGTCAACGTCCAAGTCTGATGTCTTTGCAGTGTTTAATTTCAGCGACGATCGGCGCTCCTGCTGGAGAAAGGCCGCAATAATGGCTGGATAGAAGAAAACGGTCAGGGCAGAGTGCTGTGTGTGTGTGTGTGTGTGTGTGTGTGCGTGTGTGCGTGTGTGTGTGTGTGTGGAGTAAAGGCAGTGAATGGCAGCCAGTAGCCTGCTGATCCAGCGCAGGTGCAGGGAAGGGAAGCGGGCGGTGTGCAGCCCCACCTCCCCCCCACAGCCACCTCCACCCGCTCTCTCTGATACACACGCGCGCGCACACACACACACACGCGCGCGCGCACTTTTCCCCATTGAATGGGACCACACACTGACACGGACCAGCATGCCATCAGCCCCGCGCTGCTGCTGCTGCTGCTGCTGCTGCTGTCGGCCTGCATTCTCAGAGGCCTCCACCACCTCCACCTACTCCTCCTCCACCTCCTCCTCCGAATCCCTCCACCTCCTCCTTCTCCTCTCGTCGTCACGTCATCGTCCCAGCTCTGATTTCTTGCTCATCAATGCTGGCAGTCTCTCAGAAGGCTCTTAAGGTTTGAGGGCAGTCAAGCTGTTCCGGACATCAATAAAATCACTTTGGCAGCGTTTTATGACTTGTTCTGCTTGCTGCAGTTGTTGCATTCGTTTCCAATTATTTATGTTGTAATAACGGGGCCGCCCAGATTCACTGCGCTTTACTTGCACTGACAAGGATTGGCTCCACAACTTCGCTGACACTGATTTTTTTCCCTCCTGCGCTTCCTCTAGAAGTTATATCATGTATTTTCACACTTCAAAAACGCGAAATATTCCCTTTAGTTTTGCGTAGTTAATCCAAGTTGTTTTAACTCGCATCGAAATAAAGACAAAAAAAAGTTTTTAAAAAAATCTAGAAAACTTAAAATCGTATTTTTTCCGCTTTCTGAGTTCAACCTCAGTTTTGCCTGTTTTAATGCAGCCGTTCCGCTCATCACCATCATCGTCATCATCATCAGCATATGGCTGTTGTTTTTCTCCCTCTTGAGAAGATTAGCATAGGCTGAGAGAAAGTGTGTGAGCGCGGGTGAGGAGGTGGTGTTAGGGGCGAGGCAGGGGGGGGGGTCTTTCTCTCCCCCTCCTCACCCCCCCTGTCTGCATGGGAAGCACCGACAAACAACAATATGAGGCCTGTTGTGCTGCAGCAGCCTATCAGGGAAACCCTCCTCCTCCTCCTCCTCCTCCTCCTCCTCCTCCTCTCTCCTCCTCCCCCTCCTCTTCCTCCGGCCCAGCCGATCGAGCTCGGCCGCAGCGACTCAGACGAAGCGACAATAACAGAAAACCTGCCTCTCCTTCCCAACTCTCCAAGCTTGAGGACGGCCCCGCTCAGCCGCTGCGTTCTGGCCCTGATTTAATTATCGCCGGCTTGCTCGGCCTCCTTTTATTACGCTTCAACATATCGTATGTTTCAATATCCTTTTCTTTCAATTCCTCCATTGCGGTTCATGAGTCTTTGCAGCCCCACGATGAGTCATCGGATCTGCTGCAATGATTGATTCATGCCGTTTATATTATCCACATTATTATTATTTTTTATAATCTAAAGATTGGCCTGCAACCGTCGAAATTCAATCTTTGCCGTCACATATATTGTTTTGCAATTAATTGAAGTTAATAAACACATAATGGCAGTATAACGCAGCGCTAATTGGCCTTTCTCCCCCCGCAGATCAGAATCTATTTATTATTTAATAACGTCAAACGCTTGGCTGGCTGTGCTGGCTGCGCAGCCCGCCGACCGCTCCTGCATGAGGAGGAGGACAATGCAGCTCCAATTTAGAAGATCAGCTCGCAGGCTTCCTTTACAATGACTTGTTTGGTGGTGGTGGGGGGGGGGATAAAAAGGAGTGTAGACAGGCCGAGGTCCAGATTTAGTGTGAAATGCCACAGAGGCGAACAAAAGAACCGTGTCCAGAGTGAATAAAATATCACGTCCGCTTTTATTATTTAAATGAACACTTATGGGTTTTTTTTTTTTATTATTAATTCGATTTATTTGTATTTTTTTCTGATGTATATTTGTTACAAAAAAAAGTAAAAAAAATGTTAGCCCGTCCAGCCAGGCTGCAGGGAGCAACAGGTGCCGGGGGAAGGGGACAGGGACGCGGCCCACAAGTGAAAGTGGCGCACGGTCTGCTGCCCCTTTGTTGTCCGGAAATTTGGTGGTCTGATGTCCCTCCTCGGGCCTGGAGGGGGCGGCTGCTGTGTGTGTGTGTGTGTGTGTGTGTGTGTGTGTGTGTGCCAGTGTAAGAGAGGGGGGGGGGGGGAGCAAACCCCAGTGTGCTTATTTTTGCAGCCCGCTTGTCGTCCGGTACACAGATTTGATTTCAGTCAGTCGGAGTCACCTGTTTAGGAGTTGCGGTAAAGTAAAATCCGCAATGCTGATTTTTTTGTATTTTCTGAACATCGAACCTTTGCGTGAAATGTCGACCAAAAAAAACAACAGAAAGTTGTCATTGTGCTGTTTTAAAGTCCACGCAGCTGCCCGGCGACGGGATGGGAATGAACATCATCAACTGGACTATCGTGGCCTAATTTTTTGCTGCTGCAAGTGTAGTGTACGTGCGTGCGCGCGTGTGTGTGAGGCTCTCAGAGATGCCTCGATAGGGAGGGGAAGGCTGTTGAGCTGATGGGACTGAATCATCATTAACAAGCCAACAGACACAGGATCCACCCCCCCTCCCCTCCCCTTCAGCCCCCCCCGGTCTCATTTCCCAGCACAGACACTAACCTCTTTCACTCCGTCATCGGCCGGACTCTCTCTCTCTCTCTCTCTCTCTCTCTCTCTCTCTCTCTCTCTCTCTCTCTCTCCGCCGACTGCGGCGCACAACAGCGCAGCCCATTGTTCCCGGGGCTCGCACCCCCTCCGCCCCCCACCCCCTCCCCGCCCGCCTGGCCCCCCGACCCAACTGTTGACCAACAACTCAGTCGCACATCAGACCGGGTGGGGCGGCGCGAGGCGGCGGGAGGAGGTTTGTCCTATTTTCAGACATCGGATCACACTTTTTTTTTTTGGGGGGAGGGAAATGCGCGTGACCGTCGGTGTCACTTGCGTTGCCTTTTGGTCCCAAAAGAAATCCCACAGTGCAGCGGGAGAAAAAGAAAAAAGTTGGGGGAAAAATAATTATCAGAGTTCGTATTTTTAATTTAAAAAAAATTAAAATGTGAATATTTTTGAGATTTTTTTCTCAGGAAGTGCAGTGTGATGCATGCATCGTGCGTCGGGGCAGTGGTGGGGAAAAACATTTTTTGGACACCTCCTGCATTTGAGATGCACTATAATTGCACTCAGAATCAGTCTCAAGTCTCCCAGTGCAGTTTATTTTAGTTGTACCCACTTGCTGCACATGAACTGTTGACTGGATGCTTCAGAGAGATAAAGTCCCCTTTAAACACATCCAGAGTACAAGACTAGAATTGAGTCTTCTTATTTTGTCTTAAGAACAATAAACAAAATCATTTCAATTTGTTTGTGTTTGTCTGATGCAGCAAAACCTTTCGAAAGACACACAAAAAATATTTTTGGGCAAATATTTAATGGCAATAATTGGGAGTGTCCGACAACTTTTTTCCCCTGCTTTGAACTGGTTTGAGGACATTGCTCTGCTGGAACAAACAGCCAACTGGTGGACCATGCAGTCCCAGAGGGTCAGGCAGTGCAGCAGCCTGGCTGGCAGGCATGCTCTGTTGGAATAGCTGTGTTATGAAAGAAAACTGCAGTTCATCGATGGTACTGCCATCGGCGGCTGCTCATGTCTTAATAGACAGACGTTATTTAAACTGGGTGTGAGCATCGTGTAAATATCGGAGAAGAAGAATCACGTCAACCTCCCAGGATCTTCCCACAATCTCACTGTTTGCTGTGTGATTCCGTCATGCCCTTGGTTTTTTTCTCTCTCTCTCTCTTTGGAAACAGCTGAGCAGAACCTGCCTCCAGCATCAACCCAGAGGGCCGTCATGTGCTGCATAGTCAACAGGGAATTCTCACTCAATCACAGTTAGCACGGCGCCTCGTAAAACCTTTAACGCCAGTGATTTACGAGCGGCCTAATCTCTAAAGATGATAATATCGTCGCTCGTGTCGTAAAGAATCAGACGGCTTGTCATCTCAGATTATACAGTATCACGCGTCAATAATCTTCTATGGAGCTCATTTACGCTACACATCTATACAGTATCGGTTTTGTTTCGGCTGTCCTCCGGCTGATATGAGTCACACAGTGATTAACAGTAGTGGCAGTAAGTTTTTGGACACTCCTAAAATTTTACACAATCCCAGTTATTGTCATTTAATATTTGCCAGAGGGTTTTTTTTTCATGTTTTTAAGAAGGTTTTGCTGCATTGGAAGCAAATAAATAAATAAAAATCATGTTATTGTCTCCTGGTAATAAGACAAAATAAGTAAATGAAATTCTTGTAGTTGTTGTAGTTGTTGTAGTTCTTGCACTCTGGATGTGAAGTGAGGGACGTCATCTTGCTGTAGCATCCAGTTGTGAGCTGGATGGAACAGCGCATGTACAGCATTGGGGTAAATGTTGGTGGCTGCACTGAAATAAATGACACTTGGAGACTTAAAGGTCCAGTGTGTAAAATTTTTTAAGGAAGTGCGTTTTTTAATGCAGCCTGCCTGACAGCGCGTTTCTATTTAGGGCACTGCCAGGAGGGCTTCCTTAAAAATGGTGGTGCAAGATAGCAGCTATAGGAGCAAGACTATGTATATGCTCTATGTATATTCTTACATATATGAGAACCGCAAAACCAAATTACTTTGATTGCACTGCAAGCATACACTTTTATTAATCTGTTTTTGGGCAGTATGTTAAGCTTTTACCAATATAAAAATTATAAATCAAGGCAAATTTTACACACTGGACCTTAAAGTTAAGTGCAGTATCTACACTGCAGGGTGTTCACAGCTGAGAGTGTTCAGATCTGATCTGATCTCGACCAGTTTAATTTAAGAAAAGAAGAAGAAAAACAGTGAAGAGCCCTTTTGTCTTTACATTTCTGCACGACGCTCGGCTCCGATGCCGAGCAATTTTCTGGCACAAAGCGTAAAAGCCTCGTTCCCACTCCATCACACTGACTGCTGTGTAGATTTCGATTGATTGCATCAGTCACTATCGGGGCTATTCTGGAGCTGGTGACTCCGAGCCCCCCTGACCCCCCATCGCCCCCCCTGGCCTCCTCTGACAGGAGCTGTTGTGGATGGAAGAGTGGCCTCTTTGAGAGTGGGTGTCCCCTCAGGGCCAACTGGGAGACATCATCAGACAGGACAGTTACAGGCGGACACATGCATTTAACCAAAGTTGTTGCTTCCTCGCGGAGGCCGAGGCGTATTTGCAGGAATTTTCAAAGTTCACTATTGTACAACAAGGACGTTTCTCCCCCCTAAAGACGTTCTATATTTTCCCTTTAGAATTTCAGTTAAATTGGAGCAGAGAGCAGAGTGTCTGTCCATGGAAAAACCATCTATGGTCCTCATAGAGGAGGAGTATATATGCAGATGACACTGTCAATGTGGATCATGTTTTAGCAGATTAGGCTCCAACACATTGGATTGAAACTCTCTGGGTGGAGGTTCCTGCTCCCAAAGCTCATATTGAAATGTGTCACACAGACCCCTCCGCAGTTAGAATGTCACGCATGTTTCTGACCAACAATCTGAGGGAGATGTTCACATATAGATTTAAAAGAAATCTCTGCTCTTGTATTAAGGAGCACCACCACCAAACTGCCCTTTTTTTTTTTGCAACAAATCTCCTCCTTTTTCACACCTTTCCCTAAAAATCCTCCTTAATTTTCATGACTTCCCTCAACTTGAACACATTGCTTTTATAACATTGTCATTTTTATGACTGCACATGTTACTAATCTAAACTAAAAGATCAGAAGATCAGTCATTTGACACAAATGAATAAGCTTAGACCTCATTAACTACCATTCCGAAAGATAATATGGTCACAACTTGGAGCGTGCACACTTGGTGCGCATGCATGCATGTGTGATGGAAGCCGAGTACGAGAGAGAGAGAGAGAGAGAGACATGGCAAATATGAGGGAGAGAGAGAGAGAACTGAGAGGGAGGGAGAGGTGAGTTCTGGGCTGGGTCGGGTCGGGTTGGGTTGGGTTGGGTCGGGTTGGGCAGGTCAGCGCTGCCGCATTTGATTGTAAATAAGCGAGGAGTCAGTTCACACGCCGATCAGGTGACTGCCGGGAACAAGCGAGTCATTTGAATCAGGTGGCTATCTCCCTATCTGAGAGATCAGAGCCCGGCCCTCCTACCCACCGCACACACACACACACACACACACACACGCACGCACGCACACACACACCTACCTGCTCTCCCCCTCGCTCTTGTCATTGTGCCGCCGTGCAGCCAGAGACGTACAGAGACACACATGCACACAGGTGAAATGACATGTCCCTCCCTGCTGGCTATAAGGGCAGAGTGGCTGGATGAGATTTCACTGTCTCACGTTAGGAGAGGTGAGGAAAGAGGAGAGAGAAGCCCCCAACCCACACCCAGTAATATCACATCCTGGAAACCCATCCTGTCATTGGCCCTGTTCACTCTCATCCTATTGCAGGAAAACAGGATTTTATTTTTGACGCGGATGCCCCTCAAAAGTAGACAAAAAGCCGCCGCTCAGCCATCTGTAGTGTTTAAAATTTTACTATTTAATGACTAAAAACTAACATCGATACCTGAAGAAGGTCAGAAGGAGCGAAAGCTTGCAAGATAAATTTGATCTTTGCACAAGGTTAAGAATATTATTTGGTATTTTCTGGAAATGTGTACTTTATACTATAGTTAAACTCTTTGCATGCTTTTTAAATTTATTAGACTAGTTCCCTTGAAAGGCTATCTGTCTGTCTGTCTGTCTGTCTGTCTGTCTGTGAGTCCTATGCAGTCACCTATCTTGATTGTAGTTCAGAGAATTGTACAGGTTTATTATTTATTCTAACTTTTTGTTTGTCCACAAATTATACAAAATTTAACAAAAATGTTGTTATGAATGCTAAATAAACCCTGATTGATGATAAAAAAATTACAAAAAAGATATTTGGCAATCAATAATGCACTAACCGCTTTGCAGAGTAAGTAATATTCTCCAAACAAAATCTCCTTTTAATAATCTCCCTTTGCGTGATTCATCCGCCGTGCGTTGCGAAAACGGCCCATGAAAAATGAATGAAATGAAAACGCACACCCGTTCACATTCACACAGACATTTTTTTTCCATGTCACGGCTTGACAACGACCCCCAGGGGAGACAATAATGTGTGACATCTGCTGCTTGTTGGTATTGATTAAATGACAACCTGGATCATTTACCGATTTAGCGAGTGAAGGGGATCAAAGGCGCGATGCGGCCCTGAGGGAGCACTCAGCGCCACTCGCCCGGGGAGCTGCAGCCTGTCATCTTCCACCTCATGCTTCATTTTTCATGTGAACACGGACGATTTGTGTACGAGGGCTGACTGCAGATTAAGCCGCAGCGGTGTGTTCCCTGCAGAGGGGAACGGACTAAAAGGAAAACAGGCTGCTGTTGCCTGTAGAAACTGTATGGAGGTAATAACATGATTTAAAAAAAAAATATGTTTTTTTTTTTAAAAACAGAATCCAATAGACAAGGAAATGAATAAATCTGCTCGAACCAACGCGGTGCATTCAAGGCCCGGAGAGGACATTGTCACAGTAATTAAAAGCGCAGTTTCTTTCCCCCTCTAGGGCGTGTTTGATTAAAATATATATATTTGTATTCCTGTGAAAAAATAAGATTTGTAATGTACACACTACATTAGGCCGACTTAAATAGGCTGTGCAGCAGAATTCATCATGGGAAATAGGAAAATGCAGGTGAAAATGTCACAAAAGAAAATAATAGAACACGGCATAAAATAGTCAGAATGCACACATATGATAAAACTATTAGATTTAAAAGGTAATAGAAAAACTACACCGCAAATAAAAGCAAAGCAAAAAAGTACATTTAGCTCCATTAAAACTTGTATATGAAGTATAGCAAGATTGTTTTTCCTTCATATAAATACTGCTAGTAAAACTTTATGACTCTATTATGAAATAATTGCTCGCAGTTTTCTTGAACCTCAATCAGTGAAGGTTGCTCTTTAAAAGTAAAATGTTCAGCTCATGAACACGGCAGAGGCATCTGAGAACAGCAACTTTTAAGCGGCCTTCGTTTTTTTAAAAGTACAACCGTTTTCTTCTCAAATAAATTGGTCGTGAGGTCAAGAGGGGCACTGAGAGGAACAGCTGATGAAGACAAAACTGGTGAACGCGGAAGAAGTTCGCAAAGGTCACTGTTGAACAACACTGACAATTCAAGACACGAACGATAGGAGAATTAATTGGAAGATTTCTTTTTTTAGTCACGCATCCTCTCATTTATCTGGGACGATGCGAAAGGCCCTTTGGCCCCATTGCACTCAGTGATGTTGAAGACCTACCCAGCCATGACCTCTACTTTTCCCACTTTCTCGTTTCTCTTCAGTAATAACCAGACCTTATTATTACCTTCATCTCTAGATGTGGCAGGTGTCAAAAATGTACCTTGTATATTTTAACAGGAACTACAGTAGTGAAAAAAAAAAAGCCCTTGACAGAATCTCAAATCTTCTCATGAAATGTGTGTTTCAAACTGTGTTGCTGTAACAGGAAAAATCTGAAAAAACAAAACTAAATTCTTGTCCTGGCCCAGGATGTGTTGCACTCGCCGATCGTAGCACCAGTGCATGCTTTTTATTTTCATTTTTCCATCCCTGCTGCCTCACCAGTCGCGAGTGCCTGACAGTTCGAGCCAGGTGACTGGAAGAGGAGGCAGATTTGGAAACATCCAACATTGTAATTGTTCCACGACTGAGCGTTTGAGCTCGTGTGGCCTTGGGAACCAACCAGGTGATGAATCAGTCACTTCAGTCTCTGAGCTGCTGGAGACGGACAGCTTGTGAGTGACAGCTTGGGGAACACACACACACACACACACACACACACAATCACAGAACTATTGATTTCAAGTCACCCTCCATCAGATCACTCAGTAGATCTTCTCGAGGATTTCATCAGATCGATATATTAACAGTTGAATATATTTAAACTGCACAGACCCAGAGTGATGAAGGCCTCAGTTTGTTTTGGGTTCTGGCTGTGTGTGAATGAGCTTTTCGCTGGAATCACCCTCTGGCCGGCCTTCTCATGAGCCAACGGGATATTGAGCAGCATGTTGGAGGGTGAACGGAGCACCTGAAGGAAACCATCAGCAATAACATGTCATTCGCTGGGTAGTTTACAGCGTGTGAGGCGGCCTGGGAGGAGTTCATCCAACAGAAGTGATTGGATAGATGTTTCCTGAGGGATGTAAAGAAAGCAGGAAACAAAACAGTTGCAGCAAAAATGATGTCAGTGTTTTTGGATGTTGTCATATTCACTTGATGTTGTGGCCATTGTCAGAAAACATTCAGTTTGATAACCTGAGAAGAAGGCGCCGATCATTTGCTTTGGAACTTTCCCAGTATCACTGCCCAATCGAAACAAGGACAGAAACCAGTTTCCCTCTTGATTTTCTAGATACCAGGTTAGTTTACCAACCTCCCCTCCCTCACCCCCCCCCCCTCCCCCGCCTACCTCCCCCTCCCCCACCTCCAGATCCTTCATGTTGTTTCTCAGCTCAGCAAAGTCAGGAAACAGTGTGCAGAGAAATAAATGAAAGTAATATTAATGACGGCGACAAAGAGTTAGTGGAGTAGCAAACAAAGCGAGCCTTGGTGTGGTGGTGGCGGTGGGAGGGGAAGTGCACGTTGGGAGCAGTGGCCTAATAAGGCTAAACACCAGACTGTGAATAATCTCCCACTAAACTGTCCACTCATGAAAAACACAGAGATGCAAAAGCAGCAACTCTCGCTTTCTGCCTGGCTGCCCCCCCCGCCCCCCACTGCACCCCAACCCTCCCACCCCCGCCCACCCCAGCCCACCCCCGCCCTCTCTCTGCACCGGTGTGTGTGTGTGTGTGTGTGTGTGTGTGTGTGTGTCCACACCGTTTTTTCTGTCCCTCGATCCTTTCTTTACTTTCTCGCTCTGGCTCTCCTCCTCCCCCTCCTCCTCTTCTTCCTCCCCCACCTCCCCTCCTCCCCCTCCTCCTCCTCCTCCTCGTCTCGTCTCAGTAAGTAGGATAAGGCTTGGAAAGCTCTGTCGTCGTGGTAACTGCCACAAGTATTCAGTTTGAAGTTTGAGGAGGTCAGTTTGCGGGTCAGAGTAACACACACACACACACGCACGCACGCACGCACACACACACACAGAACCCGGGGAGTGAGGGTGTTGAGGGGACCCCCATATGGGCCCTTATACATGAGGGGGTGAGGAGAGGGGAGAGAGGTTGTGTGGAAGCTCTGCATCTAAAACAGTTGTGGCACCAGGACTACTTCTTCTTCTTCTTCTTCTTCTTCTTCTTCGTCTTCTTCTTCTTCTTCTTCGTCTTCTTCTTCTTCTTCTTCTTCTTCTTCTTCTTCTTCCTGTGGACGATGGGCGAGTTTTCACTTCTGCCTTTTAGGCGCGACACCACTGGGATCACTGATCATTTCGAGTGCGTCAAATATTCATTCGCTCTCATTTCTCTGAGGCAAAAATGTTCGAGTTTGAGAAAAAAAAAAAATCTTATTATAGGTGAAAATAAAATTCCAGAAGCATTTTATAATCCTGCGTTCGCAAAATGAAGCAAAGACAAAGTTTTGGGTACTTTGGATGAAACTTTTTTCACCCCCCATTTTATCACTGCTGAACTAGTGCTGCTGATGTTAATGCTGATTAATTATATGGAGATGTGCCATGCTGGGTTGCCTGTCGGTGCACGCTATGATTGATTCATGTTTTGAATTGAACTTTGTAAGTACGACAAACAAAGAGAAAGTGTGATGCGTTGTGCTTGGACCCCTGTGGTGTGGACTGCAGAGTTCAGGCCATTTAAATGAAAAAGAAAGACCGCTAAAATCCTGAAAATGCTATTTTCCAAGTTGTAGAAGTTATATATTCTAAAGCAGAAGTCAGCTCAGGCCCCGCTGCGCACACTGGCGCTAATTGCAGTTGTTCCAGTCGATGTCCAACGGTCGACAAACACTTTGCGCTTGTTGTCAACGAGACTTTGTTGTTGTGCTGAGCAGTCGGGCCAAAACTCCGGCTGTGTGTGAACTCGGACCGGACACCTTGAACGCCCCTCGGAGCCACAGAGCTGCCGCAACTGCGAGCAAACACAAAGTCCTCCACTGCCACCACACTGCAGCTGCAGGTGCAGCCATCCCCCCTCCACTCCCCCCTCGCACTGGGAAGCACAAACCAGTCCAACTCCACTCACATCTGCGGACCCACCGGCTGCCAGAAGCTTCTGCTGAAAGATTCGAGTGTCTTTCTTCCCTGAAAAGCCAAACTTTTCATGATTTCAACGATTTTAGGGCCAGCGAGGTTCTATTTTATCATCATTTTTTTTATGCAGTTTACAGTGGAGATGAGTTTAATGGACATTGTTTCAAACAAAACTTTCTCATAAAGGGAACCACCCCCACCAAAAAAAAAAAAAACCCTCTCGGTCTCCCTCCATCTCTATCCTGGGTGGTTTCTGATGTAAATGTTTTTAGTCAGTTGGCGGCTGAGTCTCAGCAGGTGGTCCACCAAATCCACTGCAACCCCCGGCAACCCCTGTCCAGCCAATCCAAACGCTGGCCTGCCTGCCACTCCGCTTAGTTAGCCCTGACAGGACCCTCTGTGTGTGTGTGTGTGTGTGTGTGTGTGCGCGTGTGTGTGTGTGTGTGGGAGAGAGAGGGAGGGAGAGAAAGCGAGGGAGGGAGAAGCAGCTGGGAAGAACTAGTCTGTGAACAGCGAGTGCTCCTAAAGTGGTCATTAAAAGTTTGATTTTATTTTTTTCTTCAAGTCTTCATCAGTCCGAAAAGAGAAAAAATCAGTCTTGTGTGTTTTCATGTGTTTGAGTCAAACAACCTTTTGGATGATGATGCAGAAAGGAATCTTGAGTCGTTTGTGTCCTCTGTGTTCGTCAACACGTTCCAGGCCTTTTGTTTGGAAATGACTGAGAGTCTTCTGGCACCGTGCGCTAATTTACTCGCAGAGGAAGGCGGCAGAAATAAGTTGGATAGAGGAAAATTGGTGTCATAAAGTTACAAAATCAAGAAGCAAGAAGCGGATTCAGTCGGTTTGTTCTTTTCACCAGTTTGTCAATGACCGTTGCTTTGTTGTTCCCCATCCAGATGCAAAAGGTTTTTAACCATGCGATGGCTTATTATACCGTCATTGTGAAGCTTTTGGTTTGAGGCCGACTTCAATAGCGTTGTGGTGCAACATAGTTTATAAGGCTAAGAAGTGCCAAGAGGGGTGGAGGTCGGGGTTGAGTGCAGGGTCACACGCAGGACTTTCACCCCAGTTTGTGTCCAATTCAAGCATCTGAGCAGTTTGAGCACCAGTCAGCCCCTTCATCCGAGCAACTCTGCTTTCTTGATTTCACTGTTTCTCACCAAATTGTTGTTGTTGCTGCCACCATCCAGACAACATGTCAGTCATTACTTATAAAAGAAGACAAGTTACGTTTCCATGACAGTTTTTGGCAAAATAAAAGTGGTATTTCTAAAAAGTGCAATTGCGATTTGCAGGTGTTTCCATTGAATGGTGCGAAGAGCATCAGCCGTCACTCTCGTAAAAACTCGTCCTGTGAGGCCACAGCTTTTCGAAGCCCTTCTCTCGCATTTTCCTTTCCAAGTCCTGGTATAAATCAGCATTTCGATGTTGTTTGCTGTCAAGAATGGTTGATATATTTTTCTCTTTGATTACCCGTAAAAAAAGAAATTCCGTCTCCTTCTCCGTCCAAACCTAACGCGGCATTTTCACTTGACGTGAACTGGTCACGTGACCCCGTATGTCATGTCCGCTGACGTATAAATTCCATGACACTTTTGCGATATACCTCTGTATGGATACATCTGAAAAAACAACGGCTGAGAGCGTCAAGACCTTTTAGCCATATTTGAGAGGTTTTTTTGAAGTTTAGCTGTTTCCATGAGCAGTTTTTTTATTGTGATGTTGGAATGGAAACGTAGCTACAGAGAGCCCACGCTTCATTTTGAGAAGCTGCACTGGAAAGACATCACATCAGTGAAGCATGTTTTCAATCATCGGGTGGTTGAGACGTGTTAGGACTATTATCAGCTCTGACAAACAAAGCGCAGACAACCTGCTTGTTATATATAATGTGTGGTCTCAGGGTGTTCATTTGGGAAAAATTAATAAAAGAAACAAAAATGATTGATTTGGCATTAGCACTGATTGTCAAAATGTGAAAATTCAAATCTTTTGAGCAAATACTCTCAATTGCATATCACTGATCAATCTCATTCATGACAGGCAATGTGCCCTCTTCAAGGTGTACATCTGCTCCGCCATCCCTCCCTGGTGCTGGAGACTTGGTGGCTGCTAACTGGAGTCAGCAGGGTTGTGTGGAGGGATGGCTGGTGTCGATGTCTGAGCTATCATCAGCTCTGATTGGCTCTGAGTGGCTCTGAGTGCCGGGTCCATCCCAACCACTTTGCCGGGGCCCTCAGGAGGAGTGGGTCGCGTAGTTTTTTTTTGTATTTGTGTGTAATTTGTCATGACTTGCGTGCAACCGTGTTTTTTTTTTTTTTCTACTCTTCTTTTTGGCGATTTTGCAGGACATTTTCCGTTTGACCGTATCGAATCGTGAATTGGGTTGCTGAAAGCCGCATGACCTGATATGTTTGACCATATCAAACATGCCCGGCGTGCGCCAGTACAAAAACCGTGCCAGAGCGCCGGGGTCGGGGAGTCAGGGAGTCGGAGAGTGCGGTGCAAACTCCTTCATTTGAACACAAGAAGCTCCCGCCCCACTGCAAGTGCAACAGTTGACCTCCGGAGGAAAAGGTCGGCTGAGAGCTTCCGTCCTTCTGTGGAAACAAACAAACAGGCGCCATCAAACAATTCCCTGATGGAAATAAAAAAAAAAGAAGAAGAGAGAGAGGGAGAGAGTTCCTCGAGGCGTGAGAGGAAGTGTCGTGGGTCCGACTCCTCCCCCTCCCCCACCCCGACCCCGCCTCCGTAATGGAGCTCCATGCATACTAAAGGCAGCGCGGCAGGCGAGAGAAAGGCCGCTGTTAATGTTTAACCAGGCTATGTAAAGACGGAGCCGGCGAGCTGAGCTTATGAGCAAATAGATTGTGAGCAAGCGGGACGCAACACTTTACTGCACCTTTTCCACCACAATCACTTTACTGGCTGACACGTAGCCGCCAGAGTCGCCCTGAAGGCCCAGTGAAAACTAAACAACATGGTAAACAACACGGCGTGTTTACAGATGTTTACCACGCTGTGCTAAACTAGGCTATGCTTTACTATAATAAATATCTTTTTACTGCACTGCACTGTATTATACTACTGGTATTAGCTTTGTTTTTTAATGAAATAATATACTTAACATTATACAACACCATACGCTGCCTGTCTTAATAATATTATTATATATAATATATATACATTATATTAACTAATATACTATACTATTCTATATAACATACAAGCTGTCTTTTCTCACATATGATACTTTTATATCATAAAATGTTGATATGATATCGAAGCTTTTATCACAGTTTCCCTCTTTATACATACCCTCTTTATATATAATATAGCGTATTTTATTGTATATTTCAACATTGTTTTTTTTGTTTTTTTTGCACATTTTCACCCCTAATTTGTATTCAAACATCTGTAATTCTTCACAAGTTTATGGAAGCTGTGTGGTGCATCCACATGCACACATGGATGTCTGCACGTGTTCAAAAGAGAGGGAGCTTTTTTTTGGCCAAGTTGGCATTAGTTGCCCTGTGTGTGTGTGTGTGTGTGTGTGTGTGTGTGCGCGCGCGTACGTGTTGGTGCATTGTATAGAAAGTGCTGCGTGCAGTAGAATGGGGGATTTGGTGCCATCAGCATAGTGATGTCAGCACACACAGACAAACAAAGCCAGAATCCAAAACCCCTTTCCCAACTACCCACAATCCCCCTGGACACTTTGGGGGGCCCTGCTCAGGGGCCTGTTGCCGTTAGAACACAAACACACACACACACACACACACACACACACACACACAGGTTTTAGCCTGAGCCCTTTCATAATCACACAGAACGGCATATCCACTCGAAAAAAAACTATCAGGTTCACATGTTACACACATATGAATAAATTGGAACAACATTCTTTGTATCCATACGTGTGCTTGGACCCTTCATACTTCGATGGAGGTACACACTCAACTTTTGCTCAGCTTCAGAGCCCTCTGACAAAGTCAACGCTGCTATAATTTACACTTTCACACGGCCGGAAAGATTTCACACAGAAAACCTAAAACCTTAAATTAGACTGATTAGTTTGCTGATCATCAAAGGCTCTTGTCCACACAAGGTTGTGACTATTAACAAACTGTACAAGCCAAACTCGACTAGGAATGCTTTGAGTGTGTGAAGTGTGATACGGTCGCTGGGTGAGCAGTGAAATCAGAAACACACCTCTGTTTGCTCTGGCCGGGCCGGGCCGGTCACCTCACCACTGCAGCTCACAGTCAGCGCTCTGGTGAGTGGCCTCACAGTGACAGTGCAGGTGCTGCTGCCAGGGGCCTTTGATTCAGGTGACACCATGCAAGAAGAGCTCAGGGTGCAGAGAGTGACAGCTGCTCAGAGACGCTGCTGATGATGTCACTGTCTTGACTCTTCTCCTGTGTCCGCTCACACACCTGGCCTGCAGCTTCCATTTCAAAATGAGCCTCTGAGTATTGAAAGTGATTGAAATTGTGGCCGGTGTGGACAACCATGTCTGTCTAGGATGCAGTGATTTTCTGATTCTGAACCATCATGTCTGTTTTCTATCTGTGGCAAATCAAGTGTCCATCTAAATAAAGTGGGAATTAAATGATAAAACTAACAATGAGCACTGTGACGTGAGAATGAAATCCTTTTCTTCCTTCTTTCTGGACACATGTGTTTCCCACCGTGGTGACTTTTCTGCTTCTGGTTTTATTTTTTATACTTCCACTTCCACAAATGCAGTATAAAACCTACAAAATGGAAAAATCTGACACATCTGGTTCTATCGAACGCCGACGTTTTGGCGACGTAGCTGGCGAAGCTATCGAGACTGCCACCGCGGATTGAATTTGTTGTTCATTTGTTTCCGACGTGATAAATAAATAAATGGCTGTGACGAGGCTGCGACTGAACGACTCGTCCTTGTCGTCCGCTTCAAGGCTGCGTCCACGTCTTTGTCGCAAAGCAGCGCGCGACAATTAGTGGCTGTCGGTGTTTATTTCTCGCGTTTTAAAATGGTCCTCTGTTGAAAACAGTGGGAGACATTTACTATCTGTGTGTGTGTGTGTGTGTGTGTGTGTGTGTTGCTTTTTCGGGGCAGAGGGATTGGGCTAACTGGGCGTACTGGATCCAAAAAGGTCCTCATTGTGCAGCGGGAGGAAGAGCCGAGTGGCGCTGCCTCCTATTCAGCCAAGTTTGGAGCCGGCTGCTGCTACTGGTGGTGGTGGTGGTGGTGGTGGTGGTGGGTGTGGGGTGGGGGGGTACTGTACACACACTCACACTCACTCAGAAAGTAGAAAAAATACGCCGGCCGAGTGCGACAATAGTTTCCTTTCAGCCTCCTCATGCTGAGGACTTCTTCACATTCAAATGGAAGCCGTTGGTTTTCCTCGGCCACTTCACATCCAGCCAGGGTTCGCCGGGACGTCCGCTCTGATTTCCTGTGACTAAGCTTCAATTCTGAGCTCGGAAAATTTGAATCAGCACCGTGTGTGGGTTTTGGGATGATTTCACAGTGAACTATGACCTTTTAGTTCACCTTGAGTCACAGCTCAGCGTTGTGGGTCGGTCCCACGCTGCCTCATTTCCGCTGTAGTTGATATTCATCACAGCACGGCAAAGTCGCGCTGGTAACGTTTCTGTTAACTCTCTGTGCACATAAAACGGAACCAATCGTAAACACTTTCTTCTTTTCTCTCCCATCTCATTTTTTTCCCAGGCGTGTAGCAGAAGAGTGAAGACGACGAGACGCGAGGTCGGTGCGCGGCGGAAAAACCGGATGGCGAATGGAAACGGGTAGGTGTGCGGGAACACACCCAAATGTACACACAGGCACACACGGACACACACACACACACACACACACACACACACAGTGAGTCCCATAGAGAGACACAGCGATGCCCTGGAGGGTGCCAGTCATGCCCAGCTTCCGCTGCGCTCCAAATTGAGCGTGGCACAGAGTGTATGAAGTCAGCCGTCTGGAAGAGAGCCAAGCATTGTTCCTCCGAGCAGCTGGATGGTAATTACTACAAAGAAAGAGTGTGTGTGTGTGTGTGTGTGTGTGTGTGTGTGTGTGTGAGTGAAAGAGAGAGAGAGAGAGAGAGAGAGAGGAGAGCCCTGCCACCTCGGTACTGTTGCTCCGGCTTCTTTGAGTGTGTTTCGTGTAGGAAATCCATTCACAGTGTGCACACACACACACACACACACACACACACACACACACACACACACAGTACTTTCAGAATACAACTACAGTGAAGCAGTTCCATTTTATCACAAAAGGAAAGGAAAAGCACACACAATAGAAATCCTGCGACATTTTTCCTTTTTGTGTGATCAGATTTTCTTCTGACTTAATATTTTCTGCTCTTGCTATGGAGATACTGCGCACTTTCACTTCTCATTGCGTGACCACAGCTTCGATCTTCTGACCTCATTACGCAGAAGTTTTTCTCGGCGATGAAACCGTCCAACTTTGCTCGTGTCATTTGTGTTGGACAGACCTTCAACATCCTGCGTGAGAAGCCTGATAGGATTTCAAATGTTGTCACTTTTACCAAACCAGATTGTTAGAACCAATTGAAATTCTACCGATTTTGCAAACGAGACAGAGAGAAACAGCTTTGAATCATCTCTGAGATGAGCAAGATCTCAGATCTAAACACACCTGTATCGTGACTGTGTGACCATATTTTGGCCGACAGCAGTTTCAATAAAACTAATAAAGACATATTTAGAAGTTGGAAAATGAAAAAAAAAAACCATAACTCTAGTAATGTAGTAAAAGACGGAATGCAGTATCATAGAATGTTGGTACTAGTAAAACTAAAAAAATATCCCGTGAGTAGGAAGGTGCCTTGTGGATGCCAGGGGTCAGAGGTCAGACTGGTCGGAGACCACAGAAAGGCAACAGTAACTCATGTAACCACCGGTTGCAACCAACACATGTGCAACATTATCCCTGAACCTGCAACACCTCCAACTGGCCACTTTATTAGGTACTTGATTAGATGCGCAGTACAAGCAAGGTGCACCTCATGTTCTCAGCAGGTCTGCACCAACCGAGACCAAGACCCTATCAAGACCAGAGAGTATCGAGATCGAGACAAGACCAAGACTTTATATATCAAAGACAAAAAAAACACAAAACTGAGAAAAATGACCAGTATCTTTTTTAAATTCAAGGTTGCTTCTAAGTAGAACAGCAACATCTCTTTCCAGCAAGGTGTCTTTGAAACATTTTCTTTGACATTTTGCTGCTTTGCCAACTATTTTAAACCATTTAAAAAAAAAACAACAACTTTGCTTCATAAAGTTAAAAAATAACTGAACTAGGAATAAGGGGGCAGGTGTCACTCTGGCTGTCACCAACAGATTGTCAAACGGCAGCAGCTGGATTCTTTTCCATTATTATCGTGTCATTGTAGTGTTGGCTGAGTCTCCACTGGTCTGGATCAAAAATCCAGAGTCCGTCCAGTCCAAGACGAGACCGAGACCCTTAAAAAGTGGCCTGCAGACCAAGACCAGTCTCCGCTACTGCAGCACTAACGTAATATATTTATCTGATGTAAAGACGGTGAGATGAATGTCAGGATGCCAGGAGGCGGGTGATGCCGCGGCTGAGGTGCGGACAGAGGGCCAGTGGGCGGGGCCGGTGGGCGGGGCCTCCATCCAGGTCAGAGGAATGTGTCGGCTCACTGTCAACTATTTGGCCCCTTTTGTGGCGACGACGCCGAGCGCTGGAAGGCGCATAAAGTCGCCTTTTTCACACCTCCGACTTCCCTCCCGCCCTCCTCGCTTCCCACCACCCGCTCCTCTCACTCGCTCGCACACACACACACACACACACACACACGAGCACCCACAGTCAGAGGTGGGCAGCGGTAGCTCCAGAGCCAGCAGCTCTGGTGCAGCTGTGACCAGAACAATAGCATTCCTCAGGTTTTAAACGCCTGGCACTTAGATTCCTAACAGTCAAATTCCTGGCGGGGAGAAGCCGGGGGTTGCTATAGGACGCCAGGAGCGGTGGGACGCTGGAGCTGTAAAGTGGTGGTGGGTGATTTGTGTGTGTGCGTGTGTGTGTGTGTGTTTTATGAGAAGGAAGGATTGATGGGTTCATGGGGGGCGGAGGAGGTGGGGTGGGGCTGACCACCACCCTCCTCCTCCTCCTCCTCCTCCTCCTCCTCCTCCTCCTCCTCAGATGTGACATTTTCAACACTCTAATTTTAGCAGTTTAGGTCGAGAGGCGTCCCGTTGTTGGCTTCTTTTTGTTTTGGCCGTGTGTGGATGGAGGCACCTGTTAAGTCGACGCGCCAGCCTTGCAGCGTGTCCTCGGCACACGTGGCGCAAGCGCTGAAAATGCCACGTTTGAAACAAACAAACAAACAAAGAAAAACACGTCATTTGAGCGTCAGAAAGGGCAGATTGAGAACAGATTAAAGAGTCTGAGTTGCTTTCAGCAAGACACACATCCAAAAATAACACCTTTATTTTGAAATATTTCCCAGCTTTAAAGGTCCAGTGTGTAAGATTTGGCTTCATTTGCAGTACCATAAAATCAATTTGGTTTTCCTTCTTATATACACTACCAGTAAAAAGTTTGGACGCACCTTCTCATGCAATTTTTATTTTTAAATCTTTACAGCTTTCTACACTGCAGATAGATACAAAAGACATCAAATATATGAGTAAGATATATATAATTATGCAGCAAAGAAAAACACGTTCGATAATCTGAATATGCTTTTTATGAAAGGTGGCTATTTTGAATAATTGAAATATAAAATGGTGTTTGAGTTATTTCACACTTTTATTGTTTCCTACATAATTCCATGTGTGTTCATACGTAGTTTTGTTGCGTTCAGTGACAAACAACAACGTCAATAGTCATGAGAATGAAAGAAAAGACATTAAATTGATAGGATGAGTCCAAACTTTTGACTGGTAGTGTATATATAAGAACATACATAGAACAAGGGTCTCGCTCCCTGTTGGCTGCCATCTTGCACCACCATTTATAATGGAAACCCGCCTGACAGTCAGTTTGGCTTCCTGAAACATTTTACTCACTGGACCTTTTAAAAAAAGACAAATTAAAGGGCAGATTTGCGCTCCTCTCTTCTGTTTTGCTGCTCCTCCAGCTCACACTGCACCGGCCTCCCCAACAATCGGCCCATCTGAAATAACCCCCCCCTAAAAAAATAAAATAAATAATGATTCTCTCATTAACCACGTCTGTTTCACAATTTAAATATAAATGAATCTAATTTGGAAAACCTCGGCCACGATGAAGGGGACTCATTTGGAGGCAATCTAAAATTAATGAGGGCATCTGGAGGGAGAGAGGGAGAGCGCAGGAGGGACCCTGCGTGGCTTAACAGATACGGCGGTTAACAAGCTACTGTACTTTAAACGCTGGAAAATCCCCATTAATTTCTCACGTCGGAGCGCTACTGTACCGCGCTACGTTGCGGAGAAGGCGCTTTAAAGCGTTAAAGTGGACACGCTCGCACTGGCACTCGGCCGCCGACTGCCAAACCTCTCCGCTGTTGCGACATGCCAGCGTTTTTCCAGGCTCATCCATCATTGTCACACAGCATTTTCTTTTTCTTTTTTTTTATCAGCACAGAAGAATTTGTGGACATGATTTGACCCTTAAATTGGTCACACCAGATAACTGCACAGCTTCAGGCCGTGTGCACACGAAGACGGTGTTTTTTTTGAAAAGAGACGTTTCTCCGAATCGCTCTCAAAAGAAAAAAAGTGTCGTACAGACAAAGTCGCCTTCAAAAGTGGCGGTGTTTGGGAACCGCTGAAAAAAGACTGAAAAGCGCTGCAGTACCTGTGCCAGGCCTTATGTGGCGCTGTGAGGTTACTCCCTGAAACTGGAGAAGAAGACCAGCAGCATGCGCATAAGCTCGCAAGGCAGGCTTATGATAATCAATAAAACATCAACAAAAACAACAGCCAAACCAACCAGTGAGATGAACCGACACCGGGCAGCGTTGTCAAACTTTCCCAATCTGGTCCCGGGGTTCAAAAATGTACGAAACGTCGTCTCCATTAAGACGTAAAGCCTTAATGACAATTTTATCGTTAACAGTGAAACCTTGCTTTGTGTAAATGAGGCCTTTGTTCCTTTGCATCATCAAAGTAAAGATATCTGCCTGCTGAATAACACATTGTAATATGTAGAATAGCACATTGTGAGGAGTTGTACTTAAGCCAGCAAGTGTTCTCTGACACAATATAAAAACAAGTTACGTTTTTTTTCCCATCTCCTACAGAGTGCCTCAATATTTGTCACTTTAGCAATGAACCAACATACTTTATGTACATTATATATTTTTGAAAAGAAGGACATTTTTGTGCTGTGGTTCTGGCATCCCTTCTTCTCCACAGTAAACAACCTGTTTTGTTTTTTTTTTTTTTGGGGGTTTCTATAACCTGCAACCCTTCAATACTTTTGTTCACTTTCAGTGTGTTGATTGTGAAGCTGAAGCTGAAGTTGAAGCTGAAGTCCAGGATATCCCATCATCAGTCAATAGACTTGTAGCACCACAAACTGGTGCCAAACTCTCATGAATTATTCAGTAAAAAAAAGAGGTGCGTAGACTTGTTTAGAACTCTTAACCAACACTAATTAATGAATATGTGTAGATGTATTTTTTTAGTCAAACTTTGCAACTAGTTTCCAAACTTTCAGCTCCTCGGTTCTGCGCACGGATCTCGCTGCGTTTCCGTTTAAAGGACAAGCATTTGTGAGGGCGCAGCCCGCGAACGTGCCCCCCCGCCGCCCCTCCCCACCACCCACCCCCCCCTCCCGGCAGCAGTTACAGCAGATGCCAGCCAGCCAGCTCCCACAGTGACTGTTTGGTTTTGCAGGTTTAATTCCCGATGGGTTTGGGTCCAGAGTGATTAGGCTGAGCCCTAAAGGCCAGCGGGCTTGTCAGGTGTCTCCACACATTAATGTTGTTCTGCTCACACCCTGAGCCGACAGCACAGCAAGGCAGAGGGGGAGAGAGGAGCACTGATCTGGCGTGGTGGGAGGCGTTGGGACACTCGGACGGAGAGACACTCGTATTGTTCCCATGTTTGGAAAAAAAAAAGAAGTTTTGAAGATAGGTTTTCTCTGGGGATTTATTATTGAGGCCAAGGGACGTGGTTTAAACTAGTGTGGTTATTGTTGAAGTTTTAGAAACAAAATGACTTTTGACTGTCGTTGCTCGTGCCTGGGACGAAACGTGGCCTGATGACGTCATTGAGAGTTAAGATGCTTTTAAAAAGTAGAAAAAGTGTTGTTGTTTTTTAATACTGTCCTGAGTATCGCACGCTGACAGGAAAGTATGAAATGTAAAATAAAAAATATTCAAAATACCTTATTGGAACATTTTATTTCATTGTTAGGTTGCATTTGTTTGTTTTTTTAGCCACACTTTTTCCTACACTACCGTTCGTTGGGCTCACTGACTCATTTCTGCATTGAACTCCATTATAAGCATGGAATGCTGGAAGAACATTACTAATGCAGGAAGATCAGTCAGGATGTGCTGAACACATTTAGCACATGTCGAATAGAATGTGATTTTAGAGAATGAATATCAAGTGTGCAATATGTGGCCGTCAATATAGAAGTTGACTGCTTTAAAATTGCTAAAGACAGTTGTTTTAAACCATTAAAAAAAACTTTCTATTATAATGACAAACAAATCATGGTTTACATTTTAGGCTTTTTTGTTCACGCAGAATTTTTCACACTTTTTTAATTAGACATTGGAAATGGTTTTCATTCAACACTAAAATGTTGCCATACTTGTTCAGCTCATCTTGACTGAATTTCCTGCACTCTTAATAATTACAGAGCATTCAGGATCATTATTGCATGACGCTGGATATAATGGAGTTCAATGCCATGAGATGAGTCAGTGACCCCAAACTTTTGAACAGTAGTGTAACTTTAAATGTGACGGCTGTGATGTTGCGCACTCTTTTGTGACCCAAGTAGTTTCAAAATTTAGAAACCACTAAAACTACATCATCCTAACACACATTTAAAAAAAAAAAAAAACCAGGAAGAAGATTTCAATCCGAATCATTCGGCCCATTAGCTGAGCTCGCTGCTTAGAGTTAAGATGAGATGCGCTTGGTGGGGATGGGGATGACGTTCCCCCAGCTTCCTGGCCACTTTCAGCTTCACATCCTGCCGTCCAAACACTGACGGACGCTACCTCAACATTTTCTTTAACCCTTTAACCCTGCAAGCCGGAGCTGAGTGACGGCGCAGGCCACTTTCCCCCTCAGCTGGATTCAAATAAACTGCCATTGTGTCTGTGCACAAACAACTTCCTGCATGCAGACATGCAGCTTGTTAATGTGGGGGGTGCTAGCTATGTAGGGGGAGGGGTCAGGGGTGGGTGGGAGGGTGGGTGACCCAAAAGAGTAAAAAGAAAAAAAAATCCCCTCTCTTCCTGCTTCTGACCTCCAACCCCGTCCTGCCCCTCCCACACCCACTGCTCACACAGCATGGTGCGGCGGGGCTTTTTGTGTGTGTGTGTGTGTGCACGTGACTGTGTGTGCGTGTGCTGGTGCAGGCTGAGGAGGTGATGCTATAGGGTTTTTTTTTTTTTTTTGGGGGGGGCAGAGGTGGGGGGAGAAACTTGTGTCCCGAGTCCGAAGGAGTTGGAGGAATAAAGTGGGAGGAGGGGAGGAGGGGAGGAGGAGGAGGAGGAGGAGGAGCTGGGGGGTGAGGAGACCTGCTGAGAGGGAAGCCTATATGCACTCCTCCTCCTCCTCCTCCTTCCTGCCGTCGCTCTCCCTCCCTCCCTCCGTCCCTCCTCGCCTCCTTTCACCCGCCTCCCCAGCCAGCCAGCCAGCCAGCCAGCCAGCCAGCCAGCCTCTCCATCCGCAGGCCTAAAGTACATTACATGCCTGCTAATCAAACCTCCATTACAAGCTGGAAGGGACTGAAGCGAGCGAGGGACTCCAGGAGGTTTTCTTTTCTCTCTCTCTCTCCTCCCCCAATCATCCCTCCACCCAGACCTCCTGCTCCTCGACTCACTTCAGCGTATCTCCCTTCACCTCCCTTCACCTTCCCCTCCGCCTCCCCTCCTTCTGCTCCTCCGTCCTCACCGAAGCTCTCTGGAACTTTCCAGCTCTTTCAGGGAAAGTTCATGTTAACATCTAAACGCCGTCCTTTAACGAGCCACTTAAATACAAAATTGAAGTTATAGTCCCACTTTTTTTTTAGAGGGGGGGGGGCACCTCTGTCACTGTCTGCATAACCAGAACCGCAGAACAAGATGAGTTTGATTTTGAGATCAGAGTTGATCAGAGTTAACCTTTTTGAAAGGTTTTTCGAAGCTTAGGTGTTTCCATGACCAATTTTTATTGCAATATCTAGGTTATGCGCAATCTCGCAGTATGAGATTTTACAAGAATTATGGTTTATGCACTTCAACACCATTCAGTGGAGACACCTGCAAATCACAATTGTACTTTGTCGAAATTTTATTCTTTATTTTGTGAAAAACTAGTGGAAACTAGTGGAAATGCAGCTACTGAGTGGACTACAGGTACTACCCGAAAAAATTAGAATATCAAGTAAAAGTTGTTTTATTTTGGCAATTTAACATAAAAGATGAAACCAACAAATTTTATTGAGCCATTCCACGCAAATTGACATCTCAAGCAGTTCCTTGTTGGAACTTTGCTGATTAAGATTTTCAGCTTATTAAAACCACAAACCCACAAACTCAGAAAATTAGAATACTGTGAAAAGCTTCAGTTTTGTTTTGTAGCTTCAAAAAGTCCAAAGAATCCAAAACACCTGCAAAAGGGTTTTTGCAGGGTTGTCTCAGAAGAGTTCAGGCATGGGGAAATACAACAACCTTTTCAGGATATTCTTATTTTCTGGGTAGTACTGTATATACCTGTTGGACGCCACTACAAAATGGCATTGGCCACTACATGGCGCACTATGCAGTGAGTGACTTTGAACACAGCTTCAGTTGAATGTGTTGTTCCATACATTATGTCACGCCAGTTTGACCACATTTGTCATTTGGAGCTGGTTTGAAATGAGTAATGGAAGTCCCTGGTGAACTCTGCAGGCACCCAATCAAACAAGAGGATCAGAGCTGGAGGCTGCACAACCTGGATCCTCTGTACATTATGGTCTGGACTTACGGAGTGAGAGCCAAAAGACAAAGCGCAGCCAGTGTTGCGGTGTAATTAGCTGCGCACTGAATCAAAGCTCCATTTGCATTTCTCAGAAGCCTGAACCTTTCTGGGCATAAACAGGCAGCGTTTGAAATATACTGCCGTGTTTTTAGATGCGGACGGGCGAGACGTCGTCTGCTTTATCAATTCTTATTATGCATCAGCTCGGTGGCGCCAGTGTCACTGACCTCGCTCTTGCAAAACGCTGCCGCTAATGCACAGGACGCGATAAACTCCGTTTCTGTTTGAAGTGCAGATGTCCAGATAATAGCTTCATTAGCAGCGTTTTCTTTTGTCCGTGTGTTAATGGCTAGAGGCCGACATCACTGTGTTATTTATTTGAATAAATAGCCGATAATGCCGCAGCGCCTCTTCCTCCGCTGATAATTGGTTTTGGTGAACACCTGTATGAGTGCAGAGTGTTCAGGGGATTATGGCGGAGAGAAGTCTCCAGTCACCACTAATTATTTTCAGTTTCACCCTCTTTCTCACACACACACACACACACACTCATATGCACGCACACACACACACAGTAAACTCCCTGATTTTTAATAAATACTTTGCGTTCTAAGCAGTTTTAATGGGGGAGCTACACTAGTTATTATGTGCGATTTCCACATCAGACGTTCATACTATTTGTATATTTATTTGATAATTGATGCTTCATTTGTTTTGGGTATAGAGCGTTTTTCTACCAGAAGCAACAGAACACGTCTTGAAATAGCAAAGCGACCAAACAATGTTTTCCCATTTTGCCAACAAGTCCCGTCTTTTATTTTGGATTTTGATGCAGAAAGTATCTTAGCGTGCTCGCAGCTGTCTGACTGGTGCTCTATAGAGGACAGTATTCCCATCACGACCTGATGTGCAACCGCATTCGCAATCCCAGTGGTTGGCAGTACAACGGCGGCCCCCTTATCTGCTGCGTTGACCACCTGCTGCATGGCTTGTGTGCAGCAAAGTCTGTGCTCATGCAAAAAAAAAAAAAAGGCCTTGAAGAACGTTATTATGTAAGAGTTGGCAAGAGTTGCAGTGTGGCGACACAATGGGGAGCGACATGACTGCACTTTTTCTTGCGGCAGAGCAGGGGATGGTGAGGAGAGTGTCTGCACGGACTGCTCCACGTCACGCTGGCCTGAATCTGCTCACTGGCTGCTCGTAAACAGGGATAATGAAACTAGAGGCTTCGTTTCCACCATGGCAAAGAGAAAAGCTTGATTTCCAAAATGTCTTCTTCAATTGAAGGGCCAGAACTGGTCAGAACTGGTGATTCATCAACAGTCCCAAGATGTGCTTTTTAAAGGAATTACAGTAGCTTACAATAGAGCCAAACCTGGCATGAGCTAAAAAGTTGTAAAAAAAAAAAAATGAAAATAATAATAATAAATAAATAAAAAGCTGTTGGACTGCAGTGAGAATGAGCAAATGAGCCTCAAGCAAAAGAATTGTTGTCCTCGAGTCAAAGAGTTCCGGTAGCGATTGATTATGTTTGATGGAGGAGGAGGCAGTAGAGGTGGAGGAGGAGGAGGAGGAGGAGGAGGAGGTGGAGGAGGAGGAGGTAGAGGTGGAGAAGATGGGTAAGAGGAAGAGGAGGAGGTGGAGGTGCAGGAGGAGGAGCGGAATTTGTGGGCAGACAATGAGAGGAGAGGATGGGTGGTTGGGAGGGGGAGGGGGGATGAAGGGTCCCCCCCGGGGGGGAGGAGCTTTTTATGTACAACTGACTGTCAGTCACTGCAAAACGCATTTACTGGTGAACCACAGTAAACCTCCATGTGGATCAGCCAGTATGTTGTCACTTCCATGCCTCCTGTTAGAAGACATTCTTAGTATTGTTTCATTGGCGGCACGTTTTACATAATACATCATGTGACACAGTGGAGACAGAATAGGCAGACAACTGGGAGAAACTGCGGTGAACAAAATCAGTGGCAGCTGCAAAGTCTTTCAGAAAACTTTGGTCTCCTCGTCGGAAGAAAAGAAAAAACTGCTCTATAAGCTGATGTTTCTTGAAATATTTTGTAGCATGGTCTGTTTCTTTGCAAAGGAGGTCCCAGAAGCTACTGCTGTTGGTGTGGAACAGTTTGGGAAGCAGCTGTGTTAAGACGCCATAGTGGCGGCCAGTGAAGTGAGAGCAGTCTGGCTGTAGAGACGAGCGACTGTTGGACGATGGCGGACGATGAGCGCAGAGATGATCCATCGGGGCAAATATTATCTCAGCTGCAGCGTGGCGAGCCATGTGCACACCGTCAGCCCAAAATGTCAACAAGGTGGCATCAATGTCAACAACCTGCGAACCGGCGTGTCGCCGCCGCGGCGCCTCCTCCTTCGTGTTTGCCGAGTCGAGGAAGTGAGAAACTCTGAGAGTCACGACTGCGACGAACGATAAAGTTGCAGAATTTTGTTTTTTCTTAAAGTGGATCTCTGAGCGTCGAGGGGGAGGGAGGGGTGAGTGCGGGTGGGGGTCGGAGGGGGTGATGGACAGCTCCAGAAAGAGGGTGGAGAGAGGAGGCGGGGCGGGGTGCGGTGGGGGCTGGAGTTGGGGGCGTCGCAGCGCGGCAGAAACTTCCCATGCTGGCCTCCCAGTGTGGCTACGTAATGAGGGCAAGGGACACAGACACGCGCGCGCACACACACACACACACACACACACGTACGTGCACGGCTGCAGACACACACACACGCACACTTGGGGCCGAGCCTGGCCCCCACGGCTGATTAGCGGCGCACAAAGGCCCCAAACAGAAGTGGCAGAGGACACACAATGGGAGCAGGGCCTCAAGGCGTGGTTTACTTCTGCCCTGAGGGAGGGGGCGGGGGCGAGGGGGGGGGGCGGTAGTGTGAGACTGAGAGAGAGAGAGAGAGAGAGAGAGAGGTCCCGCTATAGCACCCCCGATAGAGGGGGGTAGGGGTGGGGGTGTGGGGGGTAGCAGCCCGGGTTCAGCGGGGTTAGAGGAGGAGACGGGTTCTTGTTTTTCGTCCCGCTGAAGACCACTTCCACCCGCCTCCACCACCGGGGGCAGCGGCGAGGCGGGTGGAAAGGTCGGCAGCTGGTTGGTTCGCCGTCCCATCCACCTGTTCCACCGGGACGAGTCTGAGACCCAGCAGAGTTCCAGTCTAACGTCTCATCTGGGAACTAAGCATGAGAAAGATGCAGATTCAAAGTCCACTTTTTCCAAGTCCAACTTTTATCATTTTCAGAACTTTATTAGACTTTATTTTGAGACATTTTGCTGCTGCTGCTGCTGCTGCTGCTCTCCCCCAGAGGAGAAGGACTGCCTCGTACCTGGTGCTTCATTATTATTATGATGATGATGATGATGATGATGATGATGTTGCAATCCCATTTGACACACTTGTTGGTGCGACCCAGTGAAACCCAGTGAAAGCAAAAGCACGCCTCATGATTCACCCTGTATGACTTTACGTCCAGTAAACTGTCCCGCTCTGCCCTTTAAGGTGCCTCCACTCAGCCTGAGTCACCGGGATTCCAGGGAGGCGGGGGGTGTTGGGGGGCGTGCACGTTAGCAGTGATGTTTTTTTTATTGTTTTTTGTCCTGAGCATTTTTTTTTAGGTCTCATGCGTCGGTCTTGGGTTTTTAATCACGTGTTTCCGCTCATATTTTTCTTTTTCTATTGTAGTGGAGCTTCCATGCATCACTTTTTCACCTGTATGCACCTGAACAGTTGCGTCTAAGTGACAATTAATCTGAATCTGAATCTGAATCTGAATCACACAAATTAATGAATTATTTTGAAGTCACGAGCTGTGTTTCCATGACAGTTTTTGGCAAAATAAAAGCAATATTTCTAAAATTTCGACAAAGTACAATTGCGATTTTTGTAACCTAGCCATTTTCACTGGAAGTGAACTGGTCACATGACCTCATGCATCACATTTCTTGCTTGTGCAACACAATACAAACACGTAGGTCACCAAAACACTCCATCCATCCGTCGTCATATACAGTACTTTCCTATACAGCTGGAATCGGTGTCGTGGTATCGGCACGTATTTTACGAGTACAAGTAGTAGAGTACTCAACCCCAGTATCGGTATTGGTGCGTCCCTCATGATAGCTGTAAATGTGTGTCTGAAGAATAAAGCTCGCCGCAGATTGAACCTTGAAGATGTCCAGTGGCGGCGCTCCCACTGTGTTTTTTCAATACGTGTTGGAAAAAGAAGAAGAAGACGAAGATGAAGAAGAGGAGCAGTCATCCCAGCGGCTGCTCTGCGCTGATCGCTATCTGCGTGTTTCTGCAGAGAGGGAATTACACAGAGGAGCCGCTGTTAATCTCCGCTGTTCAATTAGGCCGCAGCGACCGAGACGCCACCTACACTTCATTACCAGGCGGAGGAGGAAGGTATGGAACTGACCTCCTTCATGTCCTCCCTTTCATTTTTTCAACCCCCCTTTCTTCCATCTGTGCCTCTATCGACCTCTTCATTCATCAGACCAGGAGTGTCACACTCAAATACACAGCGGGGCCAAAATGTCGAACTTGGACAACAGTGTTGCCAACATTGACAGTGATGCAACAAAATCAGGTAGAACAGAGAATCTTTTTGTATGGACGCCAACAAGTTTTGCTTCAGCACTGAATATGGAACAAGTGAAGCTTAATACTGTACAATAGATAACTTCATATTGCACACGTGCAAAATCGAATTTCAAATGAAAATTCTCTGATTTGTGGTATTAGCAGTACACTGTATAATAGCGGTGGGCCAGCTCTAGTAGTCATTTAATATTGCCCGTGGGCCAAATATAATAGCACTGTGGGCCATATTTGGCCCACGGGCCAGAGTTTGACACCTGTAGTTTAGTGAATATCTCAGTGGCAGCAGCAAAATCAAGCGTATTGGGTTTTTTTTCCCTCCTTATTTTTTAAAACATGTACCGACAAATGTTTTTCTTCTTCCAGGCAGACGTGCATCGGTTGGACGCTTTCTGAAGAAGAAGAAGGAGGAGGAGGAAGAGGAGGAGGAGGAAACTTCCTCCCAAAGCGTCGAGGTAAAACACCGGTCTCGCTCTGCCGCCTCCAGACGAGGAGAAACGAAACCCTCCTGATTAGAAAAAAAACAAGACGCAACGAGAACGTTTGGGCAAAGACGTGCAAGATTTTAGTATTTCTGGACTGAAACCAAAGCTGGAATATTTATGAGCAGCCGAAGAGAGAATCTTGTTTGGGGGGAGGAGGTGAAGGAAGGGAGGGGGGGGCAGGGTGTAAATCCATCAAGACAATTTAGCTTTTCTGCCTCTTTTCCTGTTTTTCCAATTACCTAATGCTGTTTAAATATGAGAGCTCTCTCTCACACACACACACACACACACACACACACAGAGGCACGTGCACGCATGCACGCACACACATTCATGGTCCTTAGCGATGGAGAGGCTCCTGAAATAAGTCACGCAGTAATTGTATTTGATAAATCATACGGGAGCCCATCAGAGCAACGCTCGCTGCATTAAAATGATAAAATGAACAATTACGGAAGAAAAAAAGAAATCATTGCTTTTAATTTCCTAAACACGGTCCAGAGAGAGAGAGGGAGAGAGAGAGAGAGAGAGAGAGAGAGAGAGAGAGAGAGAGAGAGAGGCCCTCGAAGCTGCACCCCTTTGACGATACGCTCGCCGTGTTATTTATTTATTTATTTATTCCATTGACCCCTAGAATTGTGCAAACCCTCAATATCGCAATAAAAAAAAACTGGTCATGGAAACACATAAACTTCCAAAAACCTCTCAAATATCACTGAAAGGTTTTTAAACGTCAGCGGGCGTGACGTATGGGGTCACGTGACCAGTTCACTTCCAGTGAAAATGGCAGGTCACGCAAATCGCAATTGCACTTTGTCGAAATTTTAGAAATGTTGCTTTTATTTTGCGGAAAAACTGTCATGGAAACACAGCTCGTGACTTCGAGCAAATACGTGTATTTGCTCTCTGGGGCGACCGAGCCGTCGGATGAGACTCTGGACGTTAAAAGGCAGAGAAACCAGAGCAAACAGCCGGTGGGTCCGGCTCGGCCGTGGTTCCTCTTGGGCGCCTCGTCCTGTTTTGTTCCGTCTAATCCCTGACAAAACACAAACCGACCGGCGCTGCACGGCGGCCAGGTGCAGCGCCGGCCTTTTGTTTCTGCGGTCGGCGGCTGAGACTCCAAACGGCGGCGAGGCCGAACTGTCAGCGAGGTCGCTGTTGATGTGGGCGACTCACATTTGAATAACCTCCCCTGCACCGGTGACCCGCTGCCGTTGTGTCACCACAAGAAGGCTCAGCCATTGGGAGAAAGTTTTGCCCTTTGATTCCACCCTCGTCCTCCAATCAGGGACACGATGTGTGTTTTCATGTTGGAACACTTCCCAACTCCTTTTGGATTGTTCTAGTTCTGTCGTGCTCCAGACTGGTCCTGGACTCCAGACGGCTCTTTAAGGCTCTCGGCCTCGTCTCGTCTCGCAGGCATTTTCACTGGGTCTGGTCTCGGTCTCGGCCTGGGCAAGTTTCATCCAATAGTGTGTGTTCATAAAATGTAAAATTTAAAAAAAGAAAAAAAAAAGAAATCATGACTATGACCAGTGTCTTCACTGAGATGAGTCTCATTAATAATATTATATGACTGAAGGAAAACTGAGAAAATTTGTTATTTCTGAAGATTGTAAAAAAACTGGTGGCCCTTCGTACGACTCAGTGAGCCCAAACTTTCGAACACTAGTGCGTGTGTGTGTGTGTGTGTGTGTGTTGGCAGCTCCTCCTTCACACACTTTACCTCCATGTTCACTTCACTCTGCAGGCGCCGCCGCAGCAGCCGACCCGCTGTTGTCACGAGGTGCCATTAGCGCTGGTGTTTATATTGTGTCCAAATCGCATTTCCCCACCGACTCCCCGTGACCGGGTTGCCAGATCTGCGGCCGAGGGAAAAAAAAAAAAAAAAAATGTGAAAAAAATATCTGATCCTTGTGGAAAACCAGACTGAACTGTGTGCGAGTGAGCGCACGCGTGTGCGTGTGTGTGTGTGTGTGTGTGTGTGTGTCTGGAGGTGTAGGTGCTGCTGTGTAAAATAACATGGAAAAGGAGATTTTCCACCAAAATGAGGCTTCCACATTGAGTCTCCCTCGGGCACTGGCAGCCATGATTGAATTGAGTGTGTGTGTGTGTGTGTGTGTGTGTGTGTGTGTGTGAGGCGCTGTTTGACGACAGGCACTGCACGCCATTGCTGTATCTACATGTTGGTTTAATTAAGAATTCATTATGTGCCCACGGATTAAAGCATTTTTGTACTTTCCGTTTTATTAAACAGAAAGCGCTGAAAGCCCCCCCCCCCCCCAACACTGTGCCGCCACACACACACACACACACACACACACACACACAATTCAATCATTGTTCCTCAACAGTAGATTTCCTGGAGATGCTTCCATAAGGATGCAGCCTTGGTGACGCTGGTGGGAGACGGAGAACAAGCAGGGAAATGAATATTTAGCAGGAGGAGGAGGAAAAGAAGGAGGAGGAGGAGGAGAAGAAGGGAGAGAAGGAGGAGGAGAAGAAGGGAGAGGGGGAGATTTGACTTTGCCCACACGGGTGTCGTCGTCTTCTGCTCTTGTAATTTCCCTCCACGCAGACGCACACTGACTGCACTTCTTTCCCTCTGGTTGCAGGTGAAGCTGCTGATGGTGCAACAGCGAGCCAGCGGGGGGGTAAATAGGAGCCGGCCGGTCGTCTGCCTGCCTGCCTGCCTGCCTGCCTGCCTGCCTGCCTGCCTGCCTGCCTGCGCGAGCCGTTTTCCAGGTGGAGCAAAGTGAATTAAAGTGAACCGATCTGAACTGGAATAACCTGAACGGAACTGAAACGAAAGCCTGAGTGGGATGGGAAGCGCGGCGCCCTCTGAGGCTGAGAATTACCTTGAAATAGTGAAGAAGAAGAAGAAAAAAATCCCTCTCTGTGATGTTGTTGCTGTCACTGCTTTTTTTCCAGGGTTTCCCTCTCTGCATTACCTGTTTCATGTCAAAAACATGTTCGCCACCAGGATTGTAGAAACTAGAAAAGTCTGAAATCATTTCAAATCATTTTGACTACAACAAATAATATTTAATCAGATTATTATTATTATTATTATTATTATTATTATGACCTCTCTTACGGTGCCTAGTTTATTTAATTATTAAAGGTTAACTTATCACACGGTAACTTAGTAACATGTTTTGAAACTAAATTCATTCAGCTACAATTTATATTAGAACAACCTAGTTTTGTTTTTGTTTTTTTGCTTTTTTTTTATCTTTGACTAGTGAAGATCACAAATCTTAAAGTCTGAATTAATCTCATCAGAACAAACATCCAATAATTTCAGGCTTAATGCGTTGATGGGTCATTACGTTTGACCGCAGTGCCTGTTCACAGGGAAGAAGTTGAGTGAAAAAGCAACAAACACAACCTGCAGTAGCAGCTGATAATCAAGTTTAGTATTTAGCGCCTCAATAACTCGAAGAGTAGCAGAGTGAGAGTGATGGAGTTACACCTGAAGTGTGGCTTTGGTTATAAGAAACAGGTTTCATCGCGCTCAGATTGGTTGTTGCCAGGAAACTATTTGATTCTTGTCATGCTGTCTTTTTTTTTTTCTTTTTTTTTTTGCACCACAACCAAGCGTGAAACTCAAGCTCTCTGTCCTTGAGTTTTGTTATTTTCAACAAACAACTCGGATATTAGCGCAACATGTCAACATTTTGTTAGCAACGTGTTTTTGGTTCCATCGGGTGGCTGAAAATTCCAAAATAAGAAAAGGAAAAAATAAATGGCATTTTCTCAAACGGCAATTTAAAAATCCTTAAATTTGGTCCCTAATGAAAACCATCAGGTTCAGTGGTTAAGAAGCTAAAAAGCGTTTTCCAAGTGCCCTTTATTACCATGAATTAAAAATATGTTTTCAGTTGCACATCACACACACACACACACACACACACACACACACACACACACGGGGAGGGGGGGGCAGTAGCCCCCTGGCTGTCTGCAGTGTAAATGATCGCAGATCTTTGGTCATAACTCACAGCCATACAGGCCACAGATGGAAGCTGACACCTCATCTCTCTCTCTCTCTCTCTCTCTCTCTCTCTCTCTCTCTCTCTCTCTCTCTCTCTGTGTTGTGTGTGTGGTGTGTGTGAGACACACACACACACACACACACAGATCCCTTCTCCCTGCATCTCCTCTCGTCTTCCTTCCCGCTGCCTCGGGTGATGAAACTGACTCAGTTACATCAGACCAGCAGCCCCTCCCTCTGCTGCCTTTTTTCCCACCCGTCCACACTCACACACACACACACACACACTGTTTGCCCACACTCGAGCAGCACATTAGTGTGTTTAACCTTATTGATTAGGTCTGGCCTGGTAACCTGAATGGGGGCGATCCATCACGGCTATCTGGGTTCAGTGGGTGGAGATGAGTTGATATTGATGGATGGTGGAATAATCATTAATGTGGAGATGAGCAGGAGACTGTGGACACAACGAGCTGGGGCTAAAGCAAATGAAGACGGTGAAATGCTCTCGTCAGTCTGGCTCGGCTCCGGAGTTTAAGACTGACCGAGCAGTCGGGCCTCAAAACCTGCCGGCGAGCTCAACCCATGTGACTGCAGAGTGCAGAGTTAGGGTTCGGGTTATGACTTCTTCTCGAATGCTTAAGACACAACAGAGAAGACCTGATGTTGTTCAGATAACTCAACCAAATAACGTTTTGTTCAGAAATGAAAAAGCTCAAGCTTCGGATTAAGTTGAAGAGTACTTTGAACACAGAAAGCACTCGATGAGAGATAACATGAGCTTTGAATGCGTCGCTCCGAAAACTTCTCGTCACTTCTTGACGATGCATAAACGCACCTGAAGGAGGAGGCGTCTGCCTGGCGGGAGGAGAGAAGAGGACGGAGGGGACGTCTGGCTCCACAAGATTCAAGGCCGCTTCAGCAGAGTCGAGACGTCCTTCCACTCAGTGAGAGTCGACAGTCGTGGTGTCTCATTCTTCATGACTCTGCCGTACACAGTGATTTTATTGACTGGATAATAAAAAGTGTTAAACCAGGAAGGATATATGGCGAGAGTTGAAAGAAGATGTTTTGATTCTCTGTGGCAGTGACGGATTGAATCAGGGACAGTACGTCAATCAATCAACTTTAGATTATAAAGAGCGAAGTAGCATAGCATAAAGAAAGTAGCAGAGTCACGGCTCTGGAGGGGCAGCCGTCAGCTTTGAGGAAATTCAAATCAATGGAGAGATAGTGAGAGAGACAGACCAGGGAGAGCCGCAATCAGAGGGCCAGCAGTGGACGGTAGAGGTCAGACTGAGATGGTTTAGACGTGGACAGAGGAGGGACAGTGGATATAGAAGGATGCTGAGGTTGGAACTGGCAGGCAGGAGGTCTGGAGGAAGAGCAAAGAGGAGATGCATGGATGTTGTGGCCATGAAGTCAGTTGGTGGGAGAGGAGAGGAGGTTAAGTTTAGCCTCGCTGACGAGAAGATCAGACAGGAGCTGCGTTTCCATGACAGTTTATCGCAAAATAAAGCAATATCTCTAAAATTGCAACAAAGTACAATTGCGATTTGCAGGTGTATCTCTTAAAATCTGGCGGGACGAGAATTACGTTTGCTTTTGTTTGTTTACGTTTGTTTTCTGTCAAGAATGGTTGATATTGTTTTCTCTTTGATGACTTGTAAAAAATATTCACAACATCTCAAAAACAAAACAGAGGAATCTCATCTCCAGCACATGACTAAGAGTTCTGATTGGCTTAGACGTTTGTCCTGAAACACCGAGACACGTATGCACACACACACACACACACACACACACACACACACACACACACACACACACATCGTAATTGAAAACCTAACCTCTTACTCTGTGAAATACCCTCAAGTCATCTGTCTAGTTCTCTCTCTCTCTCTCTCTCTCTCTCTCTCTCTCTCTCTCACACACACACACACACACCAAGAAGAACAAGAAAGCAATGGGAAAATGGTTTTGAATCATTACAGTTGAGCTGCGAGGTCAGTGGGGAGGCCTCACTCGGTCTTCACTCCTCTCTTCTTTTCCATCCAGCTGCTCCAAGCATGAAGCTAAAAAAAAAAAATTTGATTTCGCCCCCCGATGGAGACTGGGTGCAAATGATCTGATTGGTGCGGAGAAGATAGATGTGCTGCAAGGCAGGCGGGCAGACAGTTTAAAATATTACAGAGACGATGGCTGTTCTGCCTCTTGGAGCAGCTTTGGTCCAAAGCACTGTTTTTTCAATGGACTTCATGCAGTACATGCTAACATATTTACGCTATAAAACAGTGCGACTCCGCCACTTTCAAAGTTTACATCGATCGTCTGCCTTTCTGATGTATTTGCCTCGGGCATACTGTGGAGTGTTTTCATTGGCAGGCTAGCAGAAACCATTGACTTGCGCTAGCCTTGCACCGGTGAACTCTGCTAAACTACAGGACTGAATGAAACACATTGACACGCCGTCCAGTGATGAGAAGCCCGCTGGCTGACATATAAATGAGGTCCTATCTCCAAAATTCTGAACCACCCCTTTAATTTTGTCCAATGAGGGACGACTAACGATTGAAATGGTGATTGGAATGGTTTCTAATTGGTCCGTTTTGAAGCTTACGACATGGCGCTGTCACTCGGTTGTCCTGCCATTCTCTACTCAGAAATGTTTTTGACATTGTTCATTTTTAATATTCACAGCGGACGGAAAACGACATTGTTCGTCAACAGTGGACGTGAAATGAGAAATCTTTATTAGCTAGTTTTCCTCACATCGCTCGCGGCTTTCGCGGCTTTGCTGGATTTTGTCTGAACACAGCTACAGAACCACGGCATGTGACAGTAAAATTATTAAAACACTTATGCTGTAATTATACCAAAACAATGCGTCATTGTTATTCTCACTGAATAGAAACATTTAAGACGATTTCAGGTGACGGTGCCTAAATAAAGACTTTGAACTTTCCGATTGGAGCTGTTTCTTGTTTAACAGTTAACAGAGTTAACAGAGTTTCTTGCCTGTGATTTCATTTTGTTTTGATTAGGCGTATTGGTAAATAAACAGGACAGAATTTGTTCTAATAAAACTGTAATGACTTCCATTGTCATGTTATGTTGTGGGACTGAATTTGTGAGTGTGCTATAACAACTTAAACAACCGTTGTGATTATAGTCATTAGTTTGCTTTAATGACCCAGATTCTTCTTCTTCTTCTTCTTATTATTATTATTATTATTATTATTATTATTATTATTATCCACTCAGCATTAGAAAAGCAGATCAGTGTGCATAGTCGCTTGTCCGGTGAAAGAGTGAGAGTGTGTGTGAGTCTCCAGTCTCTCCTTCTCAATAGTCCAGCAGCCACCCAGTGAATCGGTGCCACACACTCCGGCTCCAGTCCTCCAAGTTACCCCCACTGTGTGTGCACACAATGACTGCATGCATCCTCTTTAACACAAGTACTCACAGCAACTTTGACACTGATGCCATATATTGTATGCCGGTATGTGTTCTATTTCATATTTGTGCTCATATTTTAACTGTTGGATTGTATTAGCTCACCAAGATGAAGACTTATGGCTCTGTTATGAATGAAGGCCAATCATTCCACTTCTTTAGACGTGGGTGGATGCCGTGTTGTCGTGTCTTTCAGCTCCTGCTGTACTTTGCTTTCACTTTTCATCTCTTTTTTTCTGGCTTATCTTCTTCCATCTCATCTCGTCACAACCTAATTTTGGTCCTTTTCATCATCTCTGCCCTCTAAATTTATCTCCCCCTGAGTCACCTTCCCTCACCCCTCCTCTTCCTCCTCCTCCACCTTCTCCACCTTCTCTTCCTGTCTTGCTTGAGCAGAACTTAGAATTGGACTTCTTTTTTCCCCCCCTTCCTTATTCGGAGTTGCATCATTTCATCCGCGCTTCATGCTGAATGAGCAGTGGACCCTAATGAAGTGTGGGCCGCAACTGGAGTTAATGGCAGTGATTGCCGATTGGGCCGAGCACAATGCAGTCTTAGTGCAGCGCAAGGAGGAAAAGAGTCTTTTCTGCTGCCTTAACAGAGAACAGTTCACTCTGTTTGTCCCTTTTCCTCCTTCATCACCACCATCACGCCTCTGTGTGTGTGTGTGTGTGTGTGTGTTGTTCTGGCCTCGCAAACGCACACTTTACAGTACCACTTTATAATACAACAATGCAATTTTAACAGTTTGTAAAATGTTAAATACTTTGGTGTTAAACACACTAGTAAGTCATTTATAACACTTTTTGTTGCTTGATTTGTATGCACAACTATGATTTATGTTATTACTTTGGAAACGATGGATTAAAGCTCGGTGACCGTAAGCAGCAATAAGCAATAAATGAGAACACAATAGAGTCAGAAAGATCAGGACACAAAAAAGTGCAAAATTTGTGTACTTCTCTGTGACGATGTAATAATGGGAACAAATGTAAATGATGATGATGATGTAACAAACTACTGGAATCTTTGCTTTTATTCTTCGACAAACATTGTGTTTCATTTGATAACTGCACAAATCCTCTCTGTTGTTCTGCTGCTCGTGCTCCCTTCTGCTGCTTCTTCTGACACACAGCGCCATCCAATGAAGTCACCGCACTTGCCGTTGATTCGCATCTAATGACCTGATTAAACTTGCTTGGTATTGTTTGGATATTGGAAATGCACTATATACAGTATGCCTTGCTCTCCTGCTTCTTGTCTACTGGTAGGTCGTCCACGCAGTGACAAAGTGACTCTGCACCTGCTCTGAACGGTACGTCAACAACAAACCACAAAGTGAGTAGACACACCTCTGCTAACATGAACAAGCCTTGTGAAAAGGGTATCACACACTGGGGTTTCCAGGAAAACAAGATCCTACATAGACTTTCCCATGCTTGTTCTAACTCCACAAAATGCAGCAGAAAACAAGCGATAGTTCGCATTTTCTCTTCAAACATTTTAAAAACAGTTTGAGGTAATAAAACAATCACAGTCAACAGAACGCGGTTTGTCTTGAACACACGTTCATAAAACATTTTTTGATTAATGTGAAGAGGTTGAACTGTTGACTGCATCATTTAAACAAACAAACAAACTGGCAATTATTTGGATTTGTGATGATAAAAGGCAGGAATTTGAAGACTTGTAAAAGTGCACCGACATCGGATCAGTTGATCTATTCTGATGCGAAAAACACAAAAATATAATTAAAAAAAAAACACACAACAAGGACAAGGCCAGCCTGCACTGAGTGGGCGACCAAGTACCTCTAGAATTTGAGGCAGCCAGGAGGAAAGTTATAATTTAAAAAACGCTTTCGTACTTTCAAAATAAAAAATTTAAAAAAAAAAAAGCTGGTTGCTAAAACGCAGTAATGACCATAATAACCTAAAGTGGTGCTGGTGTCACATAACTACCCATTAAAGGGAGTGCTGTGGTTCCATATCACAGTTGGAGTTGGGGTCCATGGGAAAAATGTAACCACGCAACCGCATCCATTGCACATTTGCGTGCTTATGTTTTCTGTGGAGCGGAAATGGATGTCAGAAGCTGCCAGAAAAATAAGACCAAACGCCGAAGGGTTGTTTAGACAGGTACTGTGTTGCCGTGGCGACCTTCACCACTTTAACTGCTTTGAAACAGCATCACACAGACAGACGCCGCAGTCACTCTGTCATCACTATGAGCCGTGAGTGGATCGTTTGGGTTTATATTCGGGGTTCACATGCAGTCACCTCCAGTTCAAGTCAAACGTTGTTGTTGTTGTTGTTGTTGTTTTTGACATATATTGGATAATAATTGTGATAAATATCCAGCAGCAAAACAAAAAACAAAACCAATAGCAGGAAGATAATAATGAATTAGATAACACTGCATGTCAGTGCATGAGTGCGTATCCACATGTAATTATGCACAAGACAAACATACTTGGCCAAGTGTTGCATTATCAAAAACTGTTTGCCACCCTTGCATATATATTATTCAGGATCCCCAGTCCAAAAAAAGAGCCCAATATGTAAGTACACATAAGACTTTAAATGGACAGCATTCACTTTGACATGCACGTGCCAGCATCTGATAGTATAATACATATATATATATATATATATATATATATATATATATGTATATACAGGTACTACCCGAAAAATTTGAATATCAAGTAAAAGTTGTTTTATTTTGGCAATTTAACATAAAAGATGAAAGCAACAAATTTTATTGAGCCATTACACGCAAATTGACATCTCAAGCAGTTCCTTGTTGTAACTTTGCTGATTAAGATTTTCAGCTTATTGAAACCACAAACCCACAAACTCAGAATTTGAGGGGTTTTTTTAAGCTGCAAGACCTGATCAGCAAAATCCAAAGAAATAAAAACTTGAAATATATTGATTTGCATGTTATTCCTTTATATAATATGTCAAATTCACCTTTTAAGTTGAATTGCAGAAATACAACAACCTTTCCAGGATATTCTAATTTTCTGGGTAGTACCTGTATATGGCCTGAGGGTACATAGACACTCAAGTCTGTAAATGATTCAAAATGCTTCACAATTTCAGGAAATACAAAACAACCTTAAAAGCAAACAAAAATCATCATAAGTGATATTGTGATAGTGCAGAAAAACACACCACATATTATTCCTTGAAAAAGGTTTGCTGGCTTATACTAACCATCTTACAACAACTCTCTTCATCCATCCATCCATCCATCCATCCAGCCTCCAAACTGATTCTAGGTACACGGACCTTCACCTCACACAACCCAGTATCAGAAACACCAGGATGGCTCTTTAACATATCGCAGTCTGTCCCCTTGAGAGGAATATCCAAGTGTTCTGGAATATTATTATTATTTCCATTATCTATAGAAAACGCTTAATCACCTTGACCAGACTCTCCATTACCTCTGACCAGCTCAGTATTGTACGTATGTGTGTGTGCGAGTGTGTTACCCGGTCATTCAGAGCATGAAGAGCAGAGAGAGAAGAACAGAGTTTGCAGATTAAAAGGAAACTCAGGGGATTATGGTCATTTCCTGCCAATAAGATATAAATTAGCCCTGCAGTACCACAGGGGAAAACTGTTCCAATGACACAGCCCTGCAGAACTCCTGCTGCCGACTGCCAATGACGGCCGGCGACACGCTGCCAGTGAAAATCCCCCTCAGGAGCAAAAACACCTTTCTCCACAATTTAAATAAAGCCTGAAATGCTGTAAAAATGTAAAATACCAGGACAGAAAATCAAATAACAGATCAGACATATCGCAAATAACACAAAAATGCATTTCTCATTTCAAGTACATAAAAAAAAAAAGTTTAACGACAGTGAAAAAAACAAAACAGTTGTGATAAAAAATTATCTCGACTAAATTGACCAGAGGTCAAAGGTCAGAGGTCTTGAACAGCTTTGCTACTTCCTGCTGTAGTTTTTCTTTTTAACTGCAGCACAACCAAACTGTGATCAGAAACGGTTAAACTCATTCAACTGGTTCAGCAAAAACAAGTGTTTGGCTTGAAGGAGGCCGCCTCTACAGTGATGTCATGCTCCTGTTCAAAAGTCTGGATTACACCTACGTAGGATTTGCGCATTATAAAACGGTGTCAGATTTGAACTGAAATAGAGTTGGCTTGATTTACTCATAGGTACTGGCTTGCGTTTATCTGTTTATTTCTAGTTTTTTCAGGTTGAAGAATGAAGGTTATGTTTTCTCTGGTGTGTTTATTTGACGTAATCAAAGAATGGCTCATTGAAGGGCTGGCTAAAGGTCAAAGGTCACCTCTCTGAGCTCTTTGTCAGTTGATTAGTGGCCTCTTTCACTTCATTTGCGCGCACACACACACACACACACACACACACACACTAGACAGGCTATCTTGTTTATGCAGAGTATTTTTAGCAAAGCGCAGACAGACGACATTGTGCTGGCTGGATTTTGACAACAGCCGCGTTATTTAGTGTGTGTGTGTGTGTGTGTGTGTGTGTGTGTGTGTGTGTGTGAGAGAGAGAGAGAGTTTAGTGGGTTCCACCCCGGCTTGTCTCTCGCCAAAACCCTCCTGGTGATCAACAGTGAGTTTGAGATGGGCCTTTGTCTCCGTGTCCTGGAGTGACTGTCGCTGCCGCCGCCGCCGCTCTGCGACCTCCCTGCCGCTCTGCGACCTCCCTGCCGCTCTGCGACCTCCCTGCCGCTCCTCCGTCGTCCCCGCTCTGCAACAACCAGAAGTTTTTACACGCGGTCTGACGTCACCGCCGGGACACGCCTGAGCAGGAGTTCCTGCACGTCCTCTTGCGAAAACAGGACGGGCGACACTGGCCGTTCTTGTCGGTCAGCCTGCTGCGGCTCAGCGCTGTGGGTGAAAGTTTAAACAGCGACGCTAAGAGCTGTGACAGCCGCTTACATTGCATTGTGCAAATGATGATGCAAATTTGTCTTAGTCATAGATTTGGCTTGACCTTGCAAAATTCTACATGTGAAAGGTCCAATGTGTAACATTTGTGAGGAAGCCCGTCTGACAGCAGGTTTCATATTTGGAGCACTGTCAGGACGGCAACCTTAGTGTATGGTGGTGCAGGATGGCAGCTCAGTAGGAGCAAGACCCTCGTTGCTCTGTGTGTATTCTAAGACTGAGGGTAGGAAAACCAAATGGCTTTTATGTTGCTGTGATGATAAACTTTTATTAATGTATTTATTGGCAGTGTGTTGACCCCCCCCGCCCCGGCCGCCCCCACTTTGAAAGCCACTGGTTTAAACCATCACATTTTCTATTGTTTCCTCATGTTAAAATACAACTGCACCTCTTTATCAGTCTGTCAGGACTGACAAATGTGTTTACCGTTACAGTGCACACTGGCCAATAACTGTTACAAGTACCTTAGATGTGTGTTATCAAAACTTAAGCTATTCAAAAAAAAAAAAAAAAAAAAAGACTGAGTAGTTCAACTACATGAAGGTTCAGGATTGAGAGTCCAGCACTGAGCCTCTTTCTCTTTCAATCTGTTCCAGATCAACACTTCTGAAACTGAGATTCACAGTGCACATTGCCGGTGGTTTGGCTGTCTGTGCCACTAAATTAACATTGGGACACAGTGGTGAGACCACAGTGTAGTCGTGACTTAGTTGAGCCAATTCTGGATATGAACGTGTGCTCTTAAAAAAAACAGTGTGATCAAAGACCATGGTGCTTGTCAGCCCTGCTAATACAGCAGCGTTCCCTCCCGCTCATGCTCATGACACTCTTATTAGGTCACGACGGAGGGTTTTTGGGTGTCCCTGCGTGACCCACAGTCATCTTACTGTTAGGTCAATGAAGACGAAAGTGGCGGCGGAAATTCTTCAAACGCGAGAGCTCTGGGGCCCCCGCGGAGCGGAGAACCACGGATCATCACAAGAAGAAGAAGAAGAAGAAGAAGAAGAGAGGGGCGAGATAACGCATCGGCAAATCCCGGGTTTTAAAAAGAGACGGAGCCGTCAGAGGGGGAATAAGAGGGGGTGGGAGTGGAGAAATTAACCTAACAGTGACTCCAGTTTCTGCGGGTGAGAGCGCGCGTGCGGACGCAGGGGTTCAGGACCGACGCTGCGATACGACGGGATGTCTCACACTACGAATATAGATTACAGGAATTTCGTAGTGACCTATGCGATCCTGGCAAGAGTGAGACTTGTGAAGGTCGTCGGCTAGACTGGAATGGTCCTTACGTTGGAACGTTAAGACAAAACAAGCCCCGAAATGAGGGCAAATAATTCACAATCACCAGATAAACAAATCAATGAAGCTCATCAGCTGATGGGAGTTTGATCAGAGTTTGGAAAAGACTCTTATAATAATGTAGGAATATAATAATAATGTGAGAATATAATACATGTTACGTACATGAGCATGAACATCTCAGCAGCAAAGATGAACAGCCTGATGTGACCTGAATACACTTTAGCCAAGGAAAGTACTCTCTTTGTAGTTGTTGTTTAGAGGAGGCTCCTTGGGAACTGAAGTCTTTTGGCACCCAGAGAAGCATTTTGAAAAAAAAGCTCATTAACACATCTGTTTGGACTGAGCCCACAAGTTGATAACTAATATGGACAGAGTATAATAGAAGCCTTTATTGATCCCAGATTGGGCAAAATTGCAAAATTACAGCAAAAGAAGAACAATTATCAAAAGAAATATTGATTAATCTTGTCCCTTTGACTGACATCGCTCTGACTCTGTTCTTGGACCATCTGGGACTCCATGAACCATCACACTTCTGATTTTTTTTGTCTGACCTACTATTCTTTTGCTGTAGGTGTTGACTCCAAACCAGGGATCGGCTGCACGCACTGGCACATGTTACTGTGGTCAGACACACCTTGAAAACCCGCCGGTAAGTTTGGCTTGTTTGTTTTCAAATCAGTGAGCGCTGTTACGTTAGATGTGGTGCGCAGGCATTACAGGATTGATTCAATCATTGTTATATTTCACCAATGTGAGAAGAAGGTGCTTTGACCCTAATGGCCAAAGATTGCCACCACTCTCTGCACACACACACACACACACACACACACACACACACACACACACACACACAGAGTAAAGAGGCAGAATACTTGAAGCAGACACACCTGAGAACCTGCATGCTCTGTTTGAGCAGGGAGGCCTGTTGTTACCTGCCTTTAGGCCTGGTGCACACACACACACGCACACACACACACACACACACACACACACACGAACAAAAATACACACTCGGTTCGTGGCTAAACATACCAGCAAGCCCAGGTGTGTGTGCACGCGCCAGTGTGTGTGTGTGTGTGTGTGTGTGTGTGTGTGTGTGTGTGTGTGTGTGTGTGTGGGCAGGCGGACCCTCCATCAGCATCCTGTCACACACAAGATGTTTATCCAATTTGTCAAGATAATCTTTCCTCAAACTGGCTGCCAAGGAGGGTGCCTCGGCTCTCTTACACACACACACACACACACACACACACACACACACACACACACACACACACCTGGGGGAAGGTTCACCGATACCCACTGCCTGGCCTGAAATGGAGGCCCACCCCTCCATCTTACTGGCAGGTATCGTGGTGTGTGTGTGTATATGTGTGTGTGTGTGTGTGTGTGTCTGTGTGTACATTTGTTGCCACACCGGCCACAACTCCCATGACACCCACTATGGATAAACGACTATCACTAACTGAAAAGACTCTGTTACCGGGCAGATTAGTGGGCAGAGTTGAGTGCTGAAGTCCATCAGCGCAGCACTACTGCGTGTGCAGTCGCAGGGTGAGAGTGGACACTAATGCACGGGTCAACTTCCGATTGTACATCTATGTGAGGACACATTAGGTCCATCCAAACTCAACTCCTTTCACGGAGTCCAGCTCAATGCTGCATTGATTGCTGTTGGGTGCAAAACATCTTGATGGAAAAAGAAGATTTGGCAGGATTTCCCTCTTTTTTCAGCCTCTAAACAAGAACCTGCCGCCATCATCTCATCCGGACAAACACTGCCTACATTTGTACACTAATATCTGTACTTTCTACTCCTTACATTGGAAAAATTGTTTGTCACTTTTGTGTTTTTAAGTCTTTAAAAGACACAAATTCTGTTGAAAGTAACTAACTTGTAATTATCATCATAGGTGTTGCTGCTTGACGTGGAGCTACTTGAACTCTGCCGTTGTGCAGTTCAATCTAAAAGCTAAACGTTTTGAATGTGTAAACAAGAAATATATTGTTTCATTAATTGCCAAAAAAATATCATTTTTACTTCAGTACAGTTCACAACCTTTCTTGTATCAAGTATCCGCACTTTTACCCAGCTACAGAATTCAAATGTTTTTGTCGCCTCTGTCTCAAACCAAAGAGTGGATCAGGGGGTGGGGGTGGTGGGGGGCGTCGCCATTTTGCCGAACCGCAGGCGTTTGATGCTGAACGCGGCCCAGACTCCCGACCTTGACGTGTCGGCATCAGTTATTTTTTTAAGAAGGTATTTTCTGGGCAGATATGTGAGAAAGGACCACAAACAATGTGTGACATTTTCTACTGGGGATTAGAACTAATGTTGTCAGTTCTACCTTAATAAAAATGACACAGGGATTTGCATTAATAAGCAAGAGGGAGACGCCCGGGCGAAGCGTGCACGCTGCGCCTTCACGTAAACGCGCGCACGGCAGCGGCGCCGCTTGGAACGCACGCGAGTGAGTGAGCGTGCGCGCGCACGACAACAGTCGAAAAATTGTGGAATGTGGCAAAGCTGATGATTTTCTAATGAATGGTTTCATTGGCCATGGTGGGGATTAGAGTAAAGGGATTGGAGGGGAGTATCTACATGCCTTTAATGATTCCACAACTTTATATTTAGAGGTCCCTCTTATCGGCGCCAATCATCTCTGGGCGTGGAAAACAAACTGCAGAGCGGAGCCGAGCGACGGGCACGATTATACGCCTCTGCAACGCAAATGTTGGTCCGTCGCCTGCGACGCCATCTGCGGAGTTAATGTGTAACGTATTAAATGTCTCAGGGAGGGAGAGATGAAAGAATCGGGGGGGTGGAAAAAAATAACACTTTAAGTCCGGAGCCCGTCCCTCATCAAACATTTTAACACTCTCACTTGTAAGTTTAGCTCCAGCAAGTGAAAAGAACAGAAGGCTTCATGGGGATATTTCAAATCCCCTCCTCGTGCTTAGTCCCCCCCCAGACCCCCCCACCCCACCCCCAACCCCCCGTTCCTTCAACCCTGAACGTTTTGGAGATGCACTCGTGATTGTGACGGTTGAACTTCCAGTAAAGCTGCGGCTGTGCAAAAATGATTTTTTTTTTTTAACGTCATGTAGCGGCCTCCACTTCAGCAGCCTCGCGTCGCCGGGAGGCAACTTTGAGAGCGGTTGCAAAAAAAAAAAAAAAAAAAGGAGATTTCCAGTCTGACATATTTTCTGAACGCAAGCCACTCGAGTCTGAAATCTGTGCGAACAAAAAGCCAGAAGCTACCTGCCGCCCGGGACAGTCGGTGAATTGTTGTGGGGGGGGGGGCAAGGTTGCCCACCCAACAAAACAGGATTTTATTTCTGTAGTCAGTACAGTTACACAGTTACTTATATGACCATGTCCCTTAACACAACACTCTCACCTGACAATCAACAAACACAAAAGGAACCTGAAGCCAAGGCACTTCGACAATGGCCTGATATTTTTTTAGTTAGTTTCTAGTTTGTTTGATATTGAAAAGTGTAAATACTTCTTCTTCTTCTTCTTCTTCTTCTTCTTCTTCTTCTTCTCTTCTCATTATTATCTTTAGCCCATTGTGTAGTTTCCATCTGGCTTCTCTGTGTTTGAGGAGCTTTAGCCTTCATCATTTTATTTCATTTCTGCAACATATTTAACAGTCGGCTCTATTCACGAAAAATGATGTGTGCGTGTGTGTGTGCGTGTGTGTGTGTGTGTGTGTGTGTGTGTCGTTGCTTGCCCTTGCATTTCCAATGAAATCTTTTGTTCTTCAACTTTTTTTTTTTTTACTTTGCCAAATATAACATTCATGAAATCAATGTCTCACACTCAGTGAGTTCAGTCCTGCCCACATTTGTTTTCCTGATATTCTGAGAGACATCAAAATTGGAAAAAACACAAAACAAAACAAAACTCAAATGTCAGACATGTAAAATTTCTGTCAACAAACAACAACAGCAGTACATTTCTGGGTGTGTTGCCTTATTTTGGTCCCGGTTGCCAGGTAGCTTTGCCCACCTACACAGCTCAAAAAAAGCCACCCTTTAATGTGCGTTATCAGCCTGGGTGAGAGAGGGTCGAGGGACACATGCACACACACACACACACACACAGGCACTAAACTGCACGCGCTTGCTTCTTATCTGGTAGAAATGTGACTTGATGGCAGCAGCCTGTGCCTTCAAAAACCAGTCGGAGCCTGCTTGGTCTCAGTGTCCCGACTTGTGTCTCCCTCTCTCAGCGTGCAAGCACAGGGGAAAGACCCCCCTCCGCCAACACCCCCCACTCCACTCCACCCCACCCCACCTGCCCCAGCCCCGCCCCCACCCGCCAAGGAGGACACACTCTGCAAAACAGACTTGCCATAGGAAAACACAGAGCTCTTATCTTCATCTGTGCCTCGCTGTTTTGATGAATGTTCGGATGTTTTTCCACCAGCACCCAGTGAGGTAAGTAGCCCACACACACACACACACACACACACACACACGCACCTAGGCACGCACGCACACACACGCACCTAGGCACGCACGCATGTCGGCCAACTGGAGCTGTGGACAGGTTGGGCAGGTTTTTTTCCACTAGACTGGGACCAAACACGAGCTGCTTGCTGAGCAGCTGCTTGCACCATCGCCGCCATGCAGTTGACACTGAGCTGCTGCAACTGCTCACAGCTCCACGGACCGCAGCGCTCGCAGTTTGTCACCTTTGTGTTGCCTTATCGCCCACCAAAGGTTTCTCAACAGGCCAACGCCGTCCAGTGGGGCAGACGGAGGTATGTAGCTGTTGCAGGTGAAGCAACAGGCAGGGGACGGATTTCAGAATCTGGCATCACGTGATGATAGAAGCCCCTCCTCTCCTGGTTCTGCTGGGTCTCTCTTTGAGTCTTGCGCAGGTTCATACAAAGACAGAGACTTGGCCGATACGCCTTGACGTGAGATAAGATGCAGGTGCCTTTTCTTCATCCATGGCAGTGGCGGCTTGTGCTTTTCACACCCAGGCCTTCAATGACATCATACCTGACAAATGAAAACACCTTATAATGCCATCAATCTGACACCACGGATCGTGAATCCACACAGGATCACACATCATACATAACATCACCTGAATGTACGTAATGTCTGATTAGTTTTACCTTCTCTCCCCTACCCCCATGTATCTTCTTCTCCTTCTTCTCCATGTTTGTATATCCTTCTGTTTGCTGAGACGTGACACACAGGAGGCCCCACACCAGTACATTTCATTGAGCCATGCTGAGACACAGCCGCTGAACTGCTGGCGTGAATGTGATGTGATGAGAGCGTGAGCAGCAAAAACCAAAAACGCTGACTGCGATTAGGGCTTTGGTGGTGAAAACGTATCCACCATACACACAAACTGCGGACCTAGTTCTTCAGTTTGGATATTATTGGAATGTCTGCAATGCTTTTCAAATGAGCAGCTTTAATTGAGGAATAAAGGGCTGAACTGCCCAATAAAAGACACTATTCTGCCTAATTGTCATTGTATTAATCAATCATACGTTGACCTCGGCAGGAGGATGACACCTAAAAGACTATCGCCGTGCGTCTACATCTACACACTCACACTCACACACCTGTTGCTTTAGTCTGTCCTCCGTCATCACACCTGTCTCTCCCCTCTGTGTCGCAGACATGAAGTCAGTCGGGCCGCTGCAGTGATGAATAGACTGCGGACAGCCCAGAGCTTCTTCTGTCAGGGAAACAGTCCGCTGTCGGTGGAAAGTTTCCTCAGAATGGAAAGCAGAAACCCATTACAAGCTTTTCAAATCAACAATTTTTGCGGCCGTCATTTTCCAGGTAAGTTTTCACAGGTAGGCTGAAAGTGATGTCAGAAAGGATGCCTGAGGTGTCCAGTTGGTGCTCCGACTTCTCTGGAGTCTCGTTCTTCAGAGAGGGAGGGACCACCGACCCGATCTCCAAGGTATTGGATCATGAATTACGCCGCTAAACACTTTAAAGAAATGCGTAGGATCATAACAGGGGTCGGGTTCTGTTTGATTCAACAGAATGCATCTGTAATAAACGGGTCTAGATGTGCTGTTTTAAAAGAAACAATAATGCAAAAGATCAAAAAGGAAATCCTCGATTCTGATCCTGATTAAGACATTTTGGTGCTTTACATAAATATGAAAATTTGTGTGAAAATTTTAAACATGCAAGTCAAAATGTGATTAATCGGGGTTAACTATGGAAAGTCGAAGATTAATCTCAATTTGAAAAATGAATTGTTTGGCAGCCCTGTTTAACAGACATCAATGTACCTTAATCAACTGAAAATAAATTAAAATTCTAGTTCATCCTGATACACTAAAAATAAGATCAAAATGATAGATCTAATTACCTGGATTATTTATTTATCCATTCATTCGTTTATTTATTTTAAGAAAGAGAGAAGGCCTGAAAAGGCAGTGCAGAAAAGGACTGAGTCACGTATCTTTTAGCAAATATGAGAAACCAGAGGTTCTGAAGCACCGACGTGGTATCAGTGGCCTACAGCCGGCCATCAAGATCACTGAGCATGACTTTATTGAGAGAGAAAAAGAAGAAGATCAGAAGAAGAGTCAAGGAGTGCATTGTTCTGCATTGCCCCTGGATCCTCTGCTGGAATTGGAAATTCAGAAACTATTCAGAGCAATATACATCTCCGTTAGGTTTCTCTTGGCTTCTTTAGAAATGTGTTTAGCCTTGTGACAAAATAATATTTCTCTCTTAGTCAGGAAACTCTCGCTGGAGGATAAAAACATTTGCAGCGGAGCCTTGAGCCAAAAAACTTTGAGAACTGTCGTGCACTCAATGCACGGCCTGCGAGTACTTGTTTCGTTATCTTGAAATTAATGATCTTGAGGATACAGTACGTGTGTGTGCATGTGTGTGTGTGTGTGTGTGTGTGTGCGTGTGTGCGTGTGTGGTCATGCATATCCTGTAAGTGTCCAGATGAGCGTAAAATGGGGCTCTTAAGTGGGCTAAAAAAATGTTCAGTGTGGCCGACTGGGGTCTTAGTTCTGTCCCAGAGCGCAGCGTTAATGGAGCATGACAGCTCCCTGGTTCCCTGATGACCTTTGACCCCAATCACAGTAGCGTGGGACCCCGCCCTACCTTAACCCACCTCAGCACATTGTTTCAGCAGATTAGAGGAGATTGCCGGAAAACGCTGTCACACGTGCAGCTTTGCAAGGCCGCGGAGGAAGTGGGAAGTTTACACTTCCTGTTTCTCGGACTCCCGTGATTTCACCTGCGATCGCAATGGTTTCATCGTTCCGTTAAAGAGGCACGTGGCTGTGTTTTCTCTGTTTAAAATAATTGGAACAAGTAATTAACGTTATATGTTGACGCGGATGGAGCGACAAGCAAGCGAGTCAAACTGAAAATGTGAATACACAAAATAGTGGAACCACTTTTACAGCAATGGAATGAGCTACGGTCAGATTATTGATACTGAAAGCATCTTGTCTGATGAGTGATACTTCTCTCATAAGGAAACTTACTCAGAACTTAAAAGTATACTCATCTCAATTCACTGCCTAATTTAATAGAAAAAGTGTCAAACTCGGATCAGTATCACCTCAGATCCCCTCAACACACTTTTAATGTCATTCTGTATCATGGAAACAATAATTCCCATCTGGTTGTTCCACACATTTGTTTCAGTCCATGAACAAAAAGTGGCAGGAAGAAGAAAGTCTAATATTACCAGGACCTTTTTCTCAGAAAAATGTTGAAGCAATAATTAGTTAGATAGTCTGTCTGTCAGACACCTAACAGTCACTTGTAGAAAATACAATCCAGTTTTACATATTGTCTTATTACTTTGTCTTTATGCATTTGCTTAGTACAAGCTTTTAAATCAATTATTTACAGAATTGCAGAAGATGTTAACTTGGTGATTCCAGTTTTCCAGTGTGGGCATTAAGGTGGGCTCGGGCATTTTGAGCAGAGCTGCAGCTCATCCCACGAGGCACTGAGTTGCTGCCATACAATTGGCCCGATTAGCTGTTTTTGTGTTCACTAGCAATTGAACATTGTACCTCATCAAGTGACCATCAACTTGTTTTGCTGCATCTTAACTGGAATTGGATTTCCGGAAAGGTTTTTATCATGTCATGATTTTTAATGCTACAATTCAATTCAATTCAATTCAGTTCAATCGACCGAGGGAACCTCCCTCTGCAGCCACACCAGGCCAAACTCTCCTCCACTTGCACGGCGATTGCGTCACTTTTTCTGCAAGCATGTGTCCGCTGACGAAGGGGGTCATGGGCCGCGATTTCGGCGGCACTGTAGCAAAGCGGCTCCTTCTCCCATCATTAACGTCAGCGCCGGCCACTCACACACACTTACATCTGTCTGTCCATCTCCTGTGGTTAGTGTCACCGATTGTCAGTGTGTCTGTGTGTGTGGCTGCCAGAACTCAAATACTTGTGACAGACTCCCAACCAAGCAGAAAAGAGGCCACCACACTCGTATGTACGCGCACTGGGGGGACAAGCCCGAGAGTGTGTGTGTGTGTGTGTGTGTGTGTGTGTGTGTGTGTGTGTGTGTGTGTGTGTGTGTGAGAGAGAGAGGGAGAGGGAGATGCAGATGCCCGGTGACAGCTCGCTGCTGGGGGTCATCTGGAAGCAGCTGCTTGGGGGACAGAGTGCAGCACGTATGGCTGAAGACTCACACACGCAGTTACATATACAGTGGTGGAAAAAAGTTTTTGGACACCTCGTGCGTTTGCGACGTGCCGAATTGCACAAAGGATCGGCCTCAAGTCTCCGAGTGTAGTTTATTTTAGAGCAACCACCAACTTTTACCCACGTGCTCCACGTGCTCGGCGCCTTCCAGCTCACAGCTGCTGGTTTCAGCAAGACGACGATCCCTCGCAACACATCCACAGTGCAAGAGTACAGGACTTAGTTTGTCTTATTAACAATAAACAACAACATGATTTCCATCGCTTTGTGCCTCTGATGCAACCAAACCTTTTGAAACACGCATAAACTATCATCTGGCAAATATTCATTCATACTAATCAGGATTGAGTGAAATTTTAAGGGCGTCCGAAAACTTCTTTCCACTGCCGTATGCATTCATGGAAGGCACTGCGTGTTTTTCTGATCGGCTTAAGGTGCCCGGGCATTTGCAGCAAAGACCACTGACTGTATGAAAATAAGTGTGTGTGTGTGTGTGTGTGTGTGTGTGTGTGTGTGTGTGTGCGTTCTATTTACTTTGCCGCACCAAATTATTCATACAGTCGCACCGAAAACTTTGAACGAGTTGACGTCTCCTCCTGATTAAATCAAGTTAAACCTTGAGCTTCTACAAACAGATTTTTTTTAATTTTTTTTCCCGCTGATGTCCTCGTCTGCTGCTAATTGCTGCCTGATTCGAGGCTGAAGCCATCTGCAGAAGTTTTCTCTCCTTGGATTCGGGCAAACTTTGGCGCCGTCAGACTGCTGCTCCAACTAAGAGGTCTGAAAAGTTCTGTTGATCCTGATTAAAAACTACTTGTTGGTTTTCTATGGCCATGGCCAGACAGGGTGTGCTGCACATCACGATTGTGATCCGTTGAAACATTTGTCCACAAAATTATTCAAATGCACAAATTCACTTGAGATGATCCAAGGTCTCGGTTCCAAGTGGGTGGAGAGGTGCTAACGTGTTCACACCTCTGATTGGTTTGGCTTGCCGGGACAGAGTCCCGCAGTTCCAATAGCTGCATGTTTGGGGACAGTGTGACTCAGGTCCTGTCCACACCGGAACGGGAAATTTGGTGGAAATGGTAAAGTATTTAACTGTTACGGCGTTTTGTCCACATGGCAACGGCGTTTTGGGTCCCCCGAAACTGTATTTTTTGACAACGGGTCCCAGGGTGGGAAAATCCGACAACGCCGTTTCGTCGTTGTCACATCGTTGCCGTCTGGACAATGAAAACGGCTTTTCCTTGTAAAACGATGACGTCATTGCACCGTCACTGTTTCTTTTTCGTGTTTGGCGTGTAGCGGAATTGGGCTTATTTTCATATTCTGGGTCCGTTGGCTGTGTCAGCGTCTGTTGGTGTGGCATACGCATTACATCGTTTTCACCCACCGTTCCGTTTCCATCTGCCAGCGTGTGGACGCGACTTTTTTCGACCCCAGGAAAGAAAAAAAACGCCAACGTTCCCGTGTGGACAGGGCCTCAGAAGGAGCTCTGAACAGAAAGAAAAAAGCGCAAAGAAGAAGAAAATCCCTGGAATTGATCGGCAGGTTCAGAAGATGGAAATCTGCTCTGTTATTGAATAAAAAAAAATCCTCTGACGACCATATATGGATGACTACATGATTTATTTGTTTGTTTGTTGGTTTGTTGGTTTGGACCCAAATGTCCCCCCACCTCATGTTTGTTCTCTTCCCTGTTTGCTCCTCGGGATAGTCCTGTTTTTCCCCTGAGATACGATGCGTCGCTCCAAAGGGAGCGGCAGAATTTGCATCTCCTCATAATTGTGGCAAATAATTTGCGCCCAATGTTTGCCAAGGATAATTGAGTGAAATGGCACAATTTGAGGCAACATCTTTTGAGCATTGTGCTGCCGCGCGTCACGCGGAGAAGACACGCTGCGTTTGGTCGGCAGAAGGGAGGAAGGCATGCGGAGCGCAGAACATCCCATCGTTCATAACGCACAGCGCTGCGGTGGGGGGGGGGCGACAGCGACGCACACTTTCATCCAAGGAGCTCTCCAGTTGCTCCTTTTCATTCGCATCTAATTTGAAAACGACGAATGAGAAAAAAGCAACAGAGTTTGTACTAACTAGAACCCAACGCTTCTGGCAGGAGACCATACGGTATATGTGATGATACTTTTAATTTGTAATTTCATCACTTTTCATCAGGGGACCTCAAAGTGGTACAGGTTAAAAAGTAAGTTAAAAGCATGGTGTATGATACAAATGCCTTTTTGAAGAACATATTTTTAAGGCCAGGTCATTTATATATATGCTTATATGTATACACACACTCACACACACACGCACACAAACTGCTCATCCTAATATGGAATTAATTTATTGCAAATGTTATATTGTTACAATTATACAATACAACAAAGAAACGTCCCTGTGTTTATATATTTCTCTGTAGTTCATGCACAAGGTGTTACAAACACACACACACACACATATGCACCACATGCACATGCACACGCACACACACGCACAGCTGTGTCCAGAAGGGAGGTGGTGACAAGGGTGATGAGGTAAGTGGGGTGGGGTGTGAAGTGGGGAGCAGGAGGAACCTCGGCCCCCCGCAGAGATCACTGCTCCATTCCCACACCACAGGTGACTGGCCCTCCATCCCTCCATCCCTCCATCCCTCCATCCCTCCATCCCTCCGTCGCCTCCCCTCCGCCTTCTTCTTAAAGGAACAGTTCAGCGTTATCTGTAAAAAAAAAATAGATTACATCCATTTACATTCAATCATCGACTTTCATTTGTGAGTTAATTTTCTGTTCCTGCCTCTCCTGCACTGGGGGTTGCAGGCGTCCCAGCTGTCTTTGGGCGAAGGTCAAGTCGCCCGTTTATTTCAGGGCCACACAGAAAGACAAACAACCATTCACACTCACACCCGATTCAGAGTTCCCAATTAGCCTCACATGCATGTTTTTGTACTGTGGGAAGCCGGAGAACCCAGAGGGAAGCCACTCAGACACGGTGGGGGGGGGGCATGCAAACTGCACACAGACAGGGCAAATTTTGAGCCATTGGCATCATACAGAAACACACTCAGCTCATTAAAGTCAAATTTGACAAACTTGACTGGAAAAAAAATGTATATATAATATATATATATATATATATGAAAAGTATAATATTTAGAATACTAATGGTCAATACTGTCTCGCTCTAACACATCTTAAAAATGTTGTTTATAATGGCACTCAAGCAGTGAAGGATCTCGACCATTTTGTTTCCTGGCCACTAATTAGAGCAACAGCCAGTTCCTCCTCCATCACTTCCCCCAACACCAACCTGTTTACAAGCTGAGGTCAGAGGCCAAAGGTCGGGGCTCTGCAGGGATGCGAGGGGTTGACATTATGTAAGAGAAACGAGACTTGGCGTCATCGCCTTTGTCCTGAAAAGGAAAACAAGATTACCATTAAAATCATTTCAGCTTCTGCTTGAATCGCCGGTGGAGAAACCGCCTCCACAAACGATCAGGGAGTTGTTGCAACATGATTTTTTTTCTTTAAACTGTGTTCACAGTGACCGCACACAGCCAACAGGTGTGGCTCTCCGAGCTGCGTTTTAGCCCAGTGAATGTAGCAGCAGCAGTGACGGAGGTGTCGCTGTTCCCAACTCGACGGGTTGAACTGGAGAAACAGGAAACGGAGAGACGTCGGCGCTGACGACAGCTGTGACGAGGAAAAACCAGCAAAACCAACCGAGGGGTTCCCACATGGATGAGACTCTCTGAAACCTCGCTTTTGTTGTTTTTACACTTAGAAAACTTTTTTGACCTTCCAGGGCTCCAGGTGAATGTTTATCGTCAAGTATTCTCACAAACACTCCCGTAAAAAAAGCTGATACTGCGAGTGTTTGTTGTAGTTGTTTTTTTTTCTTCGTAAAACTGGCATCAAATAGATGTTGTTAAAACTGATTTAAAGGTTTATTATTTAAAATGACTTGTTCAGCTCTTCAACACGTCTTTCTGTGTTACTGGCAGCCAAGCTAACACACCGAGTACGAGAAATGTGTTACTATGCTGTTTGGATGTTGCTGCAGTTTCTATGTCACAGTAACGCCTCTGCAGACTTTTGTCTAAATGTAGGTTTGAAGTCAATGCATGAAAGCTGGTAGCCATCTTCCCCACTGGCTAGCGCTAGCAGCAAGTGGCTGGCCAATCACAAGGGAGTGAACTGTTGGAAGGCGGAGCCACAGATGGAGCAGGTGTGTGTGTGGCGGGGGGGCTGATCACCTATATTAATGTATTACACCTGAAAATGGCCATAGCAGGGCCCCTTTGTGATGTCACAAAGGGCACTCATACTTTGGTCAAGCTAGTGACAACACCTTCACAGCCACCTTGTTTTTATCCCCTCTCTACAGGAATTGGTCTCGTCTTTGCTGGTAGGCTGCAAACAGAGGGCTAATGATGCGGATTCCTGGAGATCAAGTGAGTTTTCTCGGTCATTGTTGATGGAAAAGCAGCTTCACTGGAGTCTGTGGAAGAATATGTTCCCAACAGAGGAAATGTTTCCTTATGCTGGGATAGAGCGCTGACATTTCAAGCATCGCCAGCGCTCCTGTTACTAGACACCGCAAATAAATGAATCATTCGTATGACAGATCTAGCTATTGCTTTTTTTCAAATTTGAATAAAATCAAATCAAAATCCAGTAAAAATCCTCTGCTGAATTTGCACGTAGACGCCGTGGGAACAAAAAAAAAAAAAAAAAAACGTCCAGAAAAATGAGTTTCAAATGGTGAGCGGGCCGCTAACGGTGTGACGTGTGGAGTAAACAGCGACGGCAGATTACAGTATCAGTGCTGTGTTTTTATTAGTGACCCCCTCTCTTGGCTGTGGCCTCCGTCGCTCCTTCTCTCTGTTTCCTATTTGGGGCCAAAACATGAGCTCACCTGGCAGTGGGACACCAGGGTTCAGGTTCCACAATAGCCCTGCATATCCCATCATCATCAAACTGTGTGCCCGTGTGTGTGTGTGTGTGTGTGTGTGTGTACTATCACACTTCATCTCTTGTTTGGGTTTCAGTAGGTTACACACGGCTGCCGAGAGGGGGCCGTATGATTACCATTCATAGTGCTACAATGAGCTCATCTGATTTCTCACACACACACACATGCGCACACACAAACACACACGCAATATGCAGATACACAAAACGACTTGAATGTACGCAGGGAAGCGTGCGTACGTGAAAACACTTACATAAACACAGATGCAGATGCACTGACCACACGCTGCTTTTGTCGCACACTGAGAGCCCTTTGTTGATGATCTAACAACAAGTGTTTGGTTTTTTTTGGAGGGGTGACCTCACTTCACGTTACGCTCACTACTGTTTTGGTGTGGAGTGTGACAGTGAATGCGGCCTTTGTCGATGACCTTAGAAAGGGAGGTTTTCCCACCTGTCTCACTCCTTCCTGTGGCTTCGCTCGACAACCTTCGCTTCCTTTTCCCCGCCACTTCCTGTTCTGCAGAAGTTCTGCAGCGGCTTCATTTTTTTTTTTTTGAACAATTGAGAACGGCAACAGAAATCTAAGTCAGTGATTCCTTGTTGTCCTTTGTGCCAATATGAAAGCAAAAAATTTACCAAATAAAAACCCCAAAACAAAAGTAAATATTGATGACGTCTCAGTCAAACACATGCTTCTAAATTGTTCTACGCTTACTTTTAATCACCGTCTTATTTGACCGCTTATGAAAATCAATCAGCAATGGGACACTGGGAAAAAGAAAATGAATTAATGAAACAGAATCAATCCAAATGGCGGCGGCTGTAATTATTTTTTGCAAGCTAATTCTATTCTAATTAATCTAAGTTTTAAAAAAAAATGATCTAATTAAATTTAGAAACATTTATCTGCAGCTACATTTATTGCTATGATTAAAAATCCGAATAATACAAAATGGACCTCGCACAGAGAGGACACTTTGCTCGCGGGTTGTCTGAGGACTTATTTGGTTCTACACGAGTTCATTTTTTTGGGGGAAAAAATAATAATTTAACGATGTCATCAATGGGCTGCGACACGGAAAAAATCCTTTAAAAAGAAAGCGGCTGCTTGATGTGGCAGGGTGAGGTCAAGGGGCTGTTTGTTTGTGAAGCAGGTCGTGTTGGCCGACACAAATCACTTTTATAAGACTTAATTGGTTTCGTGTTTTTTTTATATTTTGCTTGTAGCTTTAACCCACGACGACGACGAAGGGTCTTTTCGGAGAACCACTTTGATGAATTTTTAATTTACCAATCAATTGAATTCACGTCTGTGCTGGAAATGTTTCAATTTGAACACTTTCAAAACAAGATTTTATCAGATATTTATTTTAAATTCATTGGGGTTTTATTTTTTTTTCCTTCCTTTTGTTGGAGGAGGATCAGGAAGCTGCCGCTGCTCTTCCGTGACTTCCTAAAGCTCCCTTGGCTGCGCCGTTACAACATCAAAAACAACATTCGTAAATGTCAGCCAGCAGCACTCCTGCGAACTCCGTCAGAGCCTGTAGCCAGGTGAGGCGTGCTGGGGGCGGGGAGGGGCAGGGGAGGAAGGGGCGGGGCCACAGACCTGGAGGTGAGCGTGTTGTGTTGCCGCGGCAACAAGGTCGTCGCTCGCGTTAGCGCTCGGCCGCTAAACCCAGTCTGACCTGACGACTGCCGGCTTTCTATGTCACTCATGACGCGTGTGCGCACACACATACACACATGTATACACACACAAGCACACACACTTGTAAAAAAAAAAAAAGAGATGCGGTCGGCTCTGACTTCACCTCAAGCCCAGTTCATGTTGCTGCTTTGCTTCTCTCACGAGGCCGCGGCTGAAATGTCGTCACTCTGTTGGTGAAATATATTCCATCCTGCTTCTTTTTCAGGCCACTTGTTGTACTGAGACTTTTACACACGGATGCATGAGTTGGGGGTAGGGGGTGGGGTTGTGATACAGGTTGCGTGGACAGACAGACAGGTAGGGAGCGGGAGACAGACAGGTTCTGAAAACAGCTGTAATTATTGAATTAGGCTGAAAGTTCAGTCCAAGGCCTCCTCACATTTCACATCTAAGCTGCAGCAGAGCTGTAATCCTCTGCCTGCCAGCTCTGGATGTGTGTGTGTGTGTGTGAGATTGAGTGTGAGAGAATATGAGATATGGGAGCGAGCTTGCATGTGTTTGTTTTTGTATATTAGGGCAAGCACTTGTGTGTTCACTCTCCTCCTCCTCCTCCTCCTCCTCCTCCTCCTCCTCCTCCCCCCTGCTGCGCGCACACATGCGTTCGTGCACACACACACACACACACACACCTGCGAGAGTGCTTTCAGGTGTATTTGGTTTTGGTTTGGCTGGGAGGGAGTGAGAGAGTGAGAGAGTGAGAGAGGGAGGGAGGGCGTGGAGTGTTCTGCATTATCGCCCTGAGAAACCTCTGATCTCTAAATGCACTCGCTTAAACCCCCGCCGCTCTCAGGAGGGTTTACACAGATGCAAACAGCAACACGCATACCAACAGGTGTGTTGCGGCCCCGGCGCGAACGCCGATTCGCCTGCGCCGAGCGCCGAGCGCATGCATGCGTGCATGCGTACGTTCGTGCGGAGCTTCTTTGATGAGGCGAACTGAAAAGGTTCCTCTTGTTGGAGCCGCGCTGGATCTAATCCCACCTGCTGACAGAGCCTCATCCCCTCCACTTCCTCATCCAGACACACACACACACACACACACACACACACACGGCCTCAAAGCAGCTGGTCCAGGCTTGACACAAAAGGTTCAATCCTTAATTGGCAGTTTGCGCCTCTCTGAAGTTGGAAAATTCCTGCGATCGACTTGTTTTGCACTTTGAACGTTGGAGTGTTTTGCCGTATTCTAAAGCGATGAGCTGCACTCCACTTTGGGGGGGGGGTGGGGGGAATTTAAAGTTGTTTTGTATTCTTCAGCAGCAGTTCCTGCAGTTAAAGGGTTCCGGGAAGCTGAAGATAATGTGCAGACGATCATTTTTAGATTCAGCCTGAAAAAATTGCATATAGTTTGAAAGGTTTTTATTTACTATTAAGCTGGCCAGTATTTCTTATACTCTTGCTGACATAGTCTGAAAAATGTACATACTGACTTGGTTGTTGCTAAAGAAATAAAAGTCTAAACAGATTGACCACTGATACAGATATCAAATTTGTGAAGCATTCTAAGGTGAAAAGACGATTTTCTTAATGCAGAAGATAAAGTGCAGAAAATTGTGATAAAAGTCATTAGAACATTTAGAAGCACAGATGTGAGCGGATGAGAAAACTGTTAAATGTTGTGCAATCAGCCGGTCTACGATAAACTTGACTTCTTGTTTAGGTGTCTACATTTCTGTGCTCAGAAAACAGTTTTGTTTACCGCCGTTGAAAGAAATAACCAGACAGCTTTTAGCTAAAAACAGCTGCTGTCTGAAAGTACAGTACAACAGTTAAGCTCAATAGAGAAAAGACAACATGCACCAACAGAACTGTAGTGCATAGAGGCCAATAACTGAGTCTAAATCAGTTTTCCTAAAAAGCTGATGTGGCCCTTTGAGGAAACCCCCTGGTCACACAAACTGTGTGTGTGTGTGTGTGTGTGTGTGTGAGAGAGAGAGAGTGTGTGTGGAGCTGTGCGACATCCCTCACAGCTCCAGGTGAAAACACTTCATTGTCTGCCTCATTCCGTCTGGTCATTGCAATATTATATCAGGCCGAGCCATCGGGCGTCCGCACTCATCTGGAAAGTCTGCAACTGTTGCCTTCCTCCTCTGTCAACGCCTCAGCCCAACTGTATTGTGAGCGCACACACACATAGACAGAGAGTGAGGGAGACAGAGGGAGACACACGCAGGCACATAAACAGACAGAGACACCGTCACTCATCCGCACGCTGCAGACAGCGTCGTTCTTAAGTCTCGGCTGAACACCAGCATAGATGCTTCATCAGATCCATTCAAACTCATTTCCAAATCCAGCTAGCTGTTCTTGGCACCCTTGGCAACATTTTGTTCACTGAGCAACTCGACTCTGCCCCTCGCATCTCAAAGCAACAGACTGATAATTCAAGAGAATGTGCAGACTCACATGACGACGGCGATTACGGGAACAGACTGATTTTGCCAAAATGTTGAACTCTCCCTTCATCCGCTTCAGGAACTCTCCCTCACCATAAAATAGTGTTTGTGTAGCTGTGAAAAATTCCCTCAATCAATGACTTCACAGTACAAATGCTTTGTAGTTTAAGACCAGACACCTCTGATTACCCCAACATCAACTTATTTTTAATAAACCATTGCAAAGCCATTAACCCACAGGGACACTTTCCCTGGGAATTTTCCAGATGTCTCTCGTGGGCACTGAAGGGTTAACACTCGCAACACACGCACGCACGTGTGCACACACAAATACGAAGGCATGCATGCAGATACCAGCTTGAGTGTTGACTAAGTCATTAGGAAATAGTGAAGTGTGTAGGTGAACTTGAGCAAACTCAAGTTTCCACTCAGGGTAAGTCCAAAAGGTGTGCTCCTGATCTCAAGACAAATGTACTAATGAATGACGTGCAGCTCCCAGGATAAAGTCCGTGGATACACTAAAGTCCCTGAAGTCAACTTCCTGAAGTCATTCGAAAGTAAATCCAATTATAAAATATGGATTTAATAAGTCGGAACTAAGAGGGAATACCCGCGCACGTATTGCCCGGAATCCGGCTTCATCCTTTTCCTGTTGTTCGTGTTGCTGCTGCAGTGTCTCTACCATGCGCCGGCCCACTTGGGCGGGAAAGCTAGTAGGTGATTAATGTACGTTCCCCGATAATACCCCTGCCGGAGTGCACACCCTGCCGCTCTTATCCCCATCACGTTGAGGCGCAAACGGGTTTCGGCAACCTGCAACTTAAAACTCTGAGTCACTTTGATATGAGCTGAAGCTGATGACGACAGAGTGTCAAGTCAGAGCCAGAAACCTTTGGCCCCGTTGGATTACAAGTATCAGAACCTCATTGTGACTTAACAAGATAAAAAAACAAGGTCAAAATTAGTAGCTAGCTTTTAGCTATTAGTCGTTACCTTGAACAAGACGCTGTCTTTTCAAGAGGTCGTTGGTAATAATGACGACCAAGTAGCTTTACTGAGAGGGCGCTCCCAAGTGGTAGAACACAGTAGTGGTCTGCCCTTCACCCTGAATTCTTCATTAAGAGGTTGATGCTCTCAGGCAGTAGATAAGTGTCCAGACTTGGCCTATGAGCAAACTACGGCGGTTTTCTACATATTCCTCATACATATTTACAGGCCCCTGTGTCAAATTTTAGCACCATTGAGGCCTACCAGTCAAAAAGTCTGTAAGCCACTTCAGGAGACTGAACCCTGTTGAATGTATTCAAAGTCAGTCTATTATATAATAGTCCATTATGAATGAACACCAATGATCCGGATCAGTTGCAGTAGCCTAGACACCTGCTTTTGACATTTCTAGTCTTTGACTATGTTGCAGGTTTGTTTGATCTCAATGTTCAGTCTTTATTCAATCAAGGTGCAAATGCCCACTACTTCCTAAGAATAACCCATTTATCATCGAAGAAGTATTGAGTCATAAATATTAATTTTGAAATGAATCATTGTTGGCTTCCTTGCATTGCTTTCCCACTGTATAATACATTATAGAAGTGCTGCTGTGTTTAGTAAGCCAATGAACAAAGAGCACATTGTCCTTCTCTTTAAAACCCATTGTGATTCCTAGCTCAAAGAGCTGTGATCTGACTATACCTCAGTAGTAAAACAGTAGAAAAGTAGCAAAGGGGACAAAGGCCGACTGACTGACTGACTGACTGACTGACTGAATGACTGTGTGCATCTTCGGAAACTATTTACAGAACAGGTTTCTGGAAATATCCCTTTAATCGGCCTAATGAAAACAGACGTTGAACAAACCACACGCTGTACCATAATAAGCCATTAAATATGGATTATGGAGGAACTTCCCTGAGGTTGAGTCTCTCTCCCGTGTTTAATATTGGGTTGTTCAGTCAGCGAGAGTGAGAGTTCACACACACAGCTGTAATTAGCAGCTTAGGCAGCCAGCCAGCTCGCTAAATGATGCGTAGTGTGTTTGTGCGAGTGCGAGTGTGTGTGTGTGTGCATGCGCGCGCGTATACGATAACATATATGCGCCTTTCCACGCGCGCGCGTCTTCGCGGCCTCGCAGGTGTGCGTAGCCACTCTCACCTGTGGGACCGTGTTTGTGTGTGGTGAGTCACACACAGTTGTGCGTGGGTGTTGTGTTTGTCTTATCTGTGTGCTGATGGAGAGCCGAGGTGCCTGGAGACGGGCTGTGACGAGTACGTGTTTGTGTGTGTATTTTTGCGTGTGTGTGTGTGTGTGTGTGTGTGTGTGTGAATGGGTAGGGTGATTGCTCTCTAACACCTGGTATTAGCACAAGTAATCCTCACACCACATCATACTCACGCACAAGTCCCATGCAGATCCCATTCTGCTTCTTCTCCTTCCTGCCTCTAGGAGTTTCACAACTCATTCCTGTGGGCGGACCGGGGTTGTCGGTGGGCGTCAGAAGGGCTCGTTGATCCACCCGAGAGCTTTTTAGGAAAACAACCAACGAGCCATTAGCTAGACAGCTCAATGTGTAGATGTTTCCAAATCTCTTTCTATGAGTATGATTTTAGCAAAAGGTTTTGTTTTTTGCCCTCTCTTTCTCATAGTACTAAGTGTCACCTGGAACACGGAGATCAGTAGCATGCACCATGATTCTTTCTGTTGACAAAATGTAAATATAACTTAGAGCGTAATCAAAGGCATGCTCAAAACCTGTGTGAGTGGCAAAGGCCACGTGTAAGGAATTCCTGGGTAGAATTGTTGTCTCGGACTGCATACGTCAAGTCTCGTGTTTCCATTGCACTTTTCATAATCCGCAAAAAGTGGAAATCAAAACTTTTGTAAGTACATGTTAAAAGAAGATGCAAAATACTTCTTAATTTATTTCTATGTGATGTATTTCTTTATGGAAACGTCTATAGTTATACTTCCGCATGACAGCTTAGAAACTTTTCAGTGATATTTGAGAGGTTTTTATTGCGCTCTATAGATGTGGAAACCCAGCTAATGACTATGGCCAAATGCAAATGTTGTTCCCCCATTATATAATATACCCAACAGTGTCTAAAATGCTGACATTTTGGGAGTGACACCAGAGCTGAGGTCAAAGACTGAATCCTGATCCATCAGGAGCTGATTTCATTAATAAATCCTTAGCTGTAATTTAGTTCAGGTTTGATTTACCTCCTCAGTCTACTGGCCTTAGTGAGACAATTTCTTCACATAACTGTGACAGGTCGATCTCTTGCATCTTCTTCAACGTGCACATACGAAAAAGTCTAGATTTCTGCATGTTATGAATGGAAAGCTGGCAACAGGATGCCTGAGCCATTAACCGCCTGGCTGCTTCTTTGTGTATCAGTTTAATTTGAGATTAGTGCATCTTAAATTCTGTCCCTGTGTTACTCTGTCAGTGCGGCCTGTCCTTCCATATTAGATTTGCTCAGTTAATAATTGATGCGGGAGGGATTTTGTGATGCCAAAGGCCGCCAGTCCTCGGTGTCAAATTCAAAATTAGTTCCTCCTGTATTATTAACATACCTCAGGGCAAGAGGTTAATTAGAGTCCTCAGATAGATAGATGGATGGATGGATGGATAGATGGATAGATGGATGGATGGATGGATAGATGGATAGATGGATGGATGGATAGATGGATAGATAGATTTTGTTGTCTGCATTTTGTAAATGTTCTGAATTAAATGCAGTCCACAGGATTTTCCTCCAATAACAATCTTGGCATTTAATTGTGTTTTACTTATTAAACAGATATGTTATATAGTCTGCGATGAACTGGCGACTTGTCCAGGGTGCCACCTGCCTTTCGCCCTAAGACAGCTGGGATAGGCTCCAGCAGACCCCCGTGACCCTGAATTGGAATAAGCGGGCATAGAAGATGAATGAATGAATGAATGAATGAATGAATGAATGTTATATAGTCACAAAGTCTTTTGTGTTAGTCCTTGTATATGCTGTTTTTCATAATGAAGCTACCAATGTTAGTCCCAAAATGTGCTTGGCAAGACTCATTGGCTCATTGCTGCGACTGAATCAAACTTCTCCTTATTCATGGCAGGAGGAATAAGAGTATATTCCAATAATCCAGGTCTCTTACTTTGATTATGAAACCTAAGCCTGGGTATCGTTCAAAACTGTTTGATACAACGCCAGTTTTGATATTTTGATTTTGATCCAGAGCAAGACTTTTTTGATACCAGAGGTTTTAAAACCCTTTTGAACGACAGCTAAATAGAGCGTAATTACAACACAAACTATGAGGATTTCCTCCAAATCCACTTTTTCTTTTTCTTTTTCTGTCCTGTCCTGTGCTGCTACGTCCTTGGCAAAAATGTTGCATTGTGCTTTATTTTGACACACCTCAAAGAAGTGGAGCCACACTTCAGGCTTTAGACTGAGTCTTTAGTTCACACATAATGTGAAAGCCGCCAGTGACATTAAATCTCGGGACGTAAGTGATGCCAAATGATCACTGGCACGCAGACACTAAGATTTATTTTCTTTGCTATCGAAATTTGGCACGAAAAAAATGATTATTCGTTGGGATTGCGCATTCCCATCAGTAATGTAGCAAAGTTCGGTACCCAGCCCATATGAAAACTCAGAGAATGGCGATACTGCAATTATTCCAAGTGCATGTAAATGCACCAACAGCCACAAATAGAAAAAAAGAATAAATAAATAAACAATTGTAGAATTTCAAAATCAAAAACAATGTAAAATGGTGAAGCAGAGCTGCTACAACCTTTATGGAACAAGCTCACCCGTTGTGTTAAATTATTCCCCACTTTGAATATGTTTTTGCGCTGTGACAGAATTTGTTTGTTTGGTTCGGGCAAACTTGGCATGTGATCAGGTGAGCTTTTTGTCTGTCACATTCAAGTGGACAAATTTAATTTTGTTGTTGTTGTTGTCCTTTCATCCAGCTTTCTCTTGCTGAAGTCTTCTTGTTCTGTACAAGGGACAACATCAGCTGCCCATCTACAGAAACACTTTGCCACGATGAATCGCTTTGCTGCAGCCAGGCGGTATTGTGAAATCATGACACCACCTCACGAAAGCTCCTTCCAATGGGCAAAAAAAAAAAGAGGAAAAGAGAGAAAAAGCCAACACTGCAGCATCCAAGCAGCAGCAAGACCGCAGAGTCACTCCCTGTATTTGTTGGAGCGGTTTCATTCACCCTTTATTAAAACTCAGGAGAAGTTTCATGGTTGTGCCAAAGAATCTTAAGACTGATTGGAGCTTTGTTAGATGTGTTAAGCAACAATTTAGAACTAAAATCCCAGCATTCCCAGCCAAATGCAAGGTTACATTTTTCCGTAGCACAACACGCTGGAATTGTCAGAGTTCAAAAAGTGTTCTTGCCTGATTGCTTCATCGATACTTGGCGCTGGGACGCAACATGAAGCTCCCTCTCAGTCTGCATCTCCATTTACTCTGATAAATCACAGCCCTTCTCTTTGTCTGAAGCGCAGGCACAAATATCGTGCAGCCTTGAATGGCACAGCAATAAGTCTGGCTTCTTTTGCGCCTGCTAGTGCAGCTATGGAGACATATTGATATTAATTGTGCACATTTTTTTTCCCCGTAATAATATGCTACCTAAATTTCTCGTCATCCCCTCTTCTATTGAAGGAACTCAGGGACATTTTCAAAAAAGCAAAAGCTTTTCAAACGCCCTCAACCCCTGTGATTATTTTTAGTCTGCTGGCTGCTCTGAAGAGGATTGGATTGATTTTTTTTTTTTTTTCACATTATTCATTTATTTATTTATTTATTTCAGACAAAGACGGGAGCAGCCTTGTTTGGGAGATGGTTGTTGTTTTGTGCAGTCAAGAATTTGTGGCTCATACTTGTCAGTGTGATAAAATGAAATGATTGCCTTTTCAGAAACTTTCTCTACGTTCTGGATACACTTATATTACAGACTCAATATTAACTGCCATGAGACTATATTTGATTGTTGACCCGTTAGCTTTGATTTTCACTTAACTGGACGCTGCCACTGGGTGGAAGCTTCTAGTACAGACTGCATTGTCACTATTTATAGAGGCTGAATGCTTATTCTGCGACTTTTCGAGAGATATTTGATACATAAGCTCCATATTTTTTGTTTTGAAATTTATTCAATTTCTGCAAGTTTATGTTTGTTTTTTTTTTTTTAAGTTTTCTGAAAGAAAAGAAGGACTGTCTGGCTTTATGCTCATTTGAATCTACTTTCCTAAGCATTTCTTTCTACATTTAAACAGTTCAGCTTGAAAACTGAAGTTTTACAGCAGTCGTGCAATATACATCCATACACTTTAGTCTCTCCATCATCACTGTTGGGCCTTTTCTCTTTATTCTTAATGACTCTATAGAGCTACTTTCTCAGTCTGTTGGTTTTAACAGCAAACCACCTCTAATGCATAGACACCTGAATAGCTCGAAGAATGTTATTATGCATGAATAATACATCATTTGAAAAACCAGCAGGAGCAACTTGACAGCAAATCCTATAGATTAATGTCAATATGCACTCAGCCTCATGTAAACCTGCAGTAAGGGTTAAATTGATAGTTTTCTAAGCCAGAATATTTGTGTGCATACAATCACAGTCACAAATAGACATTTTTGACATCATCTTTCCTGAATAATAATAAAAAAAAAATGCAAAAAAATGTAAAATCAGGAATCAGAGTTGCAATGTGTTGGCTCACCTCTTGTGCTAGATTATTTACCGCTTTTCAATATGTTCCATATGATCCATGACAGAATTTATGCTGAAGCTTTTGACACTTTCGGCATCAGTAAATTCTTGTTGAAATGCTTTTAGTCACTGCCGCTGAATGGAATCAGGTTTTTTTTTTTTTTTTACCTTACCTCCATTTTCATTATTCTTTTCTTAATGCTACTGTAATTATGCTGCTCCATGGTCGTGAGCGACCAGAAGCCGAAGGTGAAGCCCCAGCTGGCAGCGCGCTGCGTCTGGCTCTGTGCTGGGGAATGAGCCGTTGAGCAGACGCGGCAGTCAAAGTGACCGTTAGACGAGACTGATACGAGGGACAGCGAGGACTCCCTCAGGGGCAAAGCGGAGAGAGAGTGCGTCTGCAACAAGGTAACGCTGGGGACAGTGTGAGGCTGAGAACAAAGAAGTCCTGATCTGTCACTAGGTTGTTGGGTTTTTTTTTTTTTCCTGTAGTTCTATCCTTTTCTTTTGTTTGAGGGAGATCTGTAAGAGCCAAGAGGCCCAGAGCAGCAGCTGGCAGGTAGGAGGAGAGGGAGGGATGAAGGGAGGGAGGGAGGAAAGGAAGGAGTCAAGCCGGACAAAGCGAGACGGACACAGAAGTGGTCGGATAGGTAAACGTACGGAGGGCAGGAAGGATTTTCCCAAGTTTAAGTAGCTTTTTGATTTGTTTTACAGCAGCAATGAGGTTGCCACAACACCTGAGTCCAAAACCTATTGGGTTTGAAGATGCCCTTTACACCGACAGTATGAACAGAGTTAGAATGTTTCGAATAAGTTGTTAAACACCCACTGATGGGGCAGAAAATGTGTATATGTCATTGTTTGAGCAGACAAGGCAAGAAATATTGCAGCAACCAGCACACGCACACACACACACACACACACACACACACACACACACACACACACACACACACACACACACACACAGTCTCGGTTGACCATGGTCAATAGGCTGCAGACAGACAGGTGTGATTACAGGAGATACTGTTTCTCTGCCTCTCTGTCGGTAACTTTCTCACTCTGTCCGAATCAGGTGAGAAGACAGGAAGGGAGAGAGATGGAGCAGTGGAGTGAAAGATTGCAAACAGCAGACGGGACAGTCTAGTGTTTTGTATGTCTACGTTGTGTCTATGTTTTCTAGAAACAACGTAGACCTAGAGTGTGGAGAGTTACGTAAAATTCCACCATTCACCAGTAGTTTTAGCCGCTTGTTTTACCTTCCTCGCATGTAGCCATTGTATGAGTTAAGGTTTAATAACTCAAAGTAGAAAACTATAAGCACAAATACACCCAGTAGCAGGGCACAAATTGGTGCTATGGGAACCAACACACGTGCATTGGAATCGTGGACGTCCCATCCTGACATATGTGGACGTTCTCAAGCAGGATGCAGGAGTGGAAAGAACCAACGAACTGGCAGCACGTATGGAGATCCGGGATGACTGGAAGCGAAGATGGAGGGCTCGTCTGAGGACGACCTAGAGAGAGAGAGAGAGAGGGGACGACTATCAGTGACGGACCTGCGACAGAAGCGCGAAGCCTCTTTGTTTTGCTTCACATGCTGTGCTCAGCTGCGCTCTCTAGCGGTGGAAAAAGAATTGCTTTAAAAATTGCCATTTTAAAGCAAGTCGACTGGACCCCCGGTGCCTTGCGTGTGGATCTGACCCTGTCCGTGCGTGTGGGACCTCGTGCACACGGGTGTTTTTCAGCTGGTGGCAGCGGTCCATTCACTTGCACCAGGCCGCCTCCAACACTCAATCACCCGTTTATCTCGGCCTGTCTTCCTCCAGACGCACACACGCACACACAACCCACTCTGACCAGGCAGATGGTTGTGCCACCCCTGCCAAAGCGGCGTGACACGTGTGCATGCACACACACACACACACTGTGGCACACACACACACACACACAAATAACGGTGAGGGAGGGGACCGTCTGTTTCAGCTGCCTCTCCTTGTCTCTGCAGGGTTGGCATCAGTTGCGCCAACCATCAATCCATCAAATCTCTTTCTCTCCCTTTGGGGACCCCCTCTTGGGCCCACCTGTTACAGCTATATGAGGCTGATTAGAATAGGATGTAAATAACAGGAAACTCTCTCTAAAGAAAAGGCCAGAGTAGTTGAGTTGTTTCTTCACTCTTTGACAGGTTTAAAAGACGCCATGTGGGCTTTTATGACCACTGGTGGGGGAGATCAAGCCTCGCTTTTGTGTGTGAGGAAACGTTTATATCGATGACTAACGGATGGCGTACAGTCTAAGTTTAAGAAATGCGGGCAAAAGTGTAGAAATAACACTAGTTTCATGAACTGTCACATGCTGTCGCCCTACACTGGCACCAGATGCACGTGCAGGATGTGAAGTAGTCATGATTGTGTCTGAAGAAGTTCCTGAGTGGAATTGAGGCGCATTAGATGCAATGCGTCCAATGAAATGCAAGAAAAACACAAGGAAAGGAAAATAGTTTCAACGCAAGAGTAAAAAAAAACAAACAGCACAGCTATTATAATCATCAAATATCAGGAAGCAGCCTCACTGACCTTTTATTTTTATATCCACAGTTGGATGAGTACTACAATTCCAAACAATTCCCAATTTCCCAAAATGGGAAAATACATTAAATAACATGTGGGCTTAATCCATTCAAGAACAGTCATACTGATCAGCTCCTCGTCCCTCGTTATTTTCACTTTCACGGGTATGAGACGCTTCAGTAGCAGGAGAATTGATGTCATCCTGGACAACAAAACATCAGCTTTTCACTAAAGAAGAGACAACGACTCAGAAACAGGAAGGGGTGAAGAGCTCCCTGTTTGTTCATTTCACCCTCCAGAGTGCCAAACTTATGAGGCGCACTTGACTAAAGAGGGAAACCTACTGCACCCCCCAGCCCCCATCCCCTCCTCTCCCGTTGCCTAGCATGGCCAGAGAGGACGGGGAGGAACTGGGAGGGAGGAAATAGGCGGGAAGTTTGGGGCATTTTGAGGCCTCTCGCAGCTGTCGTGTCGCTCTACCCCGAGGGTGAACGCACACGCGCGCACACAAGGCAATTAGGCTGCGCGTCGCTCGCATAAATCACCCCTCCAACAAAGACGGGTGACAACTAATGTTAACGGAAAAGGCAGATCTGGGCGACGCGCGAGTGCCGGGCATCTGCGGATGTCTTCATTTGCATGTCGCTTGCTGTGAACGTACAGTATCTCCGCGGACTTGGTACTTGACTGACTTTCCCCAAGTCCAACTTATGCTTATGTAACTCGGTGTGCACAAATACACACACACACACACACACACACACACGCACATACAAAGTGACGCTTATCCCTGTTTGCACCTGACAAATCTACACATCCTCTCAGATTACCACGCACCTTAATCTCCACCTTAATTCCTCAATGTCTCAGGCAAAGGTACAAGCCAGCAGAACCCAGATTAGATTTAGGGGCTGCACACCGACAAACGTAGCAGTGCTAAAATACCGACGTGCAGCGAAAAAAAAGATTCCGCCCCAAAATACCAAGTCAGCCTTTTGCATCAGATTTGAGAGTAAATCCACCGTGATTACACAGTGTCAGAAATGTAATGTGATATTTTCTGCATGCCAGCGTAAACGCCGGGGCTGCCAAATATCGACTGGAAAATGACGGATTTAACCCGCAAACCTACACTTGATTAGGTGCAGTGAGATGTTAATGAACTGTTTATCTTCAAACCAAAACCTCGGCAAAAAAAACATGAGAAAGTTGTCTTCCAGCGGATGTGGTCGACTTCTGTCCCGTTGGTGATTCCAAGTGCTGCTGCCGCCGTCGGTGCTCGGTGTGGCTAGCGCTGTCACATGCAAAACAAACAGATATTAGAATTCCAATTAAGGAGAGTGGTCCCGTTGCTATGGTAAAGAAAGAGTGCACCTGGGGATAAAAAATTATGCCTAAATTCTGTTGCGCACCCAACAGCTGTGAGATGCACTCCTGAGTAAATATAGTCCATTGTATTCCTCTGGCAAATGTCTGATCAGAAACTGTTTCACGGACTGAAAGCCTTTCAATCTTGAGATGGGTTGTAAAGTTAGGGAAACAAGCTACCGGAAAATGGGAAAAATAAATCTAACCAACATTGAAACAAACGTGGGATGAGATGAGGGCCTCCCTCTTTATGCACCCAGAACAGTCACATTAGTCATTTTACAAATTCATTTGAGAGTATATCGCAAATAAGGAAATTATATTAATATATTTAAAGCTGTCAGAGAATCCAACGGTGGTCCAATGATGAATCCCTGAGGTCCACCAGTGTCAGAGATGAAAAGGCAAATAATTGCTTTACAGTTTCACTGTTGACATTATTTCATATTTGAAACTTTGCAGCTGTACTCATTTTGGAAATCAAGACTTTACTTGAGGCGGCATATTTTTACGAGATGTGTGTTTCAGCTTAAGTGTGTACAGACGCCCTAAGCCGGTCAACAAAGGGGTCTGGTGCCGGTGTTGTGGTCCTGGCATACGTTAGCGCTAATGCCCTATCAGATCCTGGCGATGCCACCCTGGGAGCCCCTCACTCTTCCCCCACAATCCTCTTTGCTCCCCGGGTCTGTAAGCACCTTGGCATAGGGAAGGAAGGTGGCTCGGATTGTCTTAATCTTCTCCTTTTCCCTCAGAAAAGAATTAAATTAAACCAACCGCCGTGTCACTCTCGCTATCACTCCAAACACCTACTGGTTACAAGGATGTATATTTTCCCCTCACCTCTCTTTCAACTTTCCCTAACCCCGACATTTGGTAGCAATGCTAAAACACGAGATAGTGACTGACTAAGATTTTTTGTGTTTAGAAAATGTTGATCGTCACAGTAAAGCAAGTAAATAAATAATAAAGACTGCCGTCTTTACGCCCTGCTGCTTTCGTTCCCGGATTTTTGCGGTGAACTCGAAGCTAATCTTCAATGTGTTCAACTTGAGGTTGTTCCAAGGTTGCACAAGGCGATGGCAAATTGGCAGAATAAACTCTTCAAAACAACAACAAACTCCTGTTTTTCTCCTGTTGGATCACTAAATCCTGTGCTTGTGTGTTTTTTTGTCTCCTGTGTTTTGGGGTTTTTGGGATGTTTTTAGCACAGCTGCTATTAGCCTGCATGCTAATCCCCTTAGAGAATAAACTCATTAGAACATTAATCACTGGATTCTAATTACCTCTCTCCCTCCTTCTCTATCTCCCTTTCACTTCCTCTCTTCTCTCTCTCTCTCTCTCTCTCTCTCTCTCTCTCTCTCTCTCTCTCTCTCATTCAGGTGCTTAAACGAACCAGTCGTGGCTTCGTTCTCGGTGGAAGAGCGACAGTCACCGGTCCAGAAGTGTTGTTTACTAGCAGGTTTGCAGCTGTGTTGGCCACATGGGATGGTAGTTGCCTCGACTTGTGTCACCGTGGATCTTCAATCTCATGACTAAAACACAAACAAACATTAGGTGTCATTACAACATGCTGAACACGTTTACAATCATACGGCACTTGGCACTGTTTGACCACTGGAGGGCCGAGAGACTCGGACTAACTGCTGCTCAGTGTGAGTTTTTGCTTTGCTTCATCACCCAGTCACTTTTGTCTCTGCACAGAATTGTTTTCTTTTTCTTTACCTTTCACTACCAAACTGAGTAAGGTGAAACATATTTTTACTACATTATGTTTTCACACCTAACACAACCAACCAACCAAACAAACAAACAAACAAAAACTAGGCCAGAGCGCCACCTGCTGACACTCAACTCAAAGTAGCTTTTTGTGTAACATCCTGGCGCATTACGTTTATTTAATGCCGCTGTATCGTTGACTGCAGGGTGGTGGAGGTGGTGGTGGTGGAGGGGGAGGGGTGACATTTCAAAGACTGGCGTGAATGTGTGTGTCAGCTGGGAGGACACTTCCTGCAAACAGGCTGCAGCAGGCTCACGAGCGCTGGCGGGGGAGGGGGTGGATGGCAGTGAGGCATGGCGGCGCAGCTCCTCCGCAGGCCCGCACAGAGACCACACAACAAGACCACAAACTCCCGCTCTGCGACCTTTCCATTCCCTCCCCACAATTCTCTCTCTCCCTCTCCCTCTCTCTCCCCCTCTCACCGTCTCTTCCTCCTCTTCCTCTCAGCAGCTGATGGCGAAGGCAGAATCGTGAAAAGCAGCATCGGGTTTTCATATTCTGAGTGCACTGCGGCTAATGGCACTTGATACTCCAAGAATTTACTTGGCTTAACCGTCTGAAAGCGTCACTTAAAGTGTGTGTGTGTGTGTGTGTGTGTGTGAGAGAGAGAGAGAGAGGGAGAGAGAGAGAGAGAGAGAGAGAAAACTTGTGCGTGTGTGTTCTGGGTGGGACTGTTTAGCTGTCACCTCCACGGAACCTATGATGCAGCGTCTTCGCGATAGCTTCTCATGGCTGATTGCACAGGACACACACACGCACACACACGCACACACACACACACGCTGACAGGTGGAGGTAAACGGAGCAGAACTCTGTTAATCCACCTCTGCCAGGAAGACAGAGCGCGAGAGCAAGAGGTGAAGTCAGAACAGCATGATGTGAGGTGTAGCACTATGTCACTCTTGAAAAAAAAAAAAAAAAAACAATCCTAAAATATCTCAAAAAGACAAGTCATTACACATGGATTTTTTTTCACCTTGTTTTTTTTTTTTTTTTTTTTGCATTAACCATCAAACTAAAATACGTAAAACAGCAGCGTAAATGTCATTTGGAAGTATAGAAAAAAAGAGACTGTGAGTCGAGGCACATCTTGAATGCACTCCTCGTTCCTGCAAAGACGAGATGTATTGACTGCAATTAAAGTAGCTGTAAATACATTTTTGGGCATTCATATTGGATTCTAGACAGCTGCATCCACATATTTTAGATGCATTTGTAACCTTTTCCGCACCGAATTGCAGGTTTTTCAGTCTTCTGCAAAGTCGTGATCTTCCCCTGTCCTGTTGAAGCATCAGGAAGGAAACACGATCCTCCTCAACTTCAGGCTCAGGCCCCGATTGAAACCTCAGTCGACCTCAGGCTACTCTAAACGGAACGAGACACTTCAAATGGAGAGAGGTAAGTGCACACAGAGGAGTAAAAGGTCTTTAAAGATTGCGTCGCAAGATAAACAACAACTTAGACAATACAAATGCGGAACTTTGGTGGTTTCATCTGATTCATAAGATGTTTGGACAGTAAGAGATGTTAAAGCATTTCTAATATTTAGTTTCTTGGTTGTTGTCTTGGCTCGCTACAGTGATGGAGCAAGGTACCCATTTATTACTATGGATGTATTATAAGAACTGGATACCAGATTGGCAACATGCCAGCATGCCAATTTTTCCCAGTGGCTACTCAAGGTACTGCAGCAAAAAAAAATCAAATGGGCCCAAAAAGCATTTTTCTTATAGGCCGCAATACAAAAATAAACGCTTTTAAAACGGCTGACAGGACGACTGTGACCTGAAACGCGATTCACAGCAAATCTTTCTATTGTAGATTTTTCAGTTATGGTCTTTTAGTCATTTTAAAAAAAATGATAAAGGCCAGAAAGTCACTGATGTGCACATGATGTCTCTGTCAGTGACGTTCTCCAGGATCGTTCTGAGTGGCCAAATAGCTCATGTGAGTTACAGAGGCATGACGGGAAGTGACACTACTGCGCAAGCTCTATGGGCCCATTCATGCGGAAGTCAAAAACTTTTTCGCTGTATGCACTGAGTGAGCGACTTCATTGAAATGAATGGGAGCCATCTTGGAGTCTGGGGCCTGTTTATAAAGGTGCAGCAAGACCTCCAAAGCTCTTTCCTCCACATGAAAGGTACTGAGAAAGTTAGCTGGTGTTTTTTAATTTTTACAAGACCTCTTTGAAGATGCTTCACTGAGTTGCAAGGCAGCTGTCGAGAAATGACCACTTACAGCAACTGTTCTGCAGTTAATAATCAGAAGCAGTAGTAGCCCTCAACTGCTATGAAATAAATGGTGCCAATAATCATAAGAGTGCGGTGCAATTCTAATAAACTAGTTTATTAACCTTTAGCAAGGAAACAGAAATAGATTTCAATTGCCATGAGTGATTTGCTAAAAGTGTAAAATAATAAGGTTACTGTCTATCTGCAGGAAAATGACATAGAAAGGAGGAGAAAGTAAGAAAAGTAAAGTTATACCAATAAAAGGTGTGTCGCCGTTATCAGTTGAAGTGAACTGGTCACGTCTGCTGACGTGTTAATGCGAAACAAGTGTTTCCATGACACTTTTGCGATATACCTCTGGATGGATGAGTCTGAAAAACCACCTCATGAGAGCGTCAAAAACCTTTCAGCCATATTCGGGAGGTTTTTCCAAGTTTAGGCATTTCCATTACAAGTTTTTTATTGCGATATTTAGGTCTTGCGCAATTCCAGGGGTCATGGAAACGCAGCTAATGACTCACATTATATGTATGGAGCGACTAGACGTGCTGGATGTGAACAGACAGAGAGGCCCCTTGATGTGACGTCCACTCCAGATGAAGTAACACCACGAGAGCTTCACATCCTGATATTTTATTTCCCTCTCCATGACGATGATGAAAATTGCTTAACGCCACTTTAAGTCTCCAAGTGCAGTTTCCTCTAATATATTCACCTGCAGTCCACATTCTCCATTCTGAACATGCACTGCTTCCTCCACCCATATGAAAACTGAATGTTTTGAGCAAGATGATGTTCCTTTCCACACATCCACAGCAATTACAAAAATTTAGATGTATTATTTTTTTTACTTGTTGACAATAAACACACCAAAAATAATTAGTATTTGTATCTACAGTTTGTTTTTTTCACCCACACAGTCCTGAGTCACGGCTTTATGTCGAAAGTTTATAGCAATTGGATGTGAGTTCTGGGTTCTTCCTGGACCTCGGGTCAGTACTACTGCTCCTCCTCTGGGATTCAGCCCATGCAGCTGCGAGCTGTAGACATCTTGTCTCTGCTGCTGTCAGCAACAGAAACAGTTGGAAAGCCAGTCACAGGTCAAGTCATCATGCCAGCCTTGTCTTGTTTCTTCAGGTGTTTTTACAGCAAGTTAGACCAGGTACCCTGCACACACACACACACACACACACACACACACACACACACACACACACACACACACACTGTCAAGCCGTATGAGCAAATTTCAAAAATCTGTCCAATTCGCAGTATTACACAGGCATTACTTAAAAGACGTCCTTCTTCTTCATGACCTTCACCTTCACTTTGTGCGTCTGGGGCGTCAGGCCCAGCAGAAATTGCTTTGGATGTGATTTTGTCAGGATGGATGAGTTTTAGAGTTGAAAAGGAATGAGACCCACCTGCATTGCACAACTGTTTTCCTCCCTTAGTCTTTCTATTCCTCTATGATGTGCTACCTCTCTTTTGACACACACACACACACACACACACACACACACACACACACACTCCATCCGCCCGCTCCCACTTCTTCTCCCTTCAATCAAGGCTCCCTCCCACCTTCCCGCTGGTTGTTTTAAGTGAGTGTCATCAAGCTCGCAGATGTTTAGCACCACATTACCATTGAACTCTTTCTCTCTCTTTCCCCACGTCTTATTTTTTTTCCCCCTTCACACTTACTCACGCGCAAACACGGAACGCGCGCGTGCGCACGCTCGCACAGAGACGAGCTGTGGTAATCATGTCATGTAAATTACCCGGCATACCAAGAGGCCTCTTCACCTGCAATCAGCCTCACGGCGCTTCGGTCCGACCTGCTTTCAACAAGAAACTTCTCTCGCAAGAGGGAGAGAGGAAAAAAAACCAAAAACACTTTCTTTTTTTGCTTATGCAGGAAGGTCTTTTCTAACGTGTGCATAGGCCAACATGTATCTGTGGGTGCGTCAAAGCATTGCTTGTTTTTAATGTACAGGAGGGTAAACTTAGAAGTCTATAATAGGTGAATAGGTGTAGTATCAGTTATGTTTTATCACTGCCAAGCCGAAGTCACGTCATCCAAATTAAGTAAATACAAATAAATAAATAAATAAGTAAATAAATAAATAAATACACTACTTCTTTGTTTTCATGAGCTGCTATGGTGGTGGTGGGGGATTATCCCGATCACGCACAGGGCGTTACATACTTGCTTTGAATCCCTCCCTTATTGAGATGAAAAGGTAATTGACGATCGCCCGCATTACGCACCTTCGTGGCTACGTATTCTATAGAACACGGCTCCGGTTGATCTCGAGAGCCCCCCCTGCGTGGATGCGCCTGCCATTATTAATTTTCCCTTAAAATGGAACACTTCAAACGCCACTTAAAAAAAGGTTGCGTTGAAGTCTTTCCTCTGTTTTTGTGCGTGCGCTAACAATTTATTCTGAGTCACCTAATCTATTAACTCTCCTAATCCCCATTTTTCAGGGTGGTGTTTTAAGCCCTGGATTCACACCAACTTTTCCCCCTTTGCGAAAACAAGACCGGGCGGTGGCGGCAGGACGGGACTCGATCGATCGGGGCTTTCGCAGCTAAACGAAAAAAAAACAAAAAACAACATCACCGTCGATGCTAGGAAGCGTTGGAAGCGCACGACCCTCCACCCCCACCCGGTTTTTGCCACTGTGTAATCTGTTTTTTTTTTACCACCGCGACAATTGTTCGGTGGGCTCGGTGTCAGTTTGCATCGGATTGGAGATCTCCCAGCGGAGAAGGGGAGCACTTCAGCGCTAACGTCTCGGGGCCGCCGCCAAATCCCGTCAGGCTTACTGCGCTTTACCTGCCACCGGCCATAATGCAGCCGCAGCTTAATATGTGACAGGCTTGGAGAGGCATAAATAAGGATTAGCTGTTTGTCATGCGTGGGGTACAGAATAGTTGCAGCATGTTTTTCTCTCTCTCTCTCTCTGTTGAATATAAAGTGCAACTCAGCTCCCGGTGTCAGCTGGAAGTGGCACGAATATGGATTAAAATTTTGTCCAAAAAAAAAAAGGGGGCCGAGGGGGAAAGAACTTCAAAGTTACTCTGTAAAGTCTTGGTGGAAGATTACTTTTTGGTGCAAGGTTTAGAGCGCTTACCGCGTGACATGTAATTAAGAATGTATGCATGTGACGACAGTGTGCGTCACTCATGGACTGAACATTTCAGTCATATAGAGCGGATAGGCCATCTGTTTATGTGCAACACATTAGAATATTAAGAAAAAGTGAATGTGTGTTGGAAGAGCTGGAAGAGAAATTCCAGGAGCAGCATGAGAAGTTTCTTTAAATTCGACTTAAATTTGACTCTACTTCAGCAAAATGGCCAACTTATGACACGTCAATATTATTAAGTTCAACTCAACACATTTCAGACACACTTGGCGTCCAGCTTAGCGCTGTGCCAGCCATGCAGACGATCTCTGCTGGCAGCTTTGTCACGAGTTAACCTTCAGCCTTGTAATCTGTGACTCCTCAGACCACGGCAACCTCACTGGATGTTGCTGAAATTCCCAAGGAATTGTTTCACCTCATTATCAAGCTCTCCCCCCGCAGTCTTAGCACATACCGGCACGCCGGCTGAAAAAGACCTTGATGTACACAACACCTGTCCTGTTTTTCCTCGTAACTATGGATACATGAAGCCTTTCCGCTTTGTCTCAGCTGCAATTTGGTTTTGAGCCTCACCCAAAAACACTTCCAGCCAAATTTTTTTCTTCCATAAGTGGGTTGTTCACCTTTCCCAAGACATCAGTCAGACATGAATCCCATCACTTCAAAATGTTTCTCAAACAAATGTGATTCAGCACAGACAGTAAACATTAGAAATAAGTTGACACCTCAGGGGAAAAAAAAAACCTGAATTTGCCTCATGTCTTGGGATGTTACATTATTGATTCACAGTTTGGTGAATGTGCAGGTTACATTAGTTCATGCTGCCTTGTTGGATGGTGTGTTTGATGAGTTGACAGGGAGGGATCATGCTGAACTATCCCTTTAAGATGAGTAACAGAGTTTTAGGTCTCGGACTTACAAGAAGCAACTCATATTGACAAGGAAGGAGCTGCATGCTGTGCTGAGTTTATTCAGAAAGAACCAAGAGTGTACAGAACACATGACACAAGGGCTTTGAGATCAGGAAGTGACATCACAGTGCCCTCGGTAGGAGTTGTTTACCGCCTGGCCATCGTGTTGACGCACTAGAATTTCCTCTTCCTCAATTGCCTTTGCCACTTCTCTCCCCGCCATCATGTCAGTGAACAGTGAATCAATAAATACACACCAGTCAGTGCTGGCAGGAACAACACCTGCTGAACTGGGGGCCTGATTTGTAAATTGGTGGAAAGCAAAAGAATGTGGAGGAAATATGAAGAAAGTTGAAAATTTAAATCTTTAATGCAACACTTGACAAGAGCAAATTTGAACATTTGTGACTTCTGCCTCCATTTTTCTCAGATTTTTCTTCCTTTGAGACCTGATTCCCCTGTGAGAGTGGGAGCATTTATTTACCATTGATTGATATAATTTTCTCCTCCTGGTCAGGGTTCCGGAGGGGAGAGACGTCGGCGGTCGAGGCGTCCACGTGGGGTCAACTGTTGCATTCGGAACCACGACGTCGCCTGGGAAATGTGAGTGCTGCTTTAAAATGTGTTGAGTAAAGAACTTGTGTTTGAACGTCGTGTGCTGGTACGTCTGCGGCTGCCGGTGATCAGCGAGTTGAACTTTAAACCGTGCGCTAAGCGCTCGCGACGTGCAGGCGTGTTCCGACACCTGAGACGAATCCGCACAGGCATGCAGACGACTTCATCCTGTTGGCACCCGAGCGTTGGGATCTTAAGAGGCGCTGCGCAACGCCAGAAACGCTCGGCTGCAGCTTCCTTCAGTCTGCTCTCAGCTTCGCTTGAGCTCTCGCGACTGTTGGTCAAAGAAATTTTCACGTTGAATTTCCTTGAAAGTTGAAATGAATGGAGTCACTGACAACATGTTCTCAAGCTGTGGGTTGTTAGATAGATAGATAGATAGATAGATAGATAGATAGATAGATAGATAGATAGATAGATAGATAGATAGATAGATAGATACTTTATTTATCCCAAAGGAAATTCACTTTCTCAGCTGTACAATCATCAGTCATCAGCAAATTTGTTTATGAAAAAGTGCACAGGGAGTAAAAGAATAATTGAAATAATTTTTTTTAATACTTTTATTATTATTATTATTATTATTATTATTATTATTATTATTATTATTATTATTATTATTATTATTATTGTCTTGTCAGTCAGTGAATCATACATACATCCTCACTTCAGGTTTTTGTCTGTGTTGCGTTTGTTTTTGTCCACTAGTTCCCATGTCACGCTCATCGTCTCTGTGTCATCTTGTCACATGGGCTAAGACAGCTGAATGTGTGTGTATGTCTCTCTCTCTCTCTCTCTCTCTCTCTCTCTCTCTCTCTCTCTCTCTCTCACACACACACAAACACTCACTCACACACTTATTCTTAAATTCAGGCTCATTCACCTGGGTGGGCCTGTCTGTCTGGCAGCAGTGTGAGGATTAGACCAGAGATTAGACTGACAAAACACACACATAACAGGAGGAAGTCAGGGTTGTGAGCTTGTGTGTGTGTGAGAGAGAGAAAGAGAGAGAGAGAGGGAGAGAGAGAGCATGATGGGGTGTATACGCTTACATATGTTTTGTACATTCCGCGTGCGACTGCCGCTCGGCCTGGGCGGAATCTCCCGGACGAGACGCTTCTCTTCCTCTCTCCTAAGTCACCCGGCCATTCAAGTCCAATCTTTCATTAATCCCCACAGTTAACGCCGCATTCCATGCAAATCTGCCTTTAAAACTTTATGCTCGCAGAGCATTCCAGCCAGGCCAACCCATTCAAAATGATATCACTTTGAAGCCGAAGAGGAAGCGTTAATTGTTTTTCGGAGGGTTCAGACGCACCTGACTCTTTTCCTGGGCAACGGCCTAATTTTAGACTTTAATCCGGTTCCACCACGCCCGGTCCGCACCCGCCCCTGGTCCTGACCCGCCCGCCCCCGGCGTCCCTGAGGTCAACGAGGGCTTCCCAACACGAGGCCAATGTGACTTTGTCCCTCAAGTTGTGAATAACGACACGAGAGGACACCCAGCAGTCTTACGATGCTGAGCTCATAGTTTGCTCTTGCGGATGACAAGTTCACAACGAGGGGGACATTTGAGTTAAAAACAGAGCACAGAGCAACTCCTTTTTTCCATCGTTCATGGGAACAAGGAAATGAAGCCGTACGCGAGAAAGAAACTCAGACAGTCCTAGAATTCTGTTTAAGGTGTGAGAAAAAATATCTTTGTTGATGATTGTGTAATAATATGACAAACCAGCGGTCAATAGACCATAGATCCAACTTTTTTTAGTTTCTATTTTTAGATTATTTTTAAAAAAAATTTTACGCTTTGAATTTTGACACATTTTGGCATGATCTAGAATTTTTTTTTTAACCTTCGTTTCCTTGAAAACTGAGTGCATGTGTTTGTATGATAAGTCAACGAGAATCTGATATTTCATGGGGTGGTTGTAGAATCTCTGTGATTTCTAGGTCAGGAGGATCCCAGTGTTGTAAATAATCCTTCATTGAGACGGACAAATTGAATCATGTGTTCACGCAGCCTAAGTGGAAATGTATACCAACTGCCATGCAGATGCAGAAATATCTGCTGAAAGCATATTGCACTTCTGAAAGTCCTCTGAAAGTGGTACTTATCTATCAGTGTGTTCAGATGGCAGCCAAAACTGAAACAAAACAGCTGAGTGAGAGATGGCTTCGCCATGGTTCTTTTCAGGCAGGAAAAAAAAAAGTTTTAACTTGGAATAATTAGATAATTAGCTTTTTGCTTGAAAAAGCATTCAGTGCAACAAAATAAGCTCCACTCGGTGTTTTTCTTCGGTGATAATACATTTGAAAGGGGAAAGAAGTCGGCTGAAACGATGCTGTTGGAGCAACTTGCGTTGATGAAGTCAAACGGGAAATTAGTTAACATTTTCATCATAGAAAAGCTTATTCAGAGACAAAGACGTGTGTGTATGTTGAATAATCTTTTGCCATACTGTTGAACGTTTTTGTAAGGCTCCTGGTTTATCATTGGAGCGCAGAAGCAGATCCAGGTGTAAGAATCTTCAGCCGGAGTCCATTTGAGCTGTGAAGGCAAACCTTGGCTTCTTTCTCTTTTGCACAGGGCAGAACATTGGGCAAAATAATGAAAACTATTTACTTTTATTTTTCAATAATTACTCAGGTTGACTGCTCTCTCTGGAGACAACAATGCAAAACAAAGTTCTGTAAAATGGTATATGACAGCATAAGACAGCATTTAACAGACAGTTTTTTCTTTTTTGGCTTTTTCCGTGTTACTGCGCTGAAATGATCAGAAGTTCAGAAGTCGAACTGATTATCATAGTAATGCCTTTTTTTTCTTTTTTCTTTTTTAATGTGGCCCTCCTTCCCTTATAGCCAAACCAGCATTTTTGAGCAGAGTGGGAGAAAGACTTGATTTATAAGGCCTGTACAGCTCAAACTTTGAGCCAGCACACGTGACTTGAGCAATACACCTTAGAGATTTTTTTCTTCTTTTTTATAAGATTTGCTAAAATGACACACTATCGCTGTTCAAGATGGTTTAAGAACAGGTAGCGTGACCTCATGCAGAAGCGTGGCTTGTAAATCAGTGTTTTATTGGACGTTGAGCAGATACAGCGAGTGCACCTGAGAGCACCTGAGAGCACCTGGGAGAACCTGAACCTGGGAGAACCTGAGAGAACCTGGGAGAACCTGCACCACAGATCAAGTCAGAGCTGTCAGTCAAGGTCAACGTCAGAGTGAAAACCTCGTCTGTCAATGGACTCGTCGTCGACACGCCGTAGTGGACCAGGCTCATTCCAAACTGACTGGTCTGAGAGAGAGGGGGAGAGAGAGAGAGAGAGAGAGAGAGAGAGAGAGAGCGCCTGCATGCCTGTGCGTAAACAACACCAGTGATGAGGGGTGAGGGAGGTGACTGTCACGTTCACCTAGTACAATTGAGTTGTAATGACAGGTAAACACATTCCTAGTAGTCATTGCTTTGTGCATGTGTGTGTGTGTGTGTTGTAAAAGTAATGCTGCGCCTGACTCGAGTCAACTTAAGGATCTGACCGGCGCTTTATTTTGCGATCTGAAATGTTCTTCATTTGCAGTAATTGTCAGTAACCGCTGCTTCAATGCTTTTATTTTTGGATCAACTAGGAATTTATGACATTTAGTCTGAATTCATTTATAAAATCTTCAGTCTGTACAGCCTGACGTCACCTGCGACAAAAGAAAACACTGAACATTACTACCAGTTATGAATAGCACTAACACGATAACTCTATCCTGTGATGTTTAATGTTCAGATCATTTTTTTTCATATACGCCACAGTACATACAGTGGTGGAAACAAGTTTTTGGACAGCTCATGCACTTGTGCTGTCGTGCATTGCGCAAGAATCCGTCTTAAGTCTCCAAGTGCAGTTTATTTTGGTGCAGCCACCGACATTCACCCTCGAGCTGCACGTGCGCTGCTCCATCCAGCTCAGATCTGCATGTTTCAGCAAGATTACCAACACCAACACATCCAAGGCACAAGAGCACAAGAACTACAAGAACTACAAGAATGTTAGATTTTTGGTTTTCTCTTATTAACAATAAACAAGACGATCATTTCTTCATGTGCCTCTAATGCAGCAAAACCTTTTGAGACACAGAAAAAAAAAAATTCTCTGGCAAATATTTCGTGACAATAACCGCAATTGAGTAAAATGTTGAGGCTGTCCGACAACCTTTTTCCACTAAATAAAGTGCATTACGAGAGAGAACAGGCCCTTTAGCATATAGAAAATCCTATCACTCTTAGTATTGAGGTTTGTCTGTATATTATCTCAACAAAAGCGACACCACCAGTGTTGAGCCTGGCTCTCGCACTTAATCCGTGCAGACTGATCAGAGTCGGGAGGAAAGCAAAAAGTATCTCAGCTTCACATCTCTGCTTCCAACTTGGCGAAGTTACATCATCTGGACGCAGGAATCTGAGCGGCAGCGGCGACACGTGCGTTCTGCCGTGCGCTGCCCGTGTCCTGTGCTTGCGTGTGGCCCTGGCCTTTTTCAAGCAGCCCTTCTGAGTGCGTGCGTGTGTGTGTGTGTGTGTGTGTGTGTGTGAGTGCGAGTGCGTGCGTGCGTATTGTCTGGCCCAGCGATAGAAGTGGTTTTGGGGAGGGGCGGAAGTTCTCCGGCAGGTATTTGTCCGCAGTGAGGGCGTCTCTGCCTCGAGACTAAACAGCGGAGAGCCGAGCTAAGCTGGGAGCTCGGCTCGGCTCGGCCCGGCTCGACTTAGCTTAGCGCCGCGGCCCTGCCAAAACTGGACGGACCAGACTTGTCTCGGAGCCGACAAACAACAAGCAACTCGCGTCTGAAAGTTAACGATGAGAAAGAAAGCGCCTTATTACCGTGCCTCTGTTTTCTATTTTCCCCCAAGAATCCTCCCCCACCATCCTTCCAGACTCAATATCTCAGAATAAGGTTTTAGTGTTCGCAGTCAGAGTTAAATCTTACAACAGTGCTGAAAATATTTTTTTTTTAACAAACGCTTCCATATATAAAAAGTTTTTCTGCGGGTCAAGGGTTGTTTTTCCTTCCATCGCTGCTTTTTTCCCTCGTCCTTCTCTACGTCTCCTTCTACCCGCTAACACCGGTACAGTCATTGTACGGCGAACAAAAACAGGAGCCGCTTCCCAATTTTCGACACGAGGGCCTTGACATTTGGACGCTAACTTTGTTTTTATTGCGGGCTCTCTATTTTTTTTTTGTTCCCTTAACATCTCTAACCTTAACATCTCACAAGCTTCCAAGATTAGAAAGAGATTGCCTGTTAGGTTTTGCACAGCAGAAGATAACAATGAAAATTGTGTGTGTGTGTGTGTGTGTGTGTGTTTTAAACACGCAAATTTGAATTCCTCAGGTCTTCCTTTCTACCGGGGTGGTCTGCGCTGATCTCTTAACTCTGACATACTAGTCAAAACACCGCAGTGTGTGTGTGTGTGTGCGTGTGCGTGCGCGTGCGCACGCATGTGTGCAGAGGTGAGGGTATGATTCAGAACTCATAACAGTTAAACAAGGTTTTAACATGCCTCTATTTAGGGTTTCAACCAGCATTAAGAGTCGGGTGGCGTGGGGAGGGGGGCTGTAGGGGGAGGGACTGGGGTTGGGGGGAGGGGCTTACGGCGATGGATCCACTTTTGTGGGAAAAATATAAATTCAACATTTCTGTTTCAGTCCTGCAGTTAGATCATGCGATTCATGCTCAATGTCGATATTGAATAAGAAATTGCCATCGTTCCATCCGTGACGCACCCAAGCGTTTTGACTGGTGGGCAGCAATAGCTTGTAAAAATGTGACCGAGGGGCCACCTCATAGGAGAGTAAATATATCATGGGATATGTAGAAAACGTGCTTCAATGTCAATTGAAAATGAACAAAAGCGTTACAACAAAATCAGTGTCTTTGAAGCCTCACAGTATTTAGCTCTTTATTGAAATTAATCTTAAAACACTGAAAAAAATTGATCTGAACTACAACCATTTTATTACTTACTATCAATATAACTTCTTCAAGTTCGGCAGGACAGATTAAAAAGCTTAACGGGCCGCATAGGGACCCCTGACCCTATGTGGCCCGAGCCTGGACGACCCCTCAAAGGAACAAACAAGAAATTGTCATAGCTTCAAGCAGCAGCAACAACACAAAATAACATATTGCATATTAATAATATATGAACAGAGTGGCATCACTCTGCTGTGTCCAGCATCAAAGGATCTGAGAACATGGGATGCATAACCATCAAGGTCGTAACAGTTACTTCACACATCCTGCGTTTCATTAAATGTTGATTGAATGAAGTTGTTCATATAGGAACAGGAACATATAGGAACACTATATAGGAGTAGTGTTGTTTGTATCCTGGCTCACTGCAGCTCCACCTCAATGACTTTCAACTGTGACCCCACTGGGGGACATTAAATGAATAAATCTAATTGTATCTTTAATAGTAGCAGGTATGCTGATGACACCGGGACGGCAGCCTGACACCAGACTGAGTTGCAAAATGAAAAACTCCTCTGAATATTCAAAATATCTTCTCAGAAATGAAATCAGTTCGCTGGTCGACGTTTGACACGCGTGACTCCCTGAGCGTTCTGGAGTGCTGGCGCTGACTCCGGGGGTTCACGGCTATAGTGCTGATAGTCACACAGTTATTATCCTCACGCAAAGCTCAGCCTGAATAAATCTAATAGTTGTGTTTTGCAAGGTTCCGACGAACCCTTGGGGCCGCCAAACTTACTCAGCACCTCCGCCACCCCGAACTGGAGTGGAAAAAGAAAAGAAAAGAAAGAAATACTTCAAAGCGGGACTATTAAAACAGTCCGACGTATAATAGGAAATGGGATTTGAGGTTTTAATCTTTGCCTTGGCCCGCATCCAGCGCACCTGGTCGGGCTCAAACAAACACACAAACAGGATCGTCGGAGACTTACAGATACAAATTAGCAACAGGGATCACCAAACAGTTGTGCAAAGCTGGGCTCAGCCACTTCCCTTCCGCACAACCGCTCTGTGGTTACAGCTTTCTCCGCCGCCTCAAAAGGAGGGAACAAAGGGAAGGGAGCATCGCGGGCAGAAAGAAAACAGACAGAGAGTCGGACGGCAGGAACCGGACGACTCTCGCGTGAATGAAGACACAAAAAAAAAAGATTGTGGAAAATGAAAGGTCCGACTTTGAGACAAAGGCGGCGGCGGCAGTGGCGGCGAGGGTTCGAACGCAGGGGTGGAAGAAGAAAGAGGAGGAGGAGGAGGAGGAGGAAGAAACATCTTTTTTTTCTCCCCCCATCTCCGTGTTGTTGACACGGTGTCAGTCGTGGCTATCGGGGGTTAAAAAAACACATCAGAGATTTGTTTGCTCTGTGAGAGTAAACTAGCCGGAGCTACGCCCTAGACCTGCATCGCTTTCACACACACACACACACACACACACACACACACACACACACACACACAGTGAGAAAAACAAAGCTCGGGGCAGGTTGGCTCTTGCAGCCGTGAAGCAGTTTGCAGAGGCGACGCGGACAGCAGGGAGGCATTAGGAGGTTGATCCAAGGCGTGGCTCCCAGGAACTCACCTGGTCAGGGAGGAGGGATCGCTCGGGATACACTCTTCACCAAAACACCGCCTGGGCTCCACGCCTGCTCCAAACACCCAGCATCTGAAGGCACCGGCAAGGCGGAGAAAATGGAATGAATTCTGATTGAATGGACGCAAGTGACCATCTCCAAACCCTGGATGACCTGAACCTATTAGGTGGAATCTTTGTGCTTTTCATATGTCAGCCAATCACACAGAAGCATCTCATGCATTTAGACCAGACACGGGCAAACTATGGTCCGAGGGCCATTTGTGGCCCGTTAAGCTTTTTGATCCGACCTGCCGATACTTGAAGAATGGTCCCAAAAAGAGAACATAGTGAATATCCAACAGGAGCAGGAGTTGTGAGGATGAAAATGCCTTGTGGGTGTCAGGGGTCAGAGGTCAGGATGTTGCAGTGACTTTAACAAACACTGCTTCCAACCAAGGCATGGAGAACAGCATCTCTGAACGCACAGCAAATCCAAACTTGATAAAATACACACGAGCATGGTGAGCGAATAGAAAGAGCAGCAGTGAGCCGTCATCCTGCTAGCGCGTGTAGCTAAACAAGGCCCTGGTTCATGGGTAACTTTCCAAAGAAAACACCTTACTACTCTATTTACTTTTCAACACATTGACCTTCACACCTGCAATTTGATAAATCGGGAGGATAAGAATGTCGGTACAGTGGAGTGGAACTGGTTGTGGGTGGGGTGCTCTCACTATCTGAGTTTCCATGGCAGTTTTTCAGAAAATAAAAGCAAATGTTTCTAAAATTTCGACAAAGTACAGTTGCAATTTGCAGGTGTTTCCATTGGACGGTGCAAAGCGCATAAGCTGGAATTACGTTTGGTTTTGTTTGTTTGCGTTTGTTTGCCGTCAAGAATGGTTATATTTTTCTCTTTGATTACTTGTAAAAAATATTCCGTCTCCTCCTCCGTCCAAGCACGTGAAGTGAGCTGGTCACGTTACCCCGATGACGTGTAAATGTGAAAAAAGTGTTTTCTTGACACTTTTGCGATATACCTCTAGATAGATACGTCTGAAAAACCACCTCATGAAACCACCTTTTGGTAATATTTGAGAGGTTTTTCCAAGTTTAGGTGTTTCCATGATCAGGTTTTTATTGTGATATGTATTGTGATTATTGTGATATTTAGGTCTTGCGCAATTCTAGGGGCTTCTGTAGCCGCAACACCAAAAAATAAATAAATAAATAAATAAGACTGAGGGCAAGAGACATTTGACAATATGTATGTGCACATTCTTCATGCAGTTTATTCATATTGTTGTGTATTGTGTATTGAGCCAAAACACAGTAACAGTGCACTCATTTCAATGAGTACGTCAAGAGTTAAGAATATACATTTAAAAAAGAAACAAATGGCAGAGTAACCAACCTTGTTTTTCCTTTTTATTTATTTATTTTTTTTTTAGAAAAATCTAATTCAAGACAGTTGATTGTGACTCTGTGAAGCGTAAAGAAAATCTTGTCGTCTGTTTTTTTTTTTTTCTTGTCAAATGATATGATTTGCAATGGGCAGCAAATGTACTTGCAGTACGAGGAGGTGACAGGGAGCTCCTTTTTTCATTTGTGTAATTAGATTAGCTGCATCAACACGCTGAGACCAGACGCTGCTCTGTTTGAGTGGCTGGCTAACATCTGCTAACCCGCTAATAAGCTTTAGTCGTGCCATTAATACTGTGTGAGAGGCATTAAAACACCCTCATCTGTTTGTCTCCGTGTGTGTGTGTGTGTGTGAGAGAGTGAGTGTGTGAGGGAGGCAGAGAGAGAGCGCTGTCACTGGTGGAGTGCAGCGCATGTGTCTGTCTGTCTGTCTGCCTGTGAACATAAACACTGACGCGCCATTAAAATGCCGTTAATCCCTTCGCTACATGCAACCATCCTTCAAACACACACATATGGACGTGAACGGGAACAAAGTCATTAACACCTGTAGCAGGATTCAGGAAAAATATATATCTATAAACGTCAGTCAGTTCTCCAGGGTTCAGACTGCATGTGTTTGAGCCGAACACATGCAGTTGTTTGGCTGTTGCTGGGATTTGTGTCCCCCAAAATGAGAATTTAATTTGGCGAAAACCAAATTAATTTTGAAGGTCTCCACTTTACAGTTATTTTTTTGAAATAACGTAACAAATTTTTTTTAATATAAAAATAATATATATACATATATATATATATGTATATATATATATGTATATGAATATATACATATATATACATATACATATACATATAAAATGATTCCTGTTGTTGTGCCTATGTGTAAGCATCAGCAATCAGCAGCCCATCAATTTTTGTCTGGGGGGTTAAAATTAGTTTTGTAAAAAAAAAAAAAAAAAAAGGCAAAACTGGGAACGAAAAGCAATTTGAAAAGCGCGTGAGGAAGGAGAGGAAGGGGAGGTTTTGACGTCTGCCGAGTGCTGTCGCTCTTTACCTTGGAAATAAATGGATGGAAAGTGAAAGGGAACAAATGAGAGGAGAGGTGGGAAAGCGGGGGGGTGGGGGGGCAAACGGCCGTCCACGCCATGCAGAGAGGCGTGTTTACCAGAGGCCCTTTTCAGACAAAAAAAGCACAGTTCTCTGGGAGCTGCTATTTGGCTCCCAGCGGGCCGCTGCGACGGGGGAAATACATTAGACCTGATTTGGTTTGTTTTGCTTGTTTTTGGAGAATCTGCAATTATGAGAGACAGGGGGCTGGCCATCAAGCGAGGCCGCTCCCTTTATTTCGCTCTTCTTTTTTTCCACGCTCGTTTGTTGAGCCGCCTCCTCCGCTCTCCTCCTACCTGTTCGGCTGCACGGCCTCCCGCCTCGCCGTCCTCTCTCGGGCCTTGTTCCATCGTTCCCCGTCGTCAAATTGTCGTTCTATTGTCGCAAGTAAAATAGAGCTGCTAGAAAAAAAAAAAGGATTTGTGGATTAAATAGAACACAGTGAACAGACGACTTTCACTTTGCAGATCAGAGGCTGGATGTCTTCTCTCACCAGTTACTGTTTCCAGTTACTGCTCCCAAAAGGTCATTGAGTTACTGTATTATTAAAGTAACCAGTTGATATCTAGTAACTAGCAGAAACTAAAGTAACTTTGGACTTTGAAATGTGTCACCAGTTAGTCTATATTAAATATACAAGCCAAAATACGTTGAGTTCTGTGACGTTGCTCCTTCGTGAAGAATGAAAAGAAAAAGTTTGAGTCTATTTATCATTTTTTAAGATATTTAAAATCTGACTCGCTTGATCTTAGAGAACAAACCATCCCCCCCAAAAAAATCTGATGTATCAGGCTTTGTCTTGTGACACAAAAGAGAAGAGTGAACAAGTTCATCAATAATGTTTTTTTTTTTTTTTATTCAGGTAGCCTGATGAAAAAAAAACCAGAGCCGAGACCCAAAGCAGGTCTCTATTTGCTATTGATGTAACACTGATTGGCGGTATCCTCTTGTTCTCGCCCGTCAGCACAAAGGGACGGGTCGTTCCCTCGCCGTCGAGAAAGAGCTAAAGATTTAATAAAGATTTTTCATTTGAATCAAAAAGCCAATTGTAGATGGAGTACGACGATGATGATTCTAAAAAACGGCCAAAAAGTCTAAATAAAAAACCAAAAGCTGAAAAACTTTTTTCCGACGCAGTTTAGTTTTGGACCGCAGCCGTCATTTCATTTCCTGCTGCTGCTGCTGCTGCTGCTGCTGCTGCTGCTGCTGCTGCTGCTGCTGCCCCTCCGCTCTCTGGCAGGGAGCCAGACCGTTATGGTCAATAAAGGCTGCTACAGGGGCAGCGGAGAGCGTGTGTGTGTGTGTGTGTGTGTGTGTGTGTGTGTGTGTGTGTGCGCGCCTAACGCAGAGCAAGTTCATGTGTGTCCATTTCAAAGGTTCTTCTCAAACAGACCTCTCCTTTAATTCTGCCACCCAGCAGGACTCTGTCTGTCTGACACACACACACACACACACACACACACACACAAGCATGCACGGCTGTGTCCGCTACGACGGGGCTAATAGGGTGAAGGGAGTGTGTCTGCGCCTGAACAGTGGCTTCTCTTCAGGGCTCCGAGGGTTCGGGCTCCTCAAACAGGCCCGTGAGGATCTGGCCTTTAAATCAGAGACATCAGTGGGTCTCATCATCTGGGTCAGGACCCTGATTTGGGTCACGGCTGGACTAAACGTGGCCTTGAAGTGAAAAAAAAAAGAAAAAAAAAAAGAGTCAGATTTGGCTGCAGCTGCACCAGCCGCCACGGATGCTGCCCTCACTGTGCACGGGGGGTCCAGGTGCACGTCCGTCTAGAAAAGCTTCTGGGTGAAAGTGTTTTCAGTGCATCGCAGGGAAACAACTGGTGCATGATGCAAGCATATAAGATAAGGGGACAAAGAAGAAATAGAAACAAATGAAATCTTGGAAAAATGTTTCATTCTGAAGATATTACCGCGGATGCTGCAGTAGATGCAAATATTAATTAAAATATATTGAATGAATTAAAATATGATTAGTATGTATGGCATTTTCATAATAACACATTTCAGAAAGGCACTGACGCTGTTTAAGCTTCACTCCCACCTGGTTTGAGAAAGAGTTTTTTTCAAACATTCCATCTCAGAATGATATGACCTCTTAATAATTGGTTAAACTGGCAGTCAAAGAACTGTTTGATTTGAATATAGATGAAGGTTTGCCCAGTTACCCTCTCTGTCTGTCTTTTCTTTCTTTTTTTCCAATTACCTCCCCAGACATTTTGGAAGGGTCCCTGCTTTTCCCAATGTTTTGGCTGCGTGAATAAGATAAATTTGACCATTTCCTGAAAATTTGACTAATGGGAAACGGCCCATCTGGTGTGGTGCGACCTCAATCATCAGGGGAGAAACAAGCAATCCAACTTTAACTTTGTGCCTCAACACACACAAAAAGATCTCTTTTTCCCCCCTTGTCCTTGTATGTCAAAACAGTCTTGATGTGGTTGGACCCTGCACCGGTCGAACCAGGCAGCTGCTGTGCTGGTGCTTTACATGGATCACTTGCCTTCTTAAATGCTGAACAACTGAAACATTGCCTCACATTTAAAGGTTCCAGAAGTCCATTATTAAAGGAAGCTCGCCTGACAGTGCGTTTGGTATTCATGGCACTGTCAGGCGAGCTTCCTTCAACAGATGGCAGCTAACTTGGAGCGAGAGCCTCGATACCACCGTTCAAAAGTTTGGGCTCAGCGTCATGAAGTGATCTGCTCGAAAATCAGCGAGGATCAGCTGAAGACATTATGGGATGGCTTTGACAGTTGTTGCCTTGAGTGTGACTTTGGACACAATCAAGTGTGTAATATGCAGCCATCATTACAGAAGTTGAATGCTTAACAATTGCTAAAAAAAACAAACAAAAAAAAAACAAAACCTAAACATTTCTAAAACTAAAGTTGTCAGTGCTAAAGTTCCACAAAAGAGGCAACAAAGCATCATGGTTTAAATTGTATGTTCTTTAATACAACCAACTCTTAGTGTTTTCACACAGAGTTTTCTACATTTGGAGTTAAATCACTTTTGACTCACAATGATCGCAGAGCGTTCGAGATCATCGTTTCATCCAAGTGGTGACGGTGGAGTTCAATGTAGAAATGAGTCAGTGAGCCCAAACTTTTGAACGGTAGTGTACAATATATGAGAAACAGGTAGGAAAACCAAATGACTTTTATTGTACTGCGAGTATTCACTTCACCAAAAATCTTTGGCCGGGGAACAAAACCATTGTAGCCATTTGCAGCTTTTTTTTTATCAGCTCATCCTATTTTGGGTCTCTTGAAAAAAAAATAAAAAAAATAAAAAAAATGAGTCCCTGCATCAAAGGTTTTCCCTCCACAACACAAAAGGCTGGTCCTGTTACCTCCCCCATGTGCACAGCCACACGAATAAAAGCACATCATGTAGACACAGGCAAACACACACACACACACACACACACACACACACACACACAGCAGCTGTTTAAACTCTCTCTGGGTCGGTCCCCAGGCCACTGAAAGACGGTCCCGCTGAAAACACGGCTGGCGACGAGTCAACAAACAGGCCGCTGGTAAATAGTGCCACACGCTGCGGGACAGAGGTGGACGCACGCGAGAGCGCTCCAATCATATTAAATCGTCCGCCGTCAACATTTGTTTTGTAACCCACCTACACGGTTGGCAAATCACAGTAATCTGCAGCGTCGGAGCAGCGCGTTGCATTGTCCTCGGCGCAGCGTCGCTTCCGTCGGGCCTCAGCCTGAGTGGGCGCTCCGCCGGGCGGAGACCGTCCCACCAAAACATCCACGCTGACTTCCACTTTTAAAAAACACGCAATTTCACCGACGTGAAATCAGCTTTTCCTCAGGTCCCTTGCGGAATTGAACGGAAAGGGTTGAAAACGGAAATTTCAGGACAACAGCAACACTGGGTTTTGCTCTGAACACAATTCATTTTAATTTGACAAATTTTTTTTAGAGGAATGTCCCAGCTGGGCCATATTCTTGCCCGCGGCTGCCTGTTGATGCAGTTTCATTATTGGATGCTTGTAGTTCAGCTCCGGTTTGCATTCAGCAAGACTTATATGTTTTATGCAGACATAACGTTTGTAAATTTTGATTTATTTCTGTCAAATTTTAGCAACCACATACTCGACTCCGCGTTCTACCGTCTTCTAGTGGGTCAAATTAATTTTATTTGTCTGAAAAAATATTTTTTAGTGAAAATTGCACTGAGAGATCCGGCTCATTAAGAAAAGATTGCAATGCCAAACCATCATGTGAACATAAGTTACACATAAATGAGCCACTGGAGTGTGTGTGTGTGTGTGTGTGTGTGTGTGTGTGTGTGCCTGAGTGCTCTATCTGTCTTGTCGCATCTTTCCACCCCTCCTCTGTCTCTCTCCCAGGATTAAACATGTTTATCAATTATCACTCCATCTTGCCTCGAGCTCTCAGCACGCTGCACAGCTAATTGAATCATTAAACAATCGCTAGTCCTCAGGGAGCGTGTGTGTGTGTGTGTGTGTGTGTGTGTTTGTGTGTGTGTGTGTGCATTCAGTGGGAGAGTGTCCGGGGGGGCAAAGGGGAGTTGTTTGCAAACATGATGATGCCCTCGGGTGCCTTCACTGCGCTTGTCAGATATGTTTATTAATTTATGGTGCATCTACCCTCACACACACACACACACACACACACACACACACACACACTGGTCCTGGCAGTGGCTTCTAACGCCATGTGTTCATCACAGTTGGGGGGTTAATGGTGGTGGTGGTGGTGGTGGTGGAGGGGGTTTCTCCTGTCACTGGCAACCGGTCCACTGACGCTGGTGTGTGTGTGTGTGTGTGTTTGTGGGTGTGTCAGACGTGACGAGTCGAGTCATCTGCGGGATCTTCTAAATAAGTAAGAATTAAATTCTGTGAATATTGAGTTAAAGCATATTTATGTTAAAAAACAACAACAATGTTTATGACCAATCAATTTGATACAATACTGTGAAATCCTAAAGTTTTCTATGTAATTTCAACTTCTCCCATAGAAATTGTACTTTTCTCTAATTCCTCCCCTTGTTTTGTTGCTGCTGCTCCTTTTTTTAATTCTGTAGTAGCAGGTTTGGCAAACCGATCCCTTTTCCTTTTCCTTTGGAGTCTTTGGGGTTCCGTCTCCAGACAAGCGAGCAACCCTCCAATTACTACGCCGTCCTTCTCCGTCAAACACTTCCACCCGCAGCGTCGGCGCTCTCGGATCCTGCAGACTCCCGCGGTCACGCGGTTAAACAGCGCGAGTGTCACTCAAGCCACATCCGTCCAGGTTCACGCCGTAATTCATTACGGCTGATTTCAGACGGTGATCAGCTGTGAAGCTGCTATTATTTTTGGTAATGGAAGGTATGGAGCCATTACATGATTGCCTTCATCAACGATTGTCTCAACCCGTTATTACCCATGAGCATCATCGACTCTCCGCCGCAGAAAACGGCACAATCAGAAGTGGCTGATCACCTGCCACCACTGACCTGGTCTGATTGAAAAATAATAGCGGTGCCCTTCCGCAGCTAACGGGGCTACTTCAAATCGCCGTTCTCCGTATTAATCAAATGCCCTCTAGACATACTCACCTCGCATGTATTTTCAGATTCCTAACTATTCTAGGTATTTCTCCAGCGCCTGCGTGTGAGGGTTTTAATGGAATAGCAGGACAGCATTGAAAATGTGAAGCACTCCAGGAGAAGCGAAGGCGATCCAGGACAATCAGTCCAAATTAAGAAAAGCGTCGGACGAACTCGCTCACCTCATGCTGAATGTTTTCAGAGTAAACAAAAGGATCCTCTGCTCGGCCGCTGCGGGGTTTCTCCTTTACATTTCCTAACTGTCTACCGTGTACTGTGCACTGTGCACCGTGGACTTCATGTTGTTCATTTCCAGTCATAAAGACGTCTGATCCTAACGTTCCGATGTTAGCTTATTTCGTCATGCTGTTGATATAAATGGTTAATTAATTAACATCCGACACAGGCAAACTGCACTTGCTGCTTTAATGGATGCCGGACAACAGGCAACTTAAAGTGGCGGCAATTAAAGTGATTTTTTTCACGGCTAGAAAGTGCACGTAAACCTAAAAACGCTCTGGCGGTGCACTCGTTCAATATGGTCGTCCCATTCATTCCAATGGAGTTGCTCAGCCAGTGCATTCGCCCAAAAAGGTTTTCGGCTTCTGTGTTACTTCCGCATGAAAGTGGCCTATAGAGCAAGCCCAGTAGTGTCATTTCCCAGCATGCCTCTGTAACTCACTTGATGCACCGGGATGCATCAGCCAATCAGAACGAGCGGAAAGATGCAGCATCACGTCCGACATTGGGCTCGATGTCAACAGACGGAGAGGGCTTCACATCCCATTGTGTTACCTTATATTTACAACTTTCTACACTGCAGATAGATACTGAAGGCGTTAACTATATGAGCAAGATATTATTATGCAGCAAAGAAAAACTTATATCTAAATATGCTTTTTATGAAAGGTGGCTATTTTGAAGAATTTCAATATAAAACATGTTTGAGTGGTGTCGTGTATATAGAGTGTATTTCTTTATTTCTTTTCTATTTGCTATTTGCACTCTTTGATTCCTCTCTTTGTGCTGTACATGCTGCTATAACGATGCAAATGTTCCCATCGTGGGGTAAATACAAACATTCTTCTGATCTCAAATAAGCAAACAGAGATACGAGATGTATAGCGATTCATACATTGACAAGCAGGTAACATCAGCTTGTCAACATATCAATAGTTCACTAGTCTACATAAGTATAGAAGAAGAAGAAGAAGAAGAAGAAGAAGAAGACCTTTATTGATCCCACAGTGGGGAAATTTGCATAATTACAGCATGAACAAAAAAAAAGGCTACAGTGCAAAAGGTCAAGAATTATATTAACTGATGATATTGACAAAAATAAAATATCTGTAAGTACAAACAGAAAAATAAAAAGCGAGATATTTACATATCAGTATAATACGGACATTGCCCATTTCTGAGGCCCAGATCATTGACAATGATGGTTACGTGAATTTGCTTAACATATTTTTTCCTGTCTTATCCAACATCTTGATTTTTCCAGGATGGACGGATGTGGTTTCAAATGCTTGCTGGGAAAAAAAAAAAAAAAAGGGAGGTTCTCCTGGCGAGGCGGGGATCCAGGAGAGAGGAGGCTGTGCGCCAAGTGACAAGAAAATTACGGCGCCCACCCATCTCGAGAGCGATTCGTCACCGCGACAACCATCACCCCCACCTTATTCTGGGATGTCCTGTAGTTATGTTCTTCAATTATGTCTCTCTCTTTAATGTCGCGACTGCACATCCATATTTAGTCAACCGCTGCAATTTTAGCCGCCGCGCTGAAATGCAACCGGTTCACCCTGGAATCAAAGGACAGATGGAGCTTCCCCAGGCACACGTGCACGCGCACGCACACACACACACACACACACACACACGCATGCACACACACGCACACACGCACGCACGAAGAGAGGCAGAGAGATTTACATTTATTTCTATATTCTTCAGGCTACATCGGCAATTTAAGCCACAACAGGGAGATTTTCAGCGTGCCCAGCAACTTTCAAGGAAAAATGGCAATTTATCCACTGAAGGTGAGATATTTTATTTTTGACTACACTATAACCCCTGAAAATATGCGGCATATATTATTGAAAAATGGACCGGGGCGACGAACAAGAGACTGAAATCTGCTGCAACAATTATGTGTGAAGTGTAAAGAGAGGTTCTGAAAAGGCCGGCAGTGAATTAAAGCCTTCCCATTGTTGATCCTTTATCCTTTCCAGCTTTCGAGTAAAACCCCGACTGAGAATCAGGATGAATTTGGTTCGTCCGTGCGTAGACGCAGTCGCACCAGGGAGGTGTAGCCCTGATATGTGTGGAGAAATGGATGGGATAATGATGTCGTGTCACTCCGGAGTTAATGTGTTTATCAAGCGCACGCGCCACGCGTGTGTTGCTGTTGGAGATTTACGGCGGTCGAAGGGGCTTTCAGCTGATTTCGCGGGAGAATAGCTGGAGAAAAAAAAAGCATAGGATGGCAGAGGCCAAGAAATAAGCAAGGCTAACATTGCATGAGCGCAGTCATATGTAACATTCCTTCCATTGTTTGTTACTTAATGTTATTTCATCAAACACCCAATGACTAAATCCCACTGCGTATTTAAGAGCTTTCGGCAGTTTTTGTTTGAGTTGGCCGTTTAAATATCTGTAAAAGGAATGAAAGGCCTTGAGAGTCGTCGTTATGCTCTGAACCAGCAGGGCCATCAAGAGCAGATTAAGGGTCAAAAACAGGCTATGAAGCTGAAGACCAATGACTTTTGTCATCAATGAGCATTGATGGTGAGCCAAGAGATTCAGGAGACCGCTGTTTGATTATGAATAATCATAACTGCATAACACATTGCACAAAACAGTTGCACTCACTTCTTTTGATATCCATTATGTAATTAAAACACATTTTTGTGGTAAAAAAAAAAAAAAGATGTTTGATGTTTTCAGATTTGTCAGCGTTCTATTTATATTTGCTCCATTCACTTTGCATAATAATGACACCAAAAGCCGTTGCAGATTGTGGGCTCACTCAGAGCGTCCTCTGAAAGTTCTGGTCTAACATTTCAACTGCGCTAGAAGCTCCGTCCAATCCTTCATTTTCTCACCTGCTCAACTCAGGGCAGAGACGCCGTGTGATCCGACTTCAGACACTTTATTGAATGTATGCGAATGGACAAATGACGACTGGTGGCAAAGTGCAAGTCATCAGCTCCACTCTTTTCCATCTCTGCCTTTCTCTCTTTTTCGGTAGCACACCTGCTGCATTGTCGCTCCTCCCCGAGGCCTCGGGAGCCACAGGACCCGACTGCCTGTCAGACGCTGATCATTCTGTCCTCTCCGGGCCAAACTGGCAGCCGGCCAACGGGATCCATTGTCAAAGTGCAAACACTTGGCCGTGAACCCGCCTCCTAACGTGGGCAGTTAGGGAAGAAACAAATAAAAACTGGTAAGACTAAAGAGTGAAGTGATCTCCATGAAGCTTGTTTCCCCATCTGTCATTCCCATTATGTCATGGGATCAAAGCAGCGGGTGGGGGTAGGGGTTGGGGTGTTGGTGGGCAACTCGCGGTCACTTCAAAGACCGTCAGACAAATGAACGGCTTGTTTGTACGGATTTGCGGATTTTTGAAATGGAAAGATGTCATTGAAAAATAACGCGATGAGATGTCGGGGCGACGCAGACAGAGCTGATTTAATTGGCCGTTGGCTCACTGGACGAAAAACCTGGCCCGCCTGCTCGTTCCTCTCGACTGGGCGGCACCTGCACCAGTCTCGGGTGTCAGACCTGTTTCACCTGGAGAGAGCAGACAGGGCAAACAAACAGCCTGGCTTAGTTTGCACTGACGAGGCCGGCTTGTCAGATACCCAGTGGAAAGAGAGAACTCCTCTTTTTTTACTTCACAGGTTCCATAAATGCAAGTATGAAACACACAGAAATTAGAAGAGTTTGTAAACAGCTGAATTTGAATATATATATATATATTTCTCAAATCAAACTTTATTCGCATGGCCCCTTTATACATAAAAATGCAAGCCAAGCTAATTGATTTTCCCTAATTTTCTATTTTCCTGTAAAACAAGTTTGTTAATTTAACAAACATTCAGCTCATGCGACCAAGGAGCTGTTTCAGTTTTGTCCCCAAGGCAAAAGCCAGTTGACATCTTGGCCAATTCACAGCATTTCCTGAAGTCCTCTCCTTATTCTTCCTCAGGTTTTGTTACGCTGCTTCCTCTGGCGGTCAAGTGGTGCAGCCCGATGATGTAAGTACGTAGCCCCCATTATATGTATCACTTACACAGCACTTGTGTTTTGTTTTGGGGTTTTTTTTTTGTTCAATTTTTTTCAATTTTTCAGGCAAATCTTTCAAGTTATCTTAAGATTGAACACTTAAGCCGATTTTTGCTTAGTTTCAGTAACATCGAGATCACATCATTTGTAAAACACTCCAGTCCACCTGGCAAAGGCAGTCATTCGAGCCCGACGTCAAAACGAGCGAGTCGGACTTATCAGCCGGCCACATCGCGGCCTTTTCAGCTCGCCGTATCTGATGCTTCGACCTGCTCGTTTCAGATCGGAGTGGAAATAATCCGGCGGGTGATCCATCAGCGAGTGCAAACTCGAAAGCTCGAAAACATTTGATCTTGACGCTGTCAGAGTTCGTTTGATCTCTCGATAGTTGACGCAGTCCGAGGTGCCGACGGAGACGGAAAACATTTGCAGACGGAGGGTCTTAAGTGATTAGTTAAAGTGCTGCGACGTTCAGCTTTTAGCTCAATTATTAGGTTCTCTAATAAAAAAAATACAATAGAATAGAATAGAAGCCTCTATTAATCCCACAGTGGGGAAATTTGCATAATTATAGCAATGGTATGGTGCAAAAAAGATGGAAAAACATATATTTAAAAAGAAAAAAAGGCAAAATAAATAAATAAATAAAATATTTGTCTGGTATAAAAGGATAAAAACAAGATATTTACATCTGAATAACCTAAAAGCAAAAGTGAAAAAGCCAAAAAAAAACACAAATAAACACTTTTAATACAAGGTCTGGAGTACACAGTTAACTCAGAAAACGGGAATGTTCCACTTGCATGCAGGTCGACACAATGAGGGAAGTCGTGTCGGAGGAGGAGGGCGGGAGGGTCGTTGCCCAAGAGGGAGGGGTCGGACTCCTTGACTGACGGGTCATTAGTTATCAGGGTTTGGTCAGTCACCTTGTTGACTGACGTCAGAGTGAAGGAACGCACCTTGCACCAAATATAACACACACCTGCTCACACACACACACACGTAAGAGTGCATACGCAAGTCTGCATATGTCGAGACACACACACACACACACACACACACACACACACACACACAGTGTGCAGAGGTGGAAAACGTGAATTCTCAGGCGCAAACGCAATTCTCACGAACCTTTTCCTTTTTTTCTTTACCTGCAAAGCAAATATGCATGCTGAAGTAACTCTGCGCTTTGTGAGCATGACCTTTGACCCTCGGCCCTTCCATCAGAGAGAGGTCGCGACGGCGCCTGGAATTTGGCGCGCGCTTCTATATCGGCGATGCGCCCGGCAGGTCGGACTGTATTAGTGGAATATTTACATGCGGCAAGACAGACAAGAGTCGACCAGCATTTTCCTTTTGTTGCTCCGATCCTCGGGGGCTCGGCGTGTCACAAATCCAGTCGCCAGCGGATCAGATGTAAATGCTCGTCGGAGCGCAAGGTCGTCCGAGGCGCGGCGGCGAGAAAATGAATCAATGCTCAGTCAGTCAGTCAAAGAAAAGCGTACGTCTGTCTGCCTTTCAAAATAAAGCGCCCGGAGGCGCGAAGCTGCGTCTCTGATTCCCACGGCTTTGCGCAATCATATTCAGTTTCAGGTGCATTCACTTCACGAGGACAAAGGTCATGGCACGGCAGAGCGAAAGCCAATGTAAGCGCTTTGTCCAATTAGAAAAAGAAAAAAGAAAAAACAGGAGATGTACGGGCTCTTTATGCCGATGGCGCCAAAGGTCCGGATTTCTGTTAGAGCGCCGAGTTTTGCAAAGAAACCACAAAGTCACCGCCATACACCATGGATCACCGTGGATCATAAAGAATTATACATCCTTTTCATAATTTTACCCAGCTGTGAGATCCACAACAGATTGCAAAGGCGAAGCGCACTTGTTTTTACCTTTAACTAGGAAAGACACATTGGAATTAAAAAGTCTTCTTTGCAAGTGAGCCCCAGCCAGAACAGGTATGGTGTCCGAGGAAGAAGTAAGAGGAAGCATTACAAATAATTGGGGGTCAAGTTCATTAATGTGAAGGTCAACCAATAATCACAGAGCAGAACAATACACACTGAGGGCTCATGATTTCACTACTCTTCATGTCTACTACTCTTCTGAGCTATTTTTTTAAAGTAAAAAACCTGGTTTTGTATATATTGCTTATTTAATAATTGAAAGGCAACACAAGTTTAAAAAAAAAAAACAACAACAAAAAAACAAAACAAAGCAAGGACTGGTTTGGAAAAGCGCCCCTGTCGAAGTTTGCGCTATGCTAACTATTTTCCATAACGTTATCTAATCTGAGATCCACTGAGTTGGTTGGACGACCAAAGGTAATTCGCACCGCGACACACACACACACACACACACACACACACACACACACACACACACACACAAAGGCCACACAGACTAGTTTTTCTTCTTATCTGCTTAGCTCCCTCATGTTTTCTGCAGAAAAGTCTTCAAAACAAAAAGAACAAGTTAATTGTAAAGATTTTTAAATAGCTTCATATTTTGCAGAAGAAACGGGCCAAACAAAAAGTCTCCTTGCTCCCTAATTCCATTTAATTTAATATCTGGCCCGCTGCCCGACTTGTATTGATAAAAAGTTGCCTCTCATCTCGCGGGCGGTCTCGACGCTAGCACGATGAACAAGATACAGACACAATGACAACAGCGCGGGCTCCCCTAATACTGCGGCTGAATGGCGTAGCGGTGACAAAGACCCCCCGACACACAAATGTTTGCTGGCAGATAGCGGGAGGAAAAATAAATGACTTAAGATGATAATGAATGCGACGCGGAGATGGTTTATTTGTTTAAAACGCGCGCGCGTGCTATCTCCCTTTGACAGGCTCGCGCTCGCGTGGGACGACGCGCACTCCAGCAGAATAAAACGGAGATAAATGCGCACTCACCACGCTCAATTAATGCCGCGGCTTGAAATCCCATCATGCAATTAGGAAAAATGCGAAATCGCTGCCCTTTTAAAGATACGCCAACGGTGACTACTAGCTTTCTCCTAAAAACAGATAGCACCGTTGTCTCCATAGATGCAGAGAAGAGGGGAGGGTGGGTGGGGGAACAATACCGAAATCATTTTTTTCTCCTAATTATCTCCTCCAGAACTAATGTTGCAGAAATGTGTGTGAATTAATTATTGGAGCTTGATATAAGGGAGGTGGCGGCTTTATCCAGCGGAATCTTTCTTCTCCCCGCTCGGCATTCATTAAGGCGAAGGCAAACTGTCAGTCACTCGGCGAGACAAAACCTTGATATTCAGGAAATCAAATTAGCGGCCTTGGGGGGGAGAAAAAACAGCGGAAGAGACGAGGGGCGGAGAAATCAACAAAAGACAATCGAGACCTTATTGTGCGTCGATGACAGGCAGCCGAGATGGAGGACAGGGACGTTTCCGTCTCCGGTTTGTCACGTTTCATTTTGTCACCCCCACTTTTTCATTTTTGAACCCACCCCCCAACACACACACGTACAAACACACACACACACACACACACACTTCTGTCTCTGCAAGCTCTCTGTTTAGGGTCATGCCTAAGTTGAGGGAGTTAATGGCTAGCAGGCTAGGTTGAGGGAGCTAACATCTAGAGGGCTAGGTTGAGGGAGCTAACAACTAGCTGGCTAGGTTGAGGGAGCTAACAACCAGCTGGCTAGGTTGAGGGAGCTAACGGCTAGCAACAGGACGTGGGAAAATGTAACCAGTCGGGTTGTTTGCTCACAAGTACAAAAAGCCAAATATCTGCATTTTGTCTGCAACTTTGTTCACAGCCTCGTCTTTCCAACCGTAACTTTGAGAATTTCTGTGTAACTCCAAAAGAAATCAGTATCATTTCATAGCATCTTGAACCTTTTCAAGTCTTAGCCAAGTTTTCACTAAGAAAGCAAACTGACTGTCATTCCATTTCTTACTTATTTATGCAGCATGCAACAACATAGTTACCAACAACAAGTTGTCAACACCCTTGAAGTCTAAAGAATAGGAGACCGTTAATGACTGACACGTCAAATTATTTTTCGAGCAATGCAGCCCAAAAGTGGATATTCATCACTATATTGCCAACTAATTTGTGTGTTGATGTTTGATGTAAAATACTATAATATTTTCATTTAACTATTAAATTGCATGATGATGGAGGTATCAGTCAATTTCGGATTTATATATTGAGGCCTGGTCTTGAGGATTATTATTCCAGGATAAAACAAACACACTTTGGCTCGTGAAGAACAAAAAAATATCCAAATTATCTCAAAATAAAAACATATCAATTGTGTACAGCATACAGTATATCTCACACTTTTAAATACAGACACCAATGGTTTACATCAATTTTCACATCATGTCATATTATATATCATATACATTTACATCTAACTCCCCCAAATGTCTTACTGCCAAATCTCCAGCCACTAAGAACTATTGTCCTTCCTCTGCGCTGTCCTGCTGACGGCCGTCATCACTTGAGCCTTTGTCAATCTCAGACCTATCACAGACGAGTCGGGGATTTCTCCGCCGCTAAGCCGAGTGAAGCTCTATCTCAGACTTTCAACTCAGACACCGTCAGCCAGCCGTGCCCGACATGAGATCAATTAGAGAGGGAGTATCTGGATAGCGTCCTCTGCGGCGCGGGGACCTGGTCGTGTCATTACGCTGCGAGCTGCCCACCTTGGCTGCTATCAGTGGATCCCGACTCCTCTTATAGCACCGAGCACAATTCACACTCACGCTGTCAGGTGTCAACTCTGTCTTTTTTAAAGGGAGAGGAACAGTTTGAATGAGTGAGGCGCCTGAGCTCTGGTTTAGCGCTCTGGCTGACAGCCGTCGGTGTGCAAGGCCACCCTTGCTGCGTTTCCATTACAGTTTTTTTTTGCAAAATAAAAGCGTTATTTCTAAAATTTCAACCAAATTTGCAGGTGTTTCCATGGTGTGAAACACCTGCAGATTTTGCAAATGTTGCATTTTCGGGGGAACCTACTGGTCCCCCAGTCAGGCAGTGGCCATAGTTCGCCAATGCCTGGTCTAAATAAAGGCCTCTGCCCTCAAGTCTGCAGGACAAGAGGACAAAGTCCTCGAGCTCCAGTCTGCAGTCTGTCGCTCTTCTCCCTCGTCTTCGTCATTTTTCATATTTTTGTTCTTTGAAATAAAAAATTCAAAAAGCTATGGGAAGGAAAGAAAGCCAAGTCTCGGATTTGATGGCGCTGAGCGGCACCAGAGGCCGGGCGGGACGAGGTATACCTGCGAAGTTATACACCCCTTTTATATTATGGGTTGCACAAAGCTGCTTCCCTGCGCTGGAAGCGAACTGGCGGGATTAGGCAGAAAAGAAAAAAGAAAAGATAACGACAGGTTGGCGGGGGGGGTGGGGGGGGGGAGAAAAAAACAAGCGTGTTTGGCGAGATGCGGCGTTTAATAAAGACATTTCCATATGAACGAGGCGGCGGCGACATGCGCGCACACACACACACACACACACACACACACACACACACGAGTGTGCGACTGAACATTATATGCAAAGCGCGCAACGTTGGGAATAACACAACACTCCGCACTCCACCTTCTCCTCACGCACACTCGCCCACCTCCTCCATCCACCTTGTGCACACGTGCACGCACACACACACACACACACACACCCCTTCATTAATACTTTCCTCTCTAAAGCGGGCGTGATGGGGAAAAAGCCCTCCAATTATGGGCGGCTCCTCAGCAGACGGCTCAGCGCTGCATTTATTAGCAGCTCATTTGGCTAAGCGGGGCTAAACACAGCGCGCCGCGCAGGGAGGGAGGGAGGGGGGTGGGGGGTTGCAAGAGGGAGATGCAGCGCCCCCCCCCCGTCTCTGCTTCTATGTGTCTGCGTGACATTAAAGGGAGACATCCCCTGTATTCTGTCCTAATCCAAACTGATTTAAGATGGCATGGGGGAGGTTCCAGAAGCAGCGCCGGATTATTTGTTTACGGTCGGGGGTTGCTGGTGCCGGAGCGCCTCTGCCTCTCCAGATTTACCATCTCATAGCGTCTCACAGCGGCCCCTAATCGCCTCTCCACCCCCACCACCCCCCACCCCCCACTCCTCCCGAACGCAACCCATTTACAGTTCAAAGCAGCAAAGCCTATATCTATATAACGATTAGTATTAATATCATCATCATATTCACGGGCTGAGGGAGTCTCAGAGGGGTGGGCGGTGGGGGCGGTGGGGGGAGGGGGGATCACAACAATGCCGCCGCCGCCGCCGACCCAACGTGGCGTCTGGCTTTTGGAAAGCGTGACCTCAGCGAGGAGCCGCGGCTCCGGGTTTAATCGCAGCCGCGCTCGGCTCCGAGGGTTGGAGGTGTTACTCAGCACTTTCACTCACGCAGTTTTTTTTTTTCCCTCCCTTCCACGGTAGAGATGAAATGAAGTCAAATTTCCTTTCTTTTCTTTTTTTCCCGTCGCCCCGAAGCAGAGAAAAGTTTAAAGCAAAGAGCAGATTTATGCACATTAAAAGCTGTTTTTTTTTTTTTTTCTGCTTCCAGTCAGGACGCTGCGGTCGGTGTTTATTAGTGCGTCAGGGTCAGGCCGTAATGGGATCAGTAGGTCCCCCGAAAACGCAAATTCAAAAGACTGTCGACTGTTGAACTGGAGAGAGGACTGGCGGCTTCCCTTCGAGGTTCACCAGCAGCGTGGTGATACAACGCCGTGACCTCGGATCTTTGAGGCTGAATATTGTAGCTGGGGTCGCGACTGACGCCGTCACTGAAGCAAAGAGATGCAGGGAGCAGGGACTAAAATGATACCTGTTGGTGGCGCTTAGTACCAGTTAGCTCTTTAAACCAAACCAACCTGAGCCGAGAAGGTGCCAGCGGCCCTTTCAGGAAGAATCCTCTCACTACAATCCTGCAAACCAAACTCAGACTAATTGATGTGTTTTCTGTTTCCAATCGGCCCAAAATAATAAAAACAAACATCCGTCTCTTTAAATAAATGGGAAAATGTAGATTTCTGAAAACAGCGCAGGGTCTCCAGGGAGTCAAAATAGATGTGGAATTTGAACAAAACTGCCATTGCCACTTGTGGCGCTTCGCTTGTTAAAGTGGTTTTTTGGTCATTTTTTTGGTTTTTTGTTCTTCTTTTTTTTTTTTCAACGTGTCAGTGTCGCAGCGCCGCGCAGCAGGCGTCTCTGGCGCTGCGCCAGACTCCCTCTCTCCTCACCAGGCCCCGTAACCACCCGGCTATCTGCACCTGCTCTAATTATTATCCTATTACCAACAAATACCGCACAATTACCACTAGAAACCCTCACGCCCAGGCTGCCGCAGGCTGGGAGAAATGGAAAAAAAAAAAAAAAAAATAAACCCGGGCAGAGAGAAATTAGCAGAGAGCAACAACGGCAGTGATCAGACTGCAATTAATCAGCAGAGGAAACATCTCCACGTGAAAAACGTTGTCAGAAGCCCCTACACCTTTGGCTCTAATGCAGGGGGCGGGCGAGAGCGGCGGCAAGTGGGAGGACACAGATGCGAGCGTGAGAAGGGGAATGTATTTTCGTAGCCGCGGTGCACCGCTGCGCAGGTGAACACAATTTAGTCGCCTCAGGCGTCCTTGAGAACGCAGGCAAAACTTTTCTGAAGCTTGATTAAATTTCTCACGACTGGAAGCGTTTAAAGAGACCCGCTGCCGTAAAATTGGGGCGAGAAAATGAACCAAGAAAAATAAATAAATGTGCGCAATGGTTTAGCTTAGAAAAGTCACTGGATTGAATGAGAAAATTCTGTTTAGATGGATAGATAGATGCTGTAGATAGATAGATAGATAGATAGATAGATAGATAGATAGATAGATAGATAGATAGATAGATAGATAGATAGATAGATTGATAGATAGTCAGCTCATGTGCAAATATTCCAGTTTTGTGATGCAAATCATTGCGTTGCCAACGGAAGAATGTCGAATTATCTCAGACATTGAAAAATGGGTTTTCTAACCATTTGGCTATAAAGTCAATGGATTTGCACTAAAATGCGCTTAAATGAGAGCAAGTCTAACTAACTAACTAACTAACTAACTGAATAACTAATTAACTGAATAACTAACTAACTTAGTGACTAACTATGTTCTAACCTGATTTATTAGAATATGTTTACCAACGTATAACAACGTTTGGTTCAATATTGCAGACTCGTCATAGCAGATAGCATCATTACACAACAAGTGAGCGCCCTGCCTTCAGACTGGGAAGACCAGGGGAAAAAACTCAAAATTCCGTCGAGTGTCCCAAAGCCTGGAGAAATGCAAAGGTTGTCTGAGGAAGGCGTCCCGACGTGTAAACATGTGTCAAACTGAACTGCTGTATCAATCTGTGGCGACACAGCTGACAGGGTTTGCTCTGACTTTTGTGCTTTTTTTCCGCCTGTGTCCTTAAAGACGCACAGATTTCAATGCAACACGCGCTTTAGATATGCATTGCAACTTAGTTTACATCCTGCTGTGCCAACTCATGAGATCCACGTGAATGCTCTTCTTGGCTACGAGTTATATTGCACAATTTGGATGTCAGCGCGCCGGCGGTAAGAAGGTGGGTTTTATTTTAATGGAAGGTAAAAAATGTAAAAGTCCTTTTCAATGCTGGGCTTTGAAAAAGACTCAGAAATGGTTCTGTGGATTAGAAAATGTCACCAGAGCCTCCACCTGGATCAGGGCCAAATTTCAATTTTGAGTGAACTATCGTTTTAGCCGGAAACAAACTCTCAGGCGTCGGCGTTGTGTTTTCCAACGAGGGACGGTGCTCGGCTGGCGCGGGAAAAAAATAAAAAAAATAAAAACACATAAATTACATACATGCGTGGACTGAAACACACAAGCTCGGCCCACCCGCATTCATATTAAAATGAAAAATTCCGCTGGGAAATGATGGCTTTTTCCACTCGGCCGCTTTAAATGCATGTGGGAAAGATTGAAAAGTAGGTGAACGGTGGTGGAGGGCGGGCATGGGGCGGGGGGGGGGGACAAAATGGGTGAGAGAGACGCTGAGAGACAAATTTGGGTGAGTCCGAGGCATCAGCCCACACTTTCCCCATCAATTCATCAGCCCAAAATTTGACAGACAGACAGAGCGGCCCGAGACTGCGGGCCCGTTCGCCACACCCATGATGGGTGTCAAAACAACAGTTAGCAGCAGAGAGAGCTGGGAGCCTGTGTGTGTGTGTGTGTAACTGTCGGGATGTTTCGGAGACACTTCAAGCTGACAGAGGCGCTCAAAGGAGGGTGCACGTGCACGTGCACGCAGACATAATTCATTTTGGGGGGGAATGTGGCGCACGTGATGTGTCCTCTGCTCTTGGAAACACTGTGTTCTTTGACACGGCTCTCGCTCTCATCCCGCGCGTGCGTGTGCGTGTGTGTGTGACTCACACATGCTTTGGGGACACAGCAGCGTTTACACGCTCACACACAAGCGTTTCCTCCGAAGGGACATTGAAAAGTAAAGACGTTGAGAACACTCATTATGATTGCATTTTGAGATATTCTAAAAGAACCAATGCGAGTCAATGCAACTCACATGCATGGGATGTAAACACTCACGATGTTTGTGTGTGTGTGTGCGCACGCGCGTGGCCTCGGGCTGCTCCCACGGAAATGGGCAGAAGGGAAAGGTCAGACAGAATTCCTCCAAGGTCAAGCGAGATCTTGTTCAGCCGCTCGCTGGTCCTCAACGCTCCCCACTGGCTCCTTCTCTGAAGAACACGTGAATTCAATGCAGTGTATTTAATACACCTAACGTCCATCTCACCTGTCAGCTTAGCCGTTCACCGAACGACAACCCCACACAGACTTCATAGATTTCTTCCCAGGGTTACTTTTTACACTCATAATGCCCCCATTTATTTACCAGAGACACCGAATGAATTGTCGTGAATTATGGTTCTTTTACGGTAACAAAACTTGTGTACTTGTGTCCCGCTCGGTGGCGCAAACCCCTTAAGATCTGAATCCAGAATGGGAGCCACGGCTGTAAAAGAAGACGTGAGTGAAAAGTGATTTCTTTTCACATCAGATTGGTAAAACTAACAGCACTTTGCTTCGATGCTGCGGCTGGTCGACAGAAAGCGCGGACGGTAAAAGAGCAGCGACTTCAGGTCACACTCTTAGCATAAAAAAAGGGCTTCGCCGTCATGTCGTCGGCAAACACTTTCTCAGCAGACAGTAATTACATCAGTCAGCTACAGGTGGGTCTTGCAGCGCTAAGTAAAAGATTTTTACGAAAAACTTTGCGGAGGGAAAAATCGATGGCTTTTTCAAAAGGCAACGTTTTTTTTTGTTTTTTTTAATGGCGCTTAGCTGAACAGCCACTTGAAAGAGTGTGAAGAGCAGAGGGTGTTGCTTTGCATAATTTTTATCCGACCTTCCCTCTAATAATGCACCTTGTCTGTCAACAGAATAAAGACAGCCCTGGAGTGGCCCGCGAGGATCTGGCGTATCGCAACATTCGTACCTTTTCTCTCTCGACTCGAGCTTTTCCCCCCTCGGTCGTGGCAGCGACTGAAGCATCTCGCCACCATCGTTTCCATGACTGTCCTCTGGAGTGGAGTGTCGCACAACAGCGAAGGCAAGCATGCAAGCCGCTGGGGCAAAAACAGCAAGTAGTAGTAGCGGTATGAAGCTTTTAATTCACCGGTGACAGCTGTTCATCCTGAGGATGAAAGATGCATCAGAGCCAGACTGGAGGTCGATGCATGTGCTGCCTGTAAATTGCTGTGTTGCCAGTAATACGAAAATTTTCCAAATTGTATTGATTTTGTTTTTTGTTTTTTGTTTTTAACTTTCTAGGGGCAATAATAAGCGAGTTTCCACCGCTGGACCACCACCGAGCCAGCAAGGGAAACGTGGAGGGACAATGTAAGTACACAATGCAGCAATGAAGTGTGTTGAATGTAACACACATGCTAACGTGAGCCAAGATTATGTTGGATAGTTTCATTAGTCTGTATAAAGCGGCCAGACCATTTGTTTAACAGTGCGCCAAAGACAGGAAGCCAAACGCCTCATTTCAGCTGAATCCCCCATTACAGTGGATACCCGTGCAGTGCTCACTGAGGCCAGTGTCAAAGTGAGAGCGGCGGTTTGTTTTGTTTCTTTCATCTGTTTCACAAAATGTTCTAGTTTAATTGATGTGTTTGGAGCAAACTGCTGAAGCAAACGAGTTGCACTTTAAAATATCATTCTTCGCTCAGCCCAATAAGGGGAAATTAAAGATTATCTGAGCAGTATGTCAGGTTAAAAAAAAAAAAAAAAAAAATTCAATACTTTTTTGGTATTTCACTGGTGCAGAATGTCAGACTAGATTTTTTGAACCGTCGAAAACCGGAGTTGAAGGCAACTTGATGTAGTTATTAATGAAATACAGTGTTGATTTGATTTATAAAATTTTGAAGAAAAAAAAACGTGAAAGTTCACTCTGATAAATCAGTAACTGTGCAGGGCCGCGTGGCGTAGAGCGATCAATGCACGCAACAGAAACGCGAAGAAACTTTGAGGGAGTCAAACATGACCCCAATCACATTCAAGAGGTGCACATCTTTGAAAGAATAAAAGTTGGACTCGTAAGTAACTTTCTGCTCAACCCGCACACAACTTTCATCAGGGAAGAACAAAGCTGAGGGCTTCGCTCCCCGCGAGGTCGTGTGAAGCCTTCAATAAATGTTGTAAATAGCCGTGGCCCTAAAAAAAGATTTCAGTCTCAGAGATTTTGTCGGCTGAGTCAGAGACGGAAGCCACAAATTCATTTGATGTATCTCTGAACCCGCGCTTTATCCCAGCCCACACACAAGCACTTGACATTTGCACAGACTCACACACACACGCCTTGAATTAAGCACACACTTGGAACCATCCTTATAAATCCTTGGAAAGAAACACGCATTCACAGCTCTTTTTTCATGGGTAATTGATCAATAATTTGTTCTTGTGTGATGTTTACATTCAATATAATGACGCTTTTAAAATCATTTTGGCCTAAAAACCGAGAAAGCGTTTGAAAAGGGATTGATACACTTCTGTTTATTGCTTTCAGGTGCAGCAATCTGATTTGTTTCTATGAGCTTATCTTGATTTCCTATAAGGGCACGCGGGGCAGATTAATGATGCATCCGCGCTGATTTGAACACCTCTTCAGTGCAAGTCCGGTCAACATGTTTTTCAGCCAGAAAAATCTTCAGCCTTTACACTCTTTTGTTTTTCTTTTCACGTCCATTTTATTTGTAAAGGACGCTGAATGGTTTTTTCATTTCCAAGACCCGAGATTTAAAAAGATGTCTGCTGACAATGAGAAGGTTTCTCAGATGGATGAGCCAGATCTCAGGTTGCAGGCTGTCAGCCTTTAGCTTAATGACTCAAGTCAAGTTTTTTGTTTGTTTGTTTGTTTGTTGTTCAATTTATTGTTAACAAGGAAAAAAAACAATAGTCTTGTACTTGCCCTGGATGCGAGGCAATGGGCATCGTCTTGTTGAAAAATCCAGCTTTGACCTTCATGAGTCAGAGAGGGGAGCATCCTGTTGTTTGATGCTTCAGTATGATTTTTAGTGAAACACATCACAAATCACTGGTTGTTCAAAAATGTTCTTTCCACCATCAGACATTTGCCAATTTGTGGATTTTGCTCCAAATTTGCACAACGGATTATTTTTAAAGTGCATGCTCAAATTAATCTCTCAAAATTCATCATGGAAAATCACCACATGTGTCCAAACAAAATAAATAATTTTGCAAAGATGTGGAAGTGGCATGTAAGGGAGTGAAATCATCAAGAGTTTTGATTAATTTATCTCTAATTATTACCCACCTGTTCTTTACTTTTGTCGTTAACTCTTTTCCTCGCCATATAATTAAACTCCTCCCTATTCCAGCTTCTCATCCAGCTCTTCACTTTGCCTCCGTCCCCGTCCCCTCCAGTCACTCAGCAAGACAAACACGTCAATAAAGCTCTTCCATTATTATAGATTCCAGTCCAAATTTGCATCAGAGAATAACGTCTGCTTCACATGTAATGTTACACTGCCTTCATTTGTGATTCATCTGCGCACAAAAGCAGAAATGTCTCATTTTATTGAAAAACAATGGCTCTTTGGCAGCTTTTGTCCCCCGGTTGCAGTTTCCAGCAGCAAAAAATGTAAATGCGTCGCCTCCCCCCCGCCAAAAAAAAAGAAAGAAGAATTTGTGGAACTTCTATTACCAATCTTGCTGCGGAGGCGACCTCTTCCACGCGGCGCATCGTGGCAAATAAGCAAGGTGTCACAAGGAGCAACGGTGGCGCTCTCTCCCTGAGTGAGTGGATAAGTGCTACATGTCAGCTTCATGTTTAAAGACGCGCTGCATGATATCTTTGTCATCGGGGCCGACAGAAATCACAGTTGGAGACGAGCGGCGCGCCCGCCTGTCACAACAAACCCCTGCAAGAGGGGCGCGCGGCACCACGCAAGGCTGTAATTTAGAATCAAATGAATTATCTGTGACTTCAGTAAGTTTGTCAGAGAGACGAAGACGTGACGGCTCATGACAGGGGGAAGGAAGGGGAAAAAAATTGTTAATGTTGTGTAGTAAATTACTGCGGCTCCCAAAATTATTTTCAGCTGTTGAGGGCAATGTAACAAGATGGCATGGAAGGGCCCTAATTGAATTTGTAAAGCACGTGTGGAGATAATAAGCTGGGAAGCGTGCGCGATGTGTTAGCTGTGGCATTTTGGAAAATGACAATGCAGAAAAGTACACAAAGACCCTGTCAGACGGAGAGGAGTGAGCGGCACGGAGGAGTGAGGTGCACTCCGAGTGAGAACTGCATCGGGAAGACGTGGACCTGATGCGAAATCCATCTTCATCCCGCTGCGGCAAGTCGGCTTTGTCCTCATACCCAAGTTAACGTTGCAAAGTAAAACCTCACCCAGAAACAAAGTTTCACTTATTGAGTACTCACACTCGGAGTACTCAGAGTCAATCCACAATTAGTCTTCAGTTTCCCAAGAGGGGAAATAAAAGAGAATCCATCCCTGGCTCGTCTATTGTGGCTTGGGCAACAGATGAAGAGTCTGTCCATGCTGCCCATGTGCCATGCATCCATTACTTTTGGCCAAAATCGAGCAACATCTGTCCGTTCATTCTCTTGTTTGCTTCATCTGGACTAGTAAAAGCAAAATAAGTACCACAGGGGTGTATTTGCAGGATAACATGAGGACCAATGAAATGCTATCCAAAGATTTCACGCTACAGTTTTGATGAAGGCACCACGTTTTATTTTGTTTTGTTGTTGTTGTTTTTTTTTCCTTTTCGCTTCACTTTTAAACTGACCAAACCGAGCAGAAACTCAAGTACGAGTGTGAAACATCTAAAACAGGCAGGAGCGACGGAGAGGATGGGATAGAGAGATGAAAGGACGAAGAGGGAAAGAAAGAGACGGAGAGCTTGAGAGATTTGGAGGAGCTTTTTAATTGTTTTCCCATGATGCTTTGAGGAGGGCTCAAGGCTCAAAGTGTCGGAGCAGAAAGCTGTTGGAGGGCCTATCGTCCTGGCAACTGGGCCTGACCCTTTTTAGCGCCCACTGACACACACACGGACACGCACGGCCCGACGCACGGACACACACACACAACATGCACTGCGGTTCATTTAAAGTCTGACATCAGCAGGGAGGAATGCAGAGGGGAAGGGTGAGATGGGGTGGAGGTGGGGGGTGATTGGGTTGGGGGGAGTAAGAAGGGGGGAGATAATTCGTGCATTTCTACAGATCGTGTAAGAAAACTTTGAAAATGAAAATAATTCAAATGCGAGTACATTGATTTCTTTTATTATTTTTTTAATTAATAAGGCAAAGTGCAGTTGTGTCAGGTGACGGCGCTGCACGGCTGCTGGGAGAAACAGAAGTGAACAACCTGCAGAAGAATGAAGAGAGAAGTTCAGGAAACAGTCGACTGGCCAAGTTGTGGTGATTCTTGTAGGCCTGCGAGCATCGTGCACAAGAAGACACGCTGCACTCGGTGTTGACAGCAGTCATGCAGTCTCGAGGCCATGTTGGTGTTACCTCTGCAAACATGTTTAACGCATTAGCGCCGGCGATTTCAAATGATGCTGTTTCCATGAATTTTCTTCTGAACAGACTTTAAAGGGCAGAAGGAGGAGAAAATGCTCGCTTAAGGCAAACTCGATTGGGGAAAACGGACTTTTCAGCTGTTTAACAGCTTTGTTTGTCCGGAAAAGCCCATGATGAGGCCTAACACTGGTTGGTGCACTTCTTCAAGCGCGTTTACTGACCTGATACCTCTGATGTGAGGGGGTGTGCAAAGTTTTTCGCGGCGTATCGGAGTGGCGGGAAGTGAATTTGACAGTCAGCTTGTCATCCTGGATCCAGCAGTGGGAAGCTGGTGACTCATAAAACTGAAGAATCGGGGCGATGCTTCAAGAAGGGGTGTTGCAACAAAGATACAAAGTTAGTCTCTGATTGGTAATAACTGCTATTAGGGAGCCTGGAGGGGTAATTTGCTGTGCTTTGCAGTATTGGGAAAATTAGTGTTATCAATGAAAGACATCTTTTGTCAGAGGCAGCACTAAATATACCACCATGGTGGCAAGTCGCACGTCAAATCCTATGCCAGCGAGAGTAAAAACCAACTTTTGTGTTGTTGCCTGACATGGATCCAGTCAGTGAGACAGAGTTTGGTGTGAACTTGGGGAGCAGAGAGTATCTGCTCAGTGTTAATACCGCTGTCAACCATGATGTATTTCTATCTATTGATCCTGCTGAGCCAGGCTCAAACAGCACTAAAAGAATTGATTGAACTTTTTCTTTGAATCAAAAAACAACAAAGATTCAAATGGTTTTATGGAACTCAGCCAGTCGCAGCTGATCACAATGATTGGTCTCGACTGTCAGTCTTGTTTTTCTTTTTTTCTTTTATTTCTTTCAGCTCTTCTGCCAAAACTAAATATGGAAATCAACCCTATGACTTAACACGTTTTCTTATGTGTTCCATTGATGTTCAGTTTTGTGGTTCCATGTCGCACTCAGGCCTCTCTGTGTTTTTTTTCTAATTAATAAACTTGCGATACTGGTATTTATTGGATTATTTTTTGTTGATTGCCATCACTTTCAGTTTCATACTAACCAAGTCTTTGTTGATTAGTTTCTTACACCTCACTCTTCCTTCAACCAAATTTATTTGAAGTGAAAACACCCAAAGCCTCAATTGATCCTTTTTACACAATTATTTTTTGTTTTTTTTTTACATGAGGAAATAAAAGGAACATCGCTTGTGACTTTTTTTTCTTTTTTTTTTTGTCTTTGAAGCTGCGAGCAATCAAACGGTGGCAGATAAGCCCTTCCCGCACAAACCGGCTTAGCGTTATAGCAACAGACGAAACAAACCCCTGCACACAGTTTGTCCTCCCTTTCCGCTATTTGTCAGCCCGCTGGAGCTTTGGACTCACTCTCTTCCTGTGTGTGAGGAGAAAGTTTGTGTTTGTGCGGGATGGAGGGATGGAGGAAGGAGAGGAGTGGAGGAGCGGAGAGGAGGAGAGAGGAGAGGAGGAGAGGAGGAGAGGAGAGGGAGCACCGCTGGCCTCTTTGTCTCCAGGCCTTGATGTGTGACCAGCAGCTCTCCTTCCCTCCTCCTCCTCCTCCTCCTCCTCCTCCTTCTCCGTAGTGGCCAGCTTCTCTCCTTCCCTTCCTTCCACTCCGTCTCTCCGTCCATCCGTCCCTGCCCTTTTTTCCCTTTGGTGTCACTCCTTTCCTGCTCTCTTCCCCTCTTCCTCTTCTTAACCTCCTCCACCTCTCCTCCTCCCTGCCCACCCATACTGCCTCCACAGGGAGCTGCTTCACACTGAGAACGAATCAAAAGGCAAGGGAGAGAAATATCCTTTCAACACGCTTGCGCGCACGCACGCACTCACACACACATGCATGCACCGGAGCGACTGTGTGGGAATGAACCAAGGGGCCCTCGCTCAAATCCCTGTCTCTAGGCAACCGGCTAGGATATGCAGGGGGAACAGCATTAAAGTTGGAGGAAAACTCAAAAACACACACGCACACGCACACACACACACACGCACACACACCTTAAGATTCCCTCTTTGTTTGTGAAACCAAAATAATGTTGAGCGATGGACGATTTGCGAGCGAACGATCCACGATGTTGCGCCGCGTGTGGAGAAATGATAAAGTGTGTCGCGCCGAGTGTCGACCTTCGAGCATCGACTCCAAACCATAAATATGTGTGCGTACGTGTATGTGTGTGTGTTTGTGTGTGTGTGTGTGCGTGCGCAAGCATGTCATTCCTTCTGTGTGTGTGCATAAAGGAGCTCTGAAATTAAAGAATAAATGTAGTAACTGTTTACCTCGGTCATTTTGTGCTTTTGTGTCCATGCAAATGTACCAGCGCGTGTGTAAAAATGTGTGTGCGTGCGCGTGCGTGCGTGTGTGTGTGTGTGTGTGTGTGTGTGTGTGTCGTCCTACCTCTGCAGCTGGCCCTCCATCAGCAGATTAATAAGCTTTGTTGCCACGCCGACCGGAACCTAGTGACAACCATCCAGACCCAAGGCATTATGGGTAACGGACTGACTGGCCGCAAGCTGGCCCTGTTTTTACAGCTCTGTTTTGTCCCACACCACAACTCTGTGTGTGTGTGTGTGTGTGTGTGCGTGCGTGCGTGCGTGCGTGCGTGTGCGTATGATGCTTAATTGCCTCCCTCCATTTCTCTCTCTCTTCTCTCTCTCTCTCTCTCTCTCTCTCTCTCTCTCTCTCGCCACCCTTCTCAATGACATCACTGCAGTCACAGATGTTTTTTTTCCCACTCAATCACACATAAACACACAAACTATTCACACAAACACATGCACACAAGCGCTCAGGAAACACTTCCAAGCTTTTGACTCGCTGTCTTTTCCTCATCTTTGGCTTTTTTTTTAAATTTATAATTATTATTGAAATATTGTGAAAAATATGCCCTGCCTTACATTCAAATAGAGATTTTTTTATCCAAAAAACTTTTTAAATTAAGGTTAAATCCAATGATATCCTGTACCCTGGTCTAAACGTCTCATAGTTTGCCCTTTTAAACACTCACTTTTCCCATGATAAAATTAAGTTCCATTCATCAGTCCAATGCCATCCACTTTTTAAACTCCCTCTTCACACAGCACGAGTTCATCTGCACGACATTGCTTGGATATTTTCCTTGGGCTGAGTAGACAGAGACAAATTCCTCATTGTTTCGGCAGCAGCGCAGTCAGAACTCTGACATGAGCCTCGACTGGAACTCTCAGGTTGTGATTTACTGAAGGCTGAAGAGTTGCTGCGTGTGTCAAACAGCAGTGGTGTAGCGCAGTTGCAGAGAACGCCAATCACTGGGCGGAGAAGATGCAAAGAGACAAAGCCAATATTTGGCACATTTTAAATTCTGGTTTAAACTGGCAGAGTTCCACTCTGTCCCGTAGGTGGCGCAAAACACTGACCGTCCTCGTACGGGACGAGACACCAGTGACCTGATTCAAAGCCACTTGTCATTGAGCACGTTGATGGTGAGATAGTCATTGTTTTGTTGTTACAGTTCAAAAGTACTGAATTAAATTAAACAGATCACAGAACACAAAGCCCTGTCACTTTAATGGCACATTGGTTTTCCTCTTTATCTTATTTGTTGTTACGCTTATTGTTGCTTTTTGTGGTTACAGTGACACTGCTGCTGTCTTGTTTGAATCTGTCGATGCTGTGACATCGTGAATTTTCCCCTTGGGCCAATCAATGAAGTTTATTCAATTCAATTCAGTTCAATGGAGCACTTGAAGTGGAAAACTCTTTGATCAAGCAAACTTTAAAAACACCGCCAGCTATGCGGGTTACAGTTGCGTGGTTGCAATCATGTTGTCGCTAGCAAGTCAATCAGCTCCCCCACACTCTCTGTGGCAGAAATTGGTAATGCGCCCCAAAACCTTATTTGAATAGTGGCGGAGAGGGATCTTCACCAGTTGCACGCGCAATCTAACAAATGGCCGACGCAATCCGTCGCAATGTCAGTTTTCTGCGGAGTCCAACTGAAAACAGGCGCTCGGTTGGTTGTTCAAACATTGATGCGTCTGGCAACCTTGGCCAAGGAAGTACAGCGATCGTACTGCAGGAATGATGCATTTGAAGGGACTGTCCCTGCGATCAAGATGGAGCATTGTCGCACCACAACTGTGAAGTTGTGGTGACTTTGGTCTGGAGCAGGCATGGTCAAACTATGGCCCGGGGTCCATGTACTTCCCGCTAAGCTTTTTAATCCGACCCGCCGAACTTGAACAAATTATATTCATAGTGAGTAAGTCATAAAATAGCTGGATTTTTCATTATTATTTTTTTTCAGTGTTTTAAGAGTCATTTCAATAAAGAACTGAGTACAGTGGGGTTCCATGATGTATTTTTTTTATCCAATGAGGTGGTTTCACCAAAACACCTCTGTCAAAAGTTTTGCCTTCTGCAGTGGAGGTTTGACCACCGTTGTGGATGTTTGTTGAACCTCAGCCACCGGCAGTCACAAGAGAGCGGCCCGGGCGAGCGCCGTCTCCTTATTCACCACTTTCAATGTCACTCCTTTACATTTCCAGCGCCTGCAGGAGAGGAGAGAAGCCGCTCACGCCCGGGTCCCTGCGACCCCCCCGCCCCCCACACACACACACACTGTTGACTGTAACCTTGGTGTTCCAGCTTTTTCAGGTCATTGTGCGGCGCGCCCATTGTCACGCAGGCGCTGCTGCCGTGAGCAGTTTCCTCTAAATGAGGCGTTGTTGCCAGAGCCGCGCGAGCCACTTGCGGGTCAAGTTCAAGTTAAGACGGGCGAAGGAACTGAATGGCGCAAACACATGTTTAGGGAAGTTTCTAAAGTTTTCTTTTATCTTCTCGTCGGAGAACATATCAAGTTAAACAAAGTGCGTTCGGTTCCTTGAAAGGATTCAGAACACGTCGCCGTCTTGCAGACGCAAGGCCCTCGGTGAACCTTTAGAAAAGCATTGTTTTTTCCTGAAACTTTTTTTTTTTTTAAAACCCAAAGAAAAACACGAGAATCACTTGTGATTTTAAATCCCCCCAGTCTCATCTCTTTCAATCCGTTTATCTTTTGTTATTCATCACTTTACCCCCCCTCCCCCGCCCCCCGTCCCCCCCACACACACACACACACACACACACACATTTAAACTATCCATCCACTTTCCTAATGTCATTTTCTCTGCTATATGTCTCTTGGTTACAAACTGACTGAAGCGCTCCCCTCTTGCTCCACTTTAGGGCCGTGAAGTTGCAGTGCCCCCTAGTGGCAACGTTCGTCTACAGCGATGATTTTTTTTTTTTTTTTTTTACAGAAGAAGATTCTTCATCCGGTATGTTTATGTTTTTTATGTACTTTTTTTTGCTTTACACAAAGATACAGATGATTGAATACATCGTCATCATTCAAGGAACAGCAATTTGTATTCTAAAATATTTACTGGGGATGAGTTGATAATTGAAAAAAGTTTTCATCCATGACATCAAGGTGGTTAATAATCCAGCTTTGAGGAGGCATTACTTGAAATACATGTACCAAAAAAAAAAAGAAAGAAAGAAAGAAAGAAAATATAAGGTACATAATAGTAGCATTGTTGACATCTAAATCTTTAAATTCAACTGCTCAAGAAAATTAAACGTCAGGATGATTCAACAGTGAGCTTCAAAAAAAACCCACACAACTTTTGTTTTGTTTTGTTTTCATTGACATGTTGTTGTTGTTGTCTGTTATTCTTCTCCTCTATGTATTTACTATCTATTATGAAGCACTTTACTTCACGGTTGGCTGGCTGATTATAAAGGGTTGTATAAATAATGTACAATTACATCTTACAAAGAAATGCAACAACAACAAGAAAAAACAACAACAACAACAACTTCAGCCGGAACACAGGGAGTTTTTCCTCTCAGATAACTTGGCTGATGTTTCTCAGATTGTCTCCTAATGTCTCCAGAGTTAAACCGCGGCACTCCCTGGGGTTCAGCAGAGACACAAGAAATCACTTGCAAGAACTTTTTTGTGTGTGTCTTGGCTCAGGTGTGACTTCCACAAACAGGGCAGATGATTGACACTGGCTGGCAGACAGAGAAACGTCTGTCAGTCAGCGCACTCATGAGTTGTGATTGCAGCGGAAAAGGAGAGAGAGAGAGTGGGGAAAGACAGAATTTATTGGAGGAGAAAAGAGTGGATTAGAATCAAAGTGAAAGTTGGAAATCGCTTGACATTTGGTCCATGTTAAATTATCCATGACTGACTGCCGCAGACGGTGGGCCCCAGTGAAAGCTACTTTGTCCGACTGAACTCTGTCCGTCTTAATGAAGCTAAAAGTCCTAAATAGCTTAACACGGTCTTCAGGTTTCTACCTGTGTAAGGCAATACAGTGAGCACAGCGATGCACAGAGCTGCGCTGCGGGTGTGTGTGTGTGTGTGTGTGTGTGAGAGAGAGTGAGAGAGAGAGAGACAGCGCTGCTGAAAGAGGAGATGACATCAGAGTCCATATTAAAGGATAATTACAACGAAACAACTGGAAGACTGTTCCCAAAAAGAATCCGGGAGGATTAACACTACTTATTGCTCCTTTACATTGTAGAGCTGTGTGTGTGCGTGCGTGCGTGTGTGTGTGAGAGAGAGAGAGAGAGCAAGAGATTGAGAGAGGGAGAGCAGGAAAAGAGAGAGAGAGAGAAGAACTGGGTCTAGGTGCCTCTAAAGATACGAAAGACTCATAAGATTGTCTTTTAATTCACCATCACTTGAGCAAGGGAGTGTGTACAAGCAAAGCATTATATATCAGCATATATCTGTTGTTGGCTTGTGACAAAGTGAGACACAACAATGTCTGTTCAATGATTGGAGAGATGACTACGTTTATGCACTTAGGTACAAAATGCATGTTTCAACTTCAGCAATTCGCCCAGAAAATAGAATTATGTCAGATATTAAATCCAAGAATGGAATACATTTCAGCAGGACTTTTTATAACTACTGGACATCTATGAATGAAGGTGTTGCAATCTTGATACAATTTTTTTTTTTTTTTTTTTTTTTTTGTCCGAGTTTTGGAGGTGAAATACCTTGAAAGGTTGAAAATATGTCAATGTGAGCGTTTTGAAGCAGAGCCTTTCTTTATGACTAAACAACAGCCTCTTTATAAGTAAAACCACCAGTTGCTCCACAAAGAGTGAATCAGCCAATCAGACGGCAACAGCTCAACGCACTGGGCATGATGTGATGAAGACGATTTTGTGAAGTTCACGCTGAGCATCAGAATGGGAGAGAAAGAGGATTCACGGGGCTTTGAATGTGGCTGCTGGTAGCAGATTTAAGAGGAGAAAAGATGAAAGTAGTCGGCCGTTGTGTGGAAGTAAATGCCTTGTTGAAGTCAGGGGTCAGAGGGGAATGTGCCCACCTTGCTCATAATAGGTACCAATGAAAGCAGTCAGTGATGGAATTTTTCACACCGTGGTTTTAACCACTTTTTCTCTGGTGTCCAAGCAGTCTGAGGGAGGTGAACATCCAACCAGGGACCCTCTGGTTTCTCTGGAACGTCAGCGAGCTTCCCCTGTCTGGAGAAGGTTTCGGCAGGATGTATGTAAAAGCAAATATTTCCATAATCTGGCTGTTCACGCACTGAGCACTGTGGATTATCTTTTGTCAGCAAACCACATTTCTTGGACGTTATTGTTGAGTTTTAGACTATATATTTAGACTATTAAATAAATCAGTCACAATACTGGTCTGCCTCGTCATCTTGATCGACATCATTTCATTCTTTGGTTATTGGTGAGGAAATGTCAGGATAAAAGGGTGTGAAAAGTGCAGAAATCAAGAACAACAATCACAGAGGAAAATTAGCTTTTTAAAAAATATAAATAGTATTACATTTTGTTATTCATGTTTTCATCACTCCAGTGAGTTTGTGTTTGTTTGTTTTTTAACAGACGGGTCAAAGCATTTGTTGTGATGCTCAGCACCAGTAGAATCACTATTTTTTTCATTAAAAATATGTCAAAGTTTATCACCTGACAATTGAGATATTTAGTTCCAACCTGAAAAAAAAAAGAAGCTTTCAATCCAAGGCCATTGCTATTCTGCTGATCGTTTTAGAAGCTACTCAAAGACCCAGAAGGCTTCATCTTTCAACCTTGTTAGTCAAGACAACTGGATTCTGATGATGTTTCCTCAAACCAGAAATCAGCCACCCAACAGAAGATCTTAGAAGCAGCCCCTCAGTGTGCTGAGCCTCATGGTCGGGTCCTCCTCCCTCCCTGTGCCACAGACACAGAAAATTAGCGCATTTAGCTGTCATCGCTCATCTCGCTTTACAATCCCAACCAGCATTCGCACAGACGGCTCCGGCCTCTCTTTTTCTTTTTTTCCTCCTCTCCGTCCATCCATCTATCCCTCCTTCCCTCTCTCCCTCCCTCCGCCTGCCACCCCAGCCCGCTTGCTTTCTTTCTTTGAGTCGGAAAGGTGATCCCCTCCATAGCTCAGAGATCAAGACAGGAAGGTGTAAACTGCAGATAAATGTGATCAAGTGTCCCCGCTATCACAGGCCCTCGCACTGGAGTGGCTGCTGGCTGCTAGGGGTTTAAAGCCGCCCCTCACACACACACACACACACACACACACACACACACAGTCTACCCCCACCCACCTCAGCAAACACGGATTAGGTGCCCCCACCTTCGCAGCAGAAGCAGACAGGTGGAGTTGAGGAGATGTTCAGTCATTTTTCAAGTTCATGGCTTCTCTTCTCGTTGAGTAAAGTGACACTGATCACACATCTTTTCCAAAGACTTCTGACACTGAAAACAAACACATTGAAATTAGATATTTGAAAAACTTGCCTCTGAATTTCATACTTAGTACTTGGAATATTCTGTTCTTACTTGTTATCTTTAAGTATTTTACAAAATTCAGTCATTCACAACTTGCAAGTGAATTTGGATGCTAAACAAACCAAACCTGGAAGACAAAACAATTCCAGATCAGGTAGAACCAACAGCAGCCAATCACATTGGTCACATGACACCAGTTCAGTTCAACAGGTTCATGAGCTCGAGCCTCATGTCTGTAGTTCTGCTTGCTGTCACAGCTGATTTTAACTCTTTTGTTGGCTATTTGTGTGGTTTTGTTGTGTTGGTTTAACTCTGGTCTCCAATCATCGGCTCTACTGGACTCCTGGATTATGTTTAATCCTAATTTTCAGACCTTGTAATTCAACTTTTGAACTTGGCCATTGTGTGAAGGTCATTCCTCATATTTAGATATCTAAATTCAGCCAATTTTTAACATGAGCAATTTGAACTTTTGGCTCTGAATGTGCACCTCTGGAGCTGAATTTGAACGCAGTTTGCAGGAAATTTGAAGTTCCAAATTAAAAAAAGCAAAACATTCAGACACCCGATTGTCAGATTTCTCCTGCGCATCCAAGGTTGAGTCACGGTGGCGGCTGGCAGATAAAATCAGAACATCATATTATATTTTATTGTTTGCAACTTGGTTGGTCGATCAAAGTTCAAGTATCATGTCGACTTCTGCAGCCCATTGTTGTGCTTCAAAATGCTGGGATATGAGCTTGCATGCACACACACACACACACACACACACACACACACACACACACACACAGATTCTAAGATAAAGTTCTGCCCAGGGAAAGGAGGAGAAAAGGCCAGGAGCAGCAGTTGTAATAATCGGTGCTGTTGACTTGAGGTGATTCCATTCAACAAGTTAATGGATTCATTGTTCTGTCAGCTTGTTCTTCCCTTCCATCAGTCTTTCATCTGCTGCTAAATAAGCGTAGAACAACTTTTCCAACAGACTGTTTTTTCATCCATCTATTTCTTCTTCCGTCTTACGTACGCGAGCGGGAGCGGCACCGATGACACCGCGTTTCCACCCCTCCGCCTCGGCTCGTCCTCTTCCCCTCGGCCGGCCCGTCCCTTACCCTCTTTCTTGACAGTTCACGCGCCCGATAAACCATTTATCCCTCCAAGGACGCTTTCCCCTTCTGAGCATCCATCCAGTGAAATTATGCACTCGACACAATAATGGAATCTGTTCCTATCGCTGCAGCGCAGAGCGAACGAGAACCCACATCTGCTCCCGAATACCCCAGACAATAAACAATTCACTCCTCCCGTTCAAATCTCATTTTTCGGACAAAGTCTCGACAATAAGAGGAAATAAATTACGCCTACGGCTGAAGGAGCGAGGAGGAGTGGGGGGAGGGGAGGGGGTAGGGACTGTCTTAGCCATCCTGGACGGGGGGAAAAGTTTCTCTCAGAGTTTTTCCGTGGCGAGCAGATTCCTCTGAGCTCGCCATTATCTCACGCAGGAAGTTAATTAAAGTGGCCCAGTCCTGAATAAATGGGGGAATTTGCCGCCGCGCGACGGACAGACCGACGGAGCGACGGCGAGAGCAGAGTGACGGCCATGACACCACTTCAGAAGAGAAGATTAGCCCGGAGACAAAACTCTCGTCTCTGATCAGGCCTACAGTGGCGCTCTCCTCCTGGATTACTCCTCCCCTCCTCTCCCCCGCCTTTCTTCCTCTATCTCTCCCCCGTCTATCCATCCATCCCGGCCTCCCCCATCCGCCGTCCCTGAAAGAACTCGAGGGGGGCTTGTCTTCAAAGCCCGTCCCCCTTGCATCCATCCCTGTAATTCCTCACATCATTACCAAGTTTCCAAAACTTAATTTTAGCAATTACACATGCAATTAATTAATAAATGTGCTGTCATTACAGCCCCTTGTGTGATCTGAGCCCCGTGAATGGGAGCTGGAAATAAAGTGGTCAAATGAACTGGGAGGCCTTCCGAGAGCGACGGAGGGAGGGATAGAGGGAATGAGATTGTTATTAGGGGATTGCCGAGTTAATCGGTTGAGTGGGGTTGGGGGTGGAGGCGTGGGGGGTGGTTGCTCTATCGGAGGCAGGAGTCTGCAGGGAGAGCGAAGAAGGGGAGGCAAGACCGGAGGAGCGATAGAGGAGCAGGGAGAGCGTGAAATGTACGAGACAAAATAGCCAAATGAGGCAGAGATGGAAGAAAAGACGGGGTGGTGAGGATGGAGAGGAAAGAAAAGGAGCAGCGGAGGCGGGGACAATGGTGGGGGGCGGGGGCAGAAGAAAAGAGCACAGAAGCGAAAGACAAAAGGGGAGGGGAAAGAGAGAGGCAACGACGGGAGTTGGGAGCTATGCGGAGCGTGCTCGGCGAAGTCCGACGGATTATTAATGAGATCAGCAAGTTCTCAGGTCACTGCGGTGGGATGGGCAGCTGCAGGCGCACAGCAGAACCATGTTGGGCCAAAGACAAACAGCCGGTAAACAACATGTTTTGAAACAGACAGTAGCAGCGTTTCCATGACCCCTAGAATTGAGCGAAACCTAAGTATCGCGATAAAAAACTTCACCTAAACTTTGAAAAACACCTCAAATGTGGCTGAAAGTTTTTGACGCTCTCATGAGGAGGTTTTTCAGGCGTATCGATATAGAGGTACATCGCAAAAGTGTCATGGAAACACTTTTTTAATCCTAACCCTAACCGCCTGACACTAACACACAATTTGTCTGTGAATTCCTCGGTGATCCTCTCCCGGAAATCCCTTCTTCGTGTCCGCTCCTGTACATACAGACTTTGCCTTTGAACTATCAGCCGCTGCCTTCGTCTCCTGATGATAACAGCGACAACAGCAGTAGTGACGACTGAAATAGCTGCTCCAAAACGCAAAATGTTTTGGGACGAGATTTGACGAGAATTACGGTTTATGCGCTTCACACCTTTCAATAGAAACACCTGCAAATCGCGATTTTACTTTGTCTAAGTTTTCAAAATATTGCTTTTATTTTGCAAAAAACTGTCATGGAAACGCAGCTAGTGAGGCTCAACCATCGCAACGTCTTGCTGGGAAGTCGCGTTCTTTATTAATTCCACCTGGTCGTTGGCGCGAATGGAAAAAGGGCGCCGGCCCATTAGTTACTCCAGTGCACTGATCAGAATCACACCTGATACAGGGAACGCGATCAAATTGCCGGTTCCAGTCGGATATCAGATGTGCATATCAACAGCGAAGCGCATCGGCCAATATTCTGCTCCGGTCGAGCTTAAAAGAGCGAAGGCAAGCGAGGAGGGAGGGAGGAGCATCACATGACGTAATGATGTTATCACAGTGGAGTTGGCGGGGCTGCGGAGCGCCAAACAAGTCATCAGGCCAAATGTTGAGCAAAACACTGGAAACGATTCGGAAGGCCGATATTTTGTGTTTCACTGCTGGTGATGGTGGAATCAGGAGGAAAAGTCAACTTTCTCTAATTGGCATTGACGGTGGTTCACTGACTTGAGGTGTTCAGACTCAGAACTGAATGTGCAAATGATGGCAAATAAACGAGTGACCTAGCATCTTGTGTGCTCTCTCTCTCCCTCTCTCGTGTGTGTGTGTGGCTCATGTCATCTCATTGGTGATGCCACAGCTGCAAGATTTAATTCTTCATTATCTCGTCTTTGTCGAAGGGCAGAAATTTTCATGGCCCATGTTGGCCGACCTTCAAGAATGCAGTCGTGGAAAAAAGTCACACGTTACTCAATCCCAATTATTGTTATTAAGTATTTGGCAGGGAACTTTTTTGTTTTCGAATGGTTTGGCTGCATTAGAAGCACAGTTCTTGTAGTTCTTGTAGTTCTCGTAGTCTGGATGTGTTGCCAGGGACGTCGTCTTGCTGAAACAGTGCACGTGCAGCAAACTGCACTTGGAGACTTAAGACTGATTCTTAGTGTAATACGGTACAACACAAACACAGTGGGGCAAAAAAAATGTTGATTCATTCAATGTTCAGGTCTGTGAGGGGCAGAATTCTTGCTTGTTTGTAGGTGCTAAATACTTATTTTCTTTGAAAATAATACAATGTAATTTCCTAGGTTTTTTTTTTTTTTTTTACAGTCTGTCTCTCACAGTTGAAGTGTATACCTACGATGAACATTACAGACCTCTCTCATCCTTTTAGAGATAACGATACCGATAGCTGGGTCCGTGGGAAGGGGCGGCGGAGGGCTGAGTGTCAGCGAGGCCATTTATAAAACATGGTGTGTAAAGAGCGGCGGCTAACAGGAGAGAGTACAGTGCAAAGTGTCCGCAGGGCTTATTGAGACCTCTCATGTTCAATGAGGAAGGAGGAAAAACAAGATTAGAGACAGAGGGGAGACCAAATGAGTCTCTGTGTGCCTCTCATCTTCTCTAATCTGCTATGAGAGCGGCCCGCTCGCTGGGGATGAATTAAAGATGAGGGTTAAAACAACACAGCCTCCTGGGTTAAGAGCGGAGGGAGGGGGCGGGGGTGGGGGGTGGGGGGGTGTGTGGAGGAGGAGGTGAGGAGGAATCAGGCCTCCCCCTTCTCCCCCTTCAGCACAGGATTGATTGTAAAATGGCCTTTTGGTCCATCAGGAACCTGCCCAGTCCCCCCCCCAACACACACACACACACACACACACTGGCGCGTCGGTGTGTTTACAAGTTCAGGATCCTCTTTTTAATTTGCCGCTAAAATTGCCATCGCTCTGACACTAAAGTGTGTTTACCTCCGTCACACACGGTCCGCCACTCGCGCCAAACCGCCCCCCCCCCCCCAACGGCCAACACGCCCGCTTGTCAAAACAGCACCTCTCCTTCCTCTCCTAGTGATTTTTTTAAGGTAGGAAAAAAAAGGTAATTCCATGAATTAAAATGCTTAAATGACAGTCAATCAGGCTTGTAATTCTGTCTGCCATAATTAGAGGCTGGGAAAACTAATTACAGCGGAGAAACCTAACTCTCCTCGCTCGCCCGCCCGCTCGCTCGCCCGCTCGCGCTCCTCTCGCAAGTACAGCAACCCTCATCACCGAGATCAGGTGACAGCTATCAAACTCGTTAGGGCCGCCATGCATCAGGACACACGCGCAGGTGCGCGCACACGCACAGACACATGCTGGTACGGTTGAGCAGGCAGCTAGGCCAGAAAGAAATGGAGATGAGGAGGAAGAGGATGGGGGGGATGATGAAGGCATGAAAATAAAATAGCAGCAAGTAATCAGGGGAAAAGAGGCGACAACAACAGGTTGTGTTCTTAATCAGCGGCACGGAGTGAAGGACAGCGACGGGAGCGGTGTTGCGGTGGTGTGTGGGGGGTGGGGTGAAATATATAAGCAGAACAAGGACGAGCGCGGGGAAGTATAAGTGCAGATGGAAATGGGAGCTGTTTGCGTCAGGTTGATTGCTGCTGAAAAAAAAGACGGCAGCAAAATATATGGAAATGTGTTGTGTGTGTAGTTTCCCCCCCAAAAAATCTGATCATGCCCACTTATATTCTACTGCCACCTGATTAAGAATCGGTGAGGTAATGGAACGCTGCAAATATAGAAATTCAAATAATGATGGTTTGAACCCAACCAGCCTCTTCAGGCAGGAGGTGGAACTGCAGCGATAACTCATCAACTGACCAAATGAGAGTCCCTGCACTTTATTTTAGAGTGCGTGTTTTTATCTGCTTACTTGAAGTAATTTTATCTTCATCGTTTATTTCAGAGAGACATTGAAAGAGAAATGTGACCGCAGGCCATTGGCGAGACTCTTCTGCATGACCTGCGTGCGGCGAGTGAATGTTTTGGTGTACAAGGACAGAAGTTTGGATACAATTTGTGAATTAAAGAGCCAAAGGCAATGAGCACAGGCTTAACTTTGCAATTTGAGAAAAACCCAACACAGAGATAACCCAGGCAGGATCACCAGGATGAGGTGTCAACAGAAAGTGGGGGCGCTCCTGGGAAGTTTTGAAGGGTTGACGTGAATGATAGCAGGTTCCCAAGAAGCGGAAAGCAAATCGGTTTTTTTTTCAATCCATTAAAAAATGGCATCATTTTGATTTGAATCAGTCCTTTGCTTGCAAAGCAATGGAGGTTTTCCCTCTGCCATTATCCCGCGTTGAACCGGGTCCAACACCAGAAAGCTATTTTGCTCTTTTAGAAATCATCCTCCTCTTCCTGCGTCCCAGGATGCCGCGGCGTCTGTGGCTACCTGCCGCTGACTTAGCGGGAGCTTGTCGCTTGTCGCCCTTCGTGACACAGTAACGACCAGGTTTCACTGTGTAAGCTCACTCATTACACTGAAACCTGTCACCCAAAGTCTCGTCTCTTAAACTGCCGGGTCAGGCCCCACGAGCCCAGCGCCCTGATTCTTTGCCTTTTGAGTGCAGTAATGGAATATCTTAACCAGCTTTCTCACTTTTTAGCCAGGAGCTTGTTTTTCCTGCACTTTTCTCGCCGTGCAATTTCGGTCAGACAGCGCAACACCCCCCCAAAAAAAACACACCTCAGAGAGGTGGAGAGCAGGAGGAGAGCTGATAATTAGAGCGCTGACACCGCGCTGAACCGTTAATGCGACTTGTTGTTGTCGACTCACGGGTGAGAAATAAACTTGGAAATGTCACTGTATGCTTCCTTGGAAGCAGGTAGGTAAAGTTGGGGTGGGGGAGGGTGGAGGGACAGGAGGGGGTGGGGGGGCAGTTTCCAAGGAGACCAAGGTCTCATTTTTCGCCAGCGGCCCATTCCCAACCTGTTACCAAATGAGCTGGAGCAGCAGCGGCGGAGCTTCAAAGAGCAGCCGCCTCAGAGCCGCCACGGGGGCCACTAATGTCAGGAAACCCAATCCAGCCGCTCGCGCTGGAAGATTTTCACCGAGGCCACAGACAGATGGAGAGTTGGACAACTTGTTTAGTGTTTGATTTAGCACGCCGCAACGTAAACTGCCACCCTTCCCTTCAGTTGTTTTGTTATTTTTGCTTTTTTTTTTGCTTTCTTGTATTCTCGTCTCGGCGTCTTTCTTTCCTTCTTTGATTCACTTTCGCAAACTTTACCTTCAGCCGGACGGAAGCGTTTCTAATCCGCATTCCACTTTCTGAGACTTGAAAAAGTTTGCGTAAAATTCGCCGGATGGTTGCGCGGAAACATTTGGCGACGAGTTTCTCCTTCACCTCCTTTTTTCCCTCCGTCTATCTGCATGTCTTGCTGTCTTTCCTCCTCTCTCCCTCCCGCTCTCTCATTTTCCTTCCAGCCTGGAGGTTTGCAGAGCTTCAAAGTTTATTTCCCTCTATGTTAACTTCCTGAGAGATGCTTGAAATAGAGAGAGGAGAGGAAGAGGGGAAGCGGTGTGAAAAGAACGGCGTGAGAGGAATACGTGAAGACCAATGCGGGGGATTCAAATTTATTTACAACCTTGAATAACCCCCCACTAACAGTGTCAACTGAAAAAAAAATAAAATTGTAATGAACAAAGTTAATTCAAAACTGTTCCATCAGAGAGGAGTTACAAAACATGTTGTCTCGTGCTGAATTGAAAACAGTTTGAATTAAATTAGCTTTGTTGGCTTTCTAGGTCCATTTTTATGAAGTGCAAACAACTGGATTTAAAAAAAATTGTTGATTCATATTTACTAGTAGTTTCAATAGAGTTGTACAGTTATGACAGTGTCAGAGAAATTGTGCTACTGACATATTTTTTGCATCATACAGACTGGAGTGCAACATTCTTTAGGGATGTGTTGACATTCGGCTTGACTCAAAGCTTTTCCACTTCCAATCATCATGTGAAGATGAGATGCCCTCAGTTGTCTGAGGTCTCATGGCAGGCTTACTGTATGTGTTGGGCTAAAGGTCTTGGTTTTGCCTTCCTTTTGCCATTGTTTTTGAGTTATTGATGTGGCTGAATCCCAACTGCAGTCTGCCGACAGGTAGAGGAGAAATATCTAAAACTGACTGTGGTGAATGTGAGTGGCTCTTCATTTCTTCCCCGAAACGTTATGTATGCAGTGCAAACATCATTACATTGCACAGTGGTCCCACGGGTCAACCTGTGAGGATGACCTATTTCCCACTTCCTTTGACAAGTGTTTTTGTTCCATATCCCAGGGATCAAAGTTCAGGTGTCATAGTCTCTCTTTTTTCTTTTTTCTTTTTTTTTCAAGAAATAGTGTTTCCTCAGGGCTTAGTGGCAAGAAAGACATTTTTAAAACTTCAAATTCCCTTACTCATACTGTAAAATGCCAGAATAAAAACTAAATTTGGAACAAATCAATCAGTTTTATCACCATAATTTTGTTTTACAAGTTTTGAAACGATCAATTTGTACAATTGATCGCAATCTAAATGCTGGAGACATTTTTCAGAGCTCCTGACATTATACATGCAGTCTACTTTATATCTGAGTATATATATATATATATATGGATTATTTTATTCTTGATGCCCATCTTAGTTCAGACTGTTTCTCTATCCTCCATATGTTGTTTACTGTTGTACCAACTTTTCCCCTGGAGTCACCTGTGTGGTTTGTGTGCTCAGTGAAACAACAGCTGGTAAATAGAGGAGTCTAGTGTTGCACTCTTTCTCTGGCCCACGGCTCCGGTTCACAACAGATTTGGAGCTTTTTCGTCAAGCGCATGGGGTTGGGTGAAGTTTGGGAGTGTCTGGAAGTTGCCTTCCCCCGCCTCCCGCAGGAAAATGACACACTTCCAGCCTGCTATTCAAGCACACTTTTCCCTCTGGACGTCTTCTCGCTCCCCTCATCCTGGCCTGGATGTGAGCGTTCACCTGCTCCCCGCGCATCCACACCACTGTCTGTCCGTCCATCCATCCGTCTGTCCGTCCAGGCCTGTGTTCTCTCACCAGGGTTTGATTTCAGGCTGAATCGACGCCCTGTAAGACGAGTCGAAGCCAGCGGCTCCACGGAGGCTCCAGGGAGGGGAGAGGGGGCGCGTGGCCAGGTTTCATCCTAGGGAGGCTGCCGTGTTCTTGGGTTAGCAGTGGCCTGGGGGGCCCTTGGGCACGACGGAGGGACGGATGGGCGGATCCACTGACTGATGATTGCGTTTCCCCTCAGGCACAGCGACATGGATCACAGTAGGTAGACCGAGCCAGGAGAGTGCAGGGTGAAGTTAACCATTTCATGCATAGCGCACCTTTTACAGACTATAGACTGAAAACAAACATGCTGTTTTACAAGGATAGAAAGAACAAATATGGTGCTTAATCTGACCCCCCACATAATAATAATAATAATAATAATAATAATAATAATAATAATAATGATACAAAAATATTAATAAATAATGAAAATCATGCTATTGCAAGGATAAAAAGGACAGTTGTATGCATAAAATCATATGGAAACACCATGCATGGGTGTAAAGAGCATCATAATGCTCATTATAATAATTAAGCTAGTATTGCATGATTGATGTCTTCCAGTGTTTAACTATTTTCCAGATGTCCACATGGTGTTGGCCATGCACTGTGTACATTTAGCTTTACACTTGTAGCTGCAAACCCTGCAAGGTCCCTATAGGACACTTATACTCTGGGCACCAATTAGCTTTAGCACGTCTCTTAATCCTTACTTAAATCATTACATCCACCATGGCTCTGGTTTAATTAACTCAATTACTACTATTATTACAGGGAACTGTTACCACTTCTCCTCTCTGACAGTCTCCCACCCTATACTATAATCCATACCAATATACCACGCAAACCTTCTGCACACCAAATATAGTTCCACTTCCCTCTTTAAGAGGGCTGCTTCATTAAAATGAGTGGTGGGTAGAGCGTTGCGGAATAATCCCTCTTGTCAAATTAACATCAAAGCCCTGGGCATGAAGAGACAAGGCGTAAGAACAAATCAGACGGAGGAAAATGCTTTCGTGAACTGACTGATTATTTCAAAATGGAGTTGAGTGATAAATTTTAATCTGTGTGCTATGGCTTTATCATCTGGGAATGTCGACGTTAAAATTAAGAGGGTACATTTGTAGTTTCTTTCAAAAGGTCTGGGACCAGACCTGTAATACGTTTCTTGAGCGATAATTTGCTACATCAATACTGTTTTTTTTTATTCATATTACATAGCACACCTTCCATTAAAACCATTCTTATCTCGAACCTTTACATTAACATTCTGCGTTTGCTCTATCACCTTTCTATAGCCAGCATTATTGTTTTCATTTATAAGTATTTTATTATTTTGTTTTATTTATTTATTTTACATTTTAAGGGAATTACATTAACAGTCCACTTAAAACATTGTATGCTAAATAATTCAGTTATATGTGATCTGTAAGGCAAGGCGAGGCGACTTTATTGGTAGAGCACCATAGATAGTGAAAGCATGCTTGCTAAGTTCTAGTTCTGGGGACAGGAAGTAAGCCTGCATCAGAGGACTGAAGGCTGGGACTAGGAGATCGTTTTGCTATTTAAGTCCAAGATCATCAACATGAGATTAAAAAAAAAAAAGACTTTACTCAGAACAGTAAAGTAGCCAGTTCAGTGCTTGAAGAATATGTTTGATGTGTTCTCCCTTCCTGGAGTAGCATCTGAAAACTCTACTGCAACAGATTAGCTTCCATACATTATTCAACTACATATTATAACTGTGTTACCACCAGGGGGGGAATAGTGCTGGGGTTGCTACTACTAAGATGATGCAATGCTTCCTGTGATTGTTGTGGGTAGGCTTTACACAAGTAATGAACCGTGCCAGAGTTGACTTGCAACTGGCCCGAGACCACCCTGTCAAGGAGAGGAGCTGTTCGGTTTGTGTCAGCAGTCTAGGACGACATTTCAACAAAAAGCCAAACCACCTGCATCAGCATGTCAGAAGGTCCAGGGTTTGGTTCAACCATACCAAGCAAGACTGATGTGAACATGACCTCAGTGGCTTTTGGCCTAAATCTGATCTGCATTGTCTAGCAGCATCTGAGTTCCCATCACAGGACATAGATCACCCTACACAGTGGACTGTTGTGGTAATCTGCCTGTTTACTACTCCCTTCCCTTGTCGTGAATATCACTCACCTCAGATGTGACATCAGAATTGAGTTTCATCTGGATAAATGTTCTAATTTGTCCAGTTTACATCAAGGCAATTTCTTTGTTACTGTTCCAGACAAGATGCTGACATACAGAGACGACAGAGAGATGAAGAACAAAAAACACAGAAAGCATCAAGTCAAGCAAACAACAAACATAGTATAAATAATAAATACTATGTTTATTTGATTAAATATAAAGTCCATTAGTGATGCAAAAGCTGAGCCAATGAAGCTTTTGATAGTTTCTAATGTGATATTGATGAATTCATAACACAAAATTTTTTTTCAAATATTCTAAAACCAAAATGTCCTTCAATTCTGGAAAGACCCCCTCTTATAGGACTATTACTCTGACATAATCTAGTAAATAGAAAACAGTCTGTCTCACACTGTATTTGAGCTGGAGGTCTGAACGTGGCTTCATGGTCAAACGATGGTGGAGCTGAACTGTACCTGAGCACCGTGAACAATGACAGTGTGGCACATGAAAGCTTCAACTGCCTGTCGTTTGTAACAGTGTTTTTGACAGTGAGTGACACTTTGATTTTGCCACATCGGGAACAGAGTTACTGGCCTGAGGCCTTTGTCTCTGTGTCGCCGTGGCGGTGTGAGTCTTTGTGCGTGCGTTGTAGGGGGAAGGAAGTGGTGGAGGTGGGAGGCTCGACCGCAGCTTTGAAGGGGTCTCAGGTATCTGAGTGCCAGGCAGGCAGACAGGTAGCCCTCGGCCCAAGGTACCCCAGTGTGTGTGTGTGTGTGTGTTTTTTTTTGTGTGTTTTTTTCATGTAACGATACATGTAAGTTAACTGTGCCTCAGTATAATAGTAAAATATACTGGAAATACAGTATATTTTGCACAGTGAATCCTCTGACAAAACGCCTCAGTCAGGGCTTAGGACAGCTCTGTCTTAAGAGAGTATCACACAGGTTGTGTAAAGATTACACCGCTATTAAGGTGTGGACCTTGAAAAAAACACCAGAAAATGTTGAGGACATGACTCATTTAACACCAAAGTTTTCACTCTCCACTCACAGCAGGAGTCACCAACCTCTTTGTCACAGAGAGCTGCTTCATGGTGTCCTGAGTCATATGAAGGGCAACCAGTTTGCTAGACTCTCCTGAAATAGCAAACTCTCTGCAGCCCCTTTCCCACTGGCCAGAAAACCCGTTTAAACCAGCTAACAATCAGCATTTGGTGGCAGTGGGAGGGGCTCACCGACCCGAATCAACCTGGCAAGCGACCCGGGTTAAAATTAGCTTTAATGGGCTCGGCTCCGATCGGCTTGCAGTGGGAAAACCAGAACTGCGTCAACATGCTAATTTTTGTGATGACTTTGTGGGCACGAGCTTCGTAATTCTGCTAAAATCTCTTTTGGCAAGACTCTGAAAGAAAGACGGACTTTCTAAACCTGCTGCGTGTTGGTACAGTTCAAATGAAATCAACAGTGGTTGACTTGGCAATATTGGATAAAAGATGCAGGCAACAGGTGCGAGTTCATCGGCAAAGTGCACGTTTGTGGCAAAGGCCACGTATAAGGGATTTCTGGGAGAGGGATGCGAATGAGGAATTCACAGATGAACTATGGATTCGACATTTCAGTTTGACCCCCCCCCGCAACATTTAATCATCTGTGCGACGCGATGGCGACTCTTGTTGCACCAATATCCTCATGTCCTCAGGAGGCGGTGCCTACACAGCGAGTGGCGATTGGTCTAACTGGTCACGTGACTGCATATGTCAAGTCGTCTGCTGCGAAGAAGTGTGAAAAAAAAACTTTCCATTGCAATTTTGTGATATGTTTCTATATTGAAATGTCTGCAATACCTCCTGAAGAGATCAGAAAAGCTTTTCTGCAATTTTTTAAAAATTCATGTGTTTCCAGATTTTTATTGCGCTATTGGAAACCCAGCCAGTGCCAACTGCTGGAAGATTTTTAATTGTATTTAGAGCCATGAAACAAACCCACTACACACTCTTGCACGTTATGCACTCTTTTGAAAACCAGTTACTCCCTCCTGCGAGCGCAGTGGGAGGCCATAGATAACGTGATTGGCGACATTCCCAATGACAGAGCAGGGCATCGCTGGGCTTCCATTAAGATACACCACTGTGAAAATGTGCATTCATCTGTGTTCCTATCCATTAATGTTATGCATATATTAGGAGTAAATTCATCGGGATAAGCGGTGGGTGATATTTTTTCCAGGCAGGCGTCGTTTACCGCAGCATTAATAGGTCTGCCGCTGAAAACTAAAAACCTTTTTGCGAAGGATTTTTCAATTAGCTCGTATTTGCTTCCATTGAGGTGACGCATCCTGCTTGTTAAAGCAACATTTTGAAGAGGAGGGTGTTTTCTGTTTGATCTCGGCCTTGTCAGCCAGCTGACTGTTATCCAGAGCACATCACCAGAAAAAACATATATATACAGATAGATAGATAGATACATAGACACACATATACATAGCTTCATATCCTACTAAAATATCAACAATTGACTACACTGGAATAACCTCAAATTGTATAACCACGCATATGTTAGTTAAGAAATTCCAGTGGGTAATACGTTCAAAAAATAGTTTCATTTTTATGTGTCATAATTCAAATATTTAAACAGACGGCATCGTAGAGACACAGGGGATGAGCGGCTTTAAACTGTCAGTGGCCTTCAGCCCTGTTGGCAAGCTGTGAGTCTAGTGAGCCAGACAGGTGACAGGCCTTCCACACCCCTCGGCACAAATAAACCCCGAGGGATGCTGGAGGACACGTGTCATCAGTGCAACATATGGACAATTGCAGTCAGACGTTTAAACAGGCCCATGGTTGCATTGCTCTTTGTGTGGAGAGCGTCTCAGGAGGCAACATTCCTTCTTCCGCAACAATTCCCAAAGTAAAGATTATAAATCGTGGACATTAGAGGTTGTCTCACATATTCAAAATACAGTAAATGCACAGTTTGAATGGATATTCACAAGCAGACAAATAAAAATATTTGTAAAAAATTCTATGAAGTTAGAGCAGAAAGAAAGCGTTCAAAAAAACCAATGAAGTTGTGTTACTGTTAGTGTAATATCAAGTTTAGGGCTTTTCTCCAGGCAGTGCAGCAACGATCGTGATGCGTTTTCCTGACAGTTGCCAAACTGAGTGCGCACAGCGCACAGCCCAAGATTCCCCAGCTTTAAACTGCCCCCCATGCCAGTCGCGCACTGGGGAAGGCTGTCCTCTGCACCTCCACCACAGCGATTAAATGCAGTAGTGCAGTGAACGTCGGAGCCTCGGTCCTCTGGAGGGACTTCAAAGTTGCTGCCTTGCAGGATTATGTGCCGCTCTCCCTTTCTGCGCTCTACCTCGCATAAGCCCCACCCTTGTGCATTTGATCTGAAACAGCCGTAGCAAAGAAGGTTAATCATTTCTCTCCGAGTAAATCCAGCTAAGCAAATCCAACGTCCTGTGATGATTTTTCTCTTGAATCTGGTTTTAGGGAAACTCTGTTTTTTGACCAACTTAAAGGTAAATTTTCATCCGTCGAGTTTCAACCCTCACCTCCGCCAGCTTTTTCCCCCTTCTGCTCTTCTCTCCTCCTCCTCCTCCTCCTCCAGTATGTCACCCCCTCCCCCCCGCACCCCCGTCTCACTCCTGCCTCTCTGCCGCCGTGTTTGTTGCCATGAATGGGATTTAGTGTCACACACAGAGAGCCAAGGCGCCTTAAAGCTTGTTCTCACACACCCCTGTCCCTCCCCAACCACGCTACATGCGTGTGTTTGCGTGCGCTGTGTCAGGTAGGTTAATGCGGCCCTGTCATCAAAAGCCTTATCGCAGCTGGACAGGATTCAGCGCTCCACCTTAATGTCAACACAGAAGTATGCACACACTTAAAATCCCACGACTTATTTCTTGGCAGCTCATTAACGGTTTCTGGGCTCGTTGAAGTCACGACAAACACCCTTCCCCTTCCTAAAAAAAAAAAAAAAAAAAAAACTTTATTTGGTTACTTGTCAGACATATCTGTGTATGTCCACATACTGCATAAACACTTGGGGAAACGGATGCTCCAAAATATTTTCAGCCCCATGACTGAGTTGTTCTTGTGCTTTTGCCTCAAACGCTGTGTTGACTTTGCTCGCACAGATCAGAGCGACTTGGGATTCATTGCTTAATATGTTGTGCTGAAGATGGAGCGCATTATTTATCACTCAATGTTTTACTTAAAGCACATGTTGCCCTATTTGCATCAATATATGATGCTGCAGGGTTTGTTTTTTTTTTTTTGTATTTTTTCCAAACTATTAAATGTAAAAGTAACTGCCCACAGTATCTGCTGCTTCAGAAGAAAGTCAATGAAGGCAAATATTCTTTTCCACTTAAGTCTTTTTAAAACATATAAAACATGCAACTACTACTCCTACTACAACTATTAAGGATAATATTAGAATAATAAATAAATATTGCAGTCCTGGATCTGCTTTTGCAAACTTTTTGCACAATAATACTTTAGTTAAAAATAAATAAATAAATAAATAAATAAACAACTACAATATAATACTGTTTATTTCAGGCGTGTACTAGCAATACCTGCAGTAGCACTGTGTTGTGTTCCTACCTCTGCCAAGTCCCACAACCCCTCCAGAAAACACCTTAAATCTTACTTTACTGAATCCTTTTACTGAATTCTTAGAAAATCCACTCTAGTACGTTTGAGTCATCCTGCTGACAGATAAAAAAAAAAAAAAAAAAAAATGAACAAGCTGCATTAAAAATGGAAGGCCTGAAAACAGAACCTCCTTGGCAATTGCAAAAGTGGAATTAAAAGCTATTCATAGCATGTCAAAATAGACAGAAGATTGGCTTACTGTTCAAACTATTGAAGTTGATCCAGGTAGGCCTCAGAGGTGCTGCCGGCCCAGTTTGCATAACAGCTTCAGCATCTTATCTGTGCACTAATGGCAAAAAAGTTGGACAATGCGACTTCCAGACTAAAATGATGGAAAATGTAAAAAGTTCACTTCATTTCATTTCTCTTGGCCCAATAATGTCAAAATATTAACAGCATGATGAAGAGAGCTGTTCAAAGATAAATTGTTAGGATCACTTGTGTTTGTGAATTTTGATTTTAATTCATCCAAAAGCCAAATATCTCTGACTTTTTGTGAGCAGTGCGTGTTCATAGACAATTGGCATTATCTGTTAAACAACTTCTTACGCAAGTCCATCATCTTCAATAAAAGGGCAAAACCGTGCGCACAGACACGCACAAACACTCTCAGACGCGGAGACGCACACGGAGTTTATCTGTGAGGTCAAACCTATTATTAACCCCAGGGGTCTGAGTATTAAACGCTTCCTCCCGTTGGACAAAAGATCCTTCTGAAGGGAATAACAATCACAGGATGGTTGAGGAGGAAGCCCGATAGCTTATTAAAGGTGGAGAACACCACATGAAAAGATAAATAAGCTGTGGCCGCCTCCCACCCCCCTCCGCCCGGCAACCTGCGCGCACCCCGAGGCTCCCAGCTTCACAGTATCAGGTTTGGTCTGATCCAGAAGTTCGCACCATTTCTATTGTCTGAGGCTTTTTATGTGTCATATTAGTTACAGGGTGGGCGAAGTTGACGGAAAAAGGTCCAGCCCAGGAGAGAAGAGGGAGGATGGAGAGACCGAGGGAAGGAGAGCAGGAGGAAGAAATCAGCGGCAGCTGCGTTAACATCGGAGATGTTTCCATTGAGGTTGGTGGGACTGAAGCCTTTAATGACTCATACACACTGGTGGTGACAAAACCAACAGCCCAGAGGGAAATTCATGAGACACTGGACTGAGTCACGTGAAAACTGGTCAGTGGTTAACTCGTCATTTTATTGTTTAGCGACCAATTGTGGAAATTAGAATAGTATCCAGATAGAAGCGTGCACACCTGAAACAAGGTTTTAAGCAAACAAGCATGGTCAGTTGATCAGCCATTCAATTTATTTTCAAAACCTTCTGATAGTAAATTATTGTTAAAATTACAGGTTGAACATTTAGCTCCAAAGATTTAGTCGAAGACAAAATAATGGTAAATTATTTACCTGTCCAAACACATTTGCACAAATGAAAAGACAACTGTTCCTTTGCACATATCCAAGCTTTGAGTGCTCCGACATCTCTAATTAAACTGCTGGGAAACTTTTGAAAAAGGACTCGGAGCGTTCGCAGGAAGCCTTGATGAACTGCATTTCTCTCGCACACGAACAAGGACAGACTTGACAGCTCTAACAGTCGACCTTGGGCCCCCGACAATTCCAAGTTGCAGATCTTCCATTCAAGCTCTGCAGTTACAGTGAGCATCAAGGTGACGCACACTGCCATCCAGCTGCTTTTCTAAACACCCGGGGAGGTGGGGGAGGGGGTGACCTTGTACATCAGCCAGGATTCTCTGCCTCAGAGGCGGAAGCTAAAATCCTGTTTAGTCAGTTTGCTCATGTGTGCAGACTTCAAAAGCAAAATAAATTTGGTTAGCATTGTCCATCTGTTTGTCCTCACCTCATCCCGGCTCAACAACATAACGTCCTCATCAGCATACAGATGATGGAGATTATTGTAAAGTAGTGCACATCTGGCCCTCTGGCAAGAGCAGGATTGGCTGATTTCAAGGTGCAAGCATTGTGGACTGCTTGGCATTAGTGCTGTCAATCAATCGATTAGAAATTTTTAGCCGAGTTAATCACAGATTCAGTTCTGATTAATCACGATTAATCACAATTTATGATACAGTAATTAAAGACCTTTGATAAACTATTCTTGTTTTGAAAGAGATTATTTAGTTCTGTAAACACCAGAGTCACAGGGAGTATTTGACAAAACAGAGTGCAGACACATTTGACACAATCCTACGAAACTACTACGAATACTGCCATTGAAAAAGTAGCAAGTCGGATTGGAAGTTGGAAGTCATTAATAATTTAATATTTTTTTGGTTCGTCAATAACTTTTGACCTGAGTGTTGTTGAGTCTATGGGAAATAGATCAGCCCACTCTTGCCGCAATTTGTGAAATGTGTGTACGTGACCATAAAAATGGAATTTTCTTCATGGAAAACATTTTCAGCATTGTTTTCTTCAGCAGAGAAAAGATGATTTTAGAAAAATGTTTTTCTAAAAAAAAAAAAATCTTTATTTATTTATATATATATAAAAAAAATCATCAATTTTGTTTTCATGATGGACAACATTTGTACCTCCCAGTCAATAGATGTCACTGACATTCTTGCTTCACTACTCCACTCCACTGGCTGTCAGTTTGACACTAACTATTCAAGTGTCATCAGAGTTGGAACAGCCACAACTGTTTTGCTAAGGGGTCCTTGAGAAATTCATGTGATTTGTCCCACCGTTGAATTTCATGATATTGTTACACTTTAACAGTCACAATGTCAAATATGCCAGAACTAAGCAACCATTATGTTTAGCTGTCCAAGAGAGAAGCGTTGACCTTGGGATGATGTTTCAGCCCTTTTTTGTCTTTACTCTTCAGAAATACTGAGTCAGTTACAGCCCTTCCTCCATAATTGGTCCAACAGTATCTGAGACAGACAGTAAAATGAAGTCTTCTGTGACCCACCCACTTCTCCAGCTTACCTGGCAACTCTTCAGCCTGACTGATTTTTACAAAATGATCACAATACTTCATCTTTCTAAACTGTCTTTAATTGTGTTGTTGGTGGGAAATGAAATTTCCAGTAAATGCGTCATTTCAGTACAGTGCAGTTTTGAATACCTAAAGCATTGCGTCCTATTTGTGATGATAACATTTCACTTTAAGAATGTTCGAGTTTGGTCTTCTGCTACGAAAACCTTACAAATAAAACCATGTTCAATTATAGATTGGTTTTAACCGTTTGATGCTGGCATGCTTCCTGTCTCCCAAGGTGCTCTCGGGTTTCATAGCAGGTCAGGATGGCATGAGAATGACCTGGCAGGAGAGGAGAGGGTCAGGGGTCACAAGGTCAGGACTAGGCTCAGGTACAGGAGTCTTGTTTCACATAAGGAGACAGGAGAAGGGTCTTGTCACTCACTGTCACTAGATCACAGCACTGAACCATAACCTTCACCTCTCGGACAAATCTTTCAGTGCTGCAGCCTGCCCCTCCGAGGACCAGAGAAAGACCTGGAAGCTGATTATAGATCAATATTAAGTTTCTGACCTTCGGATGACAGAGACTCAAAATCCAATGTGCTATTTAAATCTAATGAAGGTTTTAGAAAGGTTTTTGCGGCTAAGAAAGGAGAAGGTGTCTTGAAGAAGGTTTATCGAGACAACATCATGTCAAATAAGATTCATTTGAACGTCTTTTGAATTTAAATCTAAACTTTTATCTTTCGCAAAAATATGTAAAAGTATGTCAACATTATATTTTGCAAAAGGTCAATGTCTCAAGTCAATGGTATATTTTAATATCATATAAATCATCCAGTTTGACAGCTATAAAAGATTGTGCACTTTTATTCAAATTCTCTGTCTCCCCCTAGTGCTAAAATGGATCTGACTGATACTTGGTTCAGTTTTGTTTTGTTTTTTTATTCAAACCTGCATTCTAGTGTACCTTTTTCATATTTTATAATTGATTTAAAAAAATTCTAAACACCAGAAAATCAACATAAGTCACCCGATGAAAAATGAACCAACATAAAAAAAAAAACCAAATGACAATTTGGTCGCAAAAAAACCCAGTTTTCACTGTTTTTTATAGAGGGTAAATAACTTGTGGTTTGTTCCAACTTGTCAAAGTCTTTAAGCTGAGAACACACACACACACACAAGAACACACACACAAGTACACACACACACACACACAGATTCATGATTCCTTGGGATTCAACAGCTTAGCATGAAAGCAAAGGTGAAACTGAATCTGTAAATTGCAGAGCAGGGGAAAGCAAAGAGAGAGAGAGAGAGAGAGAGAGAGAGAGAGAGGGATAGACACAGAGCTGTTATCAGAGCAGGGGTGTGTGTAACCCCATCTCCCCGCTAAAGTTTCCTGATCAAGTCACCTGACCACAGCCCCGGGGTGTGATTGGCTGATTGGCTCTTGCAGCCAGGTAATGATGTAAGGTGAGTGTGTGGGAACGGGCGGCGAGGACGATAAACCTGTGTGTGTGTGTGTGTGTGTGTGTGTGTGTGTGTGTGTGTGGGAACAAGGAAGGCTGATAACAGCTTTTTCCCACTGCTGCCATGTGACCCGATCACCTGCCTGCCTGCCCAACACTGGTTATCACCAAATCCATCACAGCAGGAGGTCTCTGCATGGACGTCTGGCTGTGTGATTGTGTGCGTGGAAGTGTCTATCTGTCTACAAACGTGTGCACTAACGGTGCACCCTTCTGCATATATGTGTAAAGTCTATCTTTTGTGTGCGAGTAACCCGGAGTTTGTGATGAAGGAGAGTTTTGCAACCAGGAAGTAGAAATCATGGTTCAACAAACATCATGACACAATCCTGCAGTACTTTGCTCTTTTGTCAGGGTTGAGCTTCTGGCTAGGTAAAGTCGGGTGTGTGTGTGTGTGTGTGTGTGTGTGTGTGTGTGTGTGTGTTGTTCTGCAGAAACCGCTTCCTCCAACAATGCAAACGTTTACTGGCTGGGTCAATTGTTTCCTGGAAAATGCCCAGAGGAGTAGATGGGTGTCGCTGCTTGTATCCTTTACTCAGCTGTTTTTTTTTGATGAAGCGGAGGCTCGTCCAAGCTGTGCGCTGTCCAAATCCATCCGTCCCAAAGACAGCAGGGGAAAATTAAACACGGCCCTGGAAAACAGTGGAGGTTGCTGAGATTTTACATTTAAGCTGTTGCTCGTCCATCTTGCCGACATAACATCTCAAGCGGTTTTAGCTGGTCTTTGTATCGAGTAACCAATTAAAAATCACCTGCGGTCCTGACCAATCAATGAGCCGGATTTTCTTCTTCGCGCTTTATTTCCCTACCTGTTCAGTGCTCCTAATACATTCATACCTCAGAGCTCCTAATCCTTAATACTTCCACCAAAAAGCTGTAGTAAGTAGGGGAAGGAGCAGGACTGGTACCAGATGGAGGTTATGTATTTTACACGTGGGGTCTAATATTTTGGTAACTTCTGCTGCTTCTCATTTTTTAGAGATCCAGTAATCTGAGTTATTCTTTGATAATATAGTGATCTCCTGGTGCTTCTGGTTAATTCCCACTTGAGAGATTATTTTGTTCTCGTGCTTCATTTTAGTTCGGAATTCCTCCTGTGTTTAAAGTGGCTCTACACCGACGGTTTTGTGCTGACATAATTGTCTTTTCCCGGGCTACTGACCTCACACACGACTGATACTCATACTCACACACCATGTACTTGCATTTCCTTTGATTGGTGTGTTTACTTCAATATATTTCTTCATTAGTTGGCACTGCGTCTCTCCCTCTTTGCCATCTCCTTCAAGTCGGGACATGGCGAAGTGTGACTTTGTCTCAGCGGTTTGGCTCCTACCTATTTGAACCAAGTGTTTCCAATGTGAAAGCACTCTAACACACACACACACACACACAGGCTGGGGTAAAAACAATAACAGCTTCAGGGCATCCCCCACCACAACCATCAGTACCATCCAACAATGTTCCCGTCCTCTTTGGCCAAAACCTTAATTGATTTTGGCCTGTGTGTGGGTTAGGGGTGTCTGTGACAAGGAGAGAGGGAGTGACAGTTTGTGGGAATAGATTTTCTGGGAAGTAGGAGCCCCCAACACACACACACACACACACACACAGGCAATCTTCCCCCCTCATGCTGGAAGAAACTGGCTGGTTCTCAGACACCTGGTCATTACCATTGCTAATTAGGAACCATTAACCAGGTCTCCATGTATGTGTGTACGTGCACGCTCAAGCAAATATGTGTGTGAGTGTCTGAGCAAGTGTGAGGCCGAGACAAAGCAGAGGACAAGTGCTGTGTTTTTTTTTTTTTATGTATAAAAGCGTTTTTAGAAGGAAATAAATGGCAGCAGCTCACTTTAATCATTATTTTGCTAATTATCATATGGAGAAGTAAAAAAAAAGTTTTAGAAAAATCTGCTTTCCTGCTGTTGTACCATTGTGACTAAAGTTTTAGAATATCAATCATGCTTGCGTTCAAAAGCGCATGATTTGTCAATGTGTCAAAGTAAGACTGTTTAATTGGTCAGGTGATGGTCATAAAACTAGGATGCATTGTCATGGATTGGAATGAAGAGGTACGTTTTCCATTTAAAACGTTTCATTTAGTTGCTATAATCATAATCTTGTTCAGAGCTTTTTAATGATGAAAAATGAATTGTGTTATTGTTTTATTTTATTTTAATTTGCATTATTTTCTTTGCTTTATTGTTTTATTGTCCTTTTTTCCCAAGAGCCCAAGTATTAATTGAGGTCATTTTAGTTGCATTAATGTGAATTTCTGATGGCTGAATCACCAGCTGGTGGCTGCTGGTTAAAGAGGTCACATAGCTGCACACGGTGCCGCTCTCCTGCACATTTCTCATGACAGACAGATTAACACACAGTAGCTGTGTGTGATGATAATGAGGGTGATGCATCAGTGAGCTGTGTCATCCAAGGGTACCGAGGGAGGGTTGGGGGGGGGGTTAAAATCAGCGCACGCACTCATGCACACACCCTCGCAGTGTGCCCTGCGCATTCCTCCAGTCCTGACTGAGGCAGCGCTCGTCTCACTCCCTTAACCAGAAACAATATCAAAGCACAAAAACACAGCAGTCAGGGAAACAACAACTGATCACAGTATTCAGGCCCACTCTGCATTATAGAGGATGTTTGTGGCTGTTATAGTGAATTGAAATTGTAAATTGAAAAGTTTGATGAACTCGGCTGAGAAAGACGCCTGCCTCGTAGCTATGAGACACTGCAACAGGTCAGATGTAGAGTGGTGGAAAAAAGTTTTTGGACACCTCGTGCATGGTTTCTTTCTTTCTTTTTTGACTTACTGCGTTGCACTAAAAATCAGTCACAAGTCTCCAAGTGCAGTTTATTTTTATTGCAGTCACCAACATTTAACCCACATGCCGCATATGTACTGCACACGCACTGTTCCAGCTCAGAATTGGGCGTTTCAGCAAGATGACATCCCTGGCAAAACATCCAGACTAACAAAGACTAGCAATTAAAATGAACAACATAGTAATTTCTATTTGTTTGTGTACATATGATGCGGCTAAACCAGTTGAAACATTCAAAAATGTCTATGGCAAGGACTCTTGATTGAGTAAACTTTTTAGGGTGTCCAAAAAAATATTTTTTCCCACTGCTTTACATGCACACTAGACGTCAGGGACAATTTCACAGGCCAAGACTAGACCTTTTTTTGACAGGGTTGTGGAAAAGTGTGAAAAATACTATGAAAAATACCCTGGCGGAGAAAAGATCTGAGAACAGGAGCTTCACTGGCAAACAGGAGCAACCCGGGTGCAAGGGCAAGAAAATCAAATTCAAGCGCAGGAAATCCGTGCAGAGAGAGTGCAGACACACGCAGATATAGTTGACATGAATATGCAGCAGGTTGCACCAAATGATGTCAGGAGATACAGTGGCTTCCACATAAACTCAAACATGGATATCAAATAAAACAGCCGCTCGTCTTTTTTTTTTTTTTTTTTAGTTACTATGAAGAAAAGTTGAACTCTGCCACTGTAAGTTTACGCGTGGACTCGCAAACACAAACACACACGCACACACACAGGGTGAGGCAGACAGGGCTGCCTGTTGTGCTTGATAACCCTGACCAGCCCTCTTTTGTCAAGTACAGGAAATTCCTGATGGCTGTAAACAGTTGTTTATAAGGCTCAGCGCTAATTCACACAAAGCCGCCTATGCATTAACTCTCAGCATGCGCGCGCTCACACTCGTACACACAAGCATCCCACAAAGGACGCTTCACCGACACCCCGCTGCTCGCTCCGTGTGTGTGTGAGTGTGTGTGTCTGAGTGTGTGCGCAGTCACGTTGTTAACAGCTTCAGTCGTTACATCGCACCTCTTGCAAAGTGAGGCTAATGTGAACCCAAACATCCACGCACACACACTGGAACGAGTCCAAGTAGTTGGTGTGTTGGCTGGTGTGACAAACTGTGAATCATTCAGCTTTAACACATTCAGCATGGATGTAAGCTTTTGCTTCAAAACAGCAGAAAATAAGAGCGGCAAAAAAAAAAAAATCAGGCAGGTAAACATTTGAACCCGATGAACCGTTTTACGTAATCTATCAACTTTTATTTCATCTTGTAATTCAAATAAGGTTAGAACTGAATGGGAGATATTCTAAGTATCCGTATTCAAGTAAAACTTTTCTGTTTTGCATATAAAGCGTTCGGTCCGACTTAAATGGAAGGGAAATCAAAGATAAATCAATTCCCTGCAGACGGCCTTCATATTCAGGTCTATATGATATCATTAATATTCAAGGTGTCATTAGGTGTGGAGCAGCGACATCATTAACCCATTAGCGTAGAATTAAGACCATAGTGGGGATTGGAAAGAGACGGCTAATGGGAGAGATGCAGATCAGAGCCAAACAAAGGCTCACAACATGTTCGGATGAAAACATGTTGGGAACAAGGCAGAGGTTCAATCATCTGCTCTGGGTTGTTAACAGAATATTTCAAAAGCAGCCTCGCAACTCAATATTCAATATTCATTATGACTAACTCTTTCAAAACGAACTGGGAATATTGCGCACTTTGTGTGAGGCCAACGGAAGGCCAGGTGGAGCCAGCAAGATGTGCAGCCCATTAAATCATTTATGAAAAACTGTAACCTGGTTAGCGACTCGTCTGTGGGTGACAAGAAGAAAGCTTATTCATTTTATTCAATCAAAGGTTGGCTGGCTCGTTTTTGGGAGAGAAAAAAGAGGGAGGAATAACAGGTTAGAAAATCTTCTTTTATCCCATTATTACTGCACCATTTTCGTTTCTGTAATGTTCAATTAGTTGCACACACACACACAAACTGGACAGAGTGGGAGCTGAAGCTCTGCTGCTTTCCATTTGAAGTAAAGGTGACATTTATCACAACATTTTGCTTTACTTTCTCAGGCCATTTTACCATCTCACTTTCTACTTTCTCTTTCCTTCTGCACTGCACACCTGAAGAAAACTAAAAAAAAAAAAAAACTTTTCCATCGTAAAAACATTGAAATTCTTGTAGACAAATTCTACAAGAATTTAAATGCAGCCCGTTTTCCTCAGGCCGTCCTCTCGTTCGACACTGAACGTCGACGAGAGCGTCGAATCATATTACAGCAGATAAAACCCATTCGGCACATCCAAGGCATGTGGGAGCCAGATTACCAAATGTTCCACACTACATTAGTCCCATATTACATTAAAATCACGGCACTTTGGGTCTCATTTCAAAACATACCCAGAAATTAAAGCATTAATTACTGTAATGATGGTAATCTGAGGGAATGTGACACCACGTTAGAGCATGACAGATTTAGCGTATTTCTGAACAGAGCTAATTTAAAAATGGTTTTAATTCTTGCCGAGGTTCGAAGCGAGTCTATGAACCCCGGAGGATTGTTTGACACTCTGCCATGTTGACTAAATGACACACCAAGTTCTCTCCGCTCATTTTAAATCTGGGCTGGTCCAGCAGAAGTCGTAGCATGATGGCCTTTTAAAGACGTGTCTAATTTCCAGTGGCTGAGTTTTGGTTCAACCAGAATCAGAATCAGAAAAAAGCTTTATTGCAAAGTATGATTTCACACATACGGGGAATTTGTTCTGCTAACGTTGGTGCATGACAAATCTTTCGAAAAACAAACTACTCAACATCCCTGCTTGTAGTGAATCTGCCGGGGCCAGGAGGGGATAATTGCTGATACGATTGAAAACAACTACTCAAAGCAAAGGACACAAGGAACGTGATTGTTTCAAGTGCACTAACGCTATCCTAGACTGAGATCCTTCTGTCTAAAAGCAAACCAATGGATTCAAAGTGAACAAATCTGTTTTGTTTTGTTTTTTTTGTTGTCGTTGTTGTCACTTGAGCCAGGTAGCAACAGCTCAGGGTTTGCAGTTGCTGAGTTCTAGTTCTGAAGTTGCTTCATTTCTTCCAGTGTTTTTTTATTTTATAGGTGGGCTTGCCATACTTGGGTTTTGCTTTTTTACAACTAAAAAGGGTGTGCAATTTCCAGAAAGTTGAATGTCAGCAGAAAAATACAATAGGATCCAATACAATACCATACCATACCATACCATACCATACCATACGACCATATACGATACGATGCGATACGATACGATACGATACGATACAATAGGATGCGATACAATACCAGACCATACCATACCATACCATACCATACCATACCATACGACCATATACGATACGATGCGATACGATACGATACGATACGATACAATATGATACGATACGTTATGATACGATACGATACAACGTGATAGGACACAATACAGCACGACAAAACTGAATTATCAGTCATGACACTTTAAATTTGTTTTGCGTCCACAGACAGCTCTACTCATGGTGACACGAAATCCAAACAACAGGAGAATATGACAGTGACAGTGTAGAATGTTAACATGTTAACACATAAAGTGTATGCAGGACCACAGCTAACCACTGAAAAGAAACCTACTTGTGTTTATCAGCTTTGTTGCCAGAATAATGTGGCATACATGGCAGGACCAGAGCAAAAGAAGGGTGAATGCTTCATCAAGACTTGCGCTTATTGCATGAAGTCAATGTAATTTTTTTCAGTTTTGTAAGATCTGCTGTGTTTTATACACATACACGCAGATGCTTGCGAGAATATGACTGTTTTCTGACGTCATATTGTCGTCCCAGTAACTGGGTTGATTTTCAAAGAATTTAAAGTAGTTTAGTGAATTCAAGACCAATGTTAATCATAGTTTTCTTTCATGAAAAGAAGAGCATGGTGGTGGACGAAAAATCCACACGTCGTAATGTTCTCAATAATCAAAATTAGTTGGGCTACACTTTTAGCATGAAGCATAAAGTGTGTTTCTTCTTAGTCAAATTTCACAAGCCTGCGTGGGGACAGTGATTTTTTCTTCCAAGATAAGAACGCAGTTCGTCTTCTCCGTGGGTCCAGACCCAACGGTTTATCCAGAGGGTGGATGAAAATCACCGCAGGAGCCTCCATCCAACGATGCCGTTGTCTTGACGCTGAGGGAAAAGCCCCCGGAGGCTGTAAACTGACTCGACTTGGCAAACGGTGGCCCCGTTCGCTGGGAGGCTTGGAGGCGGCGGGGTGGTGCGAGCCAGGGATCACACATGTTGGTTAAAAGGATTGATTGGAAAAGGTTCCTCGTTTCATTCAGGCCATGTGAACAGTGGCAGACTGTGTGGCAGCCGAGTCAAGTCTCGGCGTGCGCGTGAACGCTTGTGTGTGTGTGTGTGTGTGTGTGTGTGTGTGTGTGTGTGTGTGTGTGTGTGTAATTCTGAACCAGAAGTAGCACCAATTCGCTAAGTAGTCCAGTTGGAGTGACAGGATGACTAAATGGTCCAAAACGAACAAACAAAGATCCATATGCCCATACTGTGCATATGCCAGCTCGCTCTCTCTCTCTCTCTCCCTCTCTCACCAAATCTCTCTCGCCCTCTCTCTATCTCTCCTCCTCAGCGGGCCAAGTCAAATCTTGTTGCTAGGTTTTTACATGCTGGCAACGCTCCAAGCCACTCATGCACTGGAGTGGACTGTTGGACACCCTTGCACGCACACACACACACACACACACACACAGCCATCATATTTATCATGCAAAGCAAAGTGAAAGCTCCCATTGATAGCCGAGCCGGGGTGAGACAGGCAAAATGAGGCGGGATGAGAGGGGAGGGAGACGTTTCTCTCGCCTTAACAACCATCATCTTTAATCACCACTTCTAATTTCTTCTCCCGCTCGCTGTCATCGGGCTCCAGTTCCACCTCCCCTTGTCCGCGCTATTAGCATTTTTTGGAAAAGCGAAATTAAATTTTGGGTGTAAACCGATAAAAAAAAAAAAAAAAAAAAAAGGCCGGGGGTTGGAGGGACCTTCTAGCACTCATTGCTGGAAGGATCGGAATCACATCGCATTCCTGATAACGTGGAGGCATTTTTTCTATTCCTTTTTTTTTTTTAAACTGATATTGGTTTTATTTGTTTTGTCAGCCGACAGTGATTTAGGCTGTTTCCAGCTTTTTAGCGAGGGTGTTCAGTCTCGACAAATCCAGCATCTTTTCGGTCACTGCAGACCAATTTTTAGCCAACTGGTCGCACCAAGCTAGCGAACCAAGCACCACCCGCCTTCATGCAGCCAGTGATCGATGGCCTCTGAGCGTTGGGCTGCACCGAGACGCCAGAGTGAAATCTCTGAGCAGCTCACGGTGGAAAGATGGGTGCACACAAGTGTGTGTGGTGGCAATATCAGCTTTACATGGCGCTGACATGGAAGAAAAGAACAGGATCACAGAGGAGGATAATGCTGAGTCATTCCTGTTGGTAACATGTCCCATGGTTCCAACCTGCTGTTTATTATGCCAATTTTATGGGAATCTTTAAATACAGATTTGACTGGAAATGTTGCCAACTTGATAAAGGTTCTGTGAATAAGAGCAGCGGAAAAAACTGAAGTGTGGAAATGATGTTTGGAAACCGGTCAACTGAAATGTTCTGACGGCGTCTTCACTTCCTGGTTAGTGTTTTAATTTATGAATCAAAGCTGCATGTGCTTGATTGAAGGAACACGTATATTAATCAGCCACTAAACAGGCCGACAATGTGTCTAATACCTCCTCCCTCTCAACCTATTCTTTCTCCACCTTCCTATTTGCGAGTCAACTCAAATCACAATACATGAAAGAAAGGTAAAGCCAACCGCTTTGAAGCAAAAGGCAAATATTTGTTCGCGTTTGTAGGCGTTGCGTTGCATGTGTGTGCATTTTGGGTTGGGAATGAATAAATGTTTAATCTCATGTTCTGCAACCTATCCTTCATGAGGTTAGAAGAAACCAAAAACATGATCACAAATTAAAACAAGCAACATCGGTTGAGCTGTAAACAGCGGACGCCCACTCATTAGCCAAAGTACACCAAGGACAAGTTCTCTCCGCTCACTTGTCAACAAAAGCAAAACCCTGATATCAGACATCTTGTCTGTGTTGCTTAACCACATCAAGTTTAGGATTTCATGTCTATTAAACAGCCTTATCATACAAATATACTAAAGCCAAAACTACATTAGGTACAATGTTCAATTGCTTAGCAACACATAGAGATAATCAGTCGATGACATGGTCGAAACTTATTTCCGGTGCACTTTGGCAGGTGAATGTGGTGAAGACAATTTGCTGAAGTTCAAGCTGTTACTTAGAATGGGGAAGAATTGGGAATTAATTGACTTTTAATGTGGCATTATTGTTGGTTGTTGATGAACTGGGATTTTCACACACAACCATCCCTGTGGTTTATAGAAAATGGTCTTAAAAGGACAAAACAGTTTACTTGTACTATCAGTAAGGTGTAACTAATAAAGTGGGCAGTGAGTCAGCAAGAGAACAGAAAGTTCTTTTCAAGTTATTTTCAGTTTCATACCTTATATGTGTCCATTCCCCTCCCATGTCCCTTATATCTGTATCAAGATGCAAGATCCCAGACCCAAGTTTAGCACAAAATGTTTTTTGTCTTCAGGTTAATAGAGTGCAGAGATATTTTTCCACTGACCTGCCCCTTTTTTTTTTTATCAGGTTTATGAGGTTGTTATCAGACTGGGTCAAGTGATATTGAGTGAAGGCAGAGTTTTAAATGTGTAATTAAATACAAAACACATTTTAAAACTTTAAGTATGTTTGTTAATTGCTCATAATGCAAACTGCCCGTGTAATTTGCATTCAAATAATACAAATACCAGAGGGTCGAAAGGTCAAGAAAAGAAAAATTACAACTCCGCCAAAATAAGGAGGTAAAACGCCAAGATAGTTCTCGACCGCGCGGCCCTGCACAGCGTCATTGCTGAGCACAGACTGCCATCTAGTGTTTTTAACGAGAACAACAACGAGGATAACAGACTCAACATGTTTTAACCAGTACGTTTTTCAACACTGAAAATGGAAATTTTGTCACGTTGACTATGTTGCATACTAATACAATAAAATACACAGTATTGTCACAAAGAAAACAAAGTACTTTTACTCTAGCTGGGATTGATGATATTATGGATGAAAAATTACAACCATGTGCATAAAGTTGAACAAATATAAAGCAACTAATAGATTCGGTGTTCCAGAGCGAGACATGAACATCACCTAGACTCTAGAGGATCAACTGCTGCAGGTCAAAGACCTGTTTAAGAATCTATTCTGGACTCAGACATGTAGTAACTGAGCCACACACAGAGACTTCAATGGAATCTTTAAACCTGCCCCTTTTCCTTTGCGAACTTGCTTTGTCTCGTGCGCTGTTTGACGGCGTGCTGCCTCTCCGGCAGGCCGCCATATGGGGGCAGAGAGAAGGACAGAGAGAAAAGAGCAGCACAGGGGGAAGCAGGGAAGGAAAATGTTTGGTCTGTGCCTAATACAGGCTGGAGATAAACATGGTGGTTTACCTGCCGCCCCAGACACACCTGACTCCACATGTAGCCAGAGAGAAAGGAGCAGATACACCACAGCACCGTTGCTGTTACCTGCTTATTTCCTTCTGAAGTAAATAGAACCTTGTTACATAAATTAACTGAATTTTCAAGAAAAGAAAAAAAAAACATCATTTGTTTTTTAATGGGAAAAAAAATACTTTAATCAATCCAAAACACACTAAAAACAATGTCCTATAGTAGCTTAGCTTGAGACTGACTTATTCCAAGCAACATGTCCAAAAATCAGAAGGGAAAAAATACCCATCACGCTGAAGTATGTTGATGTTGATGAAGAATATTTTGTTTTGGTTACTTACTGTCCTTTGTTGTGTGTCTGTGTCACAGCTACTCATTGTTTGTCAGTGTGTGTGTGTCTGTGTCAGGTGAAGCACTGAGGACTACACACTGAAGATGGTTTTGTGGGGAGCAACAATCAAACAACTGACTCCCAGCACGAGGCGCTAAAGTCCCGCAGTACCACATGACCCACGGCCCAGGGTTTGGGGACCACTGCTCTAGAGTTAGTAATGAAATACTGGGAGTGAACTGACTAAAGGCTGTTATCAAGTAGCACCAGTGGGTTCAGACTAATCGTCTAGTGTGAATGATCATCTTACAGGCAATATCTGCAGACCAGGTTGACCTGGTTTGTTATGCAGTTTGACCCTGTTGTCTGATGATGGTCGGGTTGCGTTCCGTATGCCGATCTGTCCCAGAGATATTAACAACAGGTCTGCCCATTCAAAAGAAAATGCTTCTGTTGGCCAGACACAGAACTACCTTCCAATAGTTGGCGTCAATAACAAGGCAACCATTTCCAAAACCCTTTTACATCTCTTTTTGTGATAGTATTGTTATATCTTCAGGATAAATTCACACACACACACACACACACACACACACACACACACACACACACACACAGATATATACCTATGCATACACAGCGTGATCAGTAGCCTATGACAATATCAGGCCTTACTTGAGGCCGTGCAGATAAGAGAAGTTGTGAAACAAACTGTGCAAATCTTTCCACTTCAACTCAAACTCACTCTCATATCAAAGCTGCAGAGCGATAACGTCTGTCTCCCTCTCTCCGGCTTTCTCTCTCTCTCTCTCACACACACACACACACACACACACACACACACACACACATGGTTTTAGATAGACATGGTAACTATGTTGGTGGTCTGTCCCCCACTTGTCTGCCTCTCTACCTCAGATTAGTCTACTGACTGACTGGTATGTGTGTCTCAATTCCCAGACATCGTGGGGTCAGACTTTGGCAGTAGCAGGTGAGGCCAAAAGGACAAAAAAAATTACAATTTAAAAATGAAAAAAAAATCAAGTATACACACAATAACTTGCTTTGGCAAAATGTAATATAAGAATTTCTCAAAATGAATTGATAAATTAAAGAAGCTTTTGCGTAAATGTTTCAACAAAAAAGGTGACAATTTAAGTTTAGTTTGCCCATTTGTTTTATACACTCATTGCTGTGTATAATTTACGAAACATAAACACATTCCCAACCGAAAAGGAACTTTTTGGCAGAAATGAACTTATCGGCTGAAAAAAATTCCTTTTCTGTTACTAATAATTATTGTTGCATTTCATATTGTATTGTTTATGGCATTTTTTTAAATGATATAATCATCTTCATTCTGACGTTTTTAATAAAAATAAATCAATGGAAGTTAGCAGATAAATGCATTTCTACAAGACAGCACGTGTGTCTGAAACTTCAATAAAACGTGGACTGAAAAGGAAAAGTGCACAGTGCTCCATTTCACACTTAGTTAACTGCAATTTGCAAGTGTTTCTTCAGATCTAACAAACATCTGCTAATGATGAGATATTACATTATCCAACAGTTCCATAAACTTGGTCTACCTCCTTTCTTCGACAGGCGCAGCGGAACAACGCTTTTTCGAGTTGGCCATGCGCGAGTGTGTGTGGCTGCAGGTGTGCCGTGTGCGTGCGTGTGGGACATTCTCTCCTGGTGCTGGAGCAGAACAAACATGGATTAGAGCTCCAACCACCATGCAGGTACGGACAGCTCCCCGCGTTGGTCTAGCACGCTCACACGCCCACGCATGCACGCTCGCGCTCTCAGACGGCCAGCTGCCGCAGCTTACATGATGTCAGGGCCATTAAAGTCGTGTCGCTGGAGAGGGCAGACGCGCAGATGAAAGGCCTGTCATTTAAACAGAGTGAACTAATAGGAAGGCTCATCATCGCTGATGGACGGACAGGCTCCAAGCCTCTGGCGGGGAAGTTGCACGGGCCTGCAGGCCAAACGGATGACTGGGCTGTCGGTTCTGTAGTAAGCTGACATGTCTTTGCAGACAGATAAACATCTTTGGTTATTTTGATCGTCGCGCTGAGAAACTCGTGGTTTGACAACCAGGAGCAAACAGGGGGAGAAAATCAGCAAACATTTAGGTTTCGATGTTGACCGAGTCCTTCACACACGCGCATGCACGTACGCGCGCACGCACTGGTACACCTGTATCGGTGCAATCCATCAAGAGTTCAAGTAAAGGTTTTTCTGATAATGAGACGGTTGCGCATGTACACCTGGGTGTGCACCTATATGTGAAACCAGTCTGGTCATTGCTTTGCGCCGGCACGTACGCACGATGTTCAGAGAGATTGTCCACGGCTCTCCTCGCTTCGGTAAACACTCGAGGATCATCACACTTCCACAGTGCAGGGCATTAATTACACCGACTGTGCACCGTTTTGTTTTGTTTTGTTTTTTTTAGGTCTTTTGTTTCGTTGTAATGTCACGTCGGGCTGAAAAATGTATGTAATTACTGCATTAGATTCCCACCAGTTAATAACTATTCTTAATACTGGTCTGATTTGCATGTATTGTTTTCTTGCATATGCAAAAACTGTCTTCACCTGGTATAAATTTCGATCTTAATTTTTTTTCTATAAAATGTGCCACAAGTGGGGAGATAAAGGTTGTGTTGATGATTATTGTATTCATTTTTGTTATTTTGCAATATGCAATTTGCAAATAAAATTTCATCTTAATCTTGATTGCAGTTCGCATATCGGTCCAACCGCTCAACCGATGATGCTATCTCCGCTGCCCTCCACTCAGTTCTAACCCACCTAGACAGAAAAGACTCATACGTTAGAATGCTGTTCATTGACTACAGCTTAGCATTCAACACGGTCATCCCCCAGCAGCTCATCCACAAACTGGACCAGCTGGGGCTCAGCACCTCCTTGTGCAACTGGCTGCTGGACTTCCTGACAGGGAGACCGCAGGCAGTTCGGGTGGGTAACAACACCTCCGGCACTATCATGCTGAACACAGGGACCCCCCAAGGATGTGTGCTGAGTCCCCTCCTCTTCACTCTGTTGACCCACGATTGCACACCGTCATTCAGCTCTAACCTTTTCATTAAGTTTGCGGATGACACAACTGTGATAGGTCGCATCAGCAACGGTGATGAGACGGCCTCCAGGAACAAAGTGAGTCGTCTGGCCATGTGGTGCAAGGAGAACAATCTCTGTCTGAACGTGGATAAAACCAAAGAGATGGTGGCGGACTTCAGGAGAAAGCCCACCCAGCATGCCCCTCTGTCCATCAATGGTGCTGCAGGGGAGAGGGTGAGCAGCACCAAGTTCCTGGGTGTACACATCTCCGAAAACCTGTCCTGGAGTAACAACACAGCATCACCCGCCAAAAAAGCTCAACAGCGATTATACTTCCTCCGGAAGCTGAGAAGAGCTAGAGCACCGACCCCCATCATGCACACCTTCTACAGAGGCACTATCGAAAGCATCCTGACAAGCTGCATCACTGTGTGGTACGGGTCCTGCACCGTGGCCTGCCGCAAGACTCTGCAGCGCATTGTGGGTGCAGCTCAGAGGATCATTGGTGTCTCTCTCCCTTCCCTTCTGGTCATTTACAACACTCGCCTCAACTGCAAAGCCATCAGGATTGTAGGTGACCCCACCCACCCATCTCACAGCCTCTTCAGCCTACTGCCGTCAGGGAGAAGACTGCGGAGTCTCCAGGCCAAAACAACCAGGCTAAAGAACTGTTTTTTCCACCAGGCGATCAGGAGGCTCAACACTCTCCCTGCTCTGCCCTGCCCCCCTGCAGGCCCCCCTCACTGACAAACTCTACTCTCTTTTGTGTCGACGCTCTCTCTGTACCAGCCCAGGTTCTCTGTGGGCATTCTGCCCTTATCACACAGCCCAAATATGCAACAACGGATGAACTGGCAACCCTAAATTGTCAGTAGGTGTGAATTCTTGTATGTAACTCTATTCTTGTTTATATAATATACATATAGCTAAAGTGTCCAGAGTTATTCTATAAACAACACGTCATGAAATATATGTTTTTACACATTCTGAATATTTTGGATGAAGTTTTTTACTATACTTCTCAGAGACTCAAGGCAACAAGTGTGAACAGTAAGATTTGGAATCACCTTTTTAAAAGAAGAATTATTGTTCTCTTCAGCATTTCTTTTCAAATCAAATTGCATTCAATTGATCGAGACTTTTCTTCCACGCTACTGTTTCAGGCCAGTTTTATACTACTACTATTATCGGCTACGGCTAAAAATGTTCTTTTCTTTTCCCTCTGAATTGCCACAATCTGCAACCACGTTCCACTGAGACCTTTGCATTAGACCATAAATCACATTCCAAAAATTCCAGACTTAGCCATGTAATATTTTATCTCCTCTTGTCTGGTTCAAAGCCACTTCCAGCACCTGAGAATACTACCGGCTAAGTTAGCAGCCGGATAAAGCAAAGCAGGTGCCACCGAGCGTGTCTGAACTCAGTCAGAGCCAGCTGCCATTCAGTCCACCACCAGCTGGGAGCCAATGGAAGGACAAGGAGAGAGGATAGGGGCCCGGAAAAGCCGGGGTCAGCTGGGGCCACTGCAACCATGGCGCTGTCACACACACACATACAGGTAATCACTGAAACACACACACGTCTCAGCTTTGCGTCTCTGAATTAATGCCTGTCGAATGCCTGTATTAATTTCCGCACATTGCTCATTAGCTCACCCTGACTTCATCTAAACTGGCTGAGACCATTTGAGAAAATGTGCATTTGTTTTTGCCAGAGTGGTGGAAGGATGAGGGATTGTTTTCTCAAGCAGCTGCTTGTCTAGTCGAAACGAAGCAGATCGGAAAGCCGAAAAGCTCCAGCTCAGCCTTCACAATCACACGCACACACACACACACACACACACACACACACACACACACACACACACACACATACACAGTGCCATCTTACTCAAGCAGGATCCTTGTGACACGAGATACTGACAGGTTTGCTGTGTGGGTGGCTGCCTGCAGCAGCTGCCACATGGTATCTGGAGACTGTATCAGAAAAAAAAAAAAGAAGCATGAGTCATCTTTGACATTCAGTTCCTCTTTGGCGAGCTGCTGCTGGAGAACCACTGCAGTCTTATCAGATTTGAACCAGCAGGTAGAATGTGGGAATCTCTCTTTGCAATTCTGAAGTTTCACCTTCAACTTCACCCTGATGCAAACAGTTACATGTGTAATGCCAAGTTTCTATTATCCCTTCAAGCGTTGTCACTCGTGCCATTACACACACAGGAGGAGCGTTAGTGATCTTTACACAGAACCAAAAGACAAAAGGTGCAGTGAATCCCTCCAGTGCAAAATTACATGAATTCTATGACGTAACAGCTTGGGGGTGGATAAATGAGACCAGAATCATTTCTGCCTTTGTTTAAGATGTAGAAGCAATATTGAGGATATCCATCTCTGTGCTAGTGTGCTGCTCTTCCTTGTAGGAGAAATGGTAAACTGCCTTTTATGTGCATTATTTATGCAGATTCAAGTTCATTCAACACTAACCCATCACAACAACCCCCTCGACCCACACACACACACACACACACACACACACACACACTTGATCATCCATGACCATGTCCAGTGAAGTGGATGAAGAGCTGCCTTCCTCATGTCACTGCGGGTCACAGCCTAAGGAGGCCAAGGGTTGAAGGTGAGGAATTAGTAGCTTCCTGGGAAACCCAATACCACCCACCTGGACACACAGAACCATCACACTCCCTGGACACACAGAACCATCACACTCCCATGCACGCGCACAAGATGGACTTAAAAGGACACACGCAAAATAGCAGAGCACTGGGGATTCACCAAAATGTGACTTACTTTCTGTAAGACTGTGTCCAGACGATAATAATACCTGGACTCTGGCATGTAAGTTTATCCACATGCAATACCTCTGTTTTACCACAAGAGGGGAACCTTGACCACAAATCAGACTCCCAGCTCTGCCCACAGAAATTCCTTGAGGATTAATAAGGCAAATCAAAATAATTCTGCTTAACACGTTGCCTATAATTCATTGTGCCCTCTCTTAATTTTCCTTGTTTAACATCGTTGAGCTTACTTTGATCCTTTTAAATCTCCCAATTTAAAAGTCAAGCCGTTGTTATTTGGTTATTCCAGACTAATGGTCAGTCGCTATTGATTCAGACCCACAATTTGAAAGCCAATCCATTTATTTCCTATTTGCCTAAGAGGCAGGATGGAGCTTTTCCACCAGGCGCACTCAGACTCTTTACAAAGAGACTGATAGCCTATTCATTTGTATGCATTAAGACCGACTGTGATGCACATGCAAAAAGCATGGACTAAGACCTGACCGCGCTGCCGTGGCGTGGAGAGCCTCAGCAGGTCTTGGCAATGTGGGGAGGAGAAGCTTTCCTAAGCCTATTAGAACTATTAATGATACTTTGTGGTAATGATTGAAAGCCACTTAGCACTGGTGTACTCAACAAGAGGATCAGCCACAGCATGGTTAAACAGGCCCGATGGATTAAACCTGAGTAACACATACACACTGGAACGAACAGAAGAGGGAAGGGAAGGAAAGGAATGATCTGTAACACTTGCCCGAGACAGATTTATGACTTGACATTGACAAAGACAATTCACCTCACCTCACTTCACCTCACCTTAAATCCCAGAGACATTGATCGTTCTTTCAAACACATGGGTAGTGTGGTTATTTAGAAGGGCAGCACACCCAAAATGTTATGTGAGGTCTAACGAGATGTTTTAGGGCAATATTAAGGGCAGGGTTTTTATTTTATTTTATTATTTTTAAGGAAAATTGTTTGACTTTTGAGGTTTTTAGACTAAATGAAGCTAAAGAAAAAATAGATATTGGTGTATTTTTGTCACTAAAGTACACTTTCTTAGGTACACATGTCTTGCGCGCCATATGGCGCACACACACTCACACACATAATGTTTCAAGGTTGAACGTGTTGTGTGAACAGAGATACTATTCTACATACTTTGCTTGTAACCTTGGTTGAGCAAACCAGTCTGTCCAATGTCCTCTGACCCCTGACATGACATCTCCAGGGCGTTTCACTCCACACAACTGTCACTCGCTGGATTTATAACGTTTTCCTCCCTTTCCTCCCCACTCTCAGTTGACCCTAGAAATGGTTGTGTGCGAAAATTCCAATGGACTCAAACCAGGCCGTCTGGTGCAAACGACCAAGTCACGTTCAAAGCCACCTGAAATCCCCTTTCTTCACTATTCTGATGTTCACTTTGAACTTCAGAAAGGCTTCTTAGCCACGTCTACATTCCAAAATGTGTTGATACGCCGCCACGGCACTGACTAAGGCGCAAAGCGACGGGTGACTGAAATCAGTGCATTCGATGGAGAATTAATGGCACATATCACTGTTGCTTACTTGTTGCTGCTTCGAGGCCGTGTACGATACTTATTAGAATCACATTTTACGTATTTATCGCGTGCAATCGCATCTTAACCAGGCAGTGTGCTAAACGGTTTCAGCCTGTTGGTCTGAAGCACTTACCGTGACAGCCACTTGTGATAGATGAACAACAGGAGCAAAATTCAATAGAGGGCTGGGAAGGCAGCCAGATATTATCTGCTACCCTGCCATTAATTTACATGACAGACATCAAGGGCACTGAGGATCACTGACCGCCAGCCACATGGCTCAGCAGTAAAGCTGTGCATCATTTCATCCAGGAGCGAGTGCGGACGATCAGAGCCAACATGTTTTTCAAGGCGCACGTGACGTTACTAGAGCTCACAGAACGCGTGTCATGCGTGCATGCGGGTCATGGAGTTCAAACAAAAGTATCCGGCAAGATATCAGAGTATTTTACATCACACCCGAAACAGGGGGATTAAGTGGATGTTGTGTTTTTTTGCTTTTTTTCCCCCCTGACAGCACAGCACCAGCAAAACATACAGAGTACAATCCAGCTGTGAGGCAGGGTTTTCCCAGATGTTACCGCTGCTGCTGCTGCGATGGCATTATGTAAATGGGCACAGCCTACAGATTACCCTGATGGTCACATGGTGAGGAGTGCTGGGCTCCAGGCTCACATACAAACACAGACAGATAGCGGATTAGCCACAGGATTTGCAGAGTAATTTTTTTAAATGACTGTATGAAATTGCTGCTGTTTTCTAGATGTACTGGCTCTTGCAGGTGATAAGTTAAGATATTTAGCGGTGATGAAACATTGTGGTGCACTCAGAGCGTCTCCTTGCTGACTCCCAGGAATAGATTAATGACCAGACAGGGAGCGACTTATGCTGGGGTGACCTCACTTTATGTGAGATGCCTCACAAGAGGCACGATTACAAATTTGTTGTCCATGGACAGCTGTTAAGGGAGCTTGAATTTATTTATTTATTTATTTATTTATTTATTGTAGCTGAGGTTTCAGACTTATTTCCAAGAGGTGGGTGACAAATTCCAACTTGGGTTAAGATGGATAAGTGAGAACATGCCCAGCTGTTAAGGCAAGGCCAGGCAAGGCACATTTATTTATGTAGCGCATTTCATACACAAGACAACTCAATGTGCTTTACATGATTAAAAGGGGTTTTGAATTTATTTGTTTACTTATTCTTTTATTTATGTAGTTCTTTATAGCTGATGTTTGGGACTTATTTCCAGGAGGGGGGCGACAAATTCCATCTATCTATCTATCTATCTATCTATCTATCTATCTATCTATCTATCTGTGTTCGAACAGGGGGCCGACAGGGGGCGCTGAAAGGCCGCTGCTGGAGAACAGTCACTGCGCGTCCGGAGTTGCGCTGGCAGGGGGAAAGTGATCGTGGCATAGCAGAGATGTAGTGTAGCTCGCCGGGACTCTCAGTGGCCAGCCGTCTGTCACTTTTACCTGGGTAACATTTGTCCGACATTACTACGGAACGGGAATGGGTGGACTTATTCGTTGGAGAACGGCCGCACCGCTTGAACGCGTCGCGTAATGCGACCAAGAAGAACTGCCTCCGGGGGGGAAATATTTATGCTTCGGGACGGTTTGGTTGGGAGTAGCTAGTTGCTAGCGTCGTGCTAGCGACTGTGCAGGCTACTTCGAACGTATTTTTTTTATTTTTTTTATTTTAATTTTTATTTTTTTTTTGCAAGGATGCTACGGTGGATACGTCAGCAGCTGGTAAATAACTGAGCTACTCATATCTCCTGTATTATTCTGACCATCTTTCCGCCGCCCCCTTTACGCGTTCGTGCATTTTGCGCAAGGCATCGCTGACACAAATGACACACAACTTTGTTGTGTTGGAGACGTTTATGAAGCTAACGTGGCTAACTAACTAGCTGTTGCCGATGTGTTCAAAACATTGTCGACCGCCTCGCAGTAATTACAGTCAGGTGTGTCCTTCCTTTTGGTCGTGTTAGCCGCCTCTCCTGTTAGCCTGTTACCGCTGTTGAGCGGACAGAGAGAGAAAAAACATTTCCTGGATGCATTAATTGCGTCTGAACACGAACATGTATTGAATGACTCTGACTTCAACTTTTGTTGAAGTCAGCGTTACTTTGAAGTTTGCCACCGTCATAATAATATCAGCCGGAACTCTAGAAAGCAATACGTGAGTGGTTGCCAGCTGGCTACCATATTTACTTTGCACAAGCAAACACAAATAACTATTTAGCGGGCTCTCGACTCGGAACTCTAACAGCTGTTTACATTATTCAAACCTTTTTAAGAGCAACTAACCCATCACCACTCCCCGCAGGTTTCGTAGGAGCGACTTCTAGTAATCCGCCCAGTGTCTTCCGTCTTAATTCTGTAGAAAGAGGTCACGGATACGGTCTTTGTCTGGCACGTAAACGCCTCATTCTGTTTTTGTTGCAGTCACCTGTTGTTAAACATGTACACAACCAGTCAAAAGTTTGGACACACCCAATTAATTGACTGTCTTTTCTTTCATTCTCATGACTGTTGACATTGCAGTTTCTCACTGAAGGCATCAAAACTACTATGAACACACATGGAATTATGGAGGAAACAATTAAAGTGTGAAATAACACGTTTTATATTTAAAGTCTTCAAAATAGCCATCTTTCATCAGAAGCATATTTAGAGTTATTTAATGTGTTTTTCTTAGATGCATAATTACACATATCTTGCTCATATATTTGATGTCTTCAGATAAGAAAAAAAAAATGCATGAGAAAGTGTGTCCAAACTTCTGTTACAAACAACAACAACAAAAACAAAAACCCCATCGGTGGTCCGCCTGCTTGAATGGAATGAGTGACGATTTTACGGGATGAGCGTGCCACACATTGGCTTCTTAGGTGGATTAACTTCCTCTGAATTGTGCTTGATGAATGAATGGAAGATTTGCACTTGAATGGCGATGCAACGACACAAAAAGTTACATTTCTTGGTTGGTGATTCACTGCTTTACCCCATCAAATTCGAGAGAACAAGAAAATGTATGGAGGTCCAGTTTAAATGAGACCAATCAATGACTGTCTAGGGCGAGGGTGGACATGTGAGGATTGCATACCCATGTAAATTGCTGCATGTCATGAGATCAGCGCCGCATTGGTAAGAAAGAAAGAAAGAAAAAGTTGATGTAACCCGAGGCAATAAGACCTCGATTGTATCAGCTCAGTGCTTGTTATTATTTTTTCATTGTATTATTGAAGGTTTAACCAGTTGCAATTCGCCCTAATCTGCAACGTCAGTCTTTTACTGCCTAACTTCTGTGGTTAATTTTTAAAAATGTGATTTGGCTGCATAGCATTCAATGCCAATTTTGAAGGCAGAATTTCTCATCAACTAAAAAAAGTTATAAAGTTAATCAGTGTCTGGCTTTTAACACCTTTAATGATTAGCGTGGTTGGCAAGATGAACATTGTCAAGCTTTTAGACATAGTCTGCAAATAGATTTAATATTCTTCAGGTTATTGATATTGTCTCTTACTTTCTGCACAGCACTTTCTCAATGTCCACACAGCACCAGCATCAACTCCTGGCTGGACAGATCAGAGATAAAGCTGCTAAACAGCAAAAAATCTTAATGCTCGAGACTGTTGAGGTTATTTTCTCGAGTATTTGTGTTGTTGATGAACGCAAACTTGAAATCTATTAGCATCGCTTAGCTAGACTTTATGAGATACTGCCTCAAGAATCCGTCACAAAGTAAGAATTGTTGATGTTATGTCATGAATAAACAGTCACTTTGATGCCTTTGGTGAATACTGTTTACTCTCTGCACGCTTATAATTATGCCTAAAACCCGTTAGATTTAATTAAAGTGTGAAATGGAAACAGCGTCGTGAATTATTTGTAGTTTGATATTTATAGCATTGCGCAGACAGAATTTCAGCCGACTCAGCCGGCATTATGCCTTGTCGCTCAGTCCCAGGCCTATTTAGGATCAGTCTCAGCGCACCAGCCGCCTTAATAATCCACATCAATAGAACCGATAGCACATTTCCTCATTAACTGCCCCAATGCCGTGCTTCCCTCCATATTCAGTAGTTCCTCCTCGTCTGCTGCTCTGCCCCGGGCCACTCGCTTCTCGCCACGTTTGATGCGACTGCATGTAGTGAAGGCATCAGTAACGCTCTAAGAGGAACCACCGACTAGTCCTCTCATGTTGTGTTGCATTCTACCGTCTCCCCTTCTTCCCCATCCGTCTCTCATTGGCTCTTCTCATGTGTTGCATGCCTGGTGGTCCGTGCAGTGACTCAGTGTTTTGCCTTGGTTTTGGCGCATGACTTTGTCACCCGGCTGCTGTTCAGAGCAGTGATTTCCCATGGCCTTCAGGGTTAACACGGCCTCCACGCAGAGAGCAATTACCTGTCAGTGTGCAGATTGATGAAGGCAAAAAAAAAAAAAAAAGTTGGAACAAAAATAAAAAAGTTTTGGTTTTTAAGCTGATATTGTGCAATCATCAAACCAAATGAAGCCATTCTGCAAGAACAGTTTGGTTCAAATCTTTTGCGTCTACATTAAACTTGCATCTTTGTACAGTTTTTAGCAGTGAGTGAAGACTTTGGATAACTTGAGTCATGCTCTGCTGTCTGCGTGTATATTAATCATTAAGCAGCTCCAGTGATGGTTGATGAATGTGGGTTTTAGATGATGTGACTTCTCTGAAATACTGACTGGTGCATGCATAACAAAATTGAGATAAAGTCATTAGAAAGTTGCAGTCAACGCAGACCTTGTTCTGTGGTATAGAGTTATTTCTAAACAGAGGTGATTGCGTGTGGGAGTGAGTGACAGTGATTTGATTTTATGAATATGTTGTGAATATGGTCGGCTTTAAAAAGGTTCAGTGAAAGAAAACATAAACATTAACTGTATATTCCTAAAGTAGTGAAACCAAAACTTTTATTATTCCACTTTCACCTCTTCCTTCACTTTTTGGAGGTTTAATCTGATTAAAGAAGTCAAGATTCTTCTCTATTTTCATTGTATTGTTTAATGCTCAGTTATCTCTCCATTACCTTCACTGTCCAGTTCCCTTAGTTTAAGAAATGTCCGGTTCTGTTGTTGTGTAATTGGAAAAAGCTGGACAAAAAAAAAATACCGTTATTGAAAATATACTGTGCATTAAAACATGCTGTGCTTTTTTTGGCTTTTGCATACAGTATAATGGGTTATGCAAACTGATCTGTATGTTTAGTTTGGTTTTTACGTTGGACAACCTTCCTAACAGAACATTTATCTTGGCGTGGGCACCAGGCCAAAGTAGGGCACTCAAGTAGCGCCCCCTTGAGGTTTGCATTATGGGTGTTGAAGTGTCTGGGGATCGAACCTTAGACCTCAAGTCTCAAGGCGGCCACTCCGCCACTCGGCCGGTGTTTTTAACCGCCGAGGTTTTCAGCAGAAGCGCAGCAGAGGCTGGAGTTGTTGAGGCGAGACGCTTCTACAGTGAAAGAATTTCGCAATTGTTCTCACGCACACGTTTCTTTCTTTCTGTTGCTTGTCCACCTCTTCCACCCCCTCGTTTCCGTCCTCTCTCAGGGACTGGACCCCCCTCATCAGAGTGAAACGAGGACGGTTTACGTAGCAAACCGTTTCCCCCAGCATGGCCACTACATACCGCAACGCTTTGCCGACAACAGAATCATCTCCTCCAAGGTATTGAATGTGTGCCGTGATATTATCTCTCTGTCATGATAAAACATGAAATGAAAATTTTAATGAACGTTCAGACTATATCGAGCTCACCTGCAGCTCGGTCTGGGTATCATTCAAAATCTTTTCATATGATGCCAATTTCGATGCCTTGGTTTTCAATATGGGTTCCAGAAGAACATATTTTTTTTGATGCCAGATGTTTTTGTACCAATTTGAACATCAACAGAGTTACTGCACAAAAGTTTTAATTTCCATTTAAATTCCAGTCAGGATTTCATTTTGCTATATTTTGATCCACCTTAATGAAGTGCAGCCGCACCTTTGACTTCTCTGGCATGATGCTTATTTTCACTCTTAATCCAAACAAAAGTTTGCGAGTGTCTTCAGTTCACGCCTCTGTACCGTGACAGCCAAGTCGGTAGCGACTTTAGATCTTGACACGAATGCCAAATAATAATTGGTTCGCAGATGCTAAGATTTACTGTCTTGGATTTTGGAATTTGACACTGAAAGATTACCAATTCATTTTTTGATATTCGATTAGATTGGAGCGTATCAATCAAAGTTCTGTACCCAGCCCTACCCAAAAGCTGCTCACAGCAAGGCTTTTAATAAAAAAAAATATATATATATATATATTTTGGCACTATTTTTAGTCAAGTGTCAAACTGTCTGTATTTAGTAATGACAAAAAGACGACAACCTTTGTCCTGTGAAAGCATTAGTAAGTCAGATAAAAGATCGATGAGCCACTGAAGCAATAATCCAACAGGCGTCTTGTTTTCCTGGCGCCAGCCAGGATTTCTGCCATTGATTTCTGCCACTGATTGACATTAAGGTCGGATGTGTCTGGTTCACAATTGAATTGCTTAAAGTAAAGTCTTGTTTTTTTAAGACGCAGAAATGGCTGAATAACAACAAGCGTATTATCAGAAGAGCAGGCTACTAATGAATGAGCGATGGATTATTCCACCTGCTTTTAAAGAGTCAACAAAGGTCTATGAAAGCTTGTTTTCAAAAGTAAACAAGAAGCGCTGCAACGCCCTTTTCTTGGGTCCGCTGCTCCCTGGAGACGCCGCTGCACAGCAGGTAATATACAGAGAAGAAAACAGTCAGCAGTTGATGGGGAGCGTTGTGCAGGCAGCCTCCTTTACCAAGTCATTCTGTAGGTCTCAGCGAGCTCCTGCCTGTTTTATCAGCCTTAATTGGATTTGTGCACTTTATAACAACAGGTCAAAGTGCACAACAATTGACCTGCATTTGCCTCCGTCTGTGTCTTAATACTGATTTTTTTTTCTGTCTCTCACAGTACACAATATGGAATTTCATCCCAAAGAATCTCTTCGAGCAGTTCAGAAGGATAGCCAACTTCTATTTCCTCATTATTTTCCTTGTACAGGTAACGAAACCCCGCACGTGCAGACACACACACAAACGAGCTCGCTGCTTGTTTGCGCCGACTCATCGTCTTCAGTTAGACGTTGACGAGTCAAGCGTGACCTCAGATCCCCTGGCCCAAAAATACTAGTGCCTGTGTGTGCGTGCGCCCAGTGACTCATTTACTTGCGGAGAGGCCGGTTTGCTTGTGTGTTAAAGCGTTACACCCACACATTAAATAATATTAATGTCTTCACACTGAGCCCGAGGTGCGAGGCCTTCACTGCGCATCAGTCAGACTTTGCTAAGGACGGATTTGGCTTTGAAAATTTTTCGGCTCCCTGTGATTTATCTGGGGCTGTGCAGTGGAGCCAAAGCAATCGAGTCGACTCTCGAGAAAGTCTCTCTTTCACCCACTCTCCCCGCGCCGCTGATGCTGAAGCGACTTAAGCTTCTAACCACTGACAGTAGGATTTTTGTCATCTTGACATTGTGAGCATGACATTTTGTCCGTCGGCCACTTTGACCACTTTTATCTGTGGTGTATTTTCCTCAAAATGTATTTATTTAAGGTCATTTGTTTTCTCCCCCCGCCCCTCCATCCTGTGCATTAGCTGCTATTGGCCAAGGGCCCAATTCACCAGAACACTTAGCCAAAAGATTACAAATCGAAAGTAGTCGCAAGAGCTACTTTTGATTTGCTTCATGCAGATTTGTTTTTTTCTAACGGTATGACGGGTATCCTCTTCCTGTTTTTCTCCACTATTTGCCGTTACACCTCTTGACAAAACGCACTCAAGACAGATAAAACTCAGACAAATGACTTAACAGCTGTGGTACAATGTGCATTTTAAATGTTTTCGGGAAGTTTCAGATTGTGTGGTAAACTGTCAGTTAACCTTTGCGGGAAGTTGTACGGGTTTCCTGTTTGATACTTCAGTCACCACTTCTCGCTCTGGTGACGATTGCACTTGCTTGTTTCCTCACTAACAGGTTACATATTGTCATATGAACCTTTGATGCTTTTTTTTTTTTTTTTTTTTAGCTGTGTGCATACAGTTTGTTTTAACCTGGTTTGCTTTTACCTCCTTTCTTCCTGTCCAGTTAATGATAGACACTCCAACATCTCCAGTCACCAGTGGCCTGCCTCTTTTCTTTGTGATCACAGTTACTGCCATAAAACAGGTGAGAGCATGAAACCTTCTCATTTGTAAGAAAGAAAGAAGTAATGATAGGATTGATTAAAAATAAATAAAAGCAAAAACATAAAACAACACACAGTTTGAAAAAGGAGGCAGAAGAAGTAAAAAAGCTTTTAATTTCCTATTCATTCATCAGTTTTCATCAAAATATTGCCAAATGCTACACAGATATCCATGTAAATGCATAATATATAAACACCCATGAAAAAGGTAACTCGCTCAAGTGTTCTTTTGAAATGACAACTGCTTGTGGTACCTAATAAATTCAAAACCCCTTCAATCCTTCAGTTTTAACACCCAGTTGTGTGTTAAAAAATGTTTTAGAATAACTACAAGTTGATCAATCAACATTGCTAATTTTTTTTTTTATTTCTACTGCATCACTACTGAACCTGCTTCAAATTAAGCAGCGGCCACGTGTTCAAAGTGACAGTTGTCTTTCTGCTGAATTTGTTGAAAGGGCTACGAGGATTGGCTGAGACACAAGGCAGACAATGAAGTCAATGGTGCTCCAGTTTTTGTTGTTCGCAGTGGAAGTCTGGTTCAGACACGATCAAAAAACATCAGGGTAAGCCCATTTCTCTTGCTAACTGCAAAACAGATGCTTGGATTTTTAAGGTTCAACAAAGCCGGAATTCTTGCGAATGGTGCATTGCTTTTGACTCTGTTGAGTGATGTTATAAAATCCAGCGGTGAAACAAGTAGGCCCACCTTAATTATCAAAGAATTTTATCTCGTTAAGGTCATTTGTGCCAGGATGTCACGGTATTTGCAGACAAACATACGTAGGCACCTCATTTACTGTTTGCTATGGTTCCAATGTGTTAACTCATCCACTGTGTTGCAAGTGGCTGGCCCACCCTTTATAAAAACACGTTAGTTTTCCGAATAGAAGGCAAAATATTGGTCCTATTTGCTCTGGCTATAGTTTGAAAGGCAAATATCCCGGCTGTTCATTAGAGCTGGGCCTTTAGAAGATTCACACTGACGATAATGTTTCGCCGTACGGTAAAAAAAAAAAAAAAGACAGAACAGCAGTAGAATTTTCTTTAATCCTTTTGTAATCATGCTTTCCTCTTTGTTTTCCATTTTTTTAACTGTTTGTCCACACATTTGGTTTTTGTTTTTTTGTGTGTGTGTTTTTCTCACGGTTTGTCCATGCAGGTGGGAGACATAGTACGTGTGGCCAAAGATGAAACGTTTCCTGCTGACCTGGCGTTGCTATCGTCAGATCGTGCAGATGGCACCTGTCACATCACCACAGCCAGCCTTGATGGCGAGACCAACCTTAAGGTGTGTGGGTATAGTGAACGGCTTATGTGGAATATGTAAGAATATCTGTGGTGTTCATCACATAAGCTAATTAAAACCAGAATCGGTCAATATATTTCCAGCCCCTGACTTTTTGCTTCATAGTTTCTCTAACAATCTTTCAATGTTGTCTGCTGTCTGCATTAACTGCATTTTTAAAGCCTCTTGTAACCACAGAAGCAAGAACTGAACTCTTACAAGGTTTAAATTTGTTGACTTACCTTCACCGTCCTCTGTGAAGTTGACCTTTATGTCCTGTTTAACAACATCAATCAATAACCACTCATTTATGAAGCACTACATCACATTCAGAGGCGTCTCAAAGCGCTTTGCACCATCAAAAGAGAAAACAGACGGGTCCCTCCGGAGCAAGCACGAGGCAACAGTGGCAGGGGAAAAAAACACTTTGCAGGGGGGAGAAACCTCGATCAGACCAAGACTCTGCAGAGTCTCGGTCTGCTTTGACCGGTTTGGGTGGAAGGATAGGAGGCGGCGATGGAGGTTCATTAATCTTCTTTTAAACAGAGCAGCGGTTAATGACGGTGCATTTGCTCCTGTGCGCTCCCAGACTCACTACTCTGTGGCGGAGACAGCGGTGTGTCAGTCCGTGTCCCGGCTGGAGGCTCTGCAGGCTGTGGTGGAGTGTCAGCAGCCAGAAGCTGACTTGTACAGGTGATTCACATGTGTGCGCACACACAGACTTTAGAGGCATTGACCAAAAATCACAGAGTGCGGCTCTGTAATGACGCGCTTTACTGAGAACATCTTGATGTCAAATGTGTTTGGATTGTGACAAAAATAGAATATGTACTTTACTGCAAAACTCTAAGTGCCAATGGTGTTTTTCAGGTTTGTCGGTCGGATCACGGTTACTCATCATGGAGAGGAGATTGTCCGGTAAGTCCTCAATTGTCCATCTGCTTGAACTAAATGTCACAATCTCAGTTTTTCTATGTTTCAAATTGGATGCGTCTTGAGAGGCGTTGCAGTGACATTCACATTGCACTGTCAAATCAAACATTTCAAAAGGAAAAAGTCCACTAACGTCTAATGAGAGGCAAAGTTTTCTGCTTTTCCTTGTGCAAGTGAAGGTTCTAAAATTTTAACGGCTGCCATCTGAAAGGTCACAGAGTTAAAATTAAAGATTTGACCTTTACAGTCTGCTGTTGGGTGTTCATGTTAATAGAAAGTCATTTTTTTTTTTTTTTTATTTGTCTGTGTCTACATTCTACAGCCATATCCATGTTTTTAAATTCACCTCTTTGTCTCACAGGCCTTTGGGTCCAGAGAATTTGCTGCTGCGGGGAGCCAGGTTAAAAAATACAAGAGAAATCTTTGGTGAGTTGGTGTGCTTTGAAAAAAATGTTGGGGTGAATATTCCTTCTATTATGAACTGGCACAAGCCTGAATAATCCGCAAGTCAAAAACTATTAGTCTGGTGCCCATGTTTGGGATTTGTTATGTGGGACAATGCCAGTGGACTCAGGATTCAATTGGACAAGACATAGAACCAATCACATCGTGATGATTGCATGTTTGCTGACAGCAACAATAAATCAGTTTGTAGTATCTATGCGAATCTAGAGTCATTACCTTAAACTGGCAGCACACAAGATGCTCTGCTGACTAGAATGGATTTTATGCTGGACGCTGCATCATAAACATATTCAGCCAGAGGCCCATATATGAAGAGAATTCATTTGAGAAATGAATCATGGGTCTGTCTGTGCCAGGCTATGAGGCGAGAAGAGACAAGAGAAAAACGTCGGCTGTTGCAGAACCACTTTTGTGTAAACTGTGAGAGATGATTTCCAACGCAACACTCTGCGGTTAGAAGATGGTTGTAGCTAATTTGTAATGGAAAGAGTTAAATCTTTATAGCATTGCCTAATACCGTTCGTTCTGTTTATTTTTCATGGAAATCAGGGATAGCACATACCGCAGAATGCATTCTTTATTTTCACAAACTCTGCGATTTGCTCAGTGCACCCCTCCCCTAATCCACTGCAAGCCAGGTGTAATGTATCACCATATCTGCTCTTGTAGGCGTGGCAGTTTATACTGGGATGGAGTCCAAGATGGCCCTCAACTACAAGTGCAAGTCCCAGAAGCGGTCTGCGGTGGAGAAGTGAGACTTTTTCCTCCGTGTCCGAGTGTGTCGAATGTCAAAGAGATGCTGAGTTTTACATTCCTTCACCAGGTCCATGAACACCTTTCTCATCATCTACCTGGCCATCTTGCTGTTTGAGGCCATCCTCAGCACCATTCTGAAGTACGCCTGGCAAGCTGAGGACAAATGGGACGAACCTTTCTACAACCAAAAGACTGAACAAGAGAGAAACAGCAGCCCGGTCAGTTGCACTAACAATTATCGCAATAATGCTCCCGCTCATGGTTGGGTACTGAACTTTGATACGATATAATAATATAGAAATGAATCATTGTTTGAAGATAGCTGAAACCAGTCCAGTCGCCTCAACTAAACCCTTCAACAGTCATTGCAATGTGTTTTTGTTGTTGTTCTAAAACATCTGGCACCAAACAAAGTGTCACTCTGGTACCAGTATCGAAATTGGCATCGTATCAGAACATTTGGAACGATAGCAGCCCGACGCCCCTTTTGATTTGAATGTTTAATATGACTGTGATTTCACATTGCATTAAAAAAGGAGTCAGATTAGGTTTAAATTGATCCTCTTTTGGTTCACACATGGACCCTCAGAACGGGAGCTGCTGGGCGGCGTTGACATCTCTGGAGTGGCGGCGCCGCCCACAAGACCTGTCTGCTCGCCTGTCAGCCAATCTGCCAAATCTAATCTGTCTCAGGGAACCTCCTCTTCTTCCTCCTCCTCCTCCTCTTCCTCCTCCACCCCCTCTATGTCCCTGCTCCTCCTCTCCTCTTCATCCTCCTCCTCCCTGGGTTATGACAGGGATTCCATCCCTGCAGACACAGTAAAGAATACCAGCAACAAATGAATTTCCTTTCTGTTTGTTTGTTTTTTTTAGATTCATAAAAGATTAGATTGGATTCTGTGTGCGTGTCTCACTGCTCGCGCCTAGAAACCTTTTTTTGCTGGATTCCTTTGCTGGGCTTGTATGCTGGTCCTGTGTCTTCTTCCACTGTCCTTTGCTGCCACTTAAAGTGATTAACTTTCTAATGTGAATGGATTACACTGTCCGCTTCCAATTTTAAAGAATGATCCTGAGATACATTCAGTCTGTATGTGCAAAATTTGAGTTTCTTTTTTTTTTTTTTTTTTTTTTTTTTTTTAAAAAGGCCTGACAGGCCTACAGACAGAATAAAAACTAAAATATATAAGGCTTCCATAACATTACAGAATGAATTTATGACAAGATATAGAAAAACAATTTCTCAAGCTCTCATCCTGCTTCCAAGAACATTTTCAGCAGGTCGTACTCAGCCAACCTGGGGTGAGGTTGATTAGGTTGCAGCATTTTCACGTGTTGTGTTTTGTATGTTTGTTTTTTCTAGATCCTGCAGTTCATCTCCGACTTCTTGGCATTTCTGGTCCTTTATAACTTCATCATCCCCATCTCACTCTACGTTACTGTGGAGATGCAGAAGTTTCTTGGCTCCTTTTTCATCGGCTGGGACTTGGACCTTTACCACGAGGAGAGCGACCAGAAGGCCCAGGTCAACACCTCCGACCTCAATGAGGAGCTGGGGCAGGTATGGATTAGAAGTGCCTGAGCGCGTCCCGCCCATTCATCATTTATACTGTAGTGGAAAAAGGTTTTCAGACACCCTTTAAATTGTACTCGATCCCATTTATTGTCATTTAATATTTGTTGGAGAGGTATTTTATGGGTTTCAAAATGTGTGGCTGCATTATAGGCACAAAAACAAATGGAAATTATTTTTGTTTCTTAATGAGACAAAATAAGTAAACTAAATTCTTGTTGGCTTGCGAGCGACATCATGCACTCAAGAGTGCATGTGCAGTACAGATTAGCTAGAGGAAAAAAATACATTCATTGTCAAGTTGTTTGAAATTGTTGCATGCATGGGTTTTTGCAGCATGCTATGGGTTTTACCTACATTTTTTTGTGTCGTGCATTGATACCTGTTTTGTTTACATACACTCAAGTCGATATTTCGTCTTATGTTTAATCAGGAATAGCTCGTTTAGCCAGAAAGCTGCCTGTTGTATATTTCTAACTCCTAAAACTAGATCAGTTCACTGCAATTCATGATGGGAATTTTATCATCCGGCACAATATTTTGTCGGGAGTTTTGGGGCACAGAAGCCATCAGTCATCCAAATTGTAGTTTTGTCTTTTTACATGATTACATGTCCAACACTTGTCTGGTGGACATATAAACATCCACATTCGTAAAGTGAAAAGGAACTAAAGCAGCCCTCTAGTTCTCTGAACGTGTGTGTTTGTGTTTCAGGTGGAGTACGTGTTCACAGATAAAACTGGGACGCTAACAGAAAACGAGATGCATTTCCGCGAGTGTTCAATTAATGGGACCAAGTATCGGGAAATCAACGGCAAACTGGTTCCGGAGGGAATGACTGGCGAGTCACCAGATGGTTCTACACCTCATCTGGTAATACACTCAGGAATGGCGTCGCGCTCACGTGTTGTTCTTTGCTTCAGGCCATTTGTTAATTAACCGACTGTTGGGATGACACCAGAATCATGGTCATTTTTTTTTAAAGTGATGGCCAATGGCATTCGCTACAGTTTCACTTTTGAGTTGTTCTCTGTGAATGTAGATGATAGAATTGACGGCGCCCTTCCCTGTTATGTCTTCTGTCCAGATCGCTGAGGAATTGTTATTTCTCAAGGCGGTGTCCCTGTGTCACACGGTTCAGATCAGCTACGACCAGCCCGACTGCCTGGTCGGCGGAGATCCCTTCTCCCACACCAATGGTTTGTCTTGTAATAACATGGAATACTATGCCTCCTCGCCAGACGAGAAGGCCCTGGTGGAGGCAGCAAAGAGGTGAGGTGACGCAAGACCTCGTATTAGAAAGTCCTTTATTAATGTTGAGAGCGTGGTTGTGATTGCGACCTAACAGGAAGTGTGGAAACCACAGTCTGCGCACTGTGGCCATTGCATGATCCTCAGTTTTGTCAGTTGAAGAGGAAGCACTTGGCTGTTGCTCATATCTAAAGCACTGCCTCTGGATCGCATCACTTTCACTGGTGCAGTGTCTGGCTAAAGTCACTATTTTTCAGGCTGAGCTTGTAACTTCAAAGGTCCAGTATGTAATATTTGCCTCGATTTATGATTTTTAGATTGGTTAAAGCTTAATATACTGCCCATAAAAGTGCATAATGGCAGTGCAATAAAAGTAATTTGGTTTTCCTTTTTGTGTAAAAGTCTAATTAGCGATTTCACTCTGTTCTCTTCTGGAAAATCAGTAACCACACTAAGATGACAGTGGAGCAGTCACACTCCTGTATTATTGTCCCTGTGTTGTAAACCCAGGTCACCCCCTGCCTGCACAGCCTAGCGTGCGTGCCTCTACCTAAAAGTCTCGACTTGGTATCAGCCGCCCTGCGGCAAGTTGTGTTCAGTTCTGCGCTGTCTAGTGAGCTGTTATGTGCTGTCATGACATTGGTACTTGGAGCAGACAAAAAGGACAGTGGAACCGCATTTCAGCAATCCTCTCTCACAGTATGTTTTTCTGGGTGAAAATGACACGACCCCTTACATTGTGTTGCTGTATGTCGTGGGGGGGGAAAATAGCCTTGTAGCTCAGATTGTAACATGGGTTGTCATGCATTCGTGACACCAGGCAGTTAAGAACACCGCCGTTCGTTTGATCCTGTCATCTTCTGCACCGTCCAGACAGCAGCGCTTAAAAGTGGTGGTTCAGAATGTTGGACGTAGGACCTCGTTTCCAAAATTCTGGACCAGCAAGTTCCATTTTTAGAGCGGGAATGGCTGTACTTGACTGTGATTGACGCAGCTGTTTTCAGAGCACTCGGGTCGTCGATGTGAGTGCTCTAAAGTGCTCTCACTCCACAAATCTGTGTTTCACCTCTCTGGCGCGTGTGTAATTTATGGTGAAGCAAATCCAACACCCCCGAAATATTAGGCAAGCCAGCTGTTTCCAGGGCTGCAGAGCCTTTTTTTAATGTGCACAGCAGTTTTAACTGTTGGTCGGTTCAACACAGAAGACAATAATAATGAACTTCTGTAGAGCATGCGCTTGATTATTATAATCTATCACAATTTGGAGAGAATGTTGTCCTCGTTGAACCTTCATTCACCTTCATTGGCATTCTGTTATTTTGTAAAGGCGCATTTCTCATATTTAAGTGACCCAGTTGCCTTTGGGCTCTTGAAAACTTAAACCGAAGACGTCATTTCGTTTTGCAAATCTCATCAAAGTGGAGAATCTTGAGTGTTGGTCTGTGTTCCCTCAGGATTGGAGTGGCTTTCACTGGCATCAGTGGAGACACCATGGAGATCCAAACACTTGGCAAGTCAGAAAGGTTTGTCAAACCACATTGACTCCATTAATTACAAATACCTACGTGCCTGCAAAGCAACATTTTTTTGCTTTGCATTTTTTTCAAAAGTGTTGACATCACTTTAACCAGCGTCTCTTTGCTTCTGTCAGGTACAAACTGCTTCACGTTCTAGAGTTTGACGCCAACCGTAGACGAATGAGTGTTATTCTGCAAACTCCTTCAGGTAACTATAGCATCGCTGAAAAAACTGGAGATTGTACATTTATTCATTGTACATGTCATTCATTTTAAAAACGTCTTTTTTGGTCTGAATCCAAAAGGAGATAAAATACTCTTCACCAAGGGCGCCGAGTCAGCCATCTTACCTTTCGCCACCGGTGGGGAGATCGACAAAACAAGATTGCATGTAGATGAGTTTGCCTTGGTAAGACGTTTTTAGGTCACCAGCAACTTTATTAAATTCTCTTCCCCTGCAGCTTTTCATATAGTAATTTGCCTGTGTTGTCAGGAAAGTTCAACTCAACTTCCCTGACAATATAAATAGGAAAAATAAATATACTGTATGTATTCAGCACTGGAATGATTGTTTAAAACTAAAACTCATGATTTGCTCTCAATAACCTCTTGACCTCTAGGTTCAGAGGGTTGTTCTCCTGTGTGAGGTGCCTCTACCACTGGCATTATCGAGATGACTTTAGGCCTCTGTTGCTTCCTGTTGCCAGTTGACTTCCAAAAAATTTCACCAAAAGCAACCACATACACGCACGCTAGCACAAACTCTTATTCAGCCCCTACGACATGTCACGGGATGTCAGCGTCCCCTCGTTGGTGCTCTGGCCTGGCTTGATTTGTTGTTGTCTGCCCCTCAGGCTCTTTTAAAGCCACGCTGTAACAAATTCATCCTGCTGCCCTGTAATTTTATAACGACATTCTTCTTCTTTCTGTCTCCTGTCTTTCAGCCCCCAATTATTAGCCGTTTACCATTCCTCTCTGCACAAACCTGTTGTAATTTGTCTGATTTTTGTGGTTTTTTCAAATTATTTTCAGTTCTTTGAGTTTTTTTTTTTTCTTCTCTCTCCACCCTGTTTCTCGAATTTCAGAAAGGTTTGCGGACCTTGGTGGTGGCATGTCGCCACTTCAGCCCAGAGGAGTACACTGATGTCGACAGATGCCTAAATGCGGCCCGCACTGCACTGCAGCAGAGGGAGGAGAGATTGCAGGAGGCCTTCAGCTACGTGGAAAGAGACCTGCAGCTGCTCGGAGCAACAGGAGTTGAGGACAAGTACGGAGGCTAAAATGAATTTATATTGAAATGCTGTGGTGACCATATTCCTGAAAACCAGTTTCTGTCTCCTTTTCCCAATTTTATCGTGTTCATTTACTTTTTACAAAAATTAATTGTAGTCAGTTTAGTAGTGCGTTTTAAAAAGAAGAAGCACCCAAACTCCAATTTGCATGTTAAGAGCATAGCTACGCATGAAGAAATTAACAATAAAGACATTTTTGCTGATTTTAAACTCCAAAAAGTGAAAATGGTTGATAATGGAATCTGATTGGAGATGTTAAAGGTGTGTCAGAGTCAGCTACTAAGCTGCCTAACCTCCTAAAATACCACTGCGCACGCAGTATGCACTGTTTGGGTAAGTGTTCACAGAATATGCTGGAGAAAGCTGTAAATGAGTTTGGAAAAAATACCCCACAGATCTCACAGAGCTGCCTTGGACTGGAAACGTATGTGTTTCCATTCACTCACCATCTGCTCTCTTCTCCAGCTCGGCTCGCTCTCATGTTCTGTTTCTGCTTTTGGCATGAGTTTATCCTCAGGCACGCATGGTCACAATCAGAGCATCTTAATTGTACAAGACAATACAGTGCATTGTCTTTCAAGCTATTTTCTGACTGTGGCCGAAAATAGAAAATAAATAGATGAGTAGAATTTGATTCAGGTTTTACATTTCTCTCATCCCACGATCACATAAATGATTAAAACTAATCAACTAAGAGAACTTTTGCCTTTTATTGATGTTATTCAAAATTGTAAATTGTAGTTGTACATGATGCACTTTCCTTCTCTCGTCCCTTCCGTCTCGTAGACTCCAAGACAAAGTCCAGGAGACCATCGAGGCCTTGCGGCTTGCCGGAATCAAAGTATGGGTGCTCACGGGGGACAAACACGAGACGGCAGTCAGCGTCAGCCTGTCTTGTGGCCACTTCCACAGAACAATGAACATCCTGGAGCTCCTGCAGCAGCGCTCGGACAACGAGTGTGCTGAGCAGCTTCGCATATTGGCGAGAAGGTTGGTGCATATCTGCTGCCCATCTTAGCAGTTGTGATTGATGGACCAAACAGAGCCTCTGTAATGTTATAAAGTGAAAAGAATCGATTGGTGAACTAATAATAAAAGTGCAGTTTGTTTGGTTGCCATCGTTCTCTCGTGACCCGCCCTGATGTGCTGTGTCCTCTCTCTTTGTCCTTTCAGAATCAAAGAGGACCACGTCATCCAGCACGGGCTGGTTGTTGACGGAGCCAGTCTGTCGTTAGCGCTGAGGGAGCACGAGAAGCTCTTCATGGAAGTGTGCAAAAACTGTTCAGCTGTCTTGTGCTGCCGCATGGCTCCGCTGCAGAAAGCAAAGGTGCTGCTGTTTCCGATGCTTGGAATACATATATACAGGAGTGGAAAAAATTTTTGGACACGCTTAAAATTTTACTTAATCTCTGTTATTGTTATTAAAAATGTGTTTTTTTTTTGTGTGTGTTTTTCAAAATGTGTGGCTGCATTAGAGGCACAAAAACAAATGGAAATTTCTTAATGAGACAAAATAAGAAAACTAAATTCTTGTACTCTTGGAAGGGACATAATTTATAAGAGTGCATGGAGCAGTGCACGTGCAGCTTGTGGGTAAATGTGGATTACTGCTCTAATATAACCTGCACTTGCAGACTTACAGCTGATTCCTAGTGCAGTTCAGTAAATCCCAAATACGTAAGAGGTCCAAAAACCTTTTTTCCACTACTTGTACTGGATGCATCACTGTTGGATGCATCACTGTCACTAGTATATTATGACATGAATAATTTTAAATGTTAATGAAGTCTCATTTCAAAGTATTGTGAAACTGTTCACATTACTGCTTTGGTTCCAGTGCTGTTGGCGACGTGACTCTTCAGGGAATATGCTTTTTCATGTTCAGGTGGTTCGACTTCTGAAAACCTCCCCGGAGAAACCCATCACATTAGCCGTTGGTGACGGCGCCAATGATGTCAGTATGATACAGGAAGCTCACGTAGGCATAGGTAGGCAAAGCCACATCCCATGAAGGACCACCTTGAAGTCGGCAACTTTATTTTCTGCATTGTGTTTTTGAACCCGTCTTCACGTGTGTGTGTCCCACCCCAGGCATCATGGGGAGGGAGGGTCGTCAGGCTGTGAGAAACAGTGACTATGCAATTGCCAGGTTTAAGTTCCTGGCTAAACTCCTGCTGGTCCACGGTCACTTCTACTACATACGCATAGCAACGCTTGTACAGTACTTTTTCTACAAGGTGAGATTTGGCTGGATGTGTAAAATCTTATTTTTATATTTACCTGAAGCTCCTTAACTCTTGTTTCATTCCTTAGCGATTCACTAGAATTCATGTCAGAAATACATAAACTCCTACAATGTTATGTTGCTTTTGGAATGGAAGAAAAGCTACATTTTGGCTTTCTCTAATCTTTCTCCCTCTTTTTTGTTTTTCCAGAATGTGTGTTTTATCACGCCCCAGTTTTTATACCAGTTCTTCTGTCTGTTTTCACAACAAGTAAGTGGCTATTACAGTTTTTTTCCCTTTACATTCAAATATTTTCATGGATTTGTCTGTGGTTTTAGTTTTTTATGTTGGTCATTGATTTCACTGAACTCACCTTAAAATAGCCTTGCAAGAAATGCACTGAGCGTAAATACAAAAATGATAGATTATATTCCATCCTTTCCGTTGGCTGGCGGTTTGTCTGCTGTTAATTGAAACCTGCTGACTGCCCTACTCAGACGCTGTACGACAGTGTTTATCTGACACTGTACAACATCTGCTTCACCTCGCTGCCCATCCTGGTGTACAGTCTGTTTGAACAGCTGGTCCACCCGCACGTTCTGCAGAATAAACCAGGCCTGTACAGGTGAGTCACGTAGCACCTAGTAGCGTAGTTGGATTTTATTAACTGTCTAGAGATATTAATCTGTATTTTTTTTTTAGACATTTTACATACACGTTCACAATATTAAGTTCCTAATTTGTTTCCCCAAACCTCTGTTTCTTCCTTTCTTTCTTTGTTTTAGAGTTTGTTTAGTTTTGTTAAACATGAGTGTGCACTTGAATAACCTACTTGTCTGCAGATATACAGGTACTACCCGAAAAATTAGAATATCAAGTAAAAGTTGTTTTATTTTGGCAATTTAACATAAAAGATGAAACCAACAAATTTTATTGAGCCATTACACGCAAATTGACATCTCAAGCAGTTCCTTGTAACTTTGCTGATTAAGATTTTCAGCTTATTGAAACCACAAACCCACAAACTCAGAAAATTATTATAAAATTTGAGGGTTTTTTTAAAGCTGCAAAATCCAAAGAAATAAAACTTGAAATATATTGATTTGCATATTATTCGTTTATATAATATGTCAAATTCACCTTTTAAGTTGAATTGCAGAAATACAACAACCTTTTCAGGATATTCTAATTTTCTGGGTGGTACCTGTATGTAGACGCATTGTGCACAATATGTGTTAAGAAATAACAATAAACCACTTGTGTCCTTCAGGGACATCAGCAAGAACTCCCTGCTGTCCTTCCGAACGTTCCTGTACTGGACGCTGTTGGGCTTCTGCCACGCCTTTGTCTTCTTCTTTGGTTCCTACATACTGATGGGAGAGGACACCACACTGATGGGCAATGGACAGGTGTGTTGATGGCTTCACTTGGAATAAAAAAGAGACTGACAGAAGAGATCTTGCAGTTCGTGTTGGGGAATTCTTGCCTCAGGGCACAAGAGACGTTTAAAAAAAAAATAATAAGTGTGCATGTTCTACCACTCGTTTTTTGTTACCGTTTCTCACTGAAGGCATCAAAACTATGAATGAACACATGTGGGATTATGTAGTGAACAAAAAAAGTGTGTGTTTTATACACTGCCAGTCAAAAGCTCGGGCACTCAGTCTCAAGCAATATTTTTTTTTTTTTATCTTTACAACTTTCTACACTACAGATAGACGGAAGAAAAACACGTTCAATAACTCTAAATATGCTTCTTATGAAAGGTGGCTTTTTTAAAGAATTGAAATATAAAACGTGTTTGAGTTATTTGACACTTTTATTGTTTCCTACATAATTCCATGTGTGTTTATAAGTAGTTTTGATGCCTTCAGTGAGAAACTGCAGTGTCAACAGTCATGAGAATGAAAGAAAAGACATTAAATTCAAAGGTTGTCCAAACTTTTGACCGGTAGTGTATAAATACAGTATGTAAGTCTTTGTTCCATCAGTCTTGTAATGAGGGATTATAACTGACAGTCCTTCCATCCTTCTTCTGGGCTTTGTTCAGTCAGATACATTTGAATCTTTTCTTCTCTTTTTCTTCCACATTCTGTCAATTAAGCCAACATCATTTTTCTCAATCTGATTCTCTCTTACCGATACGGCTCTAATTGAGTTCTGACAAAAGTGAGCCATTCTCGTAATTGAGGTTTTTTTTTTTCTTCTCGCCATGCCATCCTCCTAAATCTTGTTTTTGACTGGATCCCTGCCCTGCCTGACGTCTTTATGGTCACTGGCGTCTTTACCCGTCTCCGTCTGAAGCTCAGCGTTCCAGACACCTCTCGCTCCTGTCGCTCGCACTTTGTTTCCTTGTCATTTGTTGATTTCTCTTCTTTCCTTCTGCCTTCACGCTGTGCATGTCGGCAGATCTTGCGAGCTAACAGACAGCTGGTAAGAGTTTGCTCTGCAATGCGACGCATGCCTCATGGAGTGATGGGGTGGGAGTGGGGGGTAAATGAACAAGACACTTTCATGACTTGACAATGCGGATGTTGCAAAGTGGTTATTTCCTTGTGCTGCTTCACATATTACCATGTTACCTCAATTCAAAAACAGAATCAGACTGTAGAATCTCTTATTAAGGTTTTTTTTCCGTAAACATTTTATTATGTTTTCTTTTTCCAAAGTGATGCAATTTTCAATTATACTCATACTTACAAAACAGTTCAGTATCACATTGTGTACAAATATAGAAAACATTTATAGAAATAAAAGCAATAACAGAAAAAAATAAAATAAAAAATAACCCATGAATAACACATAGACCAGCTTCTCTTTTGGAATTTAGGAGGTAATCATCTCTAGATACAGTACATGGCTGCAAGGGATTCAAAAATTATTCAAGACATCAGAAACATCAAAGTCCTTAATGAAGTCAATAAAGTACAGAAGAGAATTTGGGCCACAAGAAGAGAAAAAAACATTAAGAAATATTTTTCTAAAGTTTCCGTTTTGAGAATAAAGTCAAAATTTAGAGATTAAAGTTGAAATTTCGTGATCAAAGTTGAAATTGATTTGAAATCAAATTTGGAATCCAACGTAATCTGTTTCAATTAAGTTTTTCACTTCTACCCAAAAAGTTTTTATTGGCCTGCATTCCATATACAGTGTATTAACGAACCACATTTCATACATATGTCTGGTATGTTCCTATTGTACTATTGAACATTGGCAGATAGGTCTTCGCTCCAAGAAATTAATTTCTTTATTGAATTTTCTGATGTGTTACATAACATTTATTAAGTTTCACCCATTAACACTGACACGTGCCATGAATTAGCTTGGAGCGCCACATGTTTCTCTAGGGCAACACATTTTCCTCAACGCCTCTGTGAACACACATTCTGGTCTCCAACGCCGCAAAGTGGTTTTCAGCGTTTAGACTCCAGCAGGGTTTTCAATGGGCTGGCAAAAAATAATGATCCCTGCAGTTCAAAACTTTGGCCCAGTGTGATTCAAATCGAGGTTTACTGAGTCACTGAAGGCAGACGCACAGTCAGAGAGCGAGGCTTCACTTTAGACTCTGCTCAGGTCGTTACCTGAGGTATTTTTCTCACCGTACAAACACATCTAAATATATTTGAAGTGTGACCAGTGTTTTTGGTCTTCATGTCAGATCTACAGAAGAGGATTAGGGCCAAAAGAACAGAGAAAAATGAAGACAGATTTCTTTTTCTTTCTTTTTTTTTTTCAAGAATGATTTGAAATTTCAAGATTAATATATATATATATATATATATATGTATATATATATATATATATATATATATATATATATATATATATATATATATATATATATATATATATATATATATATATATATATATATATATATATATATATATATATATATATATATATATATATATATATATATATATATATATATATATATATATATATATATATATATATGTATATATATATATATATATATATATATATATATATATATATATATATATATATACGTATATATGTATATATATACGTATATATATATATATGTATATATATATATGTATATATATATATATATATATATATATATATACATATATATATATATATATATATATATGTATATATGTATATATATATATATATATATATATATATATATATGTATATATGTATATATATATATATATATATATATATATATATATATATGTATATATGTATATATATATATATACAAAGGACATTTGTGAATATAATCGAAATTTTGCAATTAATGTCAACGTGAAGTTAGTCAAAATGTCAAGAATAAAGTGGAAGGGCTCAGCATGCAGGTCTAGTGGAGTACTTGCGTTTTTGCCAGTTTCCTGATCACTGTGGCTGAACCTTGTGGGACGCACCTGTTTTCAGCAGTTTACTTTTAATTGTGAGTAACTGAGTTACTCCACCATCCATCGAGTCTACTCGCCAATTTCCACTTTTTTTGCGTCAACGTCATTCATGAAATTTCTACTTTATTCACGAAATTTTGTCTTTTTATGCCGACTTTTTTCACGAAATTTTGTCTTTATTCACTAAAAACTCTAAATGAAAACTTAAATAAAAATCTCCTTCCTGTATTATTTTTCCTCTTCTTGTGGCCCTAACCCTCTTTCGTACAAATCAAAATGCAGTCGTAGAAGTTGTAATTGTCAAACATGTCAGAAGGAACGTGTTGAATACAAGTAGATTTCCCCACATAAAGTGCAACAATGGCCAATTATGATACGATGATCTGTGATAATAATATGTTCTTTGCGTGTCTGTCTGTCTGTGAAGATGTTTGGTAACTGGACCTTTGGAACGCTGGTCTTCACCGTCATGGTCATCACTGTCACGTTAAAGGTAAATTCCGCCAACTCGTATTCACCAACGCAATAACGAGGTGTATGGCAAAAGTGTCATGGAAACATTTTTCCGCACGTCCGGGGTCACGTGACCAGTTCACTTCAAGTGAAAACGGCGCGTTACGTTTGGACGGAGGAGGTGATGGAATATTTTTTTTTACAAGTATTCAATAACAATTCAAAACAATTATTTATTTTTTACGAGAATTATTTTGCCATTCAATGAAGCAACTGCTAATTGTATATTGTCAAAATTTTAGAAATGACTTTTATTTTGCGAAAAACTGTCATGGAAATGCAGCTAGTGTAAGAGATTTTGTCAGGTTATTACAGTTGACATCTGCCATCTGCCTATACTGAGCTTCCTCCCTTCTTTGTGTGTGTGTGTGTGTGTGTGTGTGTGTGTGTAATGCTAGCTTGCCTTAGAGACTCACTTCTGGACCTGGATAAACCATTTTGTCACCTGGGGTTCAATCGCGTTCTACTTTGTCTTCTCTCTCTTCTATGGAGGCATCATCTGGTAAGAGGCACCTCCCCTTCCCCCACTCCAGTATGTTTTTACATTGAGAGAAATATTGTTTCATATCGAGTACGTTGATGACATTTTCAGGACATCTGTTTCAACTCAATTAAAGGAACTCTGTCGCTCATGCGACACCCAGAGGGTCTCGTCTGATGCACGATTAACAAGAAGTGGCCTGAAGTGGAAGGTGGCCGGCACATTTGAATATTGCCTCGGCTAAACACTTTGAGGAAAATACTAATCCCCCTAAAATGAAATTAGACTAGAGATCGTAATCAGAGCCGAGTGCCGCAGGTATTAAAGCAGCGAAAGCACAAAATGAGATGTATGAATTATGCACTTAATAGAGCAGCGGAGCGGGGAGGGTGGGGAAATGAATTGGCCAGTCAGAGCCACTTTATCCTGTTTTGTCTGCTCACTGGCTGCCGGTAGCCACGCTGATATAATATCAGACCATTAATGTTATTTGTGGCTGCGCAAGTTAGTAAATCTTGTTGCGTCACGGAATAATAAAACCATTCCGGGGGGGCTCGGTTTTCCCAAGGAGAACACGGAAGATTGAGGAGTACACAAAGAATTTTAGGGGCAGCGTGGAAATGCATCAAATAATGTGTTCTTTCTTTCATAAAGGGAATATGAGGAGGCGTTTGGAAGCAAGTGATTCATTTCAGTTGAATAGAAAAGACTCACCAGGTTTTTAAAGTGATTCTTTGTGCACCCGAGGCACTTAACTCAACAGTCGAGCTGAACCTGTGTTCGGCATAACGTAGCGGTCACATGTATCCAGCGGTGCCTTTTGAAATCAATCACGTGATTTATGTCCGCCGCACCATTGCCGTGAAAGCAGAACACGCGCTCGGCTGTTGTCCACGTGAAGACAAACTGGCCCAGCTGGAGTCTCTCTGACCGCACGGCCACTCAACAAAATAAGCATATTAACATGGATTGTTTTGTTGTTGTTTTTTCAGTCGCGCAGGTGCACCTAATTCCATTTTACCAATAGCAAGGTTCTATTTTTAGTCACAAATGCAATTGGTTGCATTTTAAAGCCCTGCAGTCTGACAGCTTCACCCTAACTGCTGTTGTCAGAATATTAAGTCTGATTTGTATTTAACCGTCTCTAACGTGTAACCCTCGTGTCCCCTCCTCCCCCCAGGCCCTTCCTCCACACCCAGGACATGTACTTTGTGTTCGTGCAGCTGCTGTCCAGCGGCTCGGCCTGGTTCGCCATCATCATCATCGTGATAACGTGTCTGTTTCCTGATGTGATCAAGAAGGTCTTCTACAGACACCTGCAGCCAACCAGCACCCAGAAGAGTCAGGTAACTGGCTTCCTGTCACACAGCTCAGCGCTGTTCTTCTAATGTAGCCGGAGTTTAGCAGTTTGCTTTGATTGTTGCTTCATTCTGAATTGTTCAAATTTCAATTTAAAATTCCTTATTTTTAAAAAGGGACAAAGTGCATTAATCAACATTTTCTTCGGAAAGTAAATTTAGCCGAGTTTCCATCGTAGTCCTTTTGCCAGGTGATAATAGACACTTCAGTAAAATACATGATAGACATAGACAAGAAGATAGCATGGACAGTGACAGATAGACAGATGCAGTACAAAGAAAGCCACATTGGCTAGAGGACAATTGATGAGTATAAACAGATACAGTATATGTATGTACATAGCGCAAGATAACTGTTGCTATAAAGTTCACGTATGAAATGAATTAGAGTGATATTGATGATTGCAGTATGTACATGAGTGCAGGGTGGGTATTGACAGTAGTGCAAGAAGTACTGGGTACTAAGTCTGGTACAATTACAGTATGTACAGTAGTGCACAGTAGTGGCTAAGTATATCCTGTTCGAAGTAATGCTGACAGCAAACTGAGGAGTAGATTTCTACCTTGATCCTAAAACGACGTAGAACTACAACAGAGCCCAAAGCAGTGAATAAAAAGCCCTAAATGTCAGGGTGGCTGCAGGTGTAGGTCCTGGCTTCAGTGTTTGTATCAGCCTGTCTGCTCATAACCTTTTATTCGTGGGAGCAGCAGGCTGTTGCATGCAGCGCATGGCCTCTTCCTTTAGATCACACATACTTCCACACGCACACCAGCACAGCGTGCACGTTCACCTGGGAGCAGATCTCCTGCTGTCTCTGTATTGATTGTGTCCAGCCAGAGCTGGTTTGTGTTTCCCACCGCGGTCACTTCCTGAGTGTGTCGTTTCCTAGAAAGAAAAGAACTCACTTTCAATCCAGCGCTGGAATCTGTTGTTTCTGCTCTTAACTTTGTCCCGTTTTGTCTTTGTGTGTGTGTGTGTGTGTGTGTGTGTGTGTGAGATAGCGTGAGAGGACCTGTTATTTAACCTGTGTGTGTCTGTATGTTTTTCCTCCCGTCCTCCTCTTTGCGCGCCCTCCTGGTGAAGATGTATTCCAACCGCGTGGCGATAGGCGACGACTTCATCGCTCTGCAGCCTCTGTCTAGAGCCAAGAGCCAGCTGGGAAAAATTAGGTAGAGGAGATGAAGCTCGTGGGCCAAAAACGGTTCACCTAGAAGTGGACTGAAATATCTCAGGAGTGTGTTTTCTAGAAGCAATATTTCTACATTTTGCTATTTTTTTTCTCAAAAGTCCATCATAATAAGACATTGATGTGTGTAGCCTCATGCAATGACTTTTCACTCTTCAAATTGTCGTCAAACAATTGACCCTATTTCAAAATATAGTGGTGGAAACAAGTTTTTGGACACCTTTACAGTCGTACTCAGTCCCAGTTATTGTCAAGAAACATTTGCCAGAGAATTGTGTTCATCAGCATCAGCGGCAAACCAAAAAAAATGAAATTATTTTATTGTTTATTGTAAATAACACAAAATTTAAAAAAAACTGAATTCTTGCAGTTCTTGTACTACTGCACTCTGGGTTTCTTACTGAAACTTCCAGTTCTGAGCTGGACTGCAGAGTATGTGTAATGCACTAAACTAAACTGCACTTGGAGACCTAAGACTGGCTCTTGGCACAATACAGTACCTCACAAATACAAAAAGCATCCAAAAAACTTTTTCCCACCACTGTAGACGCTACGCATCTTAGAGAAAAAGCAAGTGTCACTTAGAGCAGAAGATGAACAGCGACTAAAGAGTAAAAAGAGGGAAGAGAATATTGCTTTGTGAAGCAGACACTCCTGATGAGTCCTCTGCTTCAGACCGGTGGTTGTTCTCAGGTCTAGACCAGACCTCGTCATCCTCCCATCCAGCACTGACGGTACACCCAGTGCAGACAGTGTACCGTTAATGTTGGAGCCGCCTCTCTGCTCTTCTGTCTGTGACTGCATGACCCCTGGAGCAGCCAATCTGCATTCTCTGTGATTGGAAAAAGAGAAGGAGACAGTTTTTATTTCATTTCATTTCAATTTTTTTTCATGGTAATGTGACATTTCAGACGTCTTCAGCGTTAGCAGGATGCGTTCAGGGACCCGCCCGCCTGCCCTTCCTCCTGCCTTTTTGCAGCATGCTCCCGTTCATCACCTCCTTCCACTTGCATGAGCACGACACCCGAGCTTTTTTTTCTCTCCCCTCCGTCCCTCAAAGTCCCCGTGGATGTTCTCCTGCGACGGCGCCTCGTTTGATAAGCCTTGCCACGTGGGGGGGGAGGGGGGATGGTGTTGAAGGTCATAAGTCACAGCTTATGAGTCACTTTTCTCGGAACGCTCCTTGAAAGTCGTCGTCCACTGGCGGCCTGGCATGCCTGCTCGCAAATCAGAAATGACACGTCGCACGCTCGCACACACACGTGCACGTACGTGCGCACGCATGGCGCAGCGACCCCTGAAGCCGCCGCCTCTTTCACGCCTGCCCACCTTCCACCCCCGTCCTCTTGATCTCAACAACCTGAAGCCAGACTGCTCGCTGGTGACGCCCCGGTCCACCTGCATGGTTGCAGCAGGCCCAAAGAACAGGACTGACACCCCACACACCCCCCCCACATACCCCCCACTCCAGCTGCATGACCGACTCCTCCCCGCTCTGGCACGTTGCTGTATGACAGACTGTCACTGGATACCTCAGCTTGTGTGCTTTGAGATGCCAAGCTGTCTGATATCGCGCACTAACAGCCTGCAGCGGGAGTAGCAAAGAACAAAAACCTAGAAGCTCTTTATTGTCTTATCAAGCAAAAAACTGGTCACGCCTGTCCTTCAAAAAATGGTCTGATTCTAGATTTTCACTATGAATGGCACACCACCAACCAAAATATTATATATATAATTAAAAAAAACACCATTTAGCCTAATAATGACTATAGACTGAATATAGTTTCTTAATTTATTTATACCCACTCACGCCTGTTCAGATGCACACAAATCTGATATCCTGGGAGGACACGAGGGAGGAAAACACGCTCACATTCATTTTAACAACACAACAAAGTCAATCCACAATGAAAAGTAATTTTTTTAGAAAGTGAAATTGCATCATTTTTCATGGCACACATGACATTGTCTCACACTGTTCTACATTATTGTATTTTAATTAATTAAATGCCCCTAATGGACCTGAAATGAATGATTTATAATCATTACAGCAAGCAATTGCAGCATCTTAAAACATTTTGAGATTAATTATTTTACTTTGAAATGCACGCAAATCTTTTTACCTTTCTAGCCGAACTGAACGGATGCACTTTGCCTCGCGGCTTTGAGCTCAAACCAACCAAAACTTGAGCAAACAGTGGGGGGGGGGGGTTTCTGAAGACAGACAGATACCCAATACCCAGGTTAGAGTGAACTAGAGCGCCAATCTCACTGCAGACCAAATGAGATTCATCCTAGAGGGCTATTGACATACAACACTTAAGTCCTTATGAAATTAACATGGCCATTAGACCAACAATCAGAATTGGAATCGAGCGAGAGCGTATTGAGCGACCGGTCATTGATCAGGACACTGCAGCCACAGTAATCAGCTCCTCAGTAAATTTCAAACTTCCTAGCAGCTTTTATGAGAGGGATACGATTTGGTTCAGTTCACTGTAATGCTCCAGTCATGAATGCTTCAAGACAAAAATATTTATATGTTGTGAATATATTTTTATGTTATCTCAACTTAAAAAAATAAATCCAGAAAAACATTTCATCAAATAATATAATCATTTTTGTTTCGCTGCCCTTGACAGTTTTGTTTTATTGCTAAAACAAAACTGTAATGTCAGTCGTCTGTAGTCTATAGTCAAGGTCCAAGGACAAACATATACCTACGTATTTCCCTCAGTCTTAAACGTCATTTTATTACATTACAATCAGATCTGCCAGTTTTAAAATCAGAAAAAAAGAATTCCAACATGATGCCCCCCCACAGCACCAACAGAGCTCGGACCGACTGACGCTGGTGGCTGTTCGATTAGATGGAAGCACTCTGAAAAATCCCCCGGGGGATCGTTAGGGCTTCATCCTGCTCTGTGTCCCCACCAGCTTTAATAGATGTAGCAGCAGGTTAATTGGCTTGGATGCTAATAGATTTGTGCTTATCTGTGCAAGAAGGTCTCTCTCTCTCTCTCTCTCTCTCTCTCTCTCTCTCTCTCTCTCTCTCTCTCTCTTCTCCTCCGAGGAATCTCTCTTGTGCCTGCAGCGTCTTTGCCCACTCAGATTGGCCGAGGCTTCTCGGAAAGTCTGTTTTAATTTCCTGTGCTGTTGAAAGAAATTAAATCCCTCCTCTGGTGGCCTCACCTGCCCCCTCCTGGTCAAGAAAGGCTATCGGAGAGACCTGGCTTATCAGCGAGCACGCCTAGCATGCCTGTGTGGTGTCATATTTTTTTGAAAAACAGGTAGCGAACCCATTGACGTGACTTTCCATTAGTTGACGAGGGCGAGGCTTGCAGGTGAGGCCGCTTCTGAAGGGCTTTAAAAGCAGAGCCGGCGCTCATCGGGCCTCTTTGACGTGACCATCGATCGGAAGCTGCGTGGGGGCCGCCATTTATTTCGCCGCCTCATCGATTCCAGCTTTGTACAACTAGCGCTGACCGACTGCATGCTTGACCTCAGTCAGTTTTAAGGATCACTATGAGCAAGTCATCCTTAAAAAATAAGAACCGCGCCGGCTGTGTTTGCTGTTTTGTAATGAGTCTTGAAATTTACAGGAAAAACACAAATTTGGTGTTGCACTATTTTAAAAGATTTCACCAATCTGACGGCATAATGCACTGTCTGGAGGGGGGGTCTCTAAAATGTTTACACACTGGACTTTAAATCCCGAGGCGTCGCTGTGTTTCCTGGGACGAATTTGACGACTCAAAACAAAAGCAAACTGACGTTTTTTTTTTGATTATTTTTGTGTCTCTCCGGCTCGCCTTGTCGCCGTGTGTGCGCGTCTGTCTGTGTGCGACCTGCCGAGACCCCACCAGGCTCAGGCCCCGGGGTCGCCGGGCTCACCGTAAGCAATCTTGTGTCCCTCAGATGGAAGAGGGTGAGGGTTCAGTCGGCCCAGAATATGACCCTGTTAAAGTCCAGCGGAGCCCAGGGGAGGACAATTGGCACCTGCTAGCTGCTTATCCTCCCCCCGCCGCCCCCAGGCACAGACCCCCGCCCCCCTAGGTAGTACCATACTCTTACTCCCATCGCCCCACCCCCACAGCATCGTGTCTCTGTCGGAGGACAGCGTGTATATCCGTGTATTTTTGGGTAGAGCGCCACTGCATCTTTGCGCTTTGTTCACTCCCTCAGCTGCCCAGCACTCGGCTTTCATTTCATGCACCACCAGTCAAAGGTTTGGACTCACCTTCTCATGCAATATTTATTTTTTTAATCTTTACAACTTTCTACACTGCAGATAGATACTGAAGACATCAAATATATGAGCAAGATATATGTAATAATGCAGCAAAGAAAACTCGTTCAGAAACTGTAAATATGCTTTGGCTATTTTGAAGACTTTAAATATAAAACGTGTTTCAGTTGTTTGACACTTTTATTGTTTCCTACGTAATTCCATTTGTGTTCATACCTAGTTGTGATGCCGTCGGTAGCTGCGATTCCATTACAGTTTTTCGTAAAATAAAAGCGATATTTCTAAAATTTCAACAAAGTACGATTGCGATTTGCAGAAGTTTCCATTGAACGGTGGGAAGCCGTAATTCTCGTAAAATCTTGTCCCGCAAAACTGCAAATGTCATATATAAAGAAAAGACATTAAATTCATTGGGTGTGTCCAAACTTTTGACTGGTAGTGTACATTAAAGACCCCCTGTCTTGTCATACCACCCCTCGCTGATGTCACATTTCATGCAAGCAGACTTACAGAATGAGGCTCACACACCATGACAAACCCCGAACCTCCACCACCCCCACTGCTTCTGCTGACCCAGTCCATCCTTCCCACAGCCTCACTGGAACAGTTCAGTGGATTCTCACTGAGAGAGAGAGAGAGAGAGAGAGAGAGAGAGAGAGAGAGAGAGAGAGAGAGAGATGAGAGAGAGAGAGAGAGAGAGAGAGAGAGAGAGAGAGAGAGAGAGAGAGAGAGAGAGAGAGAGAGAGAATGCTGTTGGCATGCATTTTTTATTTTTTTTGTTGTTTAGTTTTGTTTTGTTTTCTCTGCATGTTTATTCACCCACCCCCTACCCACCACCACCACCACACACAGTAATGAGTGTTTTGAAACCTTCATTTTCCAGGACAACCCTGTTGTCTTGTAACTATTGGGTATCATGTCATTTTAATTCTGAAATTTTCTCTTATTTTTGGTTTTTTATTACTAATATTGTTATTTTTTCACACTCGTATTTGTTGTTGTTTTTTTGCGTTGCATCGTACTTATTCAATGAGAAAAGCAACATTATTTGACTTTGGGGCGTGGCTGACGTCTCGCCGAGGAACAGCGGAAATCGGTTGCAGTCAGAATGTTGCACTGAACTCTCCCTCGAGTGCACACGGCCATAAACCACCCGAGGGATGACGTCAGCCATGTAGCCGCCGCCGCCGCCGCCACCGCCACCGAGACCTTGGACACTTTATGAGGAAACCTTTGGGTGCCGCCGTGTCATGTAAACAGTTTACAGTAGAAGCATGAATCACGGCTCCGGCCTGATTTCAGGGGTGTGTAGAAGTGAATTCATCTGTCAACAGATATATTGTTGTATATCACAAACCGTACATTAAAATAACCATTTATCTTGGCTTATGCTTTGACCTTTGACCTTTCACGAGACCAAATTTTAACTTGAGTGTCTAGTTTAAAATATCCGGATGCAGTTTAACGCGCTATTCTTTTAGATAGGGCTGCACCGATGGCGATACCAGAATCGGGTATCAGAACCAATACCGGGGTTGAGTACCCCGCTCGTACTTGTAAAATATGTACCGATACCACAAAGGAATGTTGTTCAAATAACAGAACTAAATCTGTGGAAAACTAAAAAAAATCAAAGTAATTCTTTAATGTGTGATGGCCTTATCAAGTACTCTGTATCAGTGAGTACTAAAATACAAGTACTCGTACTCTACTGGTTCTGTAAAATTGTGGTGCATCCCTAGTTTCATAGTTAGTTTTGTTTCCTTTTGAAATTATTTTCCCTCAGTTTGGTGATTTGCATTTAATTTCTGTATTGTGGATCTTTACGTTGGAGTGAAGCATGAAATATACGATCATCCATCACCCCTGTGTGTGTCTGTTTGTGACCTTGAGACACTGCAGATCATATTGAGGTGTTTTTCTCATCATGTCTTCCTGGTTCTCTCCCCCCCCCACAGTCTGTATCAGCCCCCCAGGACCAGACCCTCAGCTGTGTGGAGTCCCTGTGCTGCTACCAACATGGGCAGAGCGGCTGTTCCCGCATGGCCCACTTCCTGGAGCACATGACCGGGCAGTGCCGGGCCAGCGCCGACCACCACCGCCGCCACACGTCGGGCCACGGCAACAGGTGGGCCGGAGCGGGCGGAGCTAACCCCGACAGAGCGACGGCGGCGCATCGCCGCTTTAAAAACTTTGGCCTCGGCCCCGACGCGTTCACGTGACGCACGAAACCACGCCCTCTGGTGTCCGTTTTTTTTACCTTTTCCTTTTTCGCAAATGGGCGCTGGAAAGCGCCGACGTTGCGGAGGAGCGGATTCTCAGATTGTTGAGGAGACGGGTTTGGGTCCTGGTGGGGTCGCAGTCGGATTCAGCATCTCGCAATGCACTTTATGTCCGTCAGTCTGTCCGTCCGTCTGTCTGTTTCTGTTCTGCTCGTCTGTGTTGCGCTGTAACCCGGGCTACGGGTTTTCCTCTTCGGCTGAGGTTCCCTCTGAAGAGATGAGTCGATGTTGAGATGAGAGCATGGCGGCGTAGCATGGTGGCGGCGTAGCATGGTGGCGGCGTAGCATGGTGGCGGCGTAGCATGGTGGCGGCGTAGCATCGTGGCGGCGTAGCATGGTGGCGGCGTAGCATCGTGGTGGAAACCTCTTCAGCGCCAGCGGAGAAACTTCACAAAAGACGGAAACTACCGCTAGCTGCAAGTTGGCAAGTCGGGGTTGGGGGACAAATGAGCAAATGGTTCAAAATGATGTCAATTACCTGCAAAAAAAAAAAAGAGAAGTCGTTCTAAAGTTTATCTCCTGCTTTGCTTCGGAGGAACGACCAAGCATCAGCGCAGTGGTTCTGGGGAAAGAGAGAATAAATATTGCCAAATGCAGCTCGGGAGGAAAGTTCAGCTGACGCCGCAGTTCGTCCAACTGCTTCATTTGCAGTTTCGGTGTCGCTGGATCTTTTAACTTGAATCTTGAGTAAGTGGGCCGGGTCATTGATTCATTGACCCGATCAACTCGTTTTGTTTTGCTGAGCATGCAAATCTGGGCCCCGAACGTCTCGGGACCGTCGCTATCGATCGGTTTCTGAAGTGAAGATGTAGCATCTGTGTTCACTGTGTGAGTCGCCTGCGCTGCGGCCATGCGTGTTTGGTTGCCGCTCTTCTGTGCGTGCGTGTGTGCCTGTGTGTGTGTGATTTTGTCGAGGTTAATGACAGCATGCGGGTCAGCACGGTGGTGCAGCAGCGTTTGGCTCCCGATCCTCCCATCAGCCCCTCTGGAAGGAGACGCAGCAACATTCTCGGGTGAATTCAAGCATCCTGGCTTTGTTTCTCCTTCGGCAAACTTTATCCGCCTAACGAATTTCATACGCATACTTTCTATGCGTTTACAGGAAAAATTTGCTGGCCAATTTGCATTTTTGCGTTGTTTTTTTGTTTTTTTTGCGTGGCTTCGCCCTATTGCCTGGTGTGTAAGGACCTTTAGGGTTTTTAAAAAATTCAAACAATCCTTCAATAATCTCTTCAGAAGCTGATAAAAAGAGAATTTCTCACACGTCGACATTCCCAGGCCAGTTTTTCCTGTTCGGCTCGAGCCCCTCCTGAAGCAGCAGTTCCCTTTGCTTCAGGGTCAAATTACAGCTGATTGTAGGATTCAATGCAGGCGAAATTCCTCCCGTGGGGACGATTGATTTGCTTTCCGACGTTGGCCGGTTTGCAACCCCCCACCACCACCACCACCACCCCGCACCCCTCCCTCCCGGAGGGGTTGAACGTAAAAACAAGGAAGGTGAGCGGAGACGGAACCTAAATTGTGCGCCGTCACTTCCTTCTCGCTGCTCTTCCTTCCTAAAATCAGCAACACCCCCCACCCTCCTCCACCCTCCTCCACCCTCCTGCTCTGTCTGCACTCTCTGGGCCCAGGAAGCCTCAGCAGAGTGCAGGTGACAGACTGGAACTCTGCCCAGATTTGGCCTTAATGCTATGAAACTGCCACCAAAGAGAGAATATAAGCTTTTAGTCCTACATACGTAATAAACAGTATTATTATTATTATCATTATTATTATCAGGACTGAAACACTGTAGCAAAGCATATATACCCACATATGTACTGCACAAAGTATTTATCCATTATATATTTGAAGCCCGACTATAGTCCATCGCTCGTTTTGGGCTCTTTGAGATCTTTGAAAGTGAACAGAAGCTGAATCATCACGCAGTATATTAATCAACCACTGTGTGTGTGTGTGTGTGTGTGTGTGTGTGTGTGTGTGTGTGTGTGTGTGTGTGTGTGTGTGTGTGTGTGTGTGTGTGTGTGTGTGTGTGTGTTGGGAAAGCCAATGGAACGGCTACAAAATGAATATGAATGGTCGCCACTGTTTGACCCCCAAACCTCCACCTTCCTCCTCTTTGAACGGGGACCACTCCTGACACCAGAGAGGCTGCTGGGAGATGTAGTCTCAGTCTTTTGTATCGCTCAACTCTTCTATCTCGTCTCCTTTTTTCTTTTTTTTCTACCGGATCCTGATGCCTTATTACATATATATATATATATATTATATATTACACGCGCTTCTGAGAAGATGCCCCGGACTTTTAAGGGTGTGTTTCTTTCGTTGCCCGGGCGGGTGGAGTTCCACCTTTCCCGCTCTGCCGACCACAGAAGAAGAAGAGCGACCGCACTTTGTCTTGTTGCATGGGGACTGCTGTTGCCTTTGGTACTTTGTATACGACGTACACCTGGGTGTGTGTGTACAGTGTGTGTGTGTGTGTGGACACTCTCTCTCTCTCCCCCTCGCTCGTCCACCTCCTGTCCACCACTGGGTCTCTGCTTGTCTCTGTGCGTCTCCAACGCTCCGTCTGATGTTCCACTTCCTGTCTCGTCAAATCCAAATCGCTCCGGCTCCTCCCTGTTGTTCCCGTCCCTCTCTCTCTCTCTCTCTCTCTCTCTCTCTCTCTCTCTCTCTCTCTCTCTCTCTCTCTCTCTGTTGTCCAGTGGTGTCTCACTGATCACTGCTTCTTTGTCGCAACTTGACTCCCAACCCCTCGGGAGAAAAACCTGTTTGTCCTGCACCTCCAGGTCTTAAAACGGTTGTCTTGGCTTCAGAGAGTTGAGATTTTCTTTTTCCGTTCAGAAATGGAATTTCTGTCTCCAGGATGTGTATTATGCTGTACTGTATTAAACGCTAGATTTTATATTACAGTCACATATACAAAAATATACAAGTCAGAATTCTTGCAGAACTTATTTTTGTACCAAAGTGTGCATCTCTTTAAGCGGTCCACTGGATCGCACAGGGGTGCTTTTGCTTGCAGGAAATCACATTCTGGTCTTTTCTTGAGAAGGAATGAGTGGAGCATGAATGTTTGTTCACCATGACTTATTATCATGTCTTATTATTTATTTCTCCATGGCAGAGCAGCAGAAGTATTTTCTCACTTGTTTTAAAGATAATAAAATAAGCTTTGTGATTGAGGTCGAATTTTCGAGATTAAAGTCAATGAAATTTGAAATTCCAAGAATGAAGTCTGAAAAGAATAAACTCAAAATTTCAAGATGAAGTCGAGATCAAGGTCGAAATTTTGAGAATAAAGTCAAAGTTTTGAGATTAAAGTCAACATAAATAAAGTTGAAATGCCTAGTTTAAAGTGGAAAGGCTCTGCGACAGGCTGAGTGGAGTTTTACCTTCATGGACTTTATTCACGAAATTTCAACATAACACTCGAAATGAAACCTTTGAAAAATTCTCCTTCCTGCAATATTTTTTCTTCCTCTTGTGGCCTGAACCCTTTTCATAGAAAAGTAAAGCGAATCCCGGCTGCTTCTGCTGCTCACCACCAAAACCATCTCACCCATCGCTGACTTGCCTTTCCCAACCTTTTTGTTTTGTGCAAACTGCAGAGCCCCCCCACACACACACACACACACACACACACACACACACACACACACACACACACACACACACACACACGCGTGCCTCCCTCCTAACCCTCACTCACTGCCTGTTTCCAGGTCTTGGGGCGAAAATGACAACTTCTACTCCAACGACCGCAGCATCCTGACGCTGTCGCCCATGGAGGTCTCCCACTGCTGAGCTTTCCCACGGCCCCTGAACGCAGCAGCAGCAGCAGCAGCTCACCACAGCGCCCCCACCAACGCTGCTATTTCACAAAACCAACGCAACTCTGAGGAGCCGTGAGGGGGGTTTGTCAGCTGACAGCTTCAGCGTGGAAGGAAATGAAACATGAAGTTTGGAGCAGAAGCAGAGCTGCTTTGACCGAAGGATCCACTCAGAAGAATCATCCAATAATGATGTTGATCAGGTTCTTTCACTCCAATCTCTCCTTCTTCTTCTTCTGCTGCTTCTCCTTCTCCTCCGTCTTCTTCTTCTTCTTCTCCTCCTCCTCCTCCTCCTCCTGCTGCTTCTCCTCCTCCTCCTTCTTCTTCTTCTTCTTCTCTCTCCTCCTCCTCCTCCTTCTGCTGCTTCCTCCTCCTCCTTCTCTGCTTCTTCTTCTTCTTCCTCCTCCTCCTCCTCGTTCTCACTTTGTCGCTACTTTTTGTCTCGCGAGGTTTCACCCAGTTTTTTGTTATCATCACTTTTATTTTTGTCCCTGCGGTTATTTTTTGAACTGGCTCTTCCAGACTCGTCTGTCGATGTGAACCCACGTCGTTTTTTTTGTCTGTTTTTCTCACTTTCTGGAGAGGCCGTGCTGCTCCCCCCCAACACCTCACCGGCCTCCCTTGCACGTGTAGCACGAGAGCGAGAAGCAGGCCGAGGAGACTGAGGGGAACCTGGAGGATCTCTGAGCCGCCGCTGGCTCAACCTTGCACATTTAGTTTTTTTTTTCCTCCTCCGATGAGGAGGAAGTGGGGGGGCGGGACTAAACCAGATCCTTCAAAAGGCTGGCCCCTCTCCCTCCTGCTCCCCCTCGGACCTCCGGCTCTGTCGGCAAGCGTGGCCAGGCGGTTGGAAGGATTCAGACCAAAGGACTCGGAGAGATGAAGAGTTTATTTATGTGCCTGATTGTACAGAAGCTCATACTGGGATTATTTCTCTTTCTCTTTTTCGTGCTGCTCTCTCTAATCTCGACTGTTTGACCTCCTCCTCCTCTTCCTCCCTGCACCTGTAGCCCTGATGGAGGCACAGTAAGGGTGGAGGGGTCCGTCGATAAGCCATATTTTATCCCCCCTGGAGGTACGAAGACGACGAGCGACGCAGGAAGAAGCTCGTTGAGCAGGAAACACGGTTCCCCCTTTAAATGCCTTTTTCTCCTGCGCCACAGCCTGGCCAGCGAAGGCATCGCAGCGTCCCCGACTGCACGGGCTCAGAAAACGTTTTTGTCGGAGGGAAAATAAATATGACAAACTTGAGGATGCTCGATCTGCGGCTAAGCAGCCTGCAAACATCTGTAGCATTTTCATCTTCTTCTTTTGTTTTTGTTTGGCGAGAGAATTGTTTTGGGTTTTTTTTTTTTTTTGTTTTTTTTTGTTTGTTTTTTTTTCGGCGAGATGCTTTCGGTTGAGCGTCGACCTGGACCACAGAATGTCCGTGAAGATATCAAGAGCGATACCTCCACTGCACTCCGGAGGAAGAGGAGCGCAGATTGTTTGCACAAGTCGCACATCAGATTGGAAATCATCAAAAATCACTTTTTTAATTTCCTGCTGGCAGCCATCGCTCCACTCATCCCTGTGTCATCCTCCTGGTTTTTTTTTTTTCTCACTGTCGCTGGTGACCTGTGTGTGCGTGTGCGTGCGTGTTGTGTGCATGCATCGCTGCCGACCTCTTTGGCCGTCAGAGGTCAGAGGTCACGTTCTTCCAGCCCAACACACCACTGTATCAGTCCCGCCCTGTCTGCGTGGAAACGTGTCGAGACAACCGTTTTAAACTTGACCATTGGTTCAGAAACAGCAGCAGAGTCACTCCATCGTTGTGTATCAAAAAATCAGAGCGCCAATTATTTTTTCCTCGGTTAAAATATTCTATTTTCTCTACGGTACTTTTTTTTTTTTTTACACATATATATATATATATATATATTAAAATATATATATATTCTTGGACTTATTGTTTAATCTTTTCTGTTTGTACGGCTTCCAATAGAATTGTCTATTTATTATTGCAGTACTTGTGTGTTTTGTTTGTGTTAAACATTTCTGACATATCAATGTGTGTGTGTGTGACGGCCCCGATGCATCAACTTCCTGTACTGTTTGGCGTCGGCGCCAGAACCTGCAACCCGCCAGCTAAACGACTAGAAAAAAAAAATGCAGAATTCTTTTCAAATCACACAATTTTCTCATGATCTCGTTCGACCAATCAGAGGCCCGGGGATGCTCCGGCTGACTTCCTCGTCCTCAATGGTTAACGTCACTTTACTGATACACCAAAAAATAAAAAATAAAACGCTTACTCTGCACCTGGATTAGGGAAATTCCACGTTGATGCAGTTTCTCAAAGGGCACGTTGCCAGTTTCAATCCGTAAATGTCAGTGCGATGGCTTCAGGGAACGCTGCTCGGCGCGTGGAAAAGGGTTGCGTAATGTCCCGCGCGGCTCCGCAGGGAGCAGACGGGAACATTAGAAACGAGGGGCCGCGAAAAGTTCAGGAGCCGAGAGCAGGACGGAGCGTCTGCTCTCCCAGTAATTATTACAGAGGCCAGACCGAGACCTGAGTTCTGCAGAAATGTGCTGCTGCAGTCAAAGTCAAAGGCAAAGTGAGGAGACGTCCAGACGAGTTTCCTCCCAGTAAACTGGCTCGTTTCACTTGGTTTTTGGACATTTCGATTCTTATCGCGCTGCCACATTTCACACCGTGAGGACTGCAGGGTTGCACGTTTCATCCCCGCTGGAAGATTTCAATTACGTTCGATCCTGATTTTGGTTTGGATCGTGTTGAAGTGTTGGAACTGGAAAAGCCATCTCATTCGTCATGTTTATACGACTAATGGAACGATTAGACAGATGCAACTTTATCGATCCTGAAGGAAATTTCACAAATATTCATGTGCTGAAGTAAATGGATAGAATTTCAAATGTCTGCATAATTTAATGAAATAAATACTTATTTATCTGACCAATTATTCACATATTGTTTAACATTGTGGGTTAAAACTGGGAGGAGCAGGATTTGAACCACCAGTCTTTGGGTCATTGGACAGCCCACTCTACCTCCTGAGCCACAGTCGCCCTGATGTTTCAGAGCCACTCAGATAAATCTTGACAGCCTTTCCAACCACCGAGCAGCTTTCACATACTAACTAATCACTTTCTAAGATCCGCTTCCAGATGGTTGCTGAAGCCAACAACCATCTGGAACCATTGTGTTTAGCAGGTGAGCGCCCCCTGCCTTGGCGGTGTGACGTGCCCAAATCATAAAAATACATTTAGCAATCAGAACCGAGCTCACTGTTCGAGGACTCGGCGTCGTCAAAGTCAAATCAATCATGCAGTTTAGCGTTTTCCCGGTGCGTTTGTGACGCCCCCTTGTGTTCAATCGCGGAATCGCACTTTTCAGCTTTAGTGTCGAATCGATGTTTTAAGGGAAATCATTCGAGCACGCAAGGTCTGTTGTTATCAAAAAATAAATAAATAGGTCCTGTGAGGAAAAAACACCCGCATTCCTGGAAGAAACGTCGAATAAAGTGTGAAACAAACACGTCGAACTGTTCCCTGTGATGCAACTTCGGTGTTGTACAAAAGCAGCGTGAAGATGTGGACTGTTAGGTGTCGTGTTGAATGAACGACTGTTTGGACAGAAGAAAAATAAAAAACTATGCAGAATAAGATTTCTGTCCAACGAATCAAATGAAGTTTGTTGCAAAACGTGCTTCTGTTCATGCGTTGATCTTTTTTTTTTTTTTTTTTTTTTTGCAACACAAGACCAGTGTGCGAACCGCCAACAGCACTGATGACACAAGGAAGCAGCTCATAATCTAAGAACAACCTATTCCAGATTGATTGGTTGATTGGCTATAAGACTGCAGCAACTCCCACATTAAACACTGAAACTTGAATTAACTTCTGGAACCGTGTGAACACCATGTAGACTCACCACGGTTCAGGATTCTTCACCACTAAACTCTCAACTTGAGGGAAACTGAGCTCAGATGAAAACAAGCAAGCCAGCAGGTCCAGCTGACAGGTGACATCAGCGCTGTCTGTCTGGAGGCGGTTTGCGGACCCGAATCCAATCAAAGCTTCCGGTTCTACTAACCACATCAGCTGCTGGGCGGAGCCAAGTGGAAATGTCAGCCGTCAGTTGGTGAGAGGCTGGGTGTGTTGCGACACGAGATCTTTGTTTTTGCTTTGTTGTGTTTTTTTGTGTTTGTTGTTTTTAATTCTGCCATCATCACTCAGTGATTCTGCATCAGACGGTTAACGAGCCGCCGTCGCGGCTCTTGTGTTGCCTGATCGCCTGTCTTGCTGTCTGCCTGTCTGTCTGTCTGTCCTCTCTCCTCCTGTCTGCAAGTCTGTCTCATAGCCGATGTTTATGAAGATGCAGTTCTATTTACGGAAATAAATACATTTTTAAGAAAAGTGTTTCTCGATTTTTCTTCATTTGGCCAAAAGCACATTTAGAGATTTATACCATTTTATTTATTTATTTATTTAATAAATGGTATAAATCTCTAAAATGGGTTTAGTTGAAGGGAAGAGAAGCTTTGGATCCAGCATGTGGGGTTATTAACATCATTACAGCAACGTGTGGTGCAATAGAGAAGGAAAAAGAAATAAAATAAAGTATAGAATCAGAAATGAAGGAAAATCGAATATTTACATATATATAGTTTCCCAATGTGGGCTCAATGTAGTGCATCTATTCCATTTAATATGGTCATTTTTTTTTACATAAAAAGGTCTCACTGGTTGTGTTTACAATGAAACATAAGGAGACTGACAATCACCTGAAAAGAAGTTGTGTTCATTCATTGTAATCAAATGCTGCACAAAGACCAAAGGTTAGCACAAAACAAATTAAATGTTCCTGCATCAGATTAAAATGTTTTTTGAGGTCCACCTCCACAGACGAGAGCAAATGTCAAGACACGGCACTGTGAGATCCTTTCAAATTATTTTATTACAGTATTTGATCAAACAAATCGAATTTTAGAAAAACGACAAAACATAAAGTCTGTTACACAGCTAGAAAATCAACACGAGTGTCTCTCAGTCTACAAGGCCTCGTCACAGCAGCCAGTGAGGGGTGGGGGCAGGGGGATTTACACAGGAACAAACATCTGTCTAAGGAAAAGCCCGGCGTGACCGACATCACATCATCCCGGCGGTCACTTCCGACTCGGACACAAATCCCGTCTCAAAAGTTGTGAATCGTTCAATAAATCTGGAGTGTTTGATTTATTTATTTATTTCTAATAGCCACACTCTCATAAAGCCAAGTCCTGTTAGTGCAACACTAATCTCTACAAACAGCTTTTAGCTTTGGCGGGGAAGGGGGCGGGGATGAAGAGTGATGAAGAGTGATGAAGAGTGAGCCAACCACGACCTCCAGCACATTTCTGACAATTTCTTACTTCCCACCAAAATGACATTTCATCCACTTCTTATTGTCTCAGTTTTTGGAAGCGATGGAGCAGCTTCAGAGCTGATGGAGGGTTGATGAAAAAAAAAAAACCCTCCCCACTGAACAGGCACTGACACAAAGACTTCTGGGAAAGAAAAAAAAGAGTGTGGAGTGGGACTGCAGAGCCACTGATTCACCGGCCAGGAGAAGAAACATTCAGCTCAGGAGTACCAGCAGAACACTGGCTGCTGGTTAGTTTGAAGTACTGATGGAACTGAACAGTTTTGTCAAGAATTCACTTTACCAATGACTTCCAGCAATGTCACGCTCAAGTAGTGTTATTCCATTCCACGACTTTGTTCCCAGGATTGAATTCAACAGGGATGGACAGGAATTAACAGGAATGATGATAATGACTTTTTTTTATACAACAAAAACGACAGTTCAAATGCAGATTGGCTTCAATGCTCGTGATGGTCGTTTCTAGAGATTATAATTCCAATCTCTTCCTGTTTCCCTACTCATTCCTGTTTATTCCAAAGCATCACTGTGACGTCACATCGGAATTCCCAACATGGATTAATAGGAAAGAGCGGAAAATCTCAATAGGTCTGAGAACGGAGAAAAAAATAAAATCATACTAGACGAGAGTCTTTTTTTTGTGCGTGTTCTTTTTTGGGACTGCGATCAGCGGAAAACTCATGTAAATAACTGACCTCTGATCAGTGATACAGACAGAGTTGCTTCAATAATCTACGGAGCTCTTTGCTTCATTGGTTTGGATGATTAATTATATAAGGCTGCTAAATATAAATAAATAATAGCAGGGTTGTATTGTGCGGCTTTAAAATTGTCTTTATCACAGGCGATACAAATATTTGTTTTTTTTATTCACTGAATCCCAAAATAAATTTGACATTTTAACTGCTTCCTCATTGATTGTTGTGTATTACAGATCTCAAATAAGAGAATTGATGAAATTCTAGCTACTATGACCACCACCTCCGCTCCCTGTGCCCGTTCCCGACCTGCCCCAGTGCATTGTGGGTCCTGGGGGTGAGGTGCTCTAACTCACGGCAGGCTGAGGCTCCTCCCGACTGACAAATCAGGTGCCGACTTCAAGGCGAGGATAAATAGTTGGAGTCGGACCTTGTTCGGGTGGACTGGACTGGCCCCTCCCCCCTCTGGATGTGACGGTAACTAGTTCCCTCGCTCTCTCGCTCTCTCTCTCCCTACCTGTTTGTCTGTGGTTGTGTGTCAGAGTCTGTAGCTCACTGGCTGCTGCTCCCCTCCTCCTGCCCCTCCCCCTCCTCCTCCAGCTCCACCAGGGGAGCGTGGCGGTTGGCCTGGGAGCCCTCGCTGAAGAACACCCTCTTGATCACGCCCGGCTTTGGCGCTCGGATGGTGTGCTGCAGCCATTGAGAGGGAGAAAAAAAGAGCGATATATCACGTTAAAACAAAAATTATCACATTATAACGTGATCATTTTCACGTTATAACCTAAAACTATCACGTTTTTCCATGAAAGTTTCACTTTTTTACGTTTTAAGTTTCACATTGTTACGTGATCATTTTCACGTTACTTTAAACTCGCAACATTTGGTGATCATTTTCTAGTTAAAATATTAAGCTATCAGATTATTTCGTGATAATTTTCACGTTATAACGTGAAACTGTTTCATAATTTTGTGAAAATTCTAACGTTAAACTATCTCATTATTTTGTGAACGCTTTACATTTTTACAGGCGGTACCAAAGGTGAGGAGTGATCGGTAAGCCAACTACAGTTGGATACTAAACTTTCACCCAGGGCCAAAACTTTTTCTCAAATTTAGGTCAAATTTGAAAAAAATTCACATGAGAGCCTATTTGCAAATATTTTCACTCACGATTCAAACCAACAGCAACATCAGAAGCAGTTCGTAAAGGTAGGAGTTCAGGGCTCCTTTTCCATATTAACAGCCAGTCATGTGTAGTCATTTTGCAACCAACTTTGGCGGCCCCTGCTGGCCAAACCAAAGAATGCAGATTTTGGCTTCATATTTCAGAATCTCCATCCATCTTTTCACAGTCGGAGGCGATGCACGTGAGTGAGACAAAACGAGGTGGAAAAAAAGTGTGTGTCGGACATCAGCAGTGTCTCACCTCCATCTTCATGGCGATCATGACCACCAGAGGGTCTCCCACCGCCACTTTGTCTCCGGCCTTCACCAGCACCTGAAAAACATCATGAGGGCAGGCTGACATTTGGACCGTCGCTCCTCTTGATACTCAAACAGAATAAACGCACACAAAAAAAAAAGCTCTCAGAATGAGGCAGCGACTGGTTTCCTCCCATGACCAGAGTAACTACTCAGCCAGCCTGAAGCTATATTAGCTCACTGGCAGGCAATGAGCTCTAATCTCCTCATTACTGGGATGGTTGTAAACAATAATGAATCTCGATGAGCTGGACTGGACTGCAGTACTTTGAAGAAAGCCACTTCACAGGTTAATTAACTGAACCACTGATATTATAACAGAATATTGAAACAATGATGGGTAACCAAAAACCCACTCAGCTCAATGGTCAATAACTGTGACCTTTTTGCAAGGTTGCCGTCTTGGTCTCATGAGGAAAAATGTGAACAGAGGACGGTTAAATGCAAAACTGTCATCAAACCAGCATTCAGCATTCAGTGGTCACTTCAAGTATAAGACGCTTCCATTTGATATTTGTGTGGTTAATCACGATGCATTTGATGATTTAACGCACAACAATGTTTTGAGGAGGTCAAATGAAGTCCCCTGACCTTCTGTGAAGATTCCATCTCTTTATAAAAGGCAGTTTTCCTCTGTGTGGTTTCCACAGTGTGCTTTCAACACACCGCTCTGGAAGTCCAACCCACCTTCTCGATGGTCCCGGTCATCGGGGCCACGGCTCCTCCTTGGGCCCCGGAGCCGCTCACGCCGGCCAGGTACTTGGGCACTGGAACAGACACCTGCGCGCTGCCCTCCTGCACAAAGAGCGGAGGAGAGGGTGAGGAGACCCAGCAGGGAGCCAGTCAGGAGGCGCTGGTCCGAAAACTCCCTGCCGCCCTGGCTGAGGCAGAGGAAACCGACCTTGGAGAAGAGGTGCACCGTGTCGTCCAGGATCACCAGCTTGGGGCGAGACTTCACGCCGTTGACGGCGCAGTGCAGGAAGGAGGCTCCGCCTTCCGTCTCCACCTCCCCAGTCACGTGGTACGCCTCTTCACCAATCTGGAAACAACAACAAAAATTGTTCATGATCAAATCAAACACAACGTTAAGCGATTGTTCAATGTTGGTGGTTTTGCTCGTCGTGGCTTCAGACTGGACGGGTCGGCACTCGCCTGCATCGTGTAGCTCCCATCCTTGTTGTAAACGACGACCACGTCGGCTTCTGCCAATGAAAGCACACAAGGCCGAGGTGAGCTGTGCCACCGGGCGCAGAGAGAAGAGCTCTGACGAGAACGAGGGGAGACACTGGAGAGCGGCGACGGCAAGCAGGATTTATTTCTGGCCTCGCAGCGACGTTTTTAATAGGATGGTTGAATAATGAAAGGGGGTTCATTAACAGAGCGGCTCCTGACTTCATTATTCAAACAGTCGTCAAACATATCAGATCCGAGGTGACACCACTCATTACAACATTACGCAATTCCTTCAGCCAATATTAGATTATATTATTACATCACTGCATTGTCTGCGATTTCCAGACGCAGAAAATCAAATAAATGCCATCAGCTTTTTTTTAACATCTTCTCACGAGGTTGCTGTTGAGAAACAGCATCTATTCACTCGCATCAAAAGGTGAAAACTACAAGTTTGCAGAGGTGGAAAAAATTTTTTCTCAATCCCAGTTATTGTTAAATATTTGCTGGAGAATTTGTTTGTGTTTCTGCGTCAGAGGCACACAAACAAATGAAAATTATTTTGTTGCTCATTGTTAATGAGAGAAAAGAAGAAAAGTAAAATTCTTGTAGTTTTTGTACTCTGCTCGTGCAGCATGTAGGTAAATATTAGACTGAAAGGTGGAAAAAAACAAAACAAAAAAAACAATAAGAGCCTGAAATGATGAAATTGCCTTTCTTGCATTAAATAAACTCCTTGGTTGCAGGATTAGAATAAAAAATGTTGACTTGTGCTTTTTTATGTTTGATGAGAACTTTTTCCTTTTGCTTTGGAATCAATGCAAATTAATTTGACCTAATCGTGACTGCGATTTAGAGTCTCTCCGGTCACTGATGCAGTTAGAAGACAATCTTTGCAGCCGGGCTGATCCAATCCTGGGATTTTGTGTTTGCTTTTTGTCTACCTCTGCTCCTCTGAACTCATCGGAGGCTTAATGCAGGCTGACGACACCGACGGCTCACTTACTTTTATCTCCGAGCTGGAGACTTATGTTTCTGTTAAAGTGAATGTTGCTCCTCCAGCCGCTACTGGAGCCAAATGGAGAAAACGGGTCTGCGGGGGGGGGGGGGAGAGAGACGACAGAGCATCATCAGTCCTCCGCAAGTCTGCCGCGCTCAGACGTTGCCATTAGCGCAGCGAGGGGATGTTTTCTCTCACCGTTGGAGCCCTGGGTGAACTGCTGCGTGTCCCTGCGCTCCTGCAGCACCAGAGCCAGCGCCGCCTGACAGACCGTCTCCCCGGACGGAGCCCTGGCGGCGGGGAAGAGGTCGGCGTAGTGCTGAGGGATGAAGCTGGTGCTCACGTTCCCGGCCTCGAACTGCGGGTGGCCGGAGAGACTCAGCAAGAAGTCGATGTTGGTGTTCAGTCCCACGATCTGAGGGTGGGGGGGGAACCAGATGGTGGAAAGAGCAGCTGTTGGTGTTGTAGTCAAGACCGCACCAACCGAGACCAAGATATTATTAAGACTAGAGAGAGAATCCAGACCAAGACCAGACCCAGAATTTATACATCAAAGAAAAATAACAAAACAGAAAAATAAATTCAAGTCTGCTTCGAGGTCAAACAGCAACATCTCTTTTCAGAACATTTTGCTGCTTTGCCAACTATTTTGAACACCGTAGGCAGCGTGCAGGAGTTGTTCTTGCATGACAACTCCTTGTTCATGAATGATTTGACCGAGGTTGGGGGCCTTACGTTGTACTGTTGCAGGCAGTAGCGCAGCTTCTTCAGGGCAGCAGATCGGTCTTCACCCCAAACCACCAGCTTAGCGATCATTGGGTCGTAATGTGCAGACACCTCATCTCCTGAACAAACACACACACACACACACACACACAATGCAGGGGCAGTTCTGACTCTGACTCTGACGTGACTCTTTGTTCATGTGGCCGTTTCAAAATTTAAATAAAATAAGATTTTTGCTCTCATGAGGTGGTTTTTCAGACGTATCCACATGGAGGTATAATCACAAAAGTGTCATGGAAACACTTTTTTTCGTATTTTCACGTCACTGGACAATGATGTATGGGGTCACGTGACCAGTTCACTTCAAACAGCTGCTCCAAAACGCCAAATGTTTTGTACCTCCATCCTCCTCAAAGTGAAGTCTCGCAGTAGATTTTTTTTGGAAAAATGACGGCTTATGCGCTTCGCACCATTCAATGGAAACACCTACAAACTGCGTTTGGACTTTGTCAAAATTTTGGAAATATTGCTTTTATTTTGCGAAAAAATATAATGGATACACAGCCAATGTCTCTGCTTCAACTATTGGCCATTTGTTTTTTAAATGTCAGTCAGAGAGAAGTTTTCCAAGGGCCCCACTGAGGTCACATCATCGTGCTCTGTGCTCGAGTTGCACTGAGTGAGTGTTGTGCCATGTGACCTGGAGCGGCTCCCTACCCTCCCTCACTCCGGTCTCTATCCGCGTGTGCTGGTCTGCAGGGGGCGTGGACAGGTGCAGCAGAGGCCCCGCCCCTGGGAGGAAGTCGTTGTTGGGGTCCTCAGCATAGATCCGGGCCTCGAACGAGTGGCCCTTCAAAATGATGTCATCCTGGAGGAGAGGCAAGCGCTCCCCCGCTGCCACCTAGTGGCCAAAGACCAGTAAATCAGTGGTCAGTCAGAATAGAAGTCTCAATTACTTTCACATTGGGGAAATTGGCAGAATAATAGCAACAATTCAGTCCAAAATGAGGGAAAATTATATCAATTAAAAATAAATAAAGAAATAAAATAAAATGTTTATAGACTAAGAAGGAGAAAACAAGATATTCACATTATATTGACAGTTGGATTAATTTTCGAGTTATGTACATAATGTTAATCACTGCAACCCTCCTCTTCCTCACCCTGAGCTGCCACTCCACCAGGTCTGTTCCAGTGATCATCTCCGAGACGGGATGTTCCACCTGCAGCCGCGTGTTCATCTCCATGAAGTAGAAGTTGTGCTGCGCGTCCATGATGAACTCCACAGTGCCTGCAAAGAGCCGACGACGACGCGTCAAAGCACAGCGTTTGATCTCCTTCCTCGGAGAGGTGGAGGCGACCGACCGTCTTCCTCACCTGCGCCGACGTAGTTGACGGCCTTGGCGGCTCGGACGGCTGCTTCTCCCAGTTTCCTCCGAACCTCTGGGCTGATATCAGGCTGGGAAGCAGACGGAGGAATGAAACTAACGATGTCAAAAGTCATGAGAATGAAAGAAAAGACTTTGAATTCATAGAGTGTGTCCAATGTTTTGATATGATGGAACCAATATTTGCTTATGTTAGAGATGAATCAATTCTTTTACACAGAAACTAAACATGGCTGACCAACAAACACATCCGACTGTACTTTTGAATTCAGCAGCAATGCAAACATAAAACCAGGATGGACGAGTTTTAATTTTTTTTTCTTTGCAGCATTCTGAGTGTAAAAAAAGTGCACTTTAAATTCCCTCCCTGCACAGCGTGATGGGACAGGAAAATAAATAAACTGAGTAAGGGCAACCTGGAGATGAAAGAAAAGAATAATGAAAATTGTACACACTGAAATTGTTTTTTAATGCTAACAACAACAACAACAACCATCCCCCGGCCTCCAGCTCTCCCCACTCACCCCGGGTGCCTCCTCTATGATCTTCTGATGTCTCCTCTGGACGCTGCAGTCCCTCTCAAACAGGTAGACAGCGTTGCCGTGCATGTCCCCGAACACTTGAACCTCCACGTGTCTGCAACCGGAGAGACAGACGAAGGAGTGAGGCGGAGGAGGAAAAACCACTCCGGTGGCTCGGAGTCAGCCGACTAGACGGACGATAAGACAGAGAGGTGGTGGGGGTGGGAGTGAGAGAGGGGTCACCTGGGGTCTTCTACAAACTTCTCCACCAGCATGACGTCATCGTTGAAGGACTTTCTGGCTTCTCTTCTTGCCGACTCCAGCTGCTCCAAGAAGTCGGCCTCGGTGAGCGCGATACGCATTCCCTGAGGAAGGGAACAAAACAAAAAATAGAATTTAACTGAGTTTCCTTTGGTTACTCAAACACGACAGACATTTCATTCAGTCTTTGTCGTCTGACCTTCCCTCCTCCGCCACGGACGGCCTTGATCATCACGGGGAATCCTATCTGAGCAGCCTCAGCCTGCAGCCTCTCATTGGATTGGTCCTCGCCATGATAACCCCCAATGATTGGCACCCCGGCGGCCGACATGATGTGTTTGGATGTGCTGACGAAGACACGAAGCAAAGTCAAGTGCGCTCCTCAAGGGGTTTCGTTCCGTTTCAGGTTTTGCGTTGCGTTCGGTGGACGACAATCAGAAACGAGGTTACCTCTTAATGCCCATGTCACGGATGGCGGAGGACGGCGGTCCGATGAAGATGATGCCTTCCTGTTTGCACGCCTCTGCAAACTCTGTGTTCTCCGACAAAAAGCCATAACCGGGGTGCACAGCCTGAAAAAGGAAAAAACAGAAAACTCTGAGGGTGAATAATTCAGCGGTGAAAATGCTTTAAAAAGGGTTTATATCAAAAAGCTTCTTCAAGGATTCTTATCAAATCTGTTCTCAAAAGGATCCAAATGGTTAACTGATCAGGTCAGTGAGGGTTGTGAAATGCTTTCATTCAATCTCTCAAGCAAAGAGGAGGTGAAATACTGACGTGGGATCCTGATTGCTTTGCCACTTCCAGAACTTTCTCCATGCAAAGGTAGCTCTGCTGGGAGGGTGGGGGCCCGATGCGGTAGGCTTCATCTGCCTGGAAGGAAAATCAAAGACAAGTAGTGAATAAATGTGATGGAGGTCTGTGATAGTGCACAACTTCAGCGTCATGTCTAATGTGTGAAAATGACACAAAAAAAGGGGCATAAAAGCAATTTTTTTTTTGTCGCGGCCTCACCATGGCCACGTGCATGGAGTGTCTGTCGGCGTCGCTGTACACGGCCACGGAGCGGACGCCCATCTTCTTGGCCGTGCGCATGACGCGGCAAGCGATCTCCCCTCGGTTGGCGATCAGCACCTTCTCGATCCTTCCCACCGCTGCACCGTCAACAAGCAGAGAGCAAAACTTTGTCCACTTTTTCCAGAAATTGTTGGCTAAAAGTCCGTTTTGGAAAAGCTTCCCATTGTGATGGGTACAGACATCACAACAGATGATGTGATGTCTGTCCATCAGACAGATGGAGGTATAATTCTGACTTTATTAGTTTCAAATGCATATCTCATTTCCAAGATACTGTATATTCCAATAGATAAGGATGTCGCCCTCAAATTGATCAGTTGCCTGGATAAACGATAGCAGCTGGTTTCTTTAAATGGTAAATGAAGTACTATCTTCCACAGGGATCAATGTTAGACCCTTCATTTATTTTACCCGCATGCACAAGAATTACTCGAGCAATCAGATGACGTCTAAATAAAAATATAACAATGTGGCGCTTTATACAACACTCACCTCCTGAAGCGAGCCTCACGCCTCTTTTGCTCCATGACAGTTTTCTGCAAAGACACAGAGAGCATCGCTATCCTGAGTTGTACTTATTATTTTAACTGTATTTGCTTTATTCATTTAATTCCTTTGTAAAGGCCACCCATCCTGCACTTTACTGTTGTGTAATAATATGTTCAATTAAAAGATTTCAACACAATTTAGACATTCATTCAAATAATGAATGAATGAATGTTACTTTTTTGAAACCCTATTCCAAGTTATGATTTACCACTAATGGCGAGCCCCTTGCTTATGATGGCCACGGCCTCCTTTAATTTACTGAATGAAAGTTGGCAGCGTTGTTACCGCTGTCACATTTCTCCAGTGCTCAAAACAACAAACGCTCAATCCTCGCGGTGTTCAGAGTAGAAGCTGATGAGTGAGAACGCCTGATCAGTGCGAATGCGCTCAATTATGAGCGAAACGTATACAGGTGTGTGTGTGTGTGTGTGTGTGTGTGTGTGTGTGTGTGTGTGTGTGTGTGTGTGTGTGTGTGTGTGTGTGTGTGTGTGTGTGTGTGTGTGTGTGTGTGTGTCCTACAATGTTGTACTTGTAGAATGAACAAGCTAGCAAGGTTAGCAGACAGTCTGCTACCTTCACGTAACCTTGCTTGGGTTTTTATATTTGTAAACTCCTACTCGAGGAAAACCCAATCATGACAACACGCTGGCGTCAACGGGGGGAAAAAACAAGTCCACATTCACAAGCATTGGCAAATAATTACAAGGAGACAGCTATTGTTGCTGTCAAAATAGTGCAAAGACAGGCGTTATCATTGGTGGGTCTGCAAGCTTCAAACCGAGTCTGTCGTTAAAAACGACGTTTAAAAGTCGAATTCTGCAGCTTAGCATTGTAAGGCAAATTATTTGTCAAAACAGAATCGTATCCGTGCGGTAATACTCACTGTGTGCATATCCTCAGACCCTGCAAAGTTGAGAAACTTAGTATGACAGCAGCCATAGCTCTACCTGCTTTTGGAGCTAGCAGCTAGGCGGCTAATCCACACACACACAGCAGATATGGAGGGGAAAAGGCGAACTGGAAATACTTTTTTAAATACTTCGGAGCGCGTCGGTTCTACCGTGAACACATCCAAACGTTCAACTTAACCCGAGAATAAGGCATTTGAGTTTACAACACACAGTCACACAAAATAAGCCCCATATACTTTAAGACTTTTCTGCGCCGTCTGTTTTGGCCCTTTGAAGAGTCCGTACTGTCACCAACCAATGAGAGTGGGAGATATGGAGGCGGGGAAGATGCCTCAGTTATGATAAATCTCCAGCAGATGGCAGCAAATCCCCCCCGAAAAATAATGTAGACGACGATAAAATACAAATTTTATTTGTTGTACATTTATGTACTTGTGCACATTTTTGTTTGTAAATAACGTACAGCGCCGAAAATAAATGTTGTGACTAGTTTTGTTTTACTGTAGCATTGTTTTTTTTTTTTTTTATATATATGTATACATATATATGGTCCTACAGCTAGTTTTACATTATATATATTTATATATATATATATATATATATATATATATATATATATATATATATACAACACAATAAAGTATTGACCATTTATAGTCAATACTTTATTGTGTTGTATTTGGAAAACGTGCAATTATTGTTTTATCAGAACATTTTATCGTAAAAACCACACAAGTAGAAAAGATGGAATTGCAAAATTCATCATAGCACCAACAAGTGGGAAAAGAAAGAAATGAGGATCACACAATTGTCTCAGCTATCAAAAATGCAGATGCAGTAAAACATGTTGTATTCATATGTTAGTGCAACATATTCTTTGAGCCGGCTCCGATCAACCTCCAGCTAAGAGGGCGTCGTATCCCTCTCTGCGACGGTCTCTGACGAACAGGAAGGTGAGCACGGCTATGATTAAGAGGCACACCACGACAGCCCCGATGATGATGGGAATCACCCGCTTGTTGTAGTCGGCCCAACACTCCACCTCTGAGACACGAGGGAAAGGGAATGAGAAATGTTTCAGCAATCAGAAGAGAATGTGAAGTTGATGCTTCAGCAAAACATTAGTAAATATCAGACATGTTTCAGGTAGGTTCCGTCATTCACTACAGTCACCTTTTCCAAACTGGCTCTTGGGTAGAGTGAAGGCCTGCATCTGCATAGGGACCAGCTTGACCTGCAGCTGCGACGACATCAGAAGCAGATTGTCGGACTTGCACTTGAAGCTCTTCCCGTTCTCAGTTCTGAACAGCTTTTCATGGTCCAGCAGGCCTGTGTAAGTCTTATCTGGAGAGAGGAATCATGGCAGACACAGTCACTCTCTGCTTCATACCTGGTCACTCATCTAGAATTGGGATAATGTTTTGTGTTATCTGGCTACTTTCCCTTACTGGAACATTTACGGCAGAATGGCATAGGAAGCAGATGAGCCGTCATCTTGGTGACATAGAATTCTTTCTTCTCCTGCAACAGAATTTAATTGAGACTTGAAAAAATCCCAGTTTGTTTTTGGGTGACAGGAAATCACCTGAGTTACGTGAGCTCTAATCTTAAGAACCAGCCATACTATACAGATAGTTTTTTGCAAAAGGACCAGATGGCTCAACAACTGCAAAAACTCACAAGTCAGAGTAAAGTGGAAGCAAGATAGGTCTTTGATCAGAGAAGATGTTCTTTCTTCCTACTGTGACCCTTTAGGTAATTAAAGTAAAAAGATGTAAAAGGAAATAATCCAGTAAAGTACAGATACCTAATACTAATTACTGTTATAGTGTAAACAGTTGGATTGTGGTTTGCACAAAGAAGGCATTGGCATCATAGCGCAGACAGACAGACAGACAGACAGACAGACAGACAGACAGACAGACAGATAGATAGATAGATAGATAGATAGATAGATAGATAGATAGATAGATAGATAGATAGATAGATAGATACCCTTTCGAAGGTGAACTGCAGACTGGCAGCATTATCTTGCAGGGTGAGGGACAGATGAGCGGAGTTGGTGTTGCAGAAGCCACTGGTTCTGACCCTGGAGGGGTCCAGGTTGAAGAACCACGTCTGATGGACAGAAACAGCTTTTTAAATCATCCTTATTGTTCTTATTTTAATCCATCCTCATGGGCTAAATGTGTCTTTGCTGTTCCTTTTCACACTTCGAACAGTAAACCGACATCTGTTACAAACTGGTGCTGATGCAGACGCACATCTGCGAAAAAAAACGACATAAAAATGCTAAACTTGTGTACTGGGTGCCAGCGTAGTGCTGAGCCAGTCTCACCCTCTGACCTTTTTTTCAACGACCAAGAATTCGACTCCCATGGTGACTTTGATGCACAGTGTCCCAAGTGGGGTACTCAGCGTGTAGGTTCCTGCACACACAGACATGCACAAAAATTTAAGCCAACACTTTCCTTTACTTTCCTTTCACGGAATTTCAAAGTAAAACCGGGCAGGTCGACTCAACACTGATCACAACAAAGTGTTTAGTTTAGTTTAGTTTAGTTTAGTTTAGTTTAGTTTACCCCTAAGCACCCCTGAGATTATACTTTATTTGTCTTTTACTGAAACATCTTCTGGCTGCTGTCCGGGAGCAAGCCGTTATGATTTTGGACAAAAGCTGTGCGATTTTAAAGTCCACTTCCTCTCAGAGTTGAGACTATTTGAGATTATGATTAATGTTTCTGTTGCCTCACAGTAATCAACTTTGTTGACAATTCTTGTTGCCTTTTTTTAAGTATGCGTAAATATTGGGCTGCATATTGTTTGAAAGTGTTTCCCGCTGTATTGTTTTCAATGCAGTATGTGATGTGTGATATTACTAATGAAAGCGTGAGCTAACGGCATGTTTTTTGCAAACATACCTGGAGTCGGGATGGACTCAGAGGGCTGCAGGACCGGCCTGTAGATCTTGGCGTCGAGAGACGGCTCGGGCTGGACGGAGGTGTCATTACTCTGGAGTTGGACACCTGGTAGACAGGAGAGAGATACAGAGTCACTGCCTTTTCATCAGTTAGTTTTGTTTAACCAGGTAACTCCATCTAGAGCCAATTCACATTCACAATGACGATCTGTGGAAACTTTGAGTCACAAGCAAACGGCTCTGTATTTGAAGCATGTTACCTATTAAATCCACCTTGTCTGAGATCAGTTGCCTGGACAGCAACTCAACTCATCCAAGACAGAAGTGGAGCAAACCAATTAAATAATAAAATAAAGCATATACTTGGTTTTCTTTTGTTCAGTGTCTGAACAAAAGAAAACCAAGCATTTGTACCAACGAAGACAGAAAGAAGGTTTTCAATATAAAATAAAGCGACTACACCAATAAGTGCGAGCCTCTCATCGTGGTTTGCCTCATGTCCGCTTCTGTGAAGAGCTGCTATGAGGACACACATTGAAAACCAGTTTGATAAAAACAGCGCTGTTCGCGATGACTCTCACCTGGAATAACAGCAGCCAGGAGGAAAAGACACCATCGCGCCGAGTGAATCCTGAGCTCCATCGTTTGTAGAGCACTGTGCGGCCTCTGGCACTACAAGTCGCACTGAGTGCCTTTGCTGTGGTTTTGGCTCGTAGCTGCAAAAAACTGTTGAACACCCTCACAGCGAAATGAACCACGGCAGGAAGTGTGAGGTGTCAGAGGAGTCGGTGGGTGGGTGGAGAGACCACTGACTCTCTCACAGCTCTGAGCTGTCACTGCCCGTAACAGTGAGGCTGAGTAAGAGACAAACCCATGTCCTGCTCTTCCACTTATGAAACACTATTCTTTTTCAATAGATAGATAGATACATAGATACTGTAGATAGATAGATAGATAGATAGATAGATAGATAGATAGATAGATAGATAGATAGATAGATAGATAGATAGATAGATAGATAGATAGATAGATAGATAGATAGATAGATAAATACTGTAGATAGATAGATAGATAGATAGATAGATAGATAGATAGATAGATAGATAGATAGATACTGTAGACAGACAGATAGATAGATAGATAGATAGATAGATAGATAGATAGATAGATAGATAGATAGATAGATACATACATACATACATACATACATACATACATACATACATACATACATAGATATATAGATAGATACTGTAGATAGATAGATAGATAGATAGATAGATAGATAGATAGATAGATAGATAGATATTATTATTAATAACGTGACGTTTGTCTGTTTCAATCTGGTGTCCATACGAGGCCACAAGGGGGCAGAATAACGCTGTTTTAAATCTGCTGTCTAAAGCTAAAGCTGCTTTACTTCTCCATGTCGCATTTGCTTTACAATTGTGGCCCAACTTGTATTGATCTCTCTCCAATAAATGCCAGTGTGGATGTGAAAAAAAAACCCTGACTATTTATGCATCTTTTTATCAGCCCTGAGGACCCTGATGCACTTGATGAACTTGGCGAATGAAAACAGACTTGGCAAACAGAGTGTGCACGGTGCTAGGTTGCCACCTGACCTGTCAGAATGGAAAAAAGATCCACTGGTCTTTGCCTCCTGCTCAAAAGCTCATTAGCATTAGCGTTAGCGTTAGCGTTAGCGCCCCTGAACATGTGTTACATAATGTTTTCTTTCATAGGAGCAGTGGAGAAATCAAACAGCTCAGGCTAAAGGTCGATGGGGACAAAGTACCAGTTAAAACATACAAAACCCACGCGTGTGTGCACACACACAAACACAAACACACACAGATGCACTTAGTCTCATACACATCAACCGGCAAATATTAACATTCTGATGAATCACTATTTAAAAATTAGCACACATCAGTTTTACTTAGGCCGCTATTTACTGTGTGTGTGTGTGTGTGTGTGTGTGTGTGTGTTTATTGAGTGACTGTTTGCTCTTTGCACTTCTGAAGGAAGCTGCAGCGTCCGGACGGACGCCCCCTCTCTTTCGGCCCGACGCTGCCTGTTTTGTTGAGTCGACGAGTAGGAGGGCAAACAAGAGAGCAAACATTTGCTCTCCTTTAACTGACTGAGCGCCGTTGCACGCGTGTGTACGTGCGCGCACGCCCCCCTCCGCCTTCACCCCTCCCCTTTGACCCCCTCCCCCAGTGTGCCAGGGTCAGGGTCCCCCACCCTCCAGTTCTCAGGTGGAGCTCGCTAAAGCGTCGCCAACCCGCTCGAGTCGAGCTTTGCCTCTGGGAGCACAGCGACGGCACTGAGCGGACAGCAGGCCTCCACCTGCAGAGACTGTACGGCCAGCCACTCACTGATCAGCTTTTGGAGTTCGTTTCCCGGCGATTTGTGTAAAATTCGCTGACACGTTTGACGAGAAATTTGATTTTTGTCTCGTGGCAGAACGACAACAGAGATCCATCGGGACAGGACGATGAGGAGCGGGTTGGGGCTGTGCGTGCTGGGCCTGTTGTGCCTCCACAACCTCGTCATGGGCGAGGTAAGAGACGAGTGGGAATGAAATGCTTAAACTTCCACACTAATACAAAACCTCATTATCGAAATGAAAGGAATTGCACTGAGGGAATAAAACCACTGTGGAGTTTTATTGTATCTACAGTTAATGTTGTTGGTAGAAGCATTACAATGTTGGTCGGCCTAATTAAGCATTAATTGATAATTTCTATAGTATTAAACTTTTGAGATTCAAATGTACTTTTTCATGTTAGTTGCACCAGGGTGAGCATATTTTAAATGAGAAATTTATAAAAGTGGATCTTTTATTTATATATATCAGGCTCAAGACTCAAGTTTCACTGTGGACAATGGCTCTTCCTGCACTGTCAGATAAATAATCAAATATAATATTCAAATAAACTGAACTTGGAGAGAGAAAAAATGCCACAAATGGGCATTATTTTGTTTTTTGAAGCTACAGATTATTCATTGGAAACAATTCATATGGAAAGTGATTTGAAGATAAGACACAATGCACTATAAAGATGTAGTACTGTAAATAAATCAATGAATAAATGAATGAATACAGTTCAAGGAAAAGCTCCTCTGGTCTGTTTCATTGTTTTTCGGACGACCAGTCTGGTGTGCTGATCTTCTGTGACGACCCTTCTGTGGAGAAGGCCGCCCACAGCGCTGTGAGCAAGTTCAACGAGTGGGTGACAGTCGGACACAAGATGGCTCTCTACCAGATCCTGTCAGCCACCAAGGTACAGCATGTCTGAATATTTGAATGTTGGAGTTGGAGAACAAATGGAAAATGAACAATGATTGGAAAAATGTTATTTTCATTTTGTTTTAGGTTTCAAAGCCTGAGGAAAACATGATAGTTGATGGTAGTTAAAATTGAAGCCCACCAATATTTCTGTTTTCTCACACATTTCCCCTACTTTAATGCCTCAATAATCACATTTGACCAGGTGTTGGACTGACGATGATTAAGTTGTGTAAATTCACAGCTCGACTTTTGTTTGGCTCTACAAAAAACAGGTAAAAATATTTCATTCCAACAACAAGGTCAAAGTATAGAATACGTCAAACCACAAATTTTCCATCCAAAGCAAATCCAAAGTATTTTGAACTGAACACATGAAACTACAATGGCTGGTGAAACAAGAGGAATTGGGAGCTTTGGAAGGATTTCTGAGAAAGTTGATGGTAAAAACCTGTCCACGCACTTTGATCGGTCGGTACACAGTGATGCGTGTGTGTTTTTTGTGTGTCCACAGTCAGAAAACGACAACGACACAGTGTACTCCCTGCAGTTCACCGGCAGGAAGACCGACTGTCTCGCTGAAAACGACAAACCCTGGACGGACTGTGACTACCTGCCTGAAAACAAGGTGACAGTGCAGGACGGAAGTGACTCTCACACATGGTGGACAGTCACTGACATCACATCACAGTGAATGATGTTGATTTGATTTGTATTCAGTTCCAGACTCACCCTGACCTTATCCCAACTGGGAGCATGGCATTGGTCCGACCTCCCATTAGTCCGAAAAATTGCGCGTTGGTCTGACCTCCCCTGACCAGAACCGTACCCCTACCCCTAACCCCCCACCGACCCTAACCATGCCCCTCATGGGAGGTCGGACCAATGCAAGAAGTAAAAAGTTGAATCCTGACACGTTCTGTCCTGCTTCCACCAGAAACCCTTAACATGCAACGCCACCGTCCACATGACGGAGACTAAAGAGGACCCCAGAGACGTGGACTGTTCGCTCGGTGAGTCAGTTTGGGTGAATGAAGTCCAACTCTGAGTCATCAAGACTGCTGCTGTAGATCAAATAGCATCATTTGTTCACTCTAAAATATGTTTTTGAGGTAAGAAAAACAACAAAAGTGAGCGAGTACTACTAAGGAATACTACTTCTACTACTACAAGTGGTAGTACTACTACTACTATTAGAAGAAGTAGTAGTAGCAGTAGTAGTAGTACTGAGTACTACTCATTAAGTGTCTGGGACAGCATGACCACTTGGCTTCTTCACTCTTAATTTGTTGCAATTCAATGGAGATTTAAATCATTTAACTAGGTTCCTACAGACAGAGCCACATACAGTGTAAGTGTAGCCTCATAATAATAATAATATAAGAAGAATGAATATCATCATCATCATCATCATCATCATCAGTGGTGTGTGCAGCAGTGAGCACTCACAGCCTTACAGCAATAAGGTTGTGGGTTTGATTCCTTGACTTGGGGTCTTTCTGTGTGGATGAGTGGGTGGATGGATGGATGGATGGATGGATGGATGGATGGATGGATGGATGGATGGATGGATGGCATTGTCGCTAATGAAGGCCTGTGCCACCTTAGTGAGCCACGTCCATGGTTAAATTAGTTTTTCAGCACACCACAAACGTGTCTTGCCTTTATCCGGCCTACCAGTGGCGAGCTGGACGAGGGCACACTACGTGGGTGAGCTTGATAGACAGAGGCAGCTGGCCGGCCTGGTTGAGTCATCTGTATAAACACAGAGTGCAGACGCAGGGAGCACAATATTAACTTATCACGCCATAAAGGTACGACAGTCTAGACTTTCATCTGTTTGTCAAAGCGGCTCGTCGTTAGACGACAGTAAACGGACCAGTTTCGTTGTTTGGTCTCGATTTTTTACCGTAGACCTTCATAATATTTGTGATCGCTGCATTTTTTAATATCATTTTTAAAAAGAATGTTTTAACTTTCCCGTCTAATTCAGGCTTTCTTGCTGCTTATGAGCGGTAGTCCCTCAGCGGATGGTTGATGATGTGGGCGGTTGTGACCTTTGTACATGTTTGTTATTCTATCATATCTTCCATTTTATTGTCTTACTGTATTCTGCTTTTACCTGTGCAGTGACCTCAGGTGTCACGAAAAGCACATATAAAAAAAAAAATTGTTTGTTAAAGTTAAAGTCCCAGTGATTGTCACATCCCAAAGGATGCAAAACTTGTCCTCTGCACTGCACGTACCAAGACCCTGAAGAAGATTGTAGTCTGTGGTTGTTTTGTTTGAATGCTGCCCCTCTTTAGCCAATCAGCATTAGCGGTTATGGAAAAACAATCACAACTTCAAGTGGCAAAGCCGGGAGGCCCTACTATGATCTTGCATTCTAACCCTTTCCTTCTGCAGAAGATGATGTCGTTTCAAGCAAAGTACCCTGCCTGGGCTGCCCAACTCCGATTGAAACAAACTCAGAAGAATTGAAGAATCCTCTGTCCTTATCCGTCTCCAAGTTTAACTCCGAATCGAACCACACTCACTTTTTCAAGCTGGGCAAAGTTGTACACGCCACCAGACAGGTAGGCTGCGCAGCATCACGGGGTGGGGAGCGAGTGTTAGGAAGGCCCAAAATGTTGTTCATCACTTAATCGAGTGTGCATGTGTGTGTATGTGTGTGTGTGGGTAGGTGCTGGCAGGATTCAGGTTCCACCTGAGGTTTGACATGCAGAAGACGACGTGCGCCAAAGCAGAGCACGCTGACCTCCATGAACTCTGCCAGCCTGCTGTAGACAATATGGTAACGAGAAAAAATGTAGATACATATTCCAATAACGTTACTTAATGTGTTCCAGTTCTAATGTGCGTGTCTACATTTCTGCATGCAGGAGTTTGCCAACTGCAACGGCACTGTAGATGTAGCACCGTGGAGACACGAAATCCCCATCACCGAAATAGTCTGTGAAAAAGGGGAGCTCGAGGTGAGTTTCCTTTGCTGAGATATATGTATATTTTATGCTTAGCAAAAAATAGATCAAAATAAAATTAAAAAACATAACCTAACTAAATTCAACCTTAAAGATCCAATGTGTAAAATTTGCCCTGATTTGCGATCTTTACTTTGGTACAAGATTAATATGCTACCAGTTAGTTGCCATCTTGCACCGCCATATTTGTAAGGAAGCCCTGTGTGGACAATCCAACCTGCCTAAAAACGTGTTTCGTATTTCAAGTGAACATTAAAATAAACCAACAAAGAAGAAGGTGGACAAGGTATCCAGGTTTGTGTATGAAGTCCACCGTAGTTCACTGGCAAGCTCGGGAGAGGGAGGGTGGGCGAAAGAAGGCTGCAATCTAAAATGTAACCACTTGATGTCGCTGTTTCTTCTCAAAATCTCCAAATACTACACACTGAATCCTTGACCTTTAAATATCCACTTTTAGCCAGAATGGACCAGTACAAGTGCAATAGGGAGAATGTGTGTTGTGGCCGACTGGACTAACAGAAATGGCACTCAGAAACTTCAGAGTGATTCTTAATACGAAATATCACAAATGCATGAGGTATCCAAGAAGTTTTTTTTTGTTTTGTTTTGTTTTTCCCAGCACTGTCTGTGTTTAACATTGGACTTATTACAGTCCTGTGAGGTGCTTTTAGCTCCTTTATTTGGAAGGGCCCATGCCTTGGAAGTTGGCTATCATCGACTCAGAGCTGAAAGTGCTATTTTTGAAGCTGGGTGAGCAGAAGTGAAGCACAAGGTTGAGCCACTAGCAAATCTCTTGGTGGGTGGATTTGAAAGCTGAAATATTCGGCAGTGCACCACACTGAACGGCAGAGGTGGGGAGTAACGAAGTACAAGTACTTAGTCACTGTACTTAAGTAGATTTTTCAGTTATCTGTACTTTTCTTGAGTACCTCTTTTTCTGATGACTTTTTACTTTTACTCCCTAAATCTGCACAGAAATATCTGAGCTTTCTACTTCTTACATTTGGGGGAAAAAACATGTTTGTTAGTTTTGTGTTTTAAAGTCTTTAAAAGATACAAATTCTGTTAAAGGTAACTAACTTATTATTATCAGCATTATATCATTATATTATCATTTTAGTTATTGTAGCCTGAAGTGGAGCTATTTGAACTCAACTGTTGTGTGGTTCAATATAAAAGTAGATGATATTTTAGAGGGAGAGTATTTTGGCATTGGGGTCACTGTTCAGTATGTTTTCAGTAAAGAGAATATAAACTAACATAGGCTGTTCTTATTAAAAGTGTAAACATGTATGTAAGAATAAATGTATTGTTTCATTAATTGCAAAAAGATATTTAAAATTTTCACATAAGTACATTTCAGAACCTGCACTTTCTTACTTTTACTTGGGTAAGGAGTCGAATCAGTACTTTTACTTTGACCAGAGTATTTATTTTTTTTTTTTAACACTAGTATGCATGCTTTTACTGGTAGCTCATAAGTACAGAATGTGAACAGATTTGCCGTGATTTGAGACGCGGTCTCCCGTCTCAGAGGCTAAAATATCGAACCTTCCAAAACACTCTTCTGTGTTTCTGTCCATGCAGCGTTTCACCCGACGCCGGCCCCCAGGCTGGTCTCCTCTCAGGAACTTCACCAGGCCCAATGTCGGCCAGGCTCCCACCGATCCTCCCATCACGACCACTCTTCCCAACACGGGCGCCCCTGCGGAAACGTCCGTTGAGGAGGACAGCACGGCTCCCGCCTCCGACCGCCCCTTCCACTGCCCGTCTAAACCCTGGAAAGTCTTCAAGGTGGAGGCCGCAGCTCCGACACAGCAGCCGGCGGCATCGGAGGAGGAGGGGACTTTCAGCGACGCCGACCTGCTGGCCTAATGATCGCCGTCCCAACCCCCAATCTTATTTTTTATTTTTTGACTAATCCACCTTTATCTTGGGCTTTTCTATTCTTGCATATGCACACAAAAAAAATAAAAATGTGAATGAAAAAAATGAAATTGCTATGTCACACAGAATTTGAATGAGGTCTCGAAAACAATTCAGAGCTCATTACTGTGACATGTATACAGTGTCACAGCTCATCAGTGAAAGATGATAAGGCGCCCACCTGCTCCATTCATGGTTAATGTAAAAACAAAGATTGTAAATTTGATTGATACGTAAGGAAATAAAGTCTAACTTTGACCTGCGTGGTTTTTATTGCAGATATAAAATCAACTAATCAATTTTGCTTTTTAATTTCCGTAAAAAGTTCATTTCCTCCTCGGTTTTCAAGCTGCCACACTGCGGAAGAGGATTAGGGCCACAAGAAGAGAAAATAATTAAGATAGAATTTTTATTCAAGTTTCAAATTCAAGAATAAAGTTCAAATTTCGAGATCAAAATTGAAATTTCGAGAATACAGTTGACGAAAAAAAGACGACATTTTTTGTAATTAATGTCAATGTGAAGGAAGGGTTAGGGAGAATAAAGATGACCGGCTCTGCCCGCAAGACTACTTCCGTTTTCGCCAGTTTTCTGATTACTGTCGATGAACCTTGTGGGATACACCTGTTTTCGGTTTACTTATAATAGTGGGTAACTGGGTTAATCCACCATCCACTTTTATGCACAAAATTTCCACTTTATTTGCGTCGACTTAATTCATGAAATGTGTACTTTATTCACAAAATTTCGTTGTTTTTTTTTTACGTCGACTTTTTTCCACAAAATTTTGACTATTCAAAAAACGTAAAACCCAAAATGAAAACTTAAATAAAAATCTCCTTCCTGTAATGTTTTTTTCTCTTCTTGTGGGATACAGCAGCTTCCTCTGAGAGACCGAACAAGGTGAGCTGTTGTTTGTTTGTTGTCGTTTTAACACGAGTTTTCACTTGATCAGCACAAGAGGATGTTTTGCATTTACATTTAAAATAAAATTCAATTCAATGTCTTTTCATAGATTTATTCTCATCTACTTTAGTAGAAAAACCTCAGAAAATAAGCCATTCTGAATTACTAGTTGAGTAAAAAAAACACTTTAAGCTTCAGCAGCCAGTCACACAGCGTGTGCGCGCACACACACACATCAAACATCCAGGTGAATATTTAACAAATTTATTTGTACATCTTTCACAGAACACTCAGACGACCAGTCAGCCAGGGTACAAACCTCAACTCTGTAACCAGGGAGCCGAAATGAAAAAAAAAAAAATAAAAAACATAAATAACAGTGGAGGTTGAGGAGACGAAGAGCTCACCGCAGAAAATGTTCCCACCGGGAGCAAAACTCAAGGCATTCAAAGTTCTCAACATCTGTACGGCTGCTTAGCAGACTCAATTGAAAAAACAATGACATGTAGCGAGAAGATGTGAGTCTTTGCCGCGGTCTCATGCAATGATACATTGTCCCCGTTATACAATCGTTCATAGTTTGGATCTTCCAGCTGATGGAAATGTAGTAGTGAATCACACACACACACACACACACACACACACACACACACACACACACACAGATGTAGTATTTTAGCACTGCACACGGAGAATGAGAACACGCAGCTTTATAGGAAATTATTCTAGTAAATGATGGTTTTGGACGTTTAAAAAGCCTTTTCATATATATAAAAAAAAAGGTTTAAAAAAATTGAAAAAATTCATTTTGCTTGGTTGTCCGATGTTTTTAGTTGTTGTTTTTTGTCTCCTGCGTGAGTAAGAGCGTAGAAACCCGCGACATTCATTTGGTTCAAAGGCTTTCTGAACAGACAGTCAGTGTTCCGACCATCTCTGACTCACACGGCCAGCGCTTGTCGGCACACAGCAGGAGCTTCAATATCAGATTGTTTTTTGGGAAGCGATTGTGTCCCATGATTCAATACCAAATAACTCACAGTGGTAGCTACATTTGAGACTTTCTCCCACGTAGACCGTCGACCTATTTCTACAATTAGCAGATCAGTAAGTGCGGCCCTCTGCTTAAAAGTGACAATTTCTGCCTTCAGGTCCTTCATTTGAAGACGGAAGTTCAGTTTACAATCAGAGAAGGCCAGCAGGAACAAACACACGAGCAAACAAGCAAACATGCTGAGATGAGGTGAGGACTATCTTACAACACACTGCTCCTCGGTTGTGACCTCACCGAGGGGACATTATCTCCATTGAAGTCCAGCGCCTCAAACTTTCAGCCAAGTCTGTGGTGCTGACAACCTCTTTTAGTAGTATTAAACAGCCAGTGAAGCACATAAGTACACACAAACAAACAAACAAACAGGCACATCCATACTTCATGGCAACCCCCCAAATCCCCTCCCCGACACCAACAGCCACAGTTCAAACCAACGCATTCACAGATGCGATTTGATACTTTTCAAGTTAAAACAACTGACGACATACACGTGAAAAACTTCTTCTTCTTACAAACAGGTCAGAAACTTCTTCCAAGCTTCAACCAACCCTCCCACCCCATCACACACACACACACACACACACACACACACACACACACACACACACACACACACACCCCACCACCAACCTACTCTTCCTTCTCAGGGGGAAAGAAAAGAAGTCTTACAAAACGTCACTTCAACAGCGTGCGCCATCCAACGCACACGACATTTACATTCGGACATAGTGTTATTTTTTTCTATGTTGTTGGTGTTGGTGTTGGTGTTGGTGGTGGTTTGTCTGTCTGTTTTCTCCCATTGGATCCGGCCAATGAAAGTCTGCAACCTGTGCAGAAATGCAGTGGGTGCATGAGGAGGGCACACAGTCTGGAGGAGCCTCCAAATTACAAATGAAAAAAAAGAAAAGAATCACATTAAAATAAAATAAAAACAGGTTTGACTGCAACTACAGATTACTGCCTTAAAATATACATCACATCCTGGCTATGCTGCGTGAGAGACATGCACACTAGGCTTAACATTCTTCCTACTGAGAGTCCATTTAGACCAAACAAACATAAAGAAAAGGCATCGAGAAGGAGAATTGGAAGTGCATATTCACCAGCGCCCATAAAGTCCATCATGAATACGAAGTAATGTTACTGCATGATTCACTTCACCGGCTTCAGTTTTCCTGTCAGGCTGACGTCAGTGCAGCCTGGTTTGGCACATTGAAAGAAAATCCAAAAAACAATGCGAGTGAAAGCAGCTCTGGGCTGAACGGAGCGCCGCCGTTGTGTCCGACGTTCCGACGGGAACGCGAAGGAAGCGGATGCGTGAGGAAAAAGGGGCGCGCGCGCGTGTGTGTGTGTGTGTGTGGTCAACGTTGGCCTTTAAAGTACATTCTAGTGGCGGATCCGGCAACGGCAGCACAGGTGCCACGCCGGAAACGGACCCCACCTTTGGATTCTCAATACAATCGACCACAAAACTGGCAAAGTGCTGATTTCTTTTTTTGTTTTTCCTCTCCAGATGATGAATTTCCTTTTCATGCTGTAACGCTGCTCGAAAAAGTGCACATCCAAATACTGTCAAACTGAACAAATTTTGCTTTCCCCTTTTCTTTAAAAAAAAAAAAAACAAAGATCCAAATTAAAAAAAATGCATTTTGTTTTCGGATTTTTCCCTGTCAACACCGTCCAACAGGTTTTAGAATACAAATACTAGACAGCTGTTTGCTGGGGACCACTTGAGCACTCGTCAAGGACCTCTTAAGGTCCCGGGACCTTAGTTTAAAAACCTTTCTCTCCACCTAAATGCTAAACAACAGTACAGTGTTTCTTTCACTCTGGAAAACATTCATTTCTTTCAGGGTTCATTAAAAAAAACAAAAAAACAAAAAAAATCTGATCAATCTGATCAAGTCGTGCCTTAAACGGATTCATAGTCATTGATCTAGAAGACGTACATGTTGGCTAGTGGCTCATGAATAGCAAGGAGGTCAAAGAAAAAGACAAAAAATAACAAACAAACAAAAATCCATCAGCTAAGGTCAGACAGATTTGACCCCCTTAAGGACTGATGACTTGGGCCTGTTTGTGAAGCTTCGCCTGCTTGAACACCACCAGTCAAAAGTTTGGACACACCTTACTCATGCATTTTTTTTTTTTTTTCTTTACAAATTTGTACACTGCAGATAATGCAATACTGAAGATATCAAAAATATGAGCAAGATATATGTAACTATGCAGCAAAGAAAAAACATGTGAAATAACTCTAAATATGTTTTTTATGAAAGGTGGCTATTTTGAAGAATTGAAATATGAAACGTGTTTGAGTAATTTGACACTTTCATTGTTTCCTCCATAATTCCATGTGTGTTCATAGGTCGTTTTGATGCCTTCAGTGAGAAACTTCAATGTCAACAGTCATGACAATGAAAGAAAAGACATTAAATTCATCGGGTGCGTCCAAATTTTAGACAGGTAGTGTACTTCAAAATAAAATTAAATTGAAGATTCACCTTGTTGCAACATTTTCAAAGAACATCTCTCAGTCAAGTTCATCAAAAAACCACAACCGGAGCTCAACAGGTCTTGGCCCACAAGTTTCCACGTTCTACTGCGGGAATGCTGAAGAATCCAACACGGTTTGAAAAGAAAAATAACGCAAGTCGGGGCTCCCATCTCAAGTTGAAAGTGCTAATGGTTTGCTGGGCACAGCTCTTTTTTTCTGGGGGGCGGGGGGGTTGGACTTAGTGGGTCTGTGGCGTTGTGTAGCGATGCCCAGGAAGATAGCCGCCGAGGCCTCTCCTCGCCGTCTGTCTGAGCGAGGAGGAGGCCAAAGGTTTGACATGAGACGGGCAGCCAGCGTGGCTCAACCAGCCGTTCACATTCCAAACGGGGCTGCGAACTCGCAACTATCTTGGCTCCTTGCCGTGAAGGGGACGTGGGAAGCGAAACTTTGGGGCGGAGGGGGCAAAAAAAAAAAAAAAAAGCATCAGTAGTCTTACTTCACAAATCTGAGTAACAAATACAAAAATGCAAAAAATAAATAATAAATTTTAAAATACATAGGTCGTTTCACGCGTGATTGCACGATCGAAATGACTGAAAATTATGTTAAAAAAATAAAATAAATCACGAAATATTTGTACACAAACAATGTTGTTGCATATTTAAAAACAGTAACTAGAAAAAAACTATGATACACAACTACACCTCAAAAAAAAAAAGCAGAAATCTGCGTACTAATCTGGCATTGTGAGTTGCTCTTGGGTTTTTTGTTTTTTTTCATTTTCAAGGAAAGGCATCGCCACCCAGCGGTTTTATGCAAAGGTGAAGACTGTGCAACAAAATAAAATAAAAAAATTGAATTTTCCTCACAATGGGCACAGAGGAGCCAAACTGCACAGCCTGCGGTTAAGTCGTGAGAGAAAACAAGAGTGAAAAAGAAAATAATACCAAACGCATCCTGTGGGAGGGGAAGAGTCAAAGTGCAGCACTAGAAACACAGGAAGGGCAGTGAGTTTGAGACTCAGTTTGAGGCTACATTAATCAACTGGCAGATGCGTCTTCATTGCACTGTTTAGTCCAATTTGTCTTTTTTTTGTGATTTTTTTTCCGGCTCGAGCAGCAAGGGGTTAATGTCTCCCAACGTGAGCGTAGCAGCCGAGGACACGTGAACGTCCACCACCGGGATGCGAGGGGGTCGACTCTCTCTCTCTCACAGCGCAGTGAAACGGGAATGACGACGGGGAGAAGATCAGTAGGTAGGGGACCTCGTTTAACGAAAAATAGTGCTGGTGCTTAAAAAGAAAGGAAAAAAAAAACGGAAACGACGACAACAAAAAGGACAAAATGGAGCAGCGAGCGTCCGTGAGCGGCGAGCTCGCCAAACTGTCGTGATGGAAAACTGGAGAACTTGTCTTGAGAAACAAACAGCTGGCTGCTGACTGAGGTCTGTCTGTCTCTGCCAGTGCAGGAGGGCATCAGTTTAGTGCATGCTGTCTGATTGTGTGGAATATCCAGTCCATCTTGGTCGTCCAGCCGCCGTGATGGGCGTCGTTCATCTGCTTCATGAAGTAGTCCAGAGCCTCCTACCGAAAGACCACAAACACACACACACACACGCACAAAAGAAAAATTCAATTAGAGGGTAAGTGTGTCATATTTGGAGAAATATTTGGCGAAAGTCTAAACTGAAAATAGAAAGTTTGATGAACTGCATCATCAATACATTGGGGTAGTTAACAGCATTAAAGGATAAGTGTGTAATATTTGGAGACTTTGAGGAAGAAACAACGACATCAAGTGGTCACATTTCAGATTGCTTTCACTGTCCCACCCTCTCCTGAGCTTGCCAGTGAGCTACAGTGGCGGCCTGCACCCCCAAATCTGGATACCGTGTCCACCTTCTTCTTCGTTGGTTTATTTGAAGACGCGAGTGCTCACCCTAATTACAAAACGCGCTGTCTGGCAGCCTGGATCGTCCACATCCAAATAGCTTTTATTGTACTGCAATTATACACTTTTAATAATGTATTTATGGGCAGTACGTTAAGCTTTTACCAATATAAAAATCATAAATCGAGCCAAATATTAAATAGGACTGTTCAATGAAGTAACATTTGAGAGTGGTGACCTCCCAACTGAGGCGAGACAGGAGGAAGGGAGGCGACGGTGAAGGTCTACCTCACCTGCTCACTCTTCTCCAACGCCAGCGTCTTCCTGATGTAGGCAATGTCGTCGAAGGACTGCAGCTCCGGCATGCCCGAGCCCAGCATCATGGAGAAGAGGTTGATGAAGAGGTTGGCATGCTGCCGGATGGCCAGGTACGCCTTGTAACACATCTCCTGGAACCTTGGGGTGGAGGAGGGGGGAGGGGTCGGAAGAAGGAGGGCGAGGGAGGTATCGAATGAGGCGAACGTTTCGCAGCAGAGCGAGAGGAGGAGGGTGTCGTCGGAGGAGGACGCCATCACCAAAATGGCAACGTCATGATGGACTCGAACGAGCCGTTTACACTCTTCAATGCAACGTGGAACCAGATGCGTCCTGGCTGACTTGCATTGGCGAGCGTTTTTTTGGTTTCCAGCACAGACTACAGCTTACCGCTACAGTTAGAAAGTCAGTTCATTCAAACAAGGTTTATCTGCCTCTTCTTATTGAAGAGGGTGAAAAAAAAAATCAGATGGAATGAATGGAGACGTGTACAAGGACTGTTGGCACTACATGACATAAGCACTACTGTAAAGGGGTTTATGTCCAACTTGAATGATAGAGTTTAAAAAGGGCGGTGGTAAAGATGGATGGATAGCACTTCGTTCATAGTGCACATGCACAGCGCACGAGTGCAAGTGCCATTGACGGGGGCGGACTAGCGAAAAAACATTGAATCCACTGTAAATGCTGCTGCTGCAATACCTCTCAAACTCTTTGGTCTTTGCGCACTCTTGGGATCCCTTGCTGATGACGATGAGGAAGTCCTGCGTCAGCACAAAGGGCACCCGCTCTCGCTTGTAGCCAAACTTCTTCTTCTTGTGATCCAGGAAATGGCCAAAATCAATGTGAAACAACTGCAACACAGACAAAACAGAACAAGGACGCGTGTTTCACATTCTATCACAGCCCTTATGGATGATTGGATCTTTGTCTTCTTCTTCTTCTTCTTCTTCTTCTTCTCGTGTCTGTGTTGTAGACCTTCTTACTTAAATGGCAGCGTATGCAGTTGTGACAGGGTGGAATTGTTTCTGTCTGCTCAAGAATATTACCATAAATGCAAAAAACACTCACAAAGTGAGTAAAACGTACTGTTTTAATGTAATATGATAACTGAGAAACCTAGAAAAATTGCATTTGTGTGAACTGAAATAAAAATACAGTGTTGCCCATAAAGCAATCCTCTGCTTGAAATGAATTCAGGTGTAAGGGTCAGGTTCAGATTGGTGCTATAAAAAAAAAAGAAAAAAGAAAATCAACTTTATGAGCAACGAACCAATTTCCCTGCAGGAACCCTCACAAGGGATCAATAAAGTATTACTGAATTGAAAACACTGTATGTGACACATTTTTCAGAGGTGCACCTTTCCCTCACAAAGGTTTTGCACACGTCCACACAGGAGTTACCTGTCCATCATCTTTCACCATAATGTTGCTGTTGTGCCTGTCTCCTATGCCAAGGATAAATGTAGCTACACAGTAGCCAGCGCAGGACCTTGTAAACAGATCTACTGCCATGTCGTACCTGCAGAGAAAAAGAGCCCGGCAATAAAGTAAGACGTTGCACCTCTGAGATTGTCAATATGTATATATTCATGCTGAGACTAGAAACACACGTACATTTCCCCCTTGTTCTTGTCCTTGAGCCACTGATGCAGAGTGTTTGAGTTGAACTGCAGGGCTCCTTTCAAGCCTCCTTTACACTGAATCTGCATGATTGTGTGGGAGCTGCGGACCACCTCAATGAGACCCACGCAGTCTCCCAAAGACAGGCAGCCATAGGGAAGCATACTGGGGGGCAAAACATATGTTTTTTTTTTTATTATTAGCGCCAGACATTGGAGAACACGGAGAGTGTGAACAGTGAAGAGGACGCTACAGAAAGATACGAAGAGAAAGTTCGACACAGACTTAAAAAAGGTTGAGCTTCCTACCGCAGGTCCAGTCCCTGATTCTGCCAAATGTTCTCCATGATTTTAATAATCTGCAATGTCAGCATGTCCTGCCGCAGGTCTGGAGCACAAAAATCACAAAAAAAAATCCATAGGAGGAACAACTTCAGTGAATAGGAGAATCTAATGCACATGAACAAAGACAAGCAGAGAAGTGTCTTGCCTCTGGGTGAAGGCTTGGAAATATGCTGCAAGGTTTTAAAGCAACTAGGTTTATGGTGTGAGGTGCAGAGGTAAAATGTTCCTTTGTCTCAAATAAAACTTTGTGAGAGTTTGTTTGTTTGTTTGAGGCAATAGACAAGACCACACATCAAAGCCCAAGCTTCACATTATCTTCAGTAATAATCATTACAGGCATGTGTCAGTTTGTTTACAGAAATACATTCCTCAATGGTAAATTGACTTGACTGTACCATCATGTTAATTTGACTGATTAATTAAATTAAATTTGTTGCGTGGGCCGAATCTCATCAAGGGTTTTTAGGGGACAGCTGACTTTTAGAAACGCTAAGATGATGGTTTCGATCTCTGTGTTTGTGAGTGTGTGCATGTGTGTGTGTGTGTGTGTGTGTGTGTGTGTGTGTGTGTGTGTGTGTGTTTTACCATCTCCATTTTTGAAAATGATCTCATTGTTCTGAAAGAGCATCTCAGACATGATGTCAGGATTTTCCCAATTAAGCCACAGCGGCCGCTTGGCTGATGACATGATCCTGCATTCGTCCAGCCTGTCCAGCAAATACAAATAGTTCTTTTACGACCCTAAGTCCTTTATTTGCATTCCCACCACCAGACAGACAGGGGCTGAAGTCATTTCGCCATCGCTACGAACCTCAGGTTTCCCAGCTGGTGTGCAGGATTGAGGGGAGATGTGAAGTTCTGCAGGGCATCCATATAGTCCGGCCTCTTCATCTGATCCACAAGAAACCGCATCTGAACCTTTAGGAGCCACAAAACACACGTCACACGTCACGTTCACTTGGGTGCATCTGTGTGTCCCTAAAACATCGACAAATCCATAGACTTTTGAAACGGTTTGAATGTTGGAAGCCTTCAGTCCCAAATTACACTTTTGCGTGTCAGAAGTCTGTAGTTGTGTGCTGCTTGGCGCACTGCTTGCCTTTTGCGTCTCGTCCTTCTTTTCCTGCTTCAGGATGTCGGTGAGGTTAATGAGCTTCTCCATGGCTTCCACCTGCCTGCTGAGGTGCTTGAGGTACATGCCGCAGGCCCTGCAGTAAGCCTCCAGCAGCAGTCCGAACCTCTGGCTCACAGTTTTGTTGTGCATTTCCGACCTGCGAGGGAGCAACAAAGGGAAGAATGAGAAGGTGTGGGGAGGGTGTAGGCAGCAACGAAGAAGGAAGCTAAACACATTTCAGAGAAACAATTCTGGACTGTTACTCACTTGAGATGCCAGAAAAAGAAATGTCCTATTCGCTGATTGGTCAGGGCTTTCTTGAGGAGAAAACGAGCCAGAGGATTATCGAGGTACTGCTCATACTTCAGCACCTGGAACAGCAGGTGTGAGAGGACAGACAGAGAGGAGGTGCGGGAGGAGGTTCAGATAAGTCACCTCAGACTGCAGTACGCCCACCTGCAACTGCGTCTGTGAATGCTAAATATGGCAACTTTAAAATGCAAGAGAGGCGTTGAAATGCACAAGAAAAGGAAGCGGCAAAAGATGCAACTGCAGCATCACATCCGAGGGAAGTTTCACAGATCACAAACTCTGAGGTCCTGAATCTTAAAGCCTCCGCTCTTGGTTGGAACCTACCTGCACGAGCTGGATGAGGTACTGGGACAGTTTGTCATCAGTCAGGTATTTTTCCAGGCAGCGTACGGCAAAGTGCCTGACCATGGGATCTGGGTAGTTGCAGTCCAACAGCTCCATGGCTTGCTCGGGACGGATCGACGGCCATTCTTTCAATAGGCAATACATCTGGGAAAGAGAGAGCGACAATCTACATTCTTCTACGGACACGCAACACATTTAGAAGCATGAACAACTTTTGGCATCTGCTGATGATGTTGAAAATTATATTAATAGTAGTTTTATTTGACAGTGATTTCTTTTTTTTTTTCAGTTATTATTCTATTTCAAAGACGCTTTTGAATACAGACAGGCAGCACATGAAGAGTCTCTACCTGTGCAACTTCATCTCTGGAGTTCCATTTGACAGCAAGAAGGATCTTGGGAAGAATCTCAGGGATGTTCATGCAGTAGTGCCTGAGGAAAGTGGACACAACAATGTGGGTCGCATCATAGTTACTGTACATAATCATAGCTTAGGGTCATGAAGATGATGTATAACAAACTCACAAATGAGCTTCAACTATGGATGAGTGTTTTTCTTTGCTGTCTGGTCACCATTGATTGTATTGTTGACACAGTAGTAGGAACATTTTTTTGAAACCCTTAAAATTTGACTCAACCCCAATTATTTTCATTGAAAATTTGCCGGAAAGTGTTTTTTTGGTGTGTTTCAAAAGGTTTGGCTGGAATAATGGAAATTATTATTTTGTTGTTTTTTGTTAATAAGACGGAACAAGAAAACTAAATTCTTATAGTTCTCGTACAAGAACTACGGAGACAAGACCTTACTGAAACATACAGTTGTGAGCTGGATTGAACAGTTGCACATGCAGCATGCGGGTAAGTGTTGGCGACTGCACTTAAGACAGATTCTTAGCGTAACACAGTACATCTGCTGTCACCTGTGTCTCCAGAGGAAGTCCTTTTCCTGCTCTGTGATTTCTGACAGCGGGTCTCTGTTACTGAGCTGTCTCAGCTGTTCGGTGTCGCTCTCGGTCAAGGCGTGATCCCTGGCCACACGGTTGCTCTGACAAAGGAGGGGAAAAAAATCAAATTCGGCATCATTAAAACGACTTTCGCACAACGAGTACTTAGTAGTCTGTGCTTCCTCTGTATAAGGAGATGAGGCTCTGAGCTCTCCTCATGTCATTCATACATAGGGGTTCATTTAAGACAGTTGGGATATGCTCCAGCACACCCGCGACCAAGTGCAGGGGAAAGCAATGACGGAAAACAGATGGATGGAATTTCATAATCATAAATCATCAATAAACAGTCTGCTGAACTGCTGTTTCACATAAACAATCCACCCGCAGTTCAAACTGAGCGCCTGAGGAAGTAGATCTCAAATGGCGTGCACACACATAGCCCCTATGCTTTATACGCTCCAAGTCAGCGTTCACCAGTGTAGTCAAGACTGCACCAACTGAGACCAAGACATTATCGGGACTAGAGAGCATCGAGACCGAGACCAGACCAAGACTTTATATATCAAAGAAAAATAACCACAGAACAGAAAAAAAATGACCAGTATCTTTTTTTTTAATTCAAGTTTGCTTCTATACAAAAGGAACAGCAACATTTCTTTTCAGCAAGGTATATTTTAACCATTTTCTTTAACAATTTGCTGCTTTGACAACTAATTTGAATAATTTTCAAAAAAACAACTTTGCTTCATAAAATTAAATTAACAATAATAATAATAATATAGGAATAAGGGGCTTTGTCACTCTGGGTGTCACAAACAGAGCCTAAAACGGCAGCAGCTGGATTCTTTTCTGTTATTATCTGTCACTGCAGTGTTGGCTGAGTCTTGATCGCTCTTGATCAATAATCACAAGTCCGTCTAGTCCAAGACCGAGACAAGACCCAGTAAAAATGCCTCAGAGTCCGAGACGAGACCGAGACCAATCTCAAGTACTACAACACTAGTGTTCACTGTGTCAGTCCGAGACATCCAACACGAGGATGGAGGATAGAGGATAGAGGATGGAGGATGGAGAATGGAGGATGGAGGATAAAGGATAGAGGATGAAGGGTGGAGGATGGAGGATGAAGAATGAAGGATGGAGGATGGAGGATGGAGGATGGAGGATGAAGGGTGGAGGATGGAGGATGGAGGATGAAGGGTGGAGGATGGAGGATAGAGGATGGAGGATGGAGGATGAAGAATGAAGGATGGAGGATGGAGGATGGAGGATGGAGGATGGAGGACGGAGGATGAAGGGTGGAGGATGGAGTGTGGAGGATGGAGGATGAAGGGTGGAGGATGGAGGATGGAGGATGAAGGGTGGAGGATGGAGGATGGAGGGTTCAGAGTTCTCATTTGCTGGAATTTCCTTTAGTATTTAATTGGGTTTCAAACTGGATAGTGTTTCTATCGCTTCACACACGCTGAGACGGGCACCCCATGAATAAGTTAGCACCTTGTCTCACACTGCTCACTATCCCGCACGTCACGTTATCACATAAGACGCTGTGGTTGTCCTCCCCCTACGCCCCCGCCCCCCTCAGCCGCCCCCCGCGTCATCGAGGAATCCGCTGAGGCGCCGACAGCGACACCATCCAAAATAACTGGGCTCACTCCGGCTCAACGTGTTGTTGTCGCCGACACTCTCGGCCATATTGTCAGCCGTTCGTCATGAGTCAGACACCCGGTTTGGAGTTTTCCGTCTCGCAGAACAACAGTATTCACAAAAAAACGCATTAGCCACACGTTCTTTTTACGATAGCTAAAAGGGAAAGCAATGGGTGAAAATTAGTTCACGGTGATGGATTGTTTTCATATTTTGTGCATCACATTGAGGCTTTATTTTTGCCAAACCAGTGGTTGCGCGAGCAGCAAAAGGTTTAGTTGAATATCTGCGTTGTTAATGTCACTTTTAAATCAAGGGAGGCTGAATGGTGGCAAATAGGAGGCTGAATATTGGATAAAGCAATAATCATTCATTTTCATCTTCTATATTATTCTTCACGGGGTCTGCTGGAATCCCATCTGGATAACCCTGGACAAGTACAATAATATGAACTGCAATCTTTTTTTTGACAAATATGAAAAAATAGTGTTTCTCATATTGTTGGCTTCATTTCGAGGACCGGTCAAGCCTAAATGCCCGCCATGTTCACTTCCACAATGCGTTTATGCGCCCAACTTTCTTCAGTCAACAAATCAAATGTTTAAGATGGAATTCCTGTGATGCAATTATTGTTAAACACAACACATGTACAATATATTTCAAAAACAAACAAAACTATTGCTGATGAACACAAGTGTGTCTACCTTCCGACCTTGGCTTGGCGACAGTTAGTAAACCAGTTATTACCTGTCCTGAGAGAGTGTAGTTAAAGCCCATCTCTCTGGAGATGGTCCAGTTTGCGTGGTCCTCCACAGCGTTCATATCCGGGTATTTGACTGAACTACTGAAGTGGTCAAACTCCAGCTCCAGGCACGGCGTTTCCTGCACAACGCAGATTCAAATCATTTCACATCACAACCAACTTTGAGGGCAGTAGCAGAGATTTAAAAAAAATAAATAAATACTTTATTGGGGTTGGATCCAGTAACTCCTATTGCGTTGAGCAGGTCTTCTAGACCGTGAGGGACGGGCCAGAGGTTCAGAGCCATCTTGTTGGCCACCAGTGTGTGAGTGTAGTCAAACAAGTTGATGTTACCCCAAGCCAGTGGGCAGTGCTCCTGAAGAGGACGGACAAAACAGGAAGATTGAAAGATGTTCCTGCTTTTATGGAAGAAGCCCATGGTGGAAAAAATCCCAGACATGGATGGTGCACACTTCTCTAACACATAAAGTGCAAAGATTCTATGCAAAACCAACATAAGTGGATGAACTAAAATGTATCATCAATAAATCCACATATATGGTGGAATGTTAGTTTGCTCTGTGCAGCCAAACAATCTACACATGTCTTTGAACCCGTCGGTTTGTTAAGAAACTTACATGAAAATAATTTCAGGAGTTGGCAAGAGTCTTACAAAAAAATGATTTTTTTTGTCCCCCAAAAAATGCTGTTAGTTCCAAAAATATTCAGGCTGAAAGGTCCAGTGAGACAACCTGTCATCTTCTAGACAAGAATCTGAGGGAAATGTTGCTGTGCTTAATTAAACTAGACTGGGAGAGTGGGCAGGGAAATCTTTCAAATTAAGACAACTCCTGTTTTAAGAGGCTATTTCTGAACGCTATTGTCAAAGCCACCATGTGGAACTCACAGAGGTGCCGTCTTGGTCTTGCGAGCGAAGTCGTTCACTAAGAGCCAGCCATGGATCGGGGTGACAGAGGGTGGCATTGTGAGGCGGACCAAGTTACGCGCAGACAGCTAGTCAGAATGCACCTATTACGGCTAAGTGCTGGCACAAAAGGCTGCAGCGGTGGAACGTTTATCTTTAATTCAAACGCCATGTGAAAGAGCATCCGCAAACACGACCTCAGACTGCCCGGCCCGGCATCGGACAGGACTCACCCCAGGTGTCTGTTACACTATCCATGTCTGGCATTCATTGATACACTCCACACATACGCACACACCACAGATGCTCACCCACACACACACACACACACACACACACACACATCTCTTTCAAGCTCTTCCAACCAGAGTGGTGGAAGAAAAATCAATCCGAGTGGGTGTCTGTTACAAGTTGAAGACTCGGCACACAAAAACACAGACACAACAGTTTTACACCACCACCATTCTATAAAGTGTTCAGATCTTCTTTTATTCTATCTATCTATCTATCTATGAGAATAAATAGATATCTATGTGGATAGGTAGATAGATATAGATCTCTAGATGACAGATAGACAGATAGACAGATAGATAGATAGATAGATAGATAGATAGATAGATAGATAGATAGATAGATAGATAGATAGATAGATTAATTTACAGACTGTAGATCAATAAAGGAATCTTCACAACCACCACATGGTATGGAAACTGGCATACATCATAAGCCATTGGGAATGGCATTGGCATGATGCTATTGTTGAAGGATTAGCAGCACGAAGGTCATCTGTTCTCTGATATATTTAGAGTGTGACAACTGGATCAATGCCGGGCTATCTATTCTTGGAAAAAAGAAAAAGAAAAAAAATACAAAATTGCACGCATGCATGCACATACAAATATATGTAGCACTAACACTTGTCAGGTTTGCAGATTTTGCTTTACTTGTTAATACAATTACACTGTATTTGAACCATAACTCGTCTTCTCAATGCACTTGTTTTTTTTTTAACTTTAACTAACAACAATGACTTGACATAACACTATCTCTTTTTTTTTTGTACAAACATTAGCATCGTTTTTTTTGTTAGCAATTTCAAGCCTACCTCTTTTGCACCTTTCCTCCCCTTGACAGAGCAGATGGAAAGGCAGAGTCGGGCAGCCCGAGGTATGTCGGGGATGTACATGTCGTAGGTGAGCCACTCATTCCACCTGAAGAAGAAGAATTAAAGGCAGAGAAAAACTGTGAATATGAAGAGATAATCTGAAAACAAGGGCCGACAGACAGAGTGCAGGGAGAGTTCTTCTCCAGCGTGGGGCTTCAGTTTGCCAGTGACGCAACAGTGTTTAATGTTACTATCTTGAGATAAATATTTACTCCCTATCTCCTGCATTCAATTACTTACTGTGAAATTAACAGTTAAATTGCAGCAAAGATATTAGTCGATTCATCTCCAGCTTTCGTGATGGGGACCGAGTTATTATTATTATTACCTGGGGTTCGAGCAGGGCACTCTTTGCGTGTTGACATTGTCACACATCTGTTCACCTCCATGGTAAATGCCCGTCCTCACATAAATCTATGTGTAAATAAGAGAAGCAGAATTAAAAAACAAAAACTCCCGCAAAAAACATCAGTCACATTGAGAGTGACGACAAGATGCCCTGCTGAGCAACTTGTACTCCAGCTACACCTAATAGCATATAACAGCTGTCGTGTCAAATGAGCGTTAAGCGGGACAAGTGGAGTTACAGTCAGACGGATAGTGGTGAGCACTTGGTAACATAAAGGATTCAGGACAGCACAACGCAGAGCAGGGCGACTTTCCCCTTGACTAAGAGCTTTTGCACATGCGATACCTGGATAATTTGCATTAGTTGGAAGCAGAGAGTCAAGTTAACTTGCAAGAGACTTGAATGTGAATCTTGTAGGAGGAACGTAAATCTTACCGATGGAAAAACCATGAGGCAATTGTACATTTGCTTTTGTGTCAAAAAGGTCTGTATTTTTCACCTTCCAGTCCATAAATACATAGATAAAAGTGTATACTCACAGTACAATAACAGTAATTTGGTTTTCCTACACTTAGAACAGTTCTTCTTTATATATAAAAATATACATAGAGCAATAAGGATCTTGCTTGCAGTTAGCTGCCATCTTGCACTGCCATATTTCTAAGGAAGCCTGGTGTGGACAATCCAGCTGCCTGACATGCACATTTGTATTTAAGGTGAACGCTCGTGTCCTCAAATAAACCAACAAAGAAGAAGGTTAATGAGGTATCCAGGTTTGTGCTCGCAGGCCACTGTAGTTCACTGGCAAGCTCGAGAGAGGGAGGGAGGGTACAGAGTCCCTTAGGGGACTGCAATCTAAAATGTTACCACTTGATGTTGCTGTTTCTTCTTAAAAATCCCCAACTGTTACACACTTCAACCTCTAAGCGTATCTCTGGAAGCAAAGCGCAGGCCGACCTTGTCTATGTCCCGTATGTTCACGTTGACGTAGGTGGCGCAGAGGATGCGTATTCGCAGGGTGCCGTTGATGGTCCACAGCGACTTGGCAGCTGCCTCGCCGTTCATGTAGGACGTGGCAGTGGAGATGCGTCGCGAGTACGACGGCATGACAAAGTTGTCGGTAGGCAACTGGGTGTACAGGCTGTCCTTGGCCATTAGCATCAGGTTGGGCATCCTGCTCAGCATGATGCAACTACGGATATACTAGAAGGAGAGAGCGAGCGAGAGAGAGAGACAAAGCAAGGAGCAGATTCAGCACAAAGCACAAAGAGGCGATACAGTTACACCGTGCGTAAATGCGGCCAACAATCCCCTTTGCGGGGGTTTTTTTTCCAGGTGGCGCGAGTGAAGAACTGCTGACACGTCGTACGAACCCGGGTCTCTCCACACTTTGCAAGAAGAAAAGGTTGCAACAAGGTAGGCGAGGTGGAATGGAAAAAAGAACGTCCAGCGCTAACATTCACAAAAGGTGAAGCAGATAACGGGTTTAGGATCAGCCTTCTCCTAATACGGATTCATGCGGGAGGCCTGGATAAGCTCTGAGGCTGATCCAGCAGATTAACGGAAAAGCATTGATAAAAAATAAAAAAAAAAAGTTAAAATACCACACTTCTCTGGGAGCGATTCTATTGACTCTTACATTTGCAGTCTTACAGTCTTTCAACAAATTTAAACGTTTGGTTCTGAAATTGCGGCAGGGGTGGAAAAAAGTGTTTGGACACCTCATGCATTTGCGGAGAACAAGTCTTACGTCTCCTTGTGCAGTTTATTTTAGTGCAGTCACCAACATTTACCATCATGCTGTACATGCAACAAGAAAACTTTTTTGGTACTACAATATTTAACAGCTGCAGAAACATATTTTTCTATACTGTAAGGCCACTGGATGTATTTCATTTACTTATTGACTGGTAAAAAGCCATTTTGAGATTTTTGACATTTACACTCATGTTAGTTACCTTATACTGGCTGATGGGGTACTTTTCCAGCAGGTACTCATCACAGCCACACACTTTAAGGATGTATTTACCCTGATATTCCTGGACACACATCTTTAGCTGCTCTGGGGAGAGCAGCATGCTGCGAGTCTTCTTACGGATGGCCTCAGCAATCACCTTCGGGGAAAAATGCAAACATTAAAGTCCCGTGAGGCTTTAGGTATCGCCGCAGATTCTTCCCCGGCAGAATGTGCTATAAAACCCCGGTCTGCTTCTTCATGAAATACTCTTCCTTACCTGTTCAGGCACACAATCATGGTTGATCTTTAGCGTATACTTTTGTTTGTCGTTGTTTGGAGATACAATCACCCAAATGACAACGATAATTTGACCTAATAGGAGACATAATAAATAGGAGACAGAACAAAATTTTAAAAAGATTTAAGACATCAGGAAATGAATCAAATGTTACCAAAGCAGCAACAGCCAGGAAGCAAAAATGCATCTTTAATGGCTCTGCTGGGATGAAGGGTTAGTTTCCCTTTACATATTGTGTTAATACAATAGGATCACACTAATAGTGCCCTAATCAATTCATTGATTTTCCTGCTCATTACTGAGTTCCATTCTATTGTGCAGGCTGACTAACAGCAGTTAGTATTGATGGGAGGATAAAAAAAAGTTCACTTCTCTCTCTCCCCATTGACCCGATGTTGCATGAAAGAGCTCCGCTAATGAGCAGCTCCATCAAAACAGTTTTCTCCCTACTAACTATTCATAATATACACGTATTTTCTCTCATCTTGATGATGGTTGCATTTTACAAAAGAAAGCTGTGCTCACCTTTGTCCAGTTTGCTATAGATGTGCTTGGGAAGTTCCTGCGAGGACTCTACGTTGGGCGGGTAAACATAGAGCGCTCTGCTGTGGGGCCCGCTGGCGTCTCTCAGCTCCACCGAGTCTTTACACACATTCAGGATGTTTCTCCTGAAATCCTGCACCTCCGTGTCCTTCACCAGGTCAAACTCGCACACGGGCATGCCAATGGCGAAGCCTGGGAGGATCAAACAACTGAGTTGCTTCTGCTTCTCAGTAACACCCATGCAACAGCGCGTCGTCTCTGTTCTTGAAAGCTAATTAAAAACAACCACTTCAGAGGGGAACGACCTACCAATCTCTCTGTTGAGGATTTTTTCCTCTCTGTTGCCAACCGGTTCGATGACCTTCAGAAAGGGCTGGAAGAGTCGGAGGTCACACAGTCGGCGGGTCTCGTCGTAGAACTCTTCCCGCTCTGCTTCCTGCGAGGAGCACAAGTTTTGTGTTCAAACTCAATGTTTTTTTTTCCCGCCGCAGTAATGTTGAGGCTGGTCGACATGAGAACCTGTGGCCTTCATTCGTGGTGAATGGATGTTTCAGACAGTAGTAGTAGAAAAGCTGTTGGATTTATTTATTTTTTCATTTAAATTTAAAAGACAGGGTCACATATTTCAAGTTTAATCCAAAAAAGAAAACCCTTTGAACTTACCTGTATTGATCAATGGCAAAATAAGATTATTATTATTTATTTTTTATTTTTTTTACATAAACATCCCTCTTAAGCAAGTCCACCTGTGTGCAATTAATCTCTACCAATGAACAAATTGCGTTACAGGGCTGATACAGTAGCTCCTACCTGCGTAACGCTAACAAAGATGTAGGAGGTCTCCTCCTGCAGGAGGTGATGGAGGGGATATTTCCTGGCCTCCTTAAACAGCTCATGTTTAATAGTGATTAGTGTGGCCTCGCGGAGACACTCCAGCGTCAGGATCATTCCATTGGGCAGCAGGCAGTCCACCAGGATCCTGCACAACAAGTTCAGTCACGACACAAATCTGATGAGCAACCCTCTCTGTCTCTCTGCTTTCACCACTTGGAAGTATTTCTCTATGCTCACAAAATCATACAGTGGTGGGAAAAAAAAGTTTTTTGTGATGTACAGTATTGCGCTAAGAATCTAAGTTCAGTTGAGTTCAGTTTATTTTAGTGCAGTCGTCAGCGTTTACCCTCGTGCTGCACGTGCACTGTTGCGTCCAGCTGAGAACTGAATGTTTCAGCAAGATGAGGATCCTCGCGACACATCCAGAGTACAAAGGTACATGAACTACAAGAACTATAAGAATTTAGTTATCCTATTTTGTCTTTGAAACAATAAAGAACAAGATCATTACCATTTGTTTGTGTGCATCTGATGCAACCAAACGTTTTGAAACACGTCACAAAAAATAATTCTCTGACCAATATTTCATGACAGTAAATATTGGGCATCCCAAAACTTATTTCCATTACTGTATAACATAGTTGGGCAATCTGAAGTAAAATAGTTTCACAGCATCTAAACACTATCATCTTGTCAAGTCGTGATAGCGTGCATATTTTTGGGTTTTTTTAGTAATTAGTTGTGCAAGGTTGTATTCCGGGATGAAAAAAACCTGAAGATGAAAAAAACAGGATGAAAAAAAACCTAAAGATGTAATATTGTGCATATTTTTGGTAATAAACTATTTTTATTAAACTACATTTATTATTTGTGGTAATAAACTACGTTTATAAATAGTTTATTGCAGCATCTGAGACTGTTTTAACGCGACGACATGTACGTGACTGTGCAGTCGTACCTTGGGGGCATCAGATGGATGCCCCATAGCTCCCCCGAGGACGGCCTGGGAGGCATCTTCCTCTTTGTCTCCCAGCTTGGTTACACAGTTACACTGCAGAGCATGAGCTGAAAGAGAGTAACACTCTCAGCAAAGTCACAATGCCTCACCAACGGTAAAGAAACAGTCTGTTAGAAGCGGAACAAAACCAAGAGCCACACTGGCAAGCAACTTAAGGCAACAGTTGTGTGTTAAAACAGTTGAAAGGTGACAAAAAAAATAAAAAATGAGGAGACACTTTCTGTGGCTGAGCCCACTGAGCTAAAGAGAGCAAACTTGTTTAATCGACCACAGCAGAAAGACTTTATTTATTTATTTATTTATTTTTTGAGGTTGGGTGGATCGCATTCACTTTCAAAAAATAAAAAGAGTTTGAGTCCTCATCAAGAGGGTCATCTAGTGTTGTAGTCAAGACCGCACCAACCAAGACCAAGACATTATCAAGGCTAGAGAGCATTGAGATTGAGAGCCAACCAAGTTGGCTGAGTCTTAACCGGTCTTGATCAAAAATCCAGAGTCTGTCCAGTCTGAGACAGAGACCCTTAAAAAGTGGCCTTGACACCAAGACCAATCTCCAGTAGACAACACTAGGGTCATCACACATTGCAGGTGAGTCTTTTTCAACATTTAACCATTCAACCTATGTTCAGTCAGTGCCACACATGCGCCTAATGTGCCCATGCACCCACGTGTCCTCGTGTTAGGAGCTGCTGCTCCATTTTTGTGAAAGTGGCAAGATAAAAAAGCTTGAACTCGGAACAATCAGGCATCGAATGTCATTTTCATATTTGTTGTTGCCTCATCAGATTAAATTCTGGGATTTCTGGAGCTGGGTGATTGTAATTCCCACCATTTGAATTAGACACTGCAAGCCAGGGACCAATTAGAGCATCACTTAAAACTTTGATTTAAAAAGTTGTCTCTGGTATTGTTGCCTAGCAACACCTGAACAACCTGCTACACACACATACACACATCCTCTAACAGACACGCACACCTTGCTGCTCTTTTTTTGTGGCTGCATGCCTGAAAAAAAAATGATGATGGGGTTTCACATTTAGTAACCCGAGAACAACACTGTGTGTGATTGGAGCCTATAAATACAACATCAAAGAGGCATTTAACCTCTGTGGTTACAGACCTCCGCTACTCACTCTCATCACAACAGAGAGGTGTTGTTGTTTTTTTGTTCTGAGCTTGTTCAAAAAGTCATGTTATGTGAACGGAAGCCACATTTGGAATATTGTAATATGACTTGTTACTCATACTTTTGCACCACAATGTGGTTGATGAACGCATATTACACAAGTGAATTGAGTGAAGACCTTGAGCATAAGTTGACCCATTTCATTATTTTACATCTAAGCACACAGAGAACAACGTGTTATTTTTTCCTATGAATAGGTTTAACCAAAACTGCATCTAGTTTTAATTGGCAGTGTTACAGCACACTCAGACCTGGACGAACAAGATCAACTGTGGTTCCAGACTGACGATTCAATTTATTTATTTATTTATTTTGAAATTAGACTTTGAATTAACAAATATTTAACTGAGTCTGGCATCATTATGCAGTTGGCTATTTTGTCTTGGCATTAAAAGAAAAACGCAATAAAAAAAAAAACTTCTAATGCAGAGGATTGTGTTTAGAGATAGCACAAAGGTTAACCTTATAAAGATAAAAAGCAGACAAATTGCAAAAGATGATTTTTTTTTTGTGGTGATTGATGTTTTGTACGATCACAAAATGCTGTGTGAAAGAGCTGTACAATTGAAGGCATGAGAAAGGAAATGGAGACGCCCACAGTTACTACATGCAAAGCCACAAGCTGTGACAGACTTTGTTTTGAGTAACTTGTTGCTGTAAGGATTACTAACATTACTATTGGCACATATTTTTTCCAAAAAAGTAAAAAAAAGAAGCTTTAATTCACAAGTTAAGATATTGTGTAATATTAGTTGCAGACAAAATAAAATCAAACAAATAGTAAATGAATGATAAGAAATCATAAAGAAAAAATGACACACTTGGATCCAGCCGGCGGCTTCCCCATCGATCTAAGTTGCGTTCGCCCAGAAGAAGTTAAGTGACTAGGGAGAAAGTGTGTGATCTGATTGCCAGTAAAAAAACAAAATAAATAAAAGCAGTGCAGCGGCTTGATTTACAAAGAAAGGGGAGTCTGGAATATATACAAAAACAAGCTAAAACAGAGGAGCCTGAGAGAGGGAACAAACCGCCTATTGACAACTCTTGCAATGTGTGCCCCTGATCAGGATGCAGCTAAGCACTTTTGAACAAAAAGGGACGCTTCCTCAAAACACAGGATGTAGGGTGTGGAGAAACATTGGCCCAGGGTCGCGCTCGCTTTGAATACCTCAAATGGAGCTACGCAACCAGTTCAAGCGTATCCTGAGACTCAACAACAGGCACCGCTACACTGCTGGCTGAATGAGGATTGAACGCAAAGCACCGCATGACACAACATTGTTGTTCGAACACATGTTGTGCATCAACATCAGGAGGATTTTGTTAAATAAGATGTGTTATATTCGTTCGTAAACAACCAAGTCATCGCTGGACTTTCATTTCAATATTGTAATAATAAAAAGGAGGGGAGGAAATTTGCAAAGCATACCCGAGAGGGAGGCCCTCCTATTGGGACGATGACACAGTTCCACCCTTCATATTTCGCTTCGTCTTCACGCTGTCACAGAAACACGCACACACATTTGGGAGAGGAAATTAAAAAATACAAGAGTAACAGTCTGCATCTGTAGCGTCATTCAAACTAGCGGGCTAGGTGTTAGCCAGCGCTCCGTGTTATGGAATGACAGCTCCGACATGACAGCTATGACAGCTACCGCAGCGGCTCCTAACGTAATGGCACATATCTAAAGCAGTGTAACATCACACGGATAATAACGTGGTGACCCAGGTCAGTTCGCTTTTAGCAACGAGCATTAACTAGTCTATGAAACGACAACGTTTTTGCTTAGCTTCGATGCGTTATTTACAAACGACCGGCGGCTAACGACGACTCTGTCAGTGTCTGCGTCGGTAATAACATGACCGGCATTTATTTTATTTATTTATTTATTTATTTTAAATAAGAAGGTGGAATCCATCAATGACTTCACACGAATTTGGACCATTCTTTCGCATTGTCTTACCTCTGCGAGTTGGCGTCAACGCAGTGGTAACGCTTGAGGATGCTGACTGGAGGCTAGTGCTAGTTAGCTCGCCAGCCAGCCAGCCAGCCAGGCGGTCCCTACGGTTTCCCTACGGCCCGTTGGAGGCTCCCGGTTCCGGGCAAAGGGAGGCTGTTATCACACGTCTGCCAGCCTCCCGTCCGTTCCAGCTGTCCGGGGTAACGGCAGCCGCTACTCCATGCCCGAAATTGAATATTTGAGTGTGTGTCTGCGTCTAAGGGATGTGCTGTCGTGAAATAGCGACTGTGTCCGAAATATCCAGGCTTGAAAGCAAAGCTTGACTGTCTGGAGGATGTTATGAGCGCCGGTGAGGTTGTCTTTTCTGCGGCAATGCAGCCACGCTGTCTGTCTGGGGGGCCCCCCTCCTCCTCCTCCCTTTCCTCTAACACACATACGCGCGCGCGCGCGCGCACACACACACACACCATCAAAAAATTCTTCTTGTCATACGATGTTTATTTATTAGTTTATTGCAACCGACAGCAGGTGTAAGCAGCAAGGCAGGACACTTTGACTGGAAGATGAGACAATATCGATGACCATGGATCGCATGTAGAGTTGGGGGTAGTAGGGTGGGGTGCGTCGATATGCACAAAATGAGCGAAAGTGAAAGGGCAAGGATCAATAGCCAGGCGATAAGCTGGCTAGCTGCGAAATCATTAACAGAAGAACAGAGGAAGAAGAACCGCGAAGAGGGGAGGCATCACTTCTGTTCACTGCCCCATTAACTTGGACTGAAATGATAAACCACCGCCGAACTTGAAGAAATATATTTGTTAAGTCATAAAATAGCTGTATTTCATCAGTTTTCCCAGTGTTTTAAGAGTAATTTCAACAAAGAGCTAAATACTGTGAAGCTTCAAAGACACATATTTTGTTGTAACGCTTTGGTTTGTTGTCAATAAACATCAAAATACACATTTTCTACATTTTCATTCTTTTTTTTTTTTCTCTCCTATAAGTTGGGTCACCAAAACACTCCATCCATCTGCTCCTGCTCCGGCCCACTGTCACATTTTAGAACACATTGTGGCCCACCAGTCAAAAAGTTTGCCCAGCCCTGCTTTAGAATGGTGCAATTTCATGCATTGATTAAAAAAAAAAAAAAAAAGTTGTGTTTATGGGTTTTACAGGTATACAAACAAAATTACTCTGTTCATTAGAAACTACTCTTGTTTGTACAGCATTATCAACATGTATTGCATTATATTTTCCATGTCTAAAAATTCACTCTTCTTTATTAGCAGCTAATTGGAGGTTTAACCGTATTTTATTTAATTCCTGAAGAAACCCAGCCGGCAGCGAATGTTTTCCGACAACATATGACCCCGCGAGGAAGCCCCGGCGCGGATAATCTGCGCGTAGCGCGGAGGTGTAACATATTTACACAATGTGTCATGATTGTCACCTATGCAAATCAGCAGCGGTGGCATCGGAAATGGACTGTACCAACCAACGGGGGGGGAGCTACAGCTGGTGGATGGAGCTCGGCGGGTCTTATGGCTTTAAAAAAAAAACAACAACTTGGTTTTCTCAGAATAAATAAAATATTTTACATTTTAACACAACATGTAAAAGACAATAAAAAATAGTTATAAAATAGGCGAGTTTGTGTGTGCATGCGGCCATATTCTGTTTCCCCGCTCTCCCCCGGTGAACACCCCTCCGCCGTGAGCCGCCGAGTCCGAGCGTATGGTAGCGACTGTCATCCTGCTCGCCCGCCCCGGTTCCAGGAGAGGAGAAGTTGGTGGAAAAGGGGGGATGTGACTGCGATGATGGCGCTGCAGCTGAAGAACGGGGATGCGGCGTACTACCAGAGTGCAGAATACTGCAGAAATTACACTTCTGCGCCTGTCAGCTACGGTGGCAGTAGCCATTATCTCAACCGACTGCCAGGTAAGGAGACCCCCCCCGCCCCCCCTCAAACACGCACACACCTCCTCCCCATCCTCATGACACTCAGCGGTCCTCATTTGCGCCAGCAATGTGCGGGGAAGGAGGAAAAATCTCATCCGAGAAATTTCGCAGATGTTCCACAGCGGTGGGGGAGACGCGGCTGATGAATCCTGGTTGCATGGGCTCTGCTGTTATCACCATCAGCGGCAGCGGCAGCAGCAGCAGCAGCAGCAGCATCATCATCATGTCATTTAATAGGGTCGCAACATCCATCACCGTGTTCCAGTGTGCGGATGCTGCAATGCAATCAAAGGTTGTCGAGCCTCGCTGTGAATGATCTCTGGTGCTGGAGAGAAGCTCTGCCTCTTCAGGGTCTGAGGTTCTGAACTAGTTTGACATGCACGGCTGTTTTTTTTTTGTTTTTTGTTTTTTACAATGCTGTGATAAGATGTTCACTTTCATCCCTGGCAAGTGAAAGAAGACTGAGTAATTTCTCCTCTGCACAGTTGGGAATGATCATTTTGGCAATTACACAGCAAGTGGCTCCTTTCTGCACCTGTACAACCTGTGCCAAGAGAGCTTTTCTTCTCTCCCACCCATCTTTTGTCTCCTTTTTCCGGAAACACAGGCCATCTCATGTCTCATGTTACGCAGCCTCAGAGATAAATGAAGCAGATTTGCCGCATGAGACCGATCAGCCCACCTGGTAATATTTCTTCCGCTGACACGTCGCTCAGCCTCGGTGATGTTGAGTTCACCGCGAGGGTGACTGCGTGCACTCAGTCTTGTGCAAGTGACTGTGAATGAATTGAAAGTACACTTCCAACACGGGGTGATGAATTCGGCGATCAACAGTGCAATTGACTCTGCGATTTTTGTCAGAATCTTTTTTTTTTTTTTTTTTAAAAAAGAGAAACAGCCGTTCAGTGGAATTTTTCAAGTTTTCCAGTCAAGTTTAAGCATTGTTAGTTGGTAATCAGCTTCTCTGTGGCTTCAGTGACTAACCATAAATGGAATAGCTGAACATACTCACTATTCCATAAGGGACGAGTGATAAAAATAAGGTAGGCACAAAAGGTATAGGAGTGAAGATGAAGCGGCGCAGTCACAGTGAAGGTGACGAACGCTCCGAGTCCCTGAGCGCGCCGTATGATGGAATTAGAGACGTCAGGGCTTCTGAGTTATATATAAGAGCGAAGGAAGGAGTACAGTGAACAATGCCCAGCCAAGCAGACGGAATATGTGCAGGAGGCATGTGCTCCTCCGTGCTCCATAATTTATATGACACAACACAGTATGGCAAGTAAAAAAAGAAACGAACAGAGCGTGGACACTTGGCCTATTTAGAGATCCTCAGTGGGGGGGGCATTAGATGGTCCAGCTTCAGGACAGGAAGCTCGTTGTGTCTCCGTTGGTCCGGAGCCAGCGACAACAAGAACAGCGGTCAGAAGCTACGAAAGGCTGTGAACCTCTGAAGGAGTGAACAACCTAGCATGTAGTTTTGCTTTTCTCGAGATTGTCGTGTCATAGGTTGGCTGTTATGTTTCACTTCCCGCCTCTTCAGGAGTTTGGGAATTAGTCGGCCTTAAACTGATTTACGAATACATTTATGCCGACAAAAATCTATGCAAATGAACTTACCTTTAATCGCTCATTTTGCAACACATTTAATATGGTAGAGGAAATTCATTTTCTATTTAACATCAACCAATGGGGTTAAATTGATTCATTTTCAGTATTTTGTCAACGCCTGCTTTCATCTTTTGTGCACATGAGGAGTAATATTCCATAACATATGATAATGCAGTTAGCTAATGCCAGTCGAAGGAGACAAATAATTCAGAGGCCTGTCCCCACACCTGGAATCTATGCATTTGCTGTGAACGTTTGTGCAGTATGTGCTGCAGCTCTGCGGAGAGCTTGTTATGGGCCTAGATATGTGTCTCTGAGGAGGAGGGCAATGCTGCCCTTGACCTTTCTTGCACGCAATAAAACAAAGGTAGCAGGGAGAAAGGAGGAACAAACGGCAGCTTTTTCTGAATTGTTCAGCACCAGTCCTCTCATAAGTGCTGTATGTGCACTATGTGCAACAATACTGGGGCCAGCTACCATGGTGCTGACTTAAGAACTATTTGTAATCACATTTTATGCCTGTTTCTGGCGATAGAAGGGTCTTATTTTCCTCTCATTCTCTTTCACCTTTTTATTCAGAAAATGGATCTGACTGTAGTATTTCTGCTTTTAAATTGTTTTCTTTCATTCAAAATCACAGGTCATTGTGATCAAAATAACCATCAATAATGTTCAATAATGGTCAATCATCCCTGTTAATATCAGAAGTTTTTCTTTTGCCAAATTATACAAAAATATCCTCACTATTAAAATGTCAACATATGAAAGTAACGCCTGCCAAATTAATTTGTTGTAAATATGTGTTTTGTGTATGTAATCAAATGTGGTGTTTCAGCCATGATAATTTAGCGTCTGCATCAAAACTTTTGGGTTATACACACTGAACTGAACAAGCATCTAGTGGCGGGAGCTTTTACTTATTACACTGTGGTTGTCACATGAGGTCATATCCCCCCATGTGCAAACAAACAACGTTCATGCATGAAGTGCAATGGCTGCGCACTGAGCACATTATCCCTGTATTCCTTGGTGACACAATTTAGTCTCTGTTACAAGCGGTGCCAAGATAAACTCAGCTGTGCCCCAGTGGGGCTGGGGAGGTGGGGGCCTTGCATCAAGGAAGTGGCGTTTCTATTGTGAAGTCATTCAAGGAACAAATTGAAAAGTTAATTTACTAAAGCAAAGCTGTGTAGATTGGCATTTGCTCCGCAACTGAACTGCCTCAGTTTTGTGAACTGGCAAATGGAAAAAAGTCTTTCTTTGCAATGTGAAAGACTCAGACGCTTTCTAAACTGTACCTTTGTTTTGTATATAACAAAGGTAAATGTATATATATACATATATATAATATGTCTTTGGGATCCAGTGTTTTGAGCTGCTCTTTTAGATCATGTGAGGAAGGATGCACAAACAAAAAGTTGTATTTTCTTGAGCATGTAATTTGACAGCATATGCAAAGATGATGGTGATTGATGGTGATGATGCCTTACAGCAGCACGGACGGCTTGTTTTAATGTGAATGTTGCTGCTTAGTCGATACTGCGCTATTTTCTTTCCTTTCAGTGAGTAACCTGCTCTTAGCCTTTGGTTTTATAATGGACAGATGTGCACTTGGTAGCATTACTGCTTCAAAACACCTTTATGATTGAAACAAGCAGCATTTTCAGCACCACGAGCAAGTAGACAGCTCCTCTCCTCTGTGGTGCTGTTTTTTTTTTTGTTTGTTTTAAATGTAGCTCCTACGATCCCTTCTAGCTTTTTCACCTTTACCTCGGAACAATACCACGGCAACCCACTCGAGTGCGAACTAACAGATTCTCGGTTATTCAACCTGACCTAATTAACGTGTGCAACTGGGCGTGTCTTGTCATAGGAACGAACAAACACTTGGGCTGTTCATGATGGCTTGCTCCGGCTTTAACTACCCTCCTCCCGCCACGGGGTGAGGCTTCATTATGCCGAGGCCTGCTGTGCCAAGCAAGATTGAAAGGTGTTCATAAGACGGCTGCGGATTTTATGACTCACAATATGCAGTATTTTATTTTTCGTCAAGGCCTGGGCAGTGAATTTTCAGGATTGCTGCATTCCCATGTCGTCGGTGAAGAATTTTGAGTCCTTGAAGCACAACAGCCCCCTTTATTTATCTCATTGTTGTGCTTTCAAGAGGCTTTGTCCTCGTTTTTGTCTACTTTTGGTGCTTTTTGCTATTTTTGCCATCACGTTTCCGCAACTTGCTTTGAAGTGTGACTTGTTCTCAGTACTTTGTGTCAATAAGTTGCATTTGAGATTCTGTTGAACATCTCAGTCTGTCTACTGCTTTTTAAAGAAAATGTAAATTAGTATCACATCTCCCTATATGTCACAGTACAACAAATGACAATAGGTTGTGTGCTCGTCCATAACGGGAAGTTACGTGATGTATGAGGTTGGCAACGCTGTTGAATCATCCACAATCTCATTCTGCTTGCCTGGCGTAGCTCCCTCCTGAGGTCAGCCGGGCCAGGTGACAGGCAGCCACTCAGGCTGGAGGGACAGCCAGGCAGTACGCAGCAGTCGGAAACATAAACACTTGGCAAGTTATTTTGAGCCCGTGAATCATGACCATTGGTGTCGAATTGGATTCCGGATAAAAGTTTCCAGCGCAGTGAGTTTTGACACAGCTGTGGCCTATAACTGACTTGGCAATACAGTTGAGGCCAACATTGTTAGCTCCCCTTATAAGATTAGACAAACTCCATGGAAATGACCATTGACATAAAGTGTTTATGGTGAAAGGGCAAAAATGAGACATTCAACATGATTCACCCCCTGGACATTAATAGTCAATAGTGAGCCACAACTGAACACAACCTCTGAGAGTAGTTCTATACTAGGTAGGCACAAGTCTCCTTTTTGGTCTCGACCCATTCTTCCATTGCAAATCGTTCCAGCTGGTCCAAATTGTGTGGTTTCAAGCATGGCCATTCACTTTGAGCACCTGCCACAGACTTTCAACATGATTGAGGTCTGGGCTTTGTGCAGGCCGCTAGGACCTTGGGTTTGGTATCCTTCAGGAACTGTTGGACTACTTTAGATTGATTTCAATTTCTCGTATGCTTTGAGTAATCATCTTGTTGGAAGATCCAGCGACGACCAATACCTAGACTATGAGCAGATTGCTGCATGTCATCCCTTAAAATTTCAGCATAATTTTCTTTTTACATGATGCCATGCACCAAAACATGGCTCCCTGTGCCTGAGGCTGCAAAATAGCCCTACGGCACAATGCTCTCAACCCAATGTTAAACTGCGAGCAGTGTGTTGTTCGGGTTAAAGGCCTCTCTCCCTTTCTTTCCCAAACATAAGCTCAGTCAGTTCCAGTTTAGTACCATCAGACCAAAGCACACAGTTCCAGAACTCATCTTTACCCTTCCAAAAAAAAAAAAAAAAACTCATTGTGGCTTTGATGAGCTGCTCTTTGAGTAAAGGGGTTCTTCTGGAACGATGGACCTGAAGCCCACCATGATGGAGAGCCTTCACAACTGTGTCCCTTAAACAGCCTGGTCAGCAACAATCATCTTGGCAGATGTCCGGGGCTTCTTGCTGACATCTCTGACTATTTTCCTCTCTGGAGTTTTGAGACTGATTTCCTTTGTCTTTGACATGGTGAGTACAAGTAGTCCCTCTCAATAGCTGCGTTTCCATTACCCTTAGAATTGAGCAAAACCTAAATATCGCAATAAAAAACTTGGTAACTGAAACACCTAAACTTCAAAAAAACCTCTCAAATATTGCTAAAAGCTTGTGGCTCATTGAACCGTGTAAGGCCACCTCCACGGTTCACTGCCATCACACAGCTCATTAAACGTATCCCAGGTCATTGTGGAAAGCTGATTGGTTAATTAGTTGTGTGTGAAAAGCAAAAATTCACATTAGTGTCAGTGTTATTGACCACACGTCATGGGGGCTAGTATTTTTGAACAAAACAAAACATACCAAAAGCTACTAAATAGCACACACACAAACAATCAGCCTATTCAAGCAGCAGCACTTCAAGCTATGATCTCTTCTGATCGCGGCGACTTGGTGATTTTATTTTCGCAAGTGCGTGCATATATACTGTAGACATACATGATGTCCCATATGCATGACTGCTGCAGGCGCCACAGGCTCAGCCTCATCGCCCTGATGTCCACTGTAGTGTGAAGCTTCCCTGTCTGAGAATGTGTTTCTATTTTCCCTTCCCTTTTACATCTCTCCTGCCTCAGGGCGCCGAGAAGTGAATGTCTTCTCTTAATGCCGCTGTACATACAGTCTTTGGACTTCGACCAAGTTCCTTTTTCCATATTTGTGAGGCGGTCTCGCAAAAGTCAGCTTGCATTAATTGCCTGTAATGTCTGAGCGTCGCTAATGTAGTGTGTCTTTACTTAGCGGCCATGGAGGCGTTATGTTGTTTTCTGTATGTCTTTTTTTTGGCTCTTCCTGCTATGGAAGCACCAAGCGGTGATGCGTTTTGTACATTTTGTACGCTCTTCCGTGATGAAAAAGTAATTTTGCTGAAGTAATTTTCGTTGTTTTCTTAAGCATTTGAGTCATTTTCTTTTGCCAGAGATTTCATAAGATAATTTTTTTAGAACCCAATATGGCCCACCTGTCAAAAAGTTTGCCCACCCCTGGCTTAGGGCTTCTTATGCCTGGAAAAAAGATACACATATATTTAGGGAAAGTATTTGCAAAGAAGAAAAAAAAGCCCACCCACATGTGCATGTGCCTCCTTCATCCGCTGTCATCCAGGATCAGTTTAAGCCCAGCAGGGGATCTCTTTGACTTACAACCCTCTGGTGTCGACAGGGCCGGACGCCATGCTGAAGCCGCCGCTGAGCCTCTTCACTCACCCCCCCCAGCAGCCATTCCACCACCTGGACTCCCTCCACCAGCTGGGGCCCCCGCCCATGGCGGCGGCACAGCCTCTGGGCCCGCCGCCCTTAGCCCCCCAAGCCCAAGCCATCGGACCCCCGACGATGGTCCCGGTCCAGGCGCTGGGCCCCCCCGCCTTGACCGCGGCTCATGCGCTGAGGCCCCCGCCCATCACCCCGCCGCACGGCCTGGGCCCTCCGCCCATGGCCCCGGCTCAGCCTCTGAGGCTCCCCATCCCCACCATGGCGCACGCCTTGGGGCCGCCACCGCCACTGGATCACGCTCAAGCAACAGTGCCTATGCCTCCGACCATAAACTTCGGCCAGCCGCTGGGGCCGCCGCCCCTTAACCCCGCCCACGCTCTGGTACCCCCGCCGCCGCTGGCCGGCCAGTTCCCCCTGCCTCCCAGCCCCCTGTCCTCCCCTCCCGCCCCGGGACCCGACCCGTCGCAGATGCCCCCGCGGGGGGTCCCTCCTCCTCCTCCTCTCCAGCCGGCTCTGGTCCCTGTCCCGGTACCGTGCCTCGTCCCGGGTCCCGGCGCCAGCGGCGAGCAGCCCAAGGACGAGGGCTCTCCCCCGGGCGTGGACGAGCAGGAGGACTCCCTGGGGCTGGGGGAGCTGTGCAAGCCGCTCTACTGTAAACTCTGCAATGTCACTCTCAACTCGGCCCAGCAGGCGCAAGCTCACTATCAGGTCGGCTGACCACACACGCACATACCTGAATGAGGTTCATTGTGTCTTCATAAAAATATATATAAATATATATATTTCAGTTGCATGCACGCTGAGTAACTGAAAGAGATTTTATGTGTTCAAAAATATATATCTTAACTTATCTTCGTGCAAAGATAACATCTAAAATAGTCCTGTGTCGGTTATAGAAGAAAAATACTAACAACGCACACTAAATGTCTCCAAGCAAACCCTTCTTAAGGTCGACCAAACAGCTGCTCTCAACTCTCCTCGCAGGGGAAGAACCACAGTAAAAAGCTGAGGAACTTCTACGCCGGCAGCCAGCAGCCACCGGCCATCAGGATCCCCGAAGCTCTGGAGGCGGCGGGCCAGACGGCGCTGAGCTCAGGATCCAGCGACGGTGACGCAGGCAGGCAGGTCAGCGTCTGCGCTTAGCACCCCCCCTGGGGGGTTTGGGGGGGAGGCTCACAGCTTACCTAAATTCTGGGTTTTTTTGTTTGCTTTTTTTCCCGTCTGAGCAAGTGGGCGTAATGCTGCTGAAGCAACGGCGGTCGGCTGGTGGAGGTCACATCCCTGTGAGGTGGTGGGAGAGAAGTGCACAGTCACTCTCCCTTCATTTGCACAAAAGCAGCTTCCTCTGCTGGGGGGAGGGGGCTTGGTTGAAATGTTTTTGAAGAGCGAGTGAAGCATAATTGTAGGGTTGTTTTCTTTTTAAAAAAAACGTGCATCATAATATGTGAGCTTCATCAGCGTTTCTCAACTGGTGGGTTGCAGAGCTGTTTTGATTGAGTCGCAGCTTTGTGGGCTGTTTCACCCCTTTGTTAGGGGACTTTAAAATACTGTATATAGATGTTTATAGAGAAAATTTTGGGCATTTACAGTATGTTGTAGGGCAAACAATCAATTCAATCATTTCAATAATTTATTCACTAGACTGGATAGAAAGTAGGCTTACATTTTTTTGTTTTTCATGGAATAAACTTGAGCTCTGTGGAATAAATTTGGGTCTCAACTTCATGATAAGGAAAAAAATGTGGGTCCTGAGACTCCACCTGTTGAAAACCACTGGGCTTCATAGAATCATGAATGCGGCATGTATTAGGAACACATGCACACACACACACACACACACTGACAAGGGGATCAGACAAAGTGAACATTTATGAATATTTATAACTGCAGATCCCTCATTATTGTGTTTTGTCTGGTTGCCACTGTTCTCTTACCCTCTCTCACACACCCCCCCCCACACCTCTGCCCACCTACATCCCCCTGTTCTCTTCTATCGCTCCCCGTCCCTCCGTCCATTCCACCTACAAGAGTACTCTTCGTTACCAGTAAACAAACAAATTCATTCAACGGGTGGATCTTGACAGTCACTTCTGTATTTTAATTATTATCGGACTCTCTATGCGCCTGTTATTAACTAATTGCTGATGACCGTGCAGCTGAGAAACTGTACTTCCGTCTGGATAAATAAGCTACCTATCTATCTATCTATCTATCTGCTTATCACTACTGCCACACAGGACATGGGGAAATAAAAAATGATATGCAATAAAATACATAAACCTCAGCATTTGTGCAGGAGACCGTTAACATTGTTCCACTTTGAGACATGTATGAGTGTGAAATAAAAATAAGGACTTGAGAATGTGGTGCGAGGAGATAAGGCATCGGTGTTGATGCTGCGAGTCTTTGAACAGTTGAATTAAGTCGATCCTGTTTGTTCCCCTATCTGGCTCTCGCCACACTCGCACGCCGCTACTTTGTGTTCTGCGTGGCCCGCAGGCGCTGTATAAAGGGGCGACCCGGGTCATCTTGGCCACAGAGAACGACTACTGCAAGCTGTGCGACGCCTCCTTCAGTTCGCTGGCGGTGGCGCAGGCCCACTATCAGGGCAAGAACCACGCCAAGAAGCTGCGTCTCGCCGAGGCCCAACAGAACTCCACTAACAAGTAGGTTCAGATACGGAGAGGGATTCACCTGTGAACGTTTGAGAAGATCTAAAAAAAATATGCATAAAATGGCCAGAAAATGTAAAATAAACTTCTTTAAAGGTTAATATTTGGAGAATTTGAAGAAGAAACAGCAACATCAAATGGGTAACTTTTAGATTGCAGTATTTTTCCCTTTTCTTCCCCCTCCTGAGTTTGCCAGTGAGCTACAGTGGCCTGCGCACTCAAACCTGGATTGCTCGTCCACCTCCTTCTTCGTTTGAAGACGCAAGTGCTCACCCTAATTACAAAATGTGCTGTCAGGTGGGCTGGACTGTCCACACCAGGCTTCCTTAGAAATATGGCGGTGCAAGATGGCACTAGGACCAAGACCCTTGCAAGAACTGTTCTACCAAAAAAACGAAAACCAAAATACTTTTATTGTACTGCGATTATACACTTTAATTAATGTATTTATGGGCAGTATATTCATATTTTACCAATCTGAAAATCAAAAATCAAGCCGAATATTACAAACTAGACCTTTAACAAAAAGGTTATTATTATCAGCGTAAACGCAAAACGAAAATGGACAGGGTTTTTTTTGTCTCCTATTTGTGTGTGTATCAGCGAGGGCGGCAGTGAAGCAGCACCCAGAAGAAACAGGAAGGAAGGCAGCGAGTACAGGCTGGTGAAGAACCGCCGCAGCCCACAGCTACAGGCCGCCATGGCAGGTAAAAATATTCACTAAAAACAACTCTGATACTTACACACTTGGCGAAATACACTGGCATTTAATTTTTAGCTGTAAATGTTTGATCTGAACCCAATAGGACTGCAAATGTATTGGCAATGTGTCGAGAACACTTTACAGGCCAGTTCGACAATCCCAATTTCCTCCAACAAGCTTGTATGGGTTCATTGAAGAAGCTCAGCGTCGGGAAAGCAAAACAACACAAAACAAAAAAAAATGGTTTAACAGTTGAATTGTGTGCATTGATCTTTCCCTCTAGTTCAGTGTTTCTCAACTGGTGGGTCAGGAACCACAGAAGACTCCACCAGTTGAGAACCACTGCTCTTCCTGGTGGCTCCTGTTTCTGTTAGCGTGGATGGAAATCCCACAGTGCCAAAGGTATTCAGCAAGGGGAACATTCTGCACAAGCGTGAGGCCTGCTGTTGTGGTTGAATTTCTTTTGTTTGCATGAGATGGAATCCAGAATGGTACCTGAAACTCATGCGTGTGAGGCGGTATCGCTGTGCAGAATCCAGTTATTAACCCCGGTGACTGACAGCATTGCGGCACAGTCCCTGGGGGGCGCAGGGAAGAAAAAAATACTTATTTTCACAACGTGTGACGATATGGCGGTGAAATGCTGCAGCTGGCTCGATACGGGAACAGGTGCAACAGCAAAATAAAACATGACACTTCTAAGATTTGGCAGCCAGATGTGACTGCTGGCGTCACATGGTAAATTTATTCCTTTTCTTTTCTTTGTTTTCTCCATTTTTCCACAGAGAAAAACAGTAGCACCTCATTTTTTTTTGGATCATAAAGGGATGAATCATAGAGCAAAAGCAGGCCCCCCGCTCCAACCCGGTTTCACCTCATCTCTCTTTCTTCCTTCTCTCGCACAGTCACTGCACTATTCTGCTGATTTAATCATTTTTTTCTTTCTTTTTTTTGATGGACAAACCCTAAAATAGCTGCACTCTTTTCTGGCGGAGCCTTTCCGCTGTCTTTTTAGCTCTCTCTCTCTGTCTCCCACTTGTTTTTCTGCTCTGGTAAGAAAGAAGGACGAAACACACCGAAAGGCAAAAACTCCATGCAGTTCACGCTGATGTGAACAGCTGCATGTCGCTGGAATTGAGACAAACGTTGGAAAAGTTTCAAATGACAGCAATGATTGTCTAAAGCAAAAGTAGGTTATAATTTTAAAAGCACTCTTCTAAAATCTATTCTCAAGTCTAAAACATGAGGTTGAATCCTAATGTTTTGCCCGAAAAGATATTTCCCTCAAACCACAGTTAGAAAGACGCTCATTCATCTTCTCATCTGACATGAAAATCTGCTCTGGCGTTTGTAGGAATGAATCCAATAGTTGTGGGATATGAAGCCTGACCGATTGGCAGACCAGCACAACCATTCAAGCGGCCAAATGCCACTGCCAAATGCTGGCTGGTTTGAATTTAATAAATAATCATAATCTGCTTCTCTTTGGGTGTACATTCAATATTGATCTGACAGAAAATCAGATATAATAACTCTTGGTGTGCACATGGGGTTGGGAATCCAATAATTTATGGATTATTGGATTATTTTATATAGGATGCTTGGAAATAAATTTTTTTTTTTTTTTTTGCCATTCTGCAACCAAACACCACATGCGACTCCAACCTGTTTGTCGGATATTGAGTAAACCAAAGCCTGACTTTTATTGCTCAATCAGTTACATCCACCTCTTTCTCTTCCACGCCGTCTGTCTCTGGTTCCTTCTCCCCACCCCAGGGCCGTACTACAACCCGAGACCGAGGCAACGCATCCCTCGGGACCTGGCCATGTGCGTGACTCCCAGCGGACAGTTCTACTGCTCCATGTGCAACTGCGGAGCCGAGCAGGAGACGGACTTCAGGCAGCATTTGGAGAGCAAGCAGCATAAGGCCAAAGTGTCAGAGCTGAGGTACCGCCATGAGATGGAGAACCTCGGCTATAGCTAAGAGACCCGTGGGTGGGTCGGAGGAGGAGGGGGATTTGGTGGCGCAGTGGAGAAAATGCTGCACCTTCATCGGAGGCGTTTGTATGAAAGGATTATGGCTGAGAGATTCTGCAACATTAAATCTTCTTAATTTTGAATTATATATTCATGATGTACCATATGAAGCTAAAGGCGGATTTCTCTGATATAGGTAATACTCTAAAAACTACACGTAGTGAAGTGCTCTCTTTGTACTATAATTTTCTTTGACCGGCCAACCTCTGTTTCACTGTCTAAAGTCAACTTAGGGACTTAGTAGTAGTGGGTTGCATTCTGACTCAGGATATTCTTGCATGGTGATGCGATCAAAATATGGGACTTCTGAAAAAAAAACTTTTTTTTTTTTTAGTTTTTTTAGTTTATGTTTTACGGAAGCGTATTGCATTTACTGGAAAAGTATCTCATAATTACGAGATCACATCTCGTAATTATGAGATAAAATAAAGAAAAAGGAAACGTCTGTAAATCATTTTTAATTTGTGCGCAACGATGGCGCTATTGCAGTTAATCAGCTATTACTTCCTTCTCGGTTTGAGACACTGGGAAATACTTGCATTTCTTAAAACTGAGGCTGGTCTTAATATTAGTATGTCAATGCTACGCAGCTACAGAAGCGTGTTGCGAGATCCTTTTCTTGTAATTATGAGATAAGGTGCACAACTTTCTTTTATCCAGTGAACGCAATGCGCTTCTGTAATGTGTGAATCTTCGCCATAGCTATTTGCCACTGGGCTGGTGGCGGATCACACAGCTGAGGCAAATGAATCAGAAAAATAGTGATGCAATTGCTACTTGCTAACTTTGGAACAAAGCACAAACGAGGAGCTCCCCGCACTAAACTAGCAGTGACAGGTGATCTGCCTTTTCTCGGCCTCCCGTGGCAGTCCACTGGTGTGTGTTTGAGGCTTGGAGGCTTTGCGTAGCCTTGCTCGTGCCTTTGTCTGTTGAGGGGCAGGCTTAAAGTCTTGAGCTTTAGCCAGCTATTTTGGACGTGCTGTTTAATTCAGTGTACCGTGCTGATGTTTTTTTTTTTCTAAGACGTGTCGTCAAAACCATACAGATCAGATGTAAATATCCTCAAATGGCGTTGTACATGTAAATATGGAATCGTTTGAGAGTGATATCGACCCTTTGGTTCATGTTAGCCGAGCGTATTTTGTAAATACTAAACTATAATGTGAGCTGTTATTGAGAATCATTTGCTGAGTGTGTGTGTGTGTGTGTGTGTGTGTGTGTGTGTGCGTGCGTGCGTGCGGAAATGTCTGCCTATCACTTTTTTTGTCCTTTGGTACAGTAACTGTGGCAACATGTCTGCACATCTAAAGCAGTGTGTCTTCTTTCTGACTGTGATCAAGAGGATCAAGGGCTTGTTCCCATGCAGGGAAAACCCTGACGTTCAGATGAACAGGCAAGTGGTAAAACCTATCTCGTGTAGCCCGAGAGCATTTAGCTCCAGATTCTAATTAGCCTGCAAACAGCAGAAGTGTTTGCAAGTAGAAAGTGTTGATGTGTCTGGTTGTGAGACATGTCAGATTTATTCTCCAAATCAATTTTGGGACCTGGAGCGGACTTGAGCAGGCTTTACCGCAGAGGAAAACAGCCGTAGATGAGTTTCTGTGTGTGTGTGTGTGTGTGTGTGTGTGTGTGTGTGTGTGTGTGTGTGTGTGTGTGTGCGCGCAAGTGAGTGTGTGTGTGATTTCCAGGTTGTTATTCATTGCTAATTGACTCCCTTAAAAAAATTAGCTTTGGTATCTTTTCACTTTGTACCGTATTTCAGTCTGCAGTCGTTGCTGCCGAGCAGGGCAGTACAGTCGCAAGCCATTTGGAGTTGAGTATTTGCACTTTAAACGATTTAAAAGTGCACCGTGCCTTTAACTTTGGCTATGATCTGAATTAAAATCGTAAAGCAACGCAGATACACAGAGAACTGGGAAAGAAAACTGTCGTATTTACGTGTCAAAATAACTCGATGTAGCGGATGATTCGTTTTCCTCCTTCATTTTTTAAATGTCAACACCCTCACCTGTACAGCACACAAACCCTGCACCTTTGGGAAAAAAATGAAAATGTACCGTCTGTCAATTTACATTTGCCATTTCGAAGTGTTCCTGCAGAGCAGCATCCACCCTCACACGCTGATTCAGCCAAAGGCCCCATCGGGCCACGTAATTAGATGTGGTGTAAAGTGAAATGAGAGCAGCGTCGGTGGCGAGAGGCTGCTGGTTTTCCCATGTTTGTCTCCAGAGCGCACACACACACGCACACACGCACCTGGTCACGCACATGAGAACGCTTGTGTCAGGAAAACAGCATAAGGACAAAATGTTGCGGCGTCCGGGGATTAAATGTGCCTGAGAGAGGGACGCGCAGACGAGCGGAGACAAAGCAATCACGGAAAAACACGAGCGGGCCGGAGCTGATTTATGAGTGCGTTTTAATCAGGAAAGGAGGCGGCGCTGCCACAGAGGCCGTAGGTTGACACGCAGCTCGTGCGCTTCTTCAAATTAGACTGTTAATAGCGCGTCTCCTTCCTCTAGATGTAACATCCCCGCTTGTATTCAAAGTGTAAGCAACATGACCTTTTTCATCCCCCCGCCCCCCTCCCCACCACCAACTCCCAATAGACTCCACACAAGAGAAAATGACTCATGCTCCAGATCATTTGAAACCCTGCGTGAAGTTAACAGAATTGGATGAAGGATTGGCTATGAGATGGAAGGAAACCCATTAGGTTGCTGTGTAACCGAATGCTGTGGAGAGAACTGTGTCGCCTGTCAACCCTAAAGGGATAAAATAGCATGATTTCAATTCAACAACTTGCTGAAGAGCGGCACTCCTGCTATCGACACATTGTGCTGTTGTGCGGTCTTGGAATATATGAAAAATCACAAATAAAATACTATTTTACGGTAGAAAAACTACATTGTGCGGCTTTAAAATTCCACTGTCTGTGGTCCAGACCTCCCATTGCAAGACAACCAAAGATTGATTCCTTACACGATGGAATGAAAGCTAAAGTCCCAGATACAATTTCTTGATCAGTCCAGACCTTTGTGTTATCATTGTGTATAATAATAATAAGAACACTTTTATAGCACGCACTTTGATAATCTGCCCCACCAATTAGGTCTGTAGCTCAACTTCAGTCAATCAGTGGTTTGTTTCATGGCTCGTGTTGTATTCTGCTCAGATGGTAAATTAGTAGAAAAAAAAATTGAAGAGGGAATATCATGTTCAGAAAATTTTCGCCTGAATTCATTTAGGCAGAAAAAGACCAAAAGTTAACTGCTTAGACTTGAGGTCTTAGGGTAGCAGTGGTACCCTGGTGAGTAGTCACTGCTTGCAACTGGAAAAGTCGAACATTTTTTATCTACTTACTGAGATTTCTAGGATTTGAACGCTTTTAATGTGAACAATTAAACGGTGGCATTGTCATTTGATTCTGAAACAACCTGGCCAGTGGAAACAACAGTGAAATAACACTGATGAAACAGATTTAGACTTTCTGGACTTTTGGAGTCAAACTATACATTATCTCAGGATCTTCACCAGTTGCACAAGAGGTTTTTTGCATTCGAAAGCCAAAGCCAAAGCAGAGAAACTGCTGTGGTTTTTAACGCGTCCACAAGGCCATTAAATTAACTCTTGGCAGGTCTTGTATTTTAATAGTCAGGACATTCATTTGCTTTCTGTTTGCTGACATGGATTAGATGGCATTAATCTGCACAAGAGGAGACTGTTGTAATTGTCTAGTACTTGTTGGAAGAAGTTCAATACATGTGGTGCTGTTTATCTTTTGTTTTGAATAAGTAATAACATTGAATAATATAGAGGTTGAAAAATTTGAAACAAGATTATTATAGGTTTCACTGACATCTAATTACAAGCGTGTTTCCACACCATACAGTGGACTCCAGTGCTTTGGTGTAAGTGACAGAGACGTATCACTTATCTCACACATAATCATATAATCATATATCTAGTTTATTTTGTGCATGAGTAAATTAAGTGTAGGATTCAACAAGTACAAGTATTGTCCTTGCGAATTACGTTTAAAAAAAAAAATTCTCTGAGCTTTAAGTGAAATGTGCAAATCTTGCAGACGTCACTGGATATCATCAATGTTTTGTACAGTATTAAAAAAAATACTCTTGCATTTATACAGCAAGTCAAAGCGCCACAATGTTGTTCATCTTAAGACTCTCCCACCATAGTTTTTTGGGGTTATTTTTGGCTGTGAATAATTTACAATGTATTCTAATGTTGATTAAAAGAAGAGAAATTTAAAGCCAGTCTAGATGTGCACTATATTTCTATAAATTTGTGTATTTATCCATGAAGTACAATGGACTGAACAGACCAGAGTGCAATGGCAAATCTTTTAGGTTAAGGTAAACCCCACTTTAGCTTAAAATTTAGCTCGAGCTTTAAATTACATGCATTCAAAATAGGTTTGTTTGTTAATGACAAGAGTGGGTCGCCACCTCCAAAAGAGAAGAAAATCTGAAACATGTATAGATATATATGACAAATTTATTAGACCACCTGACATTAAAAAAAACAGTTGTTTTATTTTATTTCATTTCATTTTTTTTTTAATAAAACTGTTTAAAATTTAAAAATGTCATTGTGTTTTTATCTTAATCAAGAAGAAAAACAATGAATTGATTAATTAATAGCAAAATATTTCAGTTAAAGAGCTTCTACATTCACAAATATATATTTGAAATGATTTTTGTAATTACCAATGTTTTTCATTCAGGGCATAAACCTTGCATCTGGTGGTGGTCTAATAAAGTTACTAGGCACTGTATACTGTATGTATTTTTGTTTGTTTGTTTGAAATCCCATCTTATGTTGTGCAGTTCATTCTTCCAAAGTGATTATTACTAAGATTCTGATGTTTTGAAGGTACTGGATATGGAGTTGTTGACTATTGTCAATCTATTATCACAAAATGGAACTAGATGGCAGTCTGTGGTTCATCAAGCACGGAAAAACACATAAAAAAAACTTAACGCTGTTAAGAATTAGCGCTCCCCAAAATAGTTTCTCAGACCTTGCGGTGAACAGTTTTATTGTGAATGAGATAAACTTCTATCTTTACATTTTCTTATTGTAAAACGAAAAAACACGACGTACAATATTGTATCTCCCGTTGACTTGTGTTTTCTAGACTGGTGCCACCAAGTTCCATTAGTGGTTGTACATAAGCGTGCTCGGCATCTTGCTCTTAAACTACTTAATTTAAAAAATAATGTCTAAAAATACTGCAGGTTTGCAAGGAAATGTGTGTGTATTTTTGTTTGTTTTTGTTTGCTTGCCGCAATTAGCAGCGTTGCAGATGTCCGTGTACGTTCTGTGTGCACGACCACACGAAAGGGGCGCCGGTGACACGAGCTGTAATGAAACAAATAACTGCTGACACGAACGTTGATTTTTAGGGGACATTAAAAAAAGGTTAACGTAACTTAATGACCAAAAACAGCGCTCAACCGTCACCAAAGCTCACGTGGACATCTCCAGCCAGGCCCACTTTCACCTCTCCAGCTGAGGGCTGGGAGGAAAAGGCTAAACGAACAGGAGTAATAGTTTTTTGGTTTTTTTATTGTGTTGGAAGTGGGCATGACTAGAGAAGTCCATACAAAATTTGGCAATGATTGATCGCTGTTTTTGGTCATTAAGCTACGTTAAGCTTTTTACGTTCAGCCTTTTAGAATGTCCCGATTTTAGGAAGTTTTATACCACATATGTCTGACAACACGCTTCTGTTTATCAAGAGCTGCTGCTAGGCAGAAGTTCATCTTCACTGTGCTTCTTATCGTCATCTGAAGCTAAGCTATTAGCTTCCCCGCCCCCTGAGAATCTACTTTGTGGAATGAACTGAGGGAATATGGCTTATTGTATCCACAACTGCTAATACACTGTGAGTGCCCACGTTCTGCCCAGTCACATTGAGAGCCCGTGTGCCCAGTCTGGTCTGTTACCACTGGGCTGAGCCAGTTTTAGTCACGGGCGTAATTCAGGACCTTCAGCCTCATCCAGGGGGCCCTAGACCTACTTGCAGCGTCCCCCACAGGATGTCTGTGTGAAAACCTCAGCACACTCTCAGTGCCTCTGAACAATGTTGCCAATTCACCACTGACTGACCGAATGGATGCTGGAGGACGGGCTGTACCTGTGCGTGTGAGCTTGTGTGTGTGAGTATGTGTGTGCGTGTGTGTGTTTTCTGATGGACAAATAAACTGCAACTGATATGAATATGCAGACTGATGTTGTGTTTATTGCACGCGGGAGGGGCTGGGGGGGATGTTTCATGCGTTCTCACCCCACGGTTCAGCTCATGGCGCTCCTGGGGAACTGAGCGCTCTGGTATTGGCCCGCAGGGAGAAGGCAGCCCTGCCTAACCTACTTTTCTCAGCACTGATAGCCGGGCGCTTTTTCTCATCATTATTCTTTAAATTGCCTCTTGCCGAGAAAGCTGCTCTTGCGCTGCTGCTAAATCTGTTTGTTTGCCCGTCAGCGGCATGTTTTCAGAGGGCCTCTGAACGCAACTGCCTGTTGTGTTGACCTCCCGGATTGGAGTTTCGCAAAACGACACGCAATCTTGTTTTTTCCACCTTTAGCCGAACTCAAAAGAAGCATGTGCGCACTTCCAACTCGACAGCCTTCATCTGCTGCTCAGAATGCGTTCACTTTCCCAGAAGAAGAAGGGATGACACTTTCGCTCCCATCTTTTTCTCTATAAATCCATTCATTCATTTTCTGTACTTTCTTCTTCTGCACTCGGGGGTCACAGGGAATGCTGGAGCCCATCCCAGATGTCTTTGAACAGAATTGCCATTTTATCGCAGGGCCTCGTAGGCAAGGCAAGGCAAGGCAGCTTTATTTATACAGCACATTTTAAACACAAGGTAACTCAATGTGCTTTACATGAAAATATCACCATATGATATCAAGATATGGATATGAAAGCAACACAGGCAATAAAAAGCATTAAAAAATAGACATTAAAAAAATAACAATAAACATGCAATATTGTTGGGACAAGTTAGAAGTAGGAGAAGACAGTTGCAACAGGTAAAGGCCACAGCAAAGTGCAAGACAAATATTGAAGCCCTAAATATAACTCAGTAAAAGGCAGAAGCAAACATAAAGGTATTCAGCTTTGATCAAAAAAAATACAGAGAGTTGGGGCTGACCTACAGTTTGTTCCAGATATGTGGTGCACAGTAACTGAACACTGCTTCTCCGTGTTTAGTTATGACTCTGGGGACACAGAGCAGACATGTCCCCAGCCGACCTGAGAGGTCTGGACGGTTCCTAAAGTGGCAGCAGATCGGAAATGCATTTAGGCCCTGAAGCATTCAAAGAAATAAACCAACAGCATTACTTTGAAATCAATTCTTTGACAGACAGGAAGCCAGTGTATGAGATAGATACAGAAGAGAGACAAACAACCACGCACACTCTCTCTCACACACACACCTACGGACAATGTAGAGTTTTCCATTTCACTTCACATGCATGTTTTTGGACTGTGGGAGGAAGCCGGAGCACCTGGAGAGAACCCACGCAGTCACAGGGAGAACATGCAAAGTCCACACAGAAAGATCCCAGGCCCGGGAATCTTGCTGGGAGGCAACAATGCAAACCACTGCACCTACTGTATTCTCCATAAAAGCTGGAGCAAATAAAGATGTGTGACTGGCACCTCTGCCTGATCAGCAGTCTGGTCACACACCACACTGCTGTAGAATGGCATCCTCATTCTTCAACCAGCATTCATCGCAAGTCAGCCAACACGATTCTATTGGTCACTCTGGCACTAAACAGCACGATCAAGCTGATCCAGCAGGCCTTCAGTGGGATCGAGGTTGTGACTGCTGGCCGTCCATTGCATCTAATCTGATCCAAAATTCTGCAGGTAAGGTATCTTTCATTCATTCCTGCTCACCTAGAAGGACATAAGTAGGAGTTTGCACTCGCATCTTGTTGCAGTCCCATCTTGATTTCTCTCTTCTTTCAAATTGCGTCTAATGTTGCACTGTTTTCCCAGTGCAGGAGATACCACCTTCCACGTCACGCTTCCCCCACTAAAAGCTGTAACTCAGTGCAGCAATCAGCACATCAGCCTCCTTGTCTTCTGCCCACTTTGACCCCACAATCCAACGGCCGCAGGCGCTGCTGAATGTAATGTTCCTCAGCAACCGTGTTCCAATCAGACACCTGAATGTCAGCACCCTGGGGGTATCAGATGCTCAAAAACAACAGACGACAGCAACGTGAGCAGTGAAGATTGGACACATTTTCTTGGGGGCAACCCACATATTTAGCTCTCGCAGCTCATCCCACACAGCATGTTTCTTTCAAATGTGGCACCGTTTAAAAGGGAAATCCACAGGCATTCCAGATTTATTATCAAGAAGCGTTGTCAACAAAGAAGTGGAAACAGATTTCCTTACTTTTTGTGCTAAGCTGAGTTGTTTGTTTTTGACTGCTTGCAATTCATGTCATTGCTTCAGCTTCTTCAAAGATTAGACACCAATAGGGCATTAACAGTGTATTTATTAAAACGTATGTTGACATGTTTCTATCACATATGTGCATGTGTAACGTTTGTATATTGTACTAGTAAAGATACATGACGACCAGAAACACAGGGTCAGTTCCATTGTACCAGTCCACCAGGGCTTGCTCTGCTCAAGGAGTGCGGATCAGGGAAGGCAAACAGTTGTCGGACGTTTATGAGAAAGTGTTGACCCCAGTGAGGAGTGTGGAACTTTCCTGGAAGTGATACAGGCACACGAGACAGCAATGGGGTCCAAGTATTTTTGGCTTGATATGAAAGACAGCTGTAGATTCACAGCCACGTCTCAGGCAGCCTGGGGACGTGCCACAGTGGTCTTTGTTCCACTTTTGCTCTCTTATGACAGAGCAGCAGAGGGAGTGGGGGAAAATACTGCAAAAACAGGAAGTCTGTCTGTGTGGTGAGCCAATGCTGCAAAGGAAAATGTGCATTGAATGTGTTTTTCTCTAGAAATAAAAATCTGAGGGTGTTCCTGGGAAATGTGTGTTTCTGTCATTCAATGTATAAAATTCTATCTTTGTTATGTTTTTGAGCTTTTTTTCTTGTTTTACAAATATGTTTATTTTAGATTTGTTTAGGGCACTGCTGACTTGCTGCTGGCTCAAAATAGAAAAACTCTGGAGTGAGGTGGAGCCACGATTGATGGAGAACAATTAACTTGACACTGCAGTTAAATTTCATTTATTGTGTGTTCATGTGCAGCACTTATCAAGTACACACAGGAAGTTGATTTTGCAGTTGGAAGTTGATGACAGTTTGGAATATACTGAAATGCTTTTTTAAATGTGACTACAATTGAACTGAATTGAATTGGAAGTTGATTTAGCTGCCAGATACCAAAACTGCAACAGTGTAAATCTTAAATCTGATGGTTAATCAACGTCAGAAATAAATGTAAAAAAAAAAAAAAACAAAAACAACAACAAAATTAAGAGTCTGTCTTTAAGCCTAGTCCATCATTTCCATATGCTAGTCGCATAATTACAAGGTTACAATAATTTCAATCGATAATTCGCAGCAATAATGTTTTTGGAAGGACACAATCACCAAAGTCACAGTGAGACTTCATAAACAAACAAACACACATTATTATTGCACAGAAGGAAAGAAAAACGGGTTTCCCTGAACGGATTGTCCGCTAATCAAACTGAGAGACAAGACTTTTTTTGTGCAAAATCAATCTCTAGCGAGAACTTTTTCAAGTGTTTATTTAAGTCTGTCATTTATCGCCCTCTAGTGGACATTAGGTAGTATTTCAAATGACTGTAGAGCTACATACTGGTAAAAGAGATTCATATGTAATTACAATGCAATTACTATGACACCTGAGTGAATCTACAGTCTAATAAAACACACACACACACACACACACACACACACACACACACACACAATGTATATATACATATACAATGTATATGGAGAATGTTATTATTATATATATGTGCACACACAAGTATACACACAATACACATTAGTAGTTACAAATTTCCAAATATAACCAGAGCATTATATCTGTTGACTTTGCTTAGTGTTTCTTCTCCAATGGCTGACAATACAATCAGCAGAGAGACTTTTGAAACTCAATATGTTTCTCCTTTAGGATGTTTCCTTCAAGGATGCTTCCTTCTATCTTACCATCCCATCCTCTGCATCCTCTTCTCTGAATCGCTACATCCATAAATTTCCTCTTCTGTCTTCCTGTAGGCCGAGTGTCTGGCAGTTTCAACCTCAGCATCCTTCTAACCATAAACGCTCCAGTCCTCCCCTGGATCTTTGCTACGGCGTTACCTATTTCCAGAAGAGGTAGGATCTGAATTGTCTAGAGGTGATGGCCCCAAGCCAACTCAGTCCCAGTTGAAGGTTCGTTTGCACTGAATGCAGAACATATGGTTACACCCTCCGTTCTTCTGCAAAATAAAACATTGACAACAAAGCATTGCTGGAAAATTAATAGGAAGAGCAACACCTTGTCTGTCGTTAGCTGTGTCTATGCATATGTGTCTCCTGCGTCAGGGCTTAGTGATCTGCGTTCCCCAAAATATTGTTAACATCTGTGAATCAATACAATCAATGAATACCTCAATGCGGCAGAAGCAATGTGGACAGTGCTTGGTGTAAAGTTGGATCCAGTCCTTGCTTAGATAGCTTGACAAGGTGACTCGAAATGCTCGATGTCCATATCTGTCCTCCAGGAGTTTCTTCCTCTTTTTACTGCCCTCAGTGTAATCGTGCCACAGAGCCATCTGCCCCCCTGTGAAGCAACACAGAACACATAAAATAGTACACAACAGGTGGCTTATTTTCTTAAGGGGTTCATTATTGGTGTATTGGTGTAATTGAACACATAAGCTAGTGTACCTATCGACTGAGGGAGTGCTTCGCTGCCGTATTCAGGGGTATTTTCTGTCTCCTCTGGGATATCATCATCATCACAGCTCCCAGTTCCATGGTACGTCTTCCTGCAGGCGACACAGAAGGCGAAGCCACACACGGAACACATTGCAACCTGGCCAGATTCCTCGCGAATGACGGCAACACCACATGTAAGTCGTGGACAGTACACGACATCTGAGAGGAAAAGAAAATAAGAGGAACAAAGAAAAACATGAACACAACCTACCACCTTCCTCTGGATTAGCCAGTTATGAAGCTGACTGAAATACATGTGCAAACTGTCATTCTGCTCCTGTCCATCTTTTATTAGCAAAAACAATATTGTCAGAGATCTTCATGGTGGTGAAGTGGTTAGCATTGTCAGCTCACAGCAACAACGTTTTGGGTTTGATCTCCGTTCCTATGTGAGGCAAATTATGGAATTGTCTGTCAGGGGGAGCGCATTGCAAATGTTTGTTTTTCTTTCTATGTGTCTCTGTGATAAACTGGAAACTTGTCTAGGTTTTACAGCTGGGATAGGCTCCAGAACCCCGTGAACAGAAAATGTATGGATATAGTAGGTGGATGGATGGATGAACTTGCCAGACATGCCGTCCAGAGTTTTCTGTAGCAGCAGACGATCATAACGGTTGAACAGCTCCTCTTGTACCAGGTCCTTCACCTGTCACATCAAAAAGATAAACATTACCAACGCACATCTAACGCCTATGACGCGAACCCTTGTATTTAAGAAAGGCAAACACATTATTTAGGCAGTAGCCATTGACAAGCAAAGTCAGATGCAAATGGTATTTGTCACAAAACTACTTATATCCCTAAAAAGGTTCCTTGAATATGAGGACCATAAGAATCAGATAGAAAAACATGGCCTGCAGCATGTTTGCAGCTCACCCAGAGAATGGACTACGGTTTACTGTTTGACGACTTTATATACTTCTTAGAAATGGAAAAGGAAAACTGTAAATATCTTTTGACTTGCAGCACTTTTAACTTAACTGTTTTTTCTTGGTATCCAGCATGTTAAAAGCCCTATCAAAAAAACAGACTATTACACTGATGGTAACCTTTTGAGTAAGTACCTGTGCATGTGCCGGCCTGGTGGTGCAGTCTGCATGAGGACACAGCACAGCTTCAACATTCCCCTCTTTTATCTGGACTGAAAAATACTCTGAGCTGCAGGTTCGGCAGAAAATATGGCCGCATTCAAGCAGCTGCAGACAGTCTGAACCAAGGTAGCTCATAAAACACACTTCACAGTCAAACAAAGTGGTGGCAAAGCGCTTCTGCAGCTGGGCTGCATCATTGATCAGGATCTGGGACATGAGTTTCTGTGATGGAGTCAGCTGGAGATCATTGTATTGACTCTGCTTTTGATGGATATCTTCCAACATGACAGAGAGGGATGAAGCTTCCTGTCCACTGTTATCTGTTAGGCCAGAGGAGTTGGACGGAAGAGGCGACGACGCGGACCCATTCTCTCCATCTAAAAATTCTTGTACGTCCAGAAGATTGGACTCGGATTCCACTGCAACTGAGGACGGGCCATTCTCATGCTTCTCTATCAACTGTGAGGTCTGGGGGATCTGCTCAGCCTTCCTTCCAACTAGAGTTGAATCAGAGTCATTACAGGTCTTTGGCATGGGATCACTGCTTTCGATTTCAGGATCAACTGATGAATCCCCAGTATCCTGTTCCTCAGAATGAAGCTCCAGCTTGGCGTCAATCTTCAGAAATCTCAGGGCATCTTCTCGGAGGAATTGCACCCAGTCGAAAAGCACAACAGCGCCACCGCTGGCCTGGTAGATATCAGTCAGCTGATCCCCCAATGAGGTTAGCTGTGGAAGAAGACAACTTTTATTGGCCCTCCGCTATCAGTCCAACATGCTTATTGGCTAGCTGACCAATAATCGAGATACATTGCTTCAAGCCATCATTACCTGCTTCTCCGTCAGCCAGCTGCAGGAGAGGGTGAAGGAGGGAGGGGAGGAGGATGGGTAGTCCTCAGGGAGTTCAAAGGTCAGACTCAGAGGAGGCAGGAATGTAATCTCATATTGCCTTACACGTTCGCCTTCAAAACATTCGGACACAGATAAACAAAATGGGAAATGCATTATATTAAGCTGCCAGTAGCTACAATTAACAAACATTTGTGCAGTTTTGTTTTTATTTTTCAATTTCTCGATTAAAATCTGTTCTCTGTCTGTGACTATGAATCATAACATTGTGATAGGAGGGCTGGGCCATTGCTGTTGTGTGTTGTGCAGTGATACTATTTCATGGAAACCCTATTCTGTTCAAATGTCGCATACCATAAAATATGTATGTATATATATATATATATATATATATATATATATTATATAATATATATATATATATATATATATATATATATATATATATATATATATATATATATATATATATATATATATATATATATATTTATTTTTTTTCAAATAGAAAATGAAATGATATTCATACCTTCCTTGATTGACACAGCGAAGCCCTCGGGCAGCTCCGCGGACACTCGGATTTCCCCGGCAGCCTTCGATTCACCGCGAATGAACTCCTCCGAAGTGAAAATACTCTGGAGCGCGAGCAGCTCGTTCTCCCGCTCTTCCGGGTCTGCGCTCATTGCTACGACGTTGCCAATGAAACTGCTTTAAAATACGGAAAAAGTTCTTCTTCTTTTTTTTTTCGGTCCGTGTTGACAGTTGACAGTCCACCTGAGTCAAGAATGCTTCGCCGCTCGTCTTCCTCTTCCTGGTCTCCGCCTCGCCGGTGATTATCCGGCCCTCTGTTCCGTTGACTCATCGGGGTATGATGCAAGGCACGGGACAAGGTTGTAAGGCAAGTTTGTTCGTTTGCTGCGGCGCTGCGTATATCCAGAAGGCTTCAGTGCGAGGCAAGAAGAAAGGCTTTTGCATCATAATGTGTTTATGTATAATTAAACAAACAAAACAATTCCCCGCACCACCATGTTCACACATATGTGGGTATTTGTCCGTGCAGTACAATCAGTGATGAACAATGCTATCAGTGTTGTTTTAACAGTAGCTTGATCTTTCAAACAACTTTCTGCTGCAATATGTCTGTTAATGTGACGTCCCTGTGCAAAAATGAGGGCGTATAATAAAAGCAGACCCACTAATCTTTAAATGATGAAATATGCTCACCTATAAGACATAACCTACAGGATTTCATGTCAAAGATGGTGATGTTAAACATGCAAACTTAACCAATGTTGGCCAAATACATTTTCAATTCCACCTGTCTCTGTGCAGCTGTAATTTCAAATGTTTTCTCTAACTATACACTTTATCGGAAGTCTGTGCTGGATTTCAAACTTGTGTGCGCAAGGTCAACTTTGGTTATCACATATGCTGTTATTCAAATTGACATTCCCATCTCTGCGTAGAAGTATTTATATGTTTATATACGTATATGAATGGACTACCTACAAGACATAAACCATACTTGGTTGGGATGTATGAGATATGGAGGGATTCAGAAACACAGCTTGCCAGACTCTGGCTACATGTGAGAATGACATTTGCTTCTCTTCAAGCTGATTATAAACACAGGCGACGGAATGACACACAATATATTGAACACAATGATATCTGACTCCACCAACCCAGTTAGTTAAACTTGCAGCATGTCTCAAGAACATAAAAACCTGGGTGTTACCAAACTCAAATATGTGGTTATTGTGCTTGTGCACAATCACTAAAAGTCAGTTAACAAATTATATAATCAGACAGTTTCACGCAGGGTTATTAAGGGAGGGTTAAAAAAAAAAAAAAAAGAAGTCACAGAAGCATAACAAATTTGGATTATGTAATAACATTTCTCCAAGTGTGCAAAATGCATGTAACAGTTAGTTGAAGCTGTAGTTTTCCTTGAGGTTGACTTGTCTTAGGAACTCCTCTGTAATGCTCAAGGAATCATAATCTGCTCTGGAACTCAGTGCGATGATCAACGGCTTGAGAGCTCTTTGGTATTTAAATACAATCCTCTTCCGGACAACATCCGCAGATGCTACATTCAGAAAGACAAATCATGTACATGTGCTGGTTATCAAAATAACAAAACAATTTAATGCTTCCAAAGTAGTAGCCTTCTCTCCGAAACACAACTTTATCCAGTCGGTATAGTGCAGACAGATAGACTGCTATAAAGCACTTATTTTGATCTCTCCTCCTGTGAGGTCTTGGAGGTTTGGGGAATGGAGTTGGCCAGATTCGCACCTGAAACCCGACTACACTCTTTCTTGTGTCGTTCATCCCATCCTTTTAGTTTGCAGGTCCTGGAGCAGTAAAACACCTTGTGACAACGACTACAGTCGGTGAGCTTCACACCTGCAGTGCGGCCGCAGTGATAGCAGAACTTACTCACTGGATTCCTGAAAGGAGATTCACAGAGTGAAAACTTCTAAAGCAGACAAAGAACTTGAATTGATGCTGAATTCAAAACAAAACAAAACACACAGGTGCAATGCGTTTCTAGGTACAAATACCTATATTGTTCTGGCAGGTGGGGTTGGTAGCTGTGGATAATTGAAGAGAAAAAACCTTCTGTCTCTTTTTCACTACCTGTCAGATAAATGCAGCACCAAAAAAAAAATCTACATTAGCTTACTCAAAAAACAGAAACATAATCACTAGGATATAAACATTGAAAAAGTAAAAAAATAAAATAAAATAAAATAAAAATAGATATACATTGTTCTCTCTCTAAGTTCTCTTGCTCCCTTTGCCTGGCAGTCTGTCTCAGCAGATCTCCCATGGTGCTCATCAACTCACACCTTTCTTTGAAAGTTTCCTTCTCCTGCATGCTCAGAGCATGAAAGGGGATGTTGGCAATACGCACGTCCTAGATGGTTCAAAATTAGAGGAAAGTCTTTTAGGCAGGATTACAATCAGCAGTTTGTTGTATAGGTACAATTATATGTGTAGTATACAAATTACAATTTAATGTAGACCAAAGGAGGATGTACAATTAACTGTACATCCTCAATTATAGTAAAGGTATGTGACTTAGAAAGTTTGTTGTAATGCAATTTTTACAGCTTTAGCAAAAGTGTAATTTGAAAAAATAAAAAAATAAAAAGAATATGAAAAAAAGTATGAAAATTACAGGCTATAGTAAGATAATTTATGATTTATATGTGGACATTAGAAATATGTACAGTGTTTCTATCGGTGGTCTGTTACCTGGTTGAAGCAGTAATATGCTGAGTCTACTGCAGTTCCTACAGCACCATCAACCATAATTGGCATCCTGATGTCAGCACCAGCCTTTGCTAACATGTCCAACTACATCAGACACGCAAATACATGCAAACAAATTGTAGATTTTTAATTACGAATACATCAGTGGTATCGATTGCTTTGTGTTGAAATATGAATATGATTGAAATTTCTCTGATTTGTAAAATAATGTTTTTGAAAACAACTGTATTTTGTAATATCATCCCAGGATGGAGCTGTGAAATTAAGTGTCTGTACAGTTTCATCATTCAAACGTGTATTCATTAAATGTAATAACTGCATGCATGTATGCTTGTACCAGTTTAGCTCTGTCTCTGCACAAATGGTAGTGGATGTTAACGACAGCACAGAGGGCACTGCCCACTCTTTGGCCCAGGGGGATGTTAGGATTTGCTCCTCCAATTAGCAGATCGTCCACTGCCTGCCACAGAAATGAAAGCAGTGACAAATAAGGTGTTTTGTTCATTTGGAAGTGGTTACTTGAAGGTTCACCAGGTAAAAATAGGTGGTTTACCACATCGTTTCCGGTTGCGATGGCGAGGGACAGAGGCGAGTGTCCACTCCAGAGCGGATCTGTTCTTGCACCGTATGAAAGTAGGAGAGCTATTACTTTATTGGCATTCTGAAAAAGATACAGGAATTGAAAAGTGACGTTGTCGGAATACTCGGACTTTATAAGTCGTTTCCTCGGAGACTGTGTTTCATAAAGGTGCCAGTGTGCAAGATGTGTACGAACCTCGTAGTCACTTTCCCTCATGCAAGCCACATGCAGAGCTGTTCGGCCTCCTTCTCCAGGATTTAAGGTATCACACGTGCTGTGCGGCTCATCGGCCTTCATAAAAATCTAAAGGCAAAACTTTTCTGTCGCTAATGGCCTCATTAAACAACAAGGATAACAAGAACAAAGTTACCTTATCAGGTTCATACACCTCGTCATGGTCAAATGCCCTTGCGTCTGGGTCAGCTGCACCCTGGAGCAACAACTCTATGATTCTAGGACCTGCTGGACCAGGCAGTGCTGCAGCTACATGCAGGGGATAAAGTCCTTTCCTCTACAAAAAGGAAGAGATGTTGAGAATACCTTCCATCATCCATCCTTTTTCTATTATCAGTATTCCTGCACTCAGGGTCACAATGGGAGCTGGGTCCCAACCCAGCTGTCTTTGGGCAAAGGGAGTGGTGGGTTACATCCTGGACAAGTTGGCAGTTTATCGCAGAGCCACAAAGAAAGACAAAAATAATTTGTACTCGCACTTACTCCTATGTCTAGTCTTAGAGTTCCTAATTTGCCTCACATGAATGATTTGCAGGAAGAAGCCAGAGTACCTGGGATGAACCCACACGGTCACATGTTCAATCCCCTGCCTTGGGCCTTTTCTGTATGGAGTTTGCATGTCATCCCTGTGTCTGTGTGAGTTCTCTTCAGGTACTCTGGCCTCCTCCACTCCTCAGGAGTATAGCAGTGAGCGAGTATGAATAGTTTGTCTTTGTACGTGGCCCAGCGATGAACTGTTGAATTGTCCAAAGTGTACCCCTACCTTCATCCTGTGACAGCTGGCTCCACCAAACCCTTGTGACTCCAAGCATAGGAGAAGGTGTGTGGAAGCATGAAAATGAAAAAACTTGAACACTGTCCTGCCTCAGGTGGAAGAGGAATGTCAGTGCGAGCTCCACACAGCAGCAACCTCCTAACAGCCTCGACGTCGGCCGCTATGATGGCCAGGAAGATCACAGGCATGGGCACCCGGGATATGTTGGGGTCAGCTCCTCGCTCCAGCAGCAGGTTCAACGTGTCCAGGCGGAGACGGTGTCTAGTCAGGCAGAAACACAACACATTCATTTTGCAACAAAAATAACCAATGACACTGAAGGCAGTAAAACAAAAAACCTGAACTGACTCGGTTTTCATGGCAGCCATCTTGCGGACAGTTTCGTTGGTGTCAGAGGACTGACGAAAGCCGGCACGACTCAACACCTCGGCTGAGCACTGCATCACTTCCTCAGTCACGTGGATGCTGAAGCTCTTGAGCGAACGTGCCGAGTCGAAGGTTGGCCCCGAGTTCAGCTCTTCATCTTTGCTCTGCTGCAAGGATTTGGGACAGCAACATAGATTTGATGCATGAAACACCCACCCAGTGAACCAATCAGAGCCGAGTCCCCATGTTCTCTACCTGGATTCTTCCTGCAGTCTCAGCTCGACAATCCCTCCACTGCACGCTGCCCAGGGCCATGTCACCATCCAGTACCTGAATGGAGCGTTCCACACGAACATTTCCTGTCTCCTGTGCCTCGTTGCTATCCTCTTCATCTTTCTCCCTCAGCTCCATTCTCTCATTTCCTGACTCGGTTTCTCTCGTCCCACCAAGCTCAATATTGTCCTCTTTCTCTGCTCTCTTCTTACTTCTACTCTCTGCTGCTCCTCCCAGTTGTTGGCTCACCTCCTTTTGTAGATTTTCAATATTTGAAAGGTCAGTTGTTTTTTCCTTTTGTTCTTGCTTGTTGCACTCTGTTTCTACTGACCTAGAAGAACAGACATGGCCCTTTGAATATAGGCTAACATTGCTGCAGGGAGTGAGAATAGCAACTGTGTGTAGCTTGTTAAAATGCACAAGTCTCAATCCTCAACAGATGCAAAAACACCCATATCAGTACATAAAAATTTAGTGTATGGCTTGTTGGAGCTGGGTCCATACTGGTCAGGCATTTGGCTTGTCTTGCTGTTCAGGATCCCGTTCGATGTCCCAGGTCTGTTGTCACTGCCCGATTCGTCTGTGTCCAATTTTCTTGAAGACAAAGATTCCAAAATCTGATGACAAAATTCCAAAGCATGTTGCTTAAGTTTGCATGTTTTTGTTTGCCTGTGCAAAACATGTACATTTTAACCACAAACAATACAGGTGTGATGGAAACACAGGTACGTGCATCTTGCCTGATTTATTGCGGGTGGTTCAGTAAAGGTGGAATTGAGCGACTGAAAAGGGTAGTAGAGGACATGACACACAGCCAGTGCAGACATGCCTTCATCGTTCAACTTGTCAATGTCAACGCCCATGTCCAACAAGAGATGGATCATATCATTGTGGCACTTAACCTATCAGGTTGAATAAAATAGAAAAAGGGGGGAAAAAAGTCCATTCAAATTAAAGTCAATGTAGTTTTCGCCCTTTAAGCAAAAACAAAATAGAAGAAGAAAATATGTGAAAATAAATTCATAGGTATTAATGTTTTACTGTGGCAGCTATCAGTGAAGTGTGTCCATTGGAGTCTGCCACATCAGGGTGGACCACACCAGTGCGGAGAATCTGTGACACAGCCTGCAGGTCTCCTATGGAGGCATTGTGGATCAGCAGTTCTGAAGTGACCTCCAAAGGGCCCTTCGGGCCAAAACTTCCCCTGTTCAGAGACAGGACAGCTCCAACATCCCAGTCTAAAGCTTCAGCCTGCAACCTGTGCTTGTGAATATGAGCCTGCAGACGGGCCTCCAAGGGCAGACTGGACAGTGGATCTCGCTCATATCCTTGGTGCAGGCGAACGTCTGGCTCCCACAGCTCACCGAAGAAGTGCTGGTCCAACTCTTGTCTTCGACCAGGGGGAAGCGGCAAGTGGTCCCCATCTGTGGAGTAACTCTCAATGCCACACGGGAGGATAAAAGTCTCATCAGACAAAAGGTCCAGGTTTGTTTCCACCTGGAGGAAGATGTAAGATTGATTGTGATTGATGTTTTTTGATTTGAATTCTAAAAAGCATCAGATAGACACTCTTTACCGTAGAGTCTGTCTCTGGACCACTAATGGAAGGCTGGTGAGGGGAAATGAACAGAGGTCAATGGAGGAAAAAAAAAAAAGAAGCAGGTAGCATCAGTTATCATGTTTCCTTAATCAGACATGATAGCTGATGGAATAACCAGAGGATTCACCTGCACATGTGCTGACGGTTGTTTTGTACCTGTGTCATTAAATTTGAGGTAGTTGGGTCGATACAAGCAGCATATTCTGGGAACCTCTTCAGACTGAAGCCATCTTCTACAGGTGCGCAGAGCTTCAGCAGGCGCTCTCCCACCCAAAAACCGACATCCGAGCGCCCATCCGGGTATTTCATCACACCAGGACCAAACCTCTGGTCACAGTTGTACAATCCCTGGGAGCAGGAGAGAGAATGATCGCACTTACTCCCTTTACAGCTGAACAGTAAAGCTGTTAGAAGACGGATCACACACAGTCTTTGTGGGAAAGAACTGCACTTCATATAGCTTACCTGGAAGTTGCTTCCGTCAGGGAACAGCAGATGACCGTATCCTTCCCTTCTGTTGAGGTAGAACTTACCAGTGAACTTGTGGCCAGTGGGCCAGCTGTATATGCCATCTCCATGCCTGTAGTCCTTGTAGAAAGAGCCCTCATAGTGCTACAAAGTCACATTCAGAAAAAAGGAAATTTTAAATTGGAAAGAAACTGGCAAATTACAATAATAAGGCCCATAAACATATTATTTCAGGCAGCCAGGTACTTTTTTTGTTTATGAAAAACATCTTTCACCTGACTGCATCATGTAAATTACCTCCCCACTTGTCCACGTGTATTTGCCTATGCCGTGCTTTAATCCATCGAGCAGCTCTCCCTCATATCTGGACCCATCATCCCACTCCTGAACTTCAACTTCTTTGCTTTGACCGTTTGATGTGGCTGCTGCCTCTTGTTCCTGCCGGTGGCTCATCACTTAAGTTGCTCAGGGGCTGCGGAGCACTTTTGCATGTTGACATATTACAACAGGGGTATGTGCTTTTTAAAATATCACTTTGACAAAAGCCATGTTAGAATGTTGAATGTAGGTCTACGCAACTCTACAGAGAGCATTTTAAGATTAAAAATTGAAAATTAAAAAAACAAATGCCAGCAAAAGTCTGCGTACAGGATCGTGGACTTGATATAAAATCGTGTTTTTATAAAGGTCCAGATGTGACGTATTTCTCAGAGTTCTGGCTTTGATCTTAGAATTCTGAATTAAGACCTAAATGCGACGGCAGGTCTTTGCACTCCATGTGTTATTGTGAGTATAATAAAAGGTAAAAAGCTATATTGCTGTCATGTGGTCTTTTAGAGAATGCACGCGTGTCCTCTAGGCGTGTTATGACATCTACTTCGGGGATGAATATCATGCATATATCATGAATATATTTTTAAATGTTGAAAAGTAATTAACATTAATATGGTTGATTTAAATGATGTGTAGTCAAACTACCATTTGTTTTTGTTTTTTGCTTTGTCTGTTTTTACTATATGCAATGGTTGTGGTGAAGGATTCTATCAGCATTCTGTCCTTTGCAACTTTTCTCATGAGAACTCTGTTGTCCCAATGAATATCCATACAAGGCAGGGTATTTCCTTGGACTTTACGTTAATGGACATGTCTAAGAAAAAAATGTTTCTGATAGTAACAGCCTGTTGAACAAATTCCCAAGACTACTGATTTGCAATGAGAAAACTACATCATTTATTTTTTGTTTTATACAACTTCATCCTCTCAATACCCTAGCAGTTATCTATTGAAAAACAAATGTTCGATGTAATTTGCACTTTATTTCATGGGAAGCAGACTGTAACCAACGTACTTCTGCGTCTTTACAGTGGCAGAGGCGTGAGTGAGGAGCTGCGGCTGATTGCAGGGGACGAGCTACAGGTGTGCTGATTAACTGAGCGAGAGCAGGTGTGAGCACAGGCGGCAGAGCAGTGGAAAGGTACTAAAATAACTGCTGAGTGACAGGTCGGGTAGACTGTGACACAACTTATTGTCTTCTGTCTTACGTATGTATGTTACTGTCTATGTTGTGGAATTTGTGAAGTGTGGGGCTACATTGGAAACATACTGTTAAAACCGGTGCAACTATCATCTTATTTCATGTAAGGATGAATGGATCCTGCATGCAGTGCTGATTAGGATTTGGAGTGGAAAAAGGTCACAGAGACACAGATATTAGATCAAATACTTTGAAACTTTCTTGTTCGCTGAACTACTTCATTACTAAATTTCTCCATCATCGTAGAATCCTATTGTATATCTCTTTATGTGTGTATATATATATATATAGAGTATACATATGTATGTGTCCATATATACACTGTATTCATTCTTAAAATATGTTTTCTATATATTATCTCTTTAAAAGAAAAAAAGGTTGTGGCTGTTAGTTGAAGCTGTAGTTTTCCTTCAAGTTGAGCTCGTACAGGAAATCCTCTTCTATGTTCAAGGCATTTGGAAACGCTTTCGAACTCAATGTGGCACTCACAGTCCCGAAAGCTCTTTGGGATTTAAAGATAAGCCTCTTGCGGACAACATCTGCAGATGCTGAAAGACAGAAAAAAAGAAAAATCCCATCATCCAATTATATTAATCCTTGAACACATTTTATTCGTTAAAAGCGTAACTTTATTCCAGATATATCATTGACATTGTTGGAAAAGATTTGAAGACAATCTCAGTCCAAAATGTTAATTGTACCTGTAATCCGGCTGCACTCGTGCTTGTGTCGCTCATCCCATCCTTTTAGCCTGCAGCTCCTGGAGCAATAGAAGACCCTGCCACAGCGGCTGCAACTGGTGAGCTTGACATATGCAGAGCGGCCACAGTGATAGCAGAACTTACTAACTGGGCTCCTGTGAAAAATAATAACATTGTCAAGAGAGTTTCTTTAGTTCCACTCTTTTGGACTCATATTTTATCCTTCATCAATCTAAATATATAAATCACACTATTAGGGCAGAGTTGGGTGCATGTGTTTATGCATACCTATGTTCCTCAGCTGCTGAGAGTTGGCAACTGGGCAGCTCTGAAGAAATGGCACCTGCTGTCAACGTGTGATTGCCACCTGAATGTAGAAAAAACAACAACTCCAAATTAGAGGCAACTCAAACACAGACAGACAATCAGTTGTCATGCTGTCACCCCGGGACTGAGTACGTTGTCGTGCTCTCTCCAAGTTCTCCTGTTCTCTCTGCACGGCTGTCTGTCTCAACAGGTTTCCCATGATGCTCAGCAACTGACTCCTTTCTTTAAACGTTTCCCTCTCTCGCATGTTCAGAGCGTGAAAGGGAGTCTTGGCAATGCGCAGGTCCTAGAAAACCATACAAATATGTAAAAACCATACAATAAAATAAAGAACACATAATAATACTCAGGTTCTCTGTGATTAGAGCACAGCTGCTATTTTTCAACTGTTTCCATGCAGTGTTTTTGGATCGTTACCTGGTTAAAGGAGTGATATGCAGAGTCGACTGCGGTTCCCACGGCACCATTTACCTTAACTGGCATTGTGAAGTCAGCACCAGCCTTAGCTAACATGTCCAGCTACATGGAAATACACAAAAATTCATTTCCAATCTTCCTGTTTCCTAAAATTAGTCAATTTTCTTTGATTCTGAAAATGTATTTGCATACAAACATTGTTATGAAAAGAAAAGTCATCAGTGAAACGTTATAAGCGTTGGCTCTAACTTTTTATAGCCACAGGGTGGCAGTAGCTGCATTTGAACTGGGTTACTGACCGGTGCGGTTTTTCAAAGACATCCTAAAATCTGATTAGATTAATTTTGAGCAAGAAGAAGAATTGATGCGAATAATTCAGTTCCTTTGTCAGATTGTATTATATTTGATTAAAACAAACCATGGAAATAGATTATTTTTACTACATTCCAGGATGTCATGACTGCATTATCTGCATGTGTCAAGATGTACCAGTTTAGCTCTGTTGCCACACAAGCGGTAGTGGAGGTTGGTGAGGGCACACAAGGCACTGCCAACCCTTTGGCCAAGGGGGATGTTGGGATCTGCCCCTCCCTTCAGCAGCTCCTCCACTGCCTGGGTTTAAGAAACAGGCCTAGTCACAGCTGGGTCAAACTGTGTTGTTCTTTGACGTGAAATAAGAAGGTTTACCCCCTCGTTCCCGGTTGCTATGGCGAGCGAGAGGGGTGAGTGGCCGCTCCAGAGCAGGTCTGTGCTGGCGCTGTGTGAGAGTAAGAGGGCCACCACTTTACTGGCATTCTGAAAAAGACGATATTGTTTGTGAGAGGAGCGTGTGTCGATTTCATGACTGTGCGGGGAGACGTATCGTAAATGATGCACTGACGCGGTGGTCGCTTTCTCTCATGCACGCCATGTGCAAAGCAGTTCGGCCTCCTTCTTTAGCGCTCAGATTCCCTGCTGTGTCCTGAAGGTCTTGGGGCTTCAGTAAAACCTGGAGGCAAAATCATTTTGTCCTTGCTAAATTTTACCTTGCAGTGGCCCACATTCAACATGGAAAAGTAAACTAAGCAAACCTTATCTGGTTCATACACCTCATCCTGGTCGCACGATCTTGCATCAGGGTCAGTGACAGCGTGGAGTAGCAACTCTGTAATGATGGGACCCGCTGGACCTGTCAGCGACGCTGCTACGTGCAGTGGATAAAGGCCTTTTCTCTACAGAAAGGATGAGGAAATGTTATACTTGAGATTAATGATATAATAACATTATTGTATTGATTTGTTTTAGTTTATTCTTTGTTAATATTTTAAAGGTAGCATATTATACCAACGTTCAGTTATTTATTATTCATCCTGGACCCCAGTGGAGCAACTTCACTTGATGGATTATCAAAATTAATAAAACAAATGAAAGCAATATCCTCCGCTTCTTTGAAAGGAGGAAAAACAAGGCTGCCACAATGTAGCAGCGAGCTATCATTTACCTTTTAAGACATCACAAGGGGCTGATTTCCAGAACTTTTAGCATAAATGATCTGGTCAAGCTGGAGAAGTAAGCAGGTACTGACTTCAATGGCGAGTTCAATGACAGACTGGAGACATATGCGTTGGTGGAAGAAAATGTTCATCCAAGGTGGCCAGGGTGAGATCTTTACTCATTATGGGTTGGCAAGCAGATTCCTGAAATTTCTACATGACTGTATTTTATTATTCTAAGAGTTCCTATAGTTGTATTTATTAAATGTTTTTAGTGCCACTCCGTTGAGGGGACCACGCCCCCCACTGGCCACCACGTAGCTCAGCATCTGGACATTTGCATTGTACCTTCTCATTATATGGAATTTTAAAATGGACCCTTACGTTGGCAACATTACTTTGAACAATTATAGATGTGTAGGAAGAGGGATTGCTATTGGTATGGAAGGAAAAAAAATCATTTAGAAGTGGGTGAATGAAAGATGTCCTGCCTCAGGTGGAAGAGGAATGTCAGTGCGAGCTCCACACAGCAGCAACCTCCTAACAGCCTCGACGTCGGCCGCTATGATGGCCAGGAAGATCACAGGCATGGGCACCCGGGATATGTTGGGGTCAGCTCCTCGCTCCAGCAGCAGCTTCAGCGTGTCCAGGCGGAGACGGTGTCTAGTCAGGCGAAAACACAACGCATTCATTTTGCAACAAAAATAACCAATGACACTGAAGCCAGTAAAACAGAAAACATGGACTGACTCGGTTTTCATGGCAGCCATCTTGCGGACAGTTTCGTTGGTGTCAGAGGACTGACGAAAGCCGGCACGACTCAACACCTCGGCTGAGCACTGCATCACTTCCTCAGTCACGTGGATGCTGAAGCTCTTGAGCGAACGTGCCGAGTCGAAGGTTGGCCCCGAGTTCAGCTCTTCATCTTTGCTCTGCTGCAGGGATTTGGGACAGCAACATAGATTTGATGCATGAAACACCCACCCAGTGAACCAATCAGAGAGCAGAGTCCCTGTGTTTTCTACCTGGATTCTTCCTGCAGTCTCAGCTCGACAATCCCTCCACTGCACGCTGCCCAGGGCCATGTCACCATCCAGTACCTGAATGGAGCGTTCCACACGAACATTTCCTGTCTCCTGTGCCTTGTTGCTATCCTCTTCATCTTTCTCCCTCAGCTCCATTCTCTCATTTCCTGACTCGGTTTCTCTCATCCCACCAAGCTCAATACTGTCCTCTTCTTTCCCGTCACTTTCTTCATTTCCACCGGACTGATCACTTCCACTGCCGTTTGTTTCATCTTTCTCTCTGCTCACGCCGACATTTTCCCAAAAGTCTTGATTTCTTTGTCCGGCCCATCCCTCTGTCTTTTTCCACTCTCCTAATCTTCCGCCAATCTCCATCTCTTCTCCTTCCTCCTCAGATTCTGAAGGGTTCCTGGGCTCCCAGCAGCGAGGCTTGTGCTTAGCGGTGAGCTCAGAGTCGATTGAAGCACTGCTAGTTTGTTGTTCAATGTGCTCTGTTAGTTCTGTCCTGAAAATAAGATAACACACGATGACTTGCTGTGTCCGTCCTCACGAATGCCGTATGTCAAGTCCTCATCGCTTTCCGCTTCAGCTTATACATAAGTTGCAATTGCAGCTACAGTCATACTCATCAGGAGGGTGGCTGTGATTGGTCTGGCTGTCCAAGATGGTGTTGACTGTCTCAGGTCTCCTCCTGGGTGTTTCTATTGATAGGTCTCCCTCGCTGAAAGTCGGGGATTCAAAAACCTGGTGATAAATGACATGGCAGATTTTTTTTTTTTTTTCATTATAAATTATCAGTGCCAAAAGTAAAACTATGGCAGTTATGACAAAACGCATTAGTCTGAATATTGCCTGATTTACGGCTGCTGGCTCAGTGATGGTGTCATGCCAGGACTGAAGATGATAGTGAAGAACATGACACACAGCCAGTGCGGACATTCCTTCACAGTTCAACCTGTCAATGTCGACGCCCGCATCCAACAAGAGATGGATGATGTCCATATGGCAGTTTATCTGAAAGGTTTAAGGAACAAACACACAGTTGGTTGAGGAGAAAAAACTAAAATAAATCCAGAGAACCAAATGTACAATCTTTTGCTATTCATTTAATTATTGACTTTTCATCGTTCAATATATGGAATCAGTGCAGCTATTCCTATTCAAAAGACAAGTAATTCGAAAAGAATTATGAAAAAATAAATATTTTATGTTTTACTGTGGCAGCTATCAGTGCTGTGTGTCCGTGTGAGTCTGCCACATCAGGGTGGACCACACCAGTGCGGAGGATCTGTGACACAGCCTGCAGGTCTCCTATGGAGGCGTTGTGGATCAGCAGTTCTGAAGTGACCTCCAAAGGGCCCTCAGGGCCAAAACTTCCCCTGTTCAGAGACAGGACAGCTCCAACATCCCAGTCTAAAGCTTCAGCCTGCAACCTAACAGACACAGTCACAGATATTAGTCTTTTAAACCACCAGTCATTGCCTTCGTTTCTCATAATCACATTCATAAGGTCTGACCTGTGCTTGTGAATATGAGCCTGCAGACGGGCCTCCAAGGGCAGGCTGGACAGTGGATCTCGCTCATATCCTTGGTGCAGGCGAGCGTCTGGCTCCCACAGCTCACCGAAGAAGTGCTGGTCCAACTCTCGTCTTCGACCAGGGGGAAGCGGCAAGTGGTCCCCATCTGTGGAGTAACTCTCAATGCCGCACGGGAGGATAAACGTCTCATCTGACGGCAGGTCTGGGTTTGTTTCCACCTGGAGGAGAACACAATATTGATTGATGCCTTTTGAATTGAGTCACAGGAAATCATTTGTAGAAGTAGAAGCTCTTTACCGTAGGGTCTATCTGCAGATCGCTAATGGGAAGCTGATCAGTCAAAAAAAAAAAATGTCTGATGTTATTTAAGAGCTTCATTTGGAGTAGGCAAACATGCCTGAATGGTTTATCTGTCTACCTGAGTAAAGGAACCAACATAAGCAGCATACTCGGGGAACTGCTTCAGACTGAAGCCATCTTCTACAGGTGCACAGAGCTTCAGCAGGCGCTCTCCCACCCAAAAACCGACATCCGAGCGCCCATCCGGGTAATTCATCACACCAGGACCAAACCTCTGGTCACAGTTGTACAAACCCTGCAGTACAGAGCATATAGTGTCATTTAAAAAAGTAAAACATTATGTTAAAAGGAATCTAACTAAAGCACGTGTCCAATTCACCTGGAAGGTGCTCCCATCAGGGAACCGCAGATGTCCGTATCCTTCCCTTCTGTTGAGGTAGAACTTACCAGTGAACTTGTGGCCAGTGGGCCAGCTGTATATGCCGCCTCCATGCCTGTAGTCCTTGTAGAAAGAGCCCTCATAGTGCTACACAGAGACACGTTCACATGCAAAAACTGATTAAATTTGAGGATTCTGGTGAATATGCAATAATCAAAAAAAAAAACTGCACAGCATGCGTTGTGCAAATGTTCAGTTCTGGCACGAAACAGTGCGAGTTACTCATACAAGTTGGTGAAGGACAAGGCAATAACAACAGCATTTCTGTTTCACGCGATTCTTGATGAAATACCTCTCCACTTGCCCACGTGTATTTTCCATTGCCGTGTTTTAATCCGCTGACAAATACTCCCTCATATCTGGAGCCGTCGTGCCACTCCTGAACACCGAGCCCCCCTCGCACCTCCTCGCCGCCTGAGGCTCCAGCTACCGAGGCGACTGCGCTGTTTTTGCCCGTCGACGGCATCACGACTCCGGTGTGTCCTCTAAAGCCATTTCCGCACGACCACCAGTTTATGGGGTTACTGTTACGTCACCTGGATCAGCATAAAGTTGGATAAAACTTTAGCTGTCACAGGTCAGATTTAGGTTTTGACCTTCCCGTCGGTTGCTGTGACAACAGTTCGCGCATGTGTACGCACGCATGCGCAATAGAGCGCACGTTGATAGAGGCGATGCTGATTTGTGTTTTTACATTCTTGACTAGCGTTAGTTTTCCGTATATCTGCCAGAGGTGGCCAAAATATTCACATTCTGTACTTGGCATAAGTTCAAGTATGAACACTTGTGTTAAAAGAAAAAAGTAAAAGTACTGATTTAACTCCTTTAGTCAAGTATAAATATGAAAGCACTGGTTCTGAAATTTACTGAAATGAAACGTACAAATATTTTTTGCAAATAATAAAACAATACATTCGTTGATAAGCAGATACTCTAAAAATAATTTCCCTCGAACATATGATCCAGTTTTGTGTTTAACAACGTAACAGCATAATTCAAATAGCTCCACTTTATGCAACAACAACTAAGCTATCTATACTAATGTCACAAGTTGAGTCGCCAATATGCATTTCTTTTTGTCATACAGTCAAACCTTTGAAACAGCAATAGAACACCCTTTGCACTGACAATTTAAAAGTAGGACACCTGATGCACCTCTTTAGTGCATCCGGTGACTGAAGGACACGGTGATACTTGGATAGTCGTGAATTAAAATTCAAATTGAGAGCAAGTCATTCGAACCTTGTTAAGTAAGTGTTTTTTTCTGAATAGGTTCAGTCAAGCAGGGCCACCCCCCTGAGTGTGTATTTGAATTCAGTCATCTGACACCTTTTCTGGCAAGTGACACTACAGAAGCCCGACTGTACAATGTGTCGCTTATATGGTGAAGAAAGACACCGCAGTTAAAGAGTATTAATCATGATGTGTTGATGAAAAGTCTGCAGTATAGTTCAACTGCAGCATCTTCCAACTCACAAAGAACACAGCACAACAACACGCATGAAAGAGGCAGCTAGAATTCAACGCAAATGTAACGTCTAAAGTTGAACTTTTCTTGATTTGCTCTTTTTAATCTACATTTTCCTCAAATACATCAAGAAAACGTGCTACAAAAAGTAGGACAAGTCTTTTGTTTTCAGGGATAGTAATAGGTGATTCAAGACTGAACAGCCAGGGTGCTTTCTTGTTAAATACAAACAAGCAATTAAACATAAAAACTAAATTATGCATCACTTATATTCAATATAAAAGCGCATTGCTACTTCGGATCACAATGTCAGTGTCGGTTCCTCAATCAAGCAGGGAAACGTTTAGCAGGAATCAAGTCCACACCATATTTGAACCACGTCATCCGTTTATTAGTCAGTTGTTCAATTCTCAGAAAAAAAGAACCAGTAAATTCTCTGTTAAAAACACTCTTCAAGGTACACGGTTTATAAAGTATTGTGACAAAAAAGGCAGAAGCACGAGGGAGAGTCTCAGTTCTTACATACAGTATTTACATTAGCTTGTGCCCCTCCCCCCCCACCACCTTAAAATCCTTTCGTTCCGTAATTGCTTAAGTGTAACGTCGTTATCGTATGTATTTTACGCACAAAGGCACACTGGAAGGCAGACGAACGCTTGACAAAAAAAATGCTAATGGCAGAATGAAGTCAACTTAATTATTATAAAATACACACATTTATTAAGATTTTTAATGTGGGAAGAAAAATACATCAATCCTGGGTGAATTTGCCTTTATTGCTTACTCTGAATGTCCACCAGGGGTTGAAAAAGGTGATTAAAACATAAAGTGACCATAAGGTAGGAAGGTTCCCTTCAGGTTCTTTGTCCAGGCTGCTGACTTGAGTGCACTTTGCTGAGTGAGGTCACGGCCTCTCAGGCGTTGCTCCTGTCGTCTATTGTGAACGTCTCCATGGGGCCTTTGCTCAGAGCCTTGATGTCGTCCAGGAGGCTGGTCGGAGTCACGATGTGAGAGGATCCTGAGAATCGCAGCACACATTAGTGTTGTAGTACTCCAGATTGGTCTTGGTCTCCAGAACACTTTTTAAGGGTCTCGGTCTCTGAGGCATTTTTACTGGGTCTCTTCTCAGTCTTGGACCGGACAGACTCGGGATTTTTGTTCAAGACCAGTGGAGACTCAGCCAACACTTCAATGACAGGATAATAACATAAAATAATCCAGTTGTTGCCGTTTTACGCTCTGTTGTGGTGACATCCAGAGTGACACACCCCCTTATTCCTAGTGAATTTATTTTTTAATTTTATGAAGCAAAGTTGCTTTTTTTGTTTATTTGAAAATAGTTCAAAATAGTTGGCAAAGCAGCAAAATGTTAAAGAAAATTATTAAAAGACACCTTGCTGAAAAGAGATGTTGCTGTTCGATTTAGAAACAAACTTCAATTTAAAAAAAAGATACTGGTAATTTTTTCTGTTTTGTTGTTGTTTTTCTATGATATTTAAGGTCTCGGTCTCGTCTTGGTCTCGATACTCTCTAGTCTTGATAATGTCTTGGTCTTGGTTGGTGCGATCTTGACTACAACACAGTTACCACCATTTCTCAGTTGTTTATCCCGCCAGACCCGAGTTTGATCCCTCACCTATGATGACTTCGCAGGATTTGACCGCCTGGGTGACCTCGTAGGCAGAGCGCATCTCCGAGTAGCACATCCCTCCCAGGATGAAGATGATGAGACGAGAGCCGGTCCTGCGCTCGTCCTGAGAGCTCGTCTTGTGTTTCTGCCTGGCACTGTGGATGAAGAACGGAGGGTGAGACAGAAGATAGTGAAGAGTAAAAGTCCAATTAAAATCCTGAAAATAAAATTTGAAAAAAAAAAAAAAATACATAAATATATATATATATCTATAAAGAACATGTTGGGTCTTTATTTTTCAGGAGACACAATTCAATTCAGTAACTTCAATCATTTACTTACTAGACATGCTAGAAAGGAGACTGGTGGTTGAATTTTTGTGAAATAAATTGGAGTGCTGTGGAATAAAGTTGCGTCCCGAAAAAAAAAAAGCGGGTCCTGAGACTCCCACCAGTTGAGGCCCACTGCTCTAATTCACCATTGAAACCAATACTGTAGTTACAAGACCGAACACTAGAGGGGTCTGCTATCACACAATGACAAATCTGATTCCCTTGAGCATGGGGAAGGGGTTTCATCAGTTAGGTTCAAACTCGTTAAGCATGATGCAAAATACTTAGAAAAAGCCAGGGTGTCAGCATCAGCTGTCATCCAATTATGTCAACACACCTGGTAACTTCTCAGAAAGTGTAGCGCTGGTTCTGACAACATACCTGACGGCGCCGGATCCATTCCAGGCAGCTGGACACTCGGACTGGTGTGGCCACTCTTTGGTGTCCAGCTTATTCTCCACAGCGTCCTACAAAGGGTCATTTCAATTAAAGCCAGTGTGTGTACATGCACGATGGATAGACAGTAACCCTTGTATGTTATGTACGTAAGCTCCAGCTGCTCTTGTGATGTGGTAAAACTGCGGAAATGAGTTTGGTAAAAAGAAAGAACAACTGCATTTTCACACAATCGCTCTTCAAATTTAGAACCAAAGTTTCACACTGGAAAAACTCAAAACAATAAAATGCTGGACTGCTTAAAAGGTCAACGGGAAATATCAAGTGGAGCTCAAGATGGAGAGAAACCTTGCAGGGGTCAACATACACACATACATTTTGTGCAGGGATTTTAAAAATCTTGAACGGACCGACAGAGTTTAGTGTGACGATGACAGTGAACCACAGCGAGAAGCACCGTCTGCAGCCTCGGAATACATTTCCTGCCACACGGGCTCAAAGTTCAGCGCTGCTGCAGGAAACCAGGTGCTCTGCAGATACGAGCGCGCAGAAATCACTTCTCAGGGTCAAAACAGGAAAAGGATGTGAAGAGACACAAAAGAGCTCGAGAAACACCGTAGTCGCGGTTGGAAATGAGCATCAGCCATCGAGCCATTTAGCATGGCGTTTCTCAATGGGTGGGTCGCGACCCAAAAGTGGATCGCATTTTTTTTTTTAAATTAAAAAATGTGGAATAAATTTGGGTCGTGACTTCGTGATAAGGAAAAAAGTGCAGATCCTGAGACTCCACCAGTTGAGTACCACTGACTACATTTACATGCTCGGCTTCACTGAGTTGTGCTCAAAATTTGTTGATTTAGGAGAAGTGGACCAATCAGCCAAGCTTTTAAATGAAACACTCTTTGGTGTAATATTTGGTCCAAGCCAAATGGCTGACAAGTTGCAAAACATTGCGCCACATAAGAAACTGGCTAGCAAGAATCAAAGTGTAAATGGCAGCGTGTGTGTTACCCCTCTGGAGAGTGAATCTAAATAGAGCAGCATGCGACTGTGAAACCCTGCCTGCACTCAAACACAAAAAGAAACATCTCCACTAACCGTGATAACCCCAAAACACATTTAAGCACAAACACTGGACTTGAGAACGAGGACGTTCCGACGAGCTGCAGGCCCCGTCCCCAGAGCTCGACACAGCCGCTGCATTATTGTTGCAGTATAGACGGTGAGAAGATGCCGCCACGGACAATAAAGATAAAGCGGTGCACAACGACACGGCATACAGTCTATATGACAAAACGCATATCAGATGTCCAGAATCTGATAACCTGCTTTTGTAGGATCTTTACTGTTGTGCTTCGATGCCATTTACAGGTAGTACAGTGACCCAGATACAGCTACAGGATGACATTGGTGAAATAATGAGAGCTTTTCCTTTTATATCGCACACCTGATCTACACCTGCTTTATATTCACTGGAGGTCACGCAGCTCAGGTGCAGCTAAAGGAACTTTGTTATAGGTGTTTGGGGGCAAGACATCACAAACAGGCCTGTCACCATAATCAATACATAAAAAATTAATTGGACGAAATGTAATATTATTATATTATATCTAATTGTCAGAATTCCCCCTGAAATTTGCCTTGCATCAATAAAGTGTAAAAGTGTAATGTGTAAATGTGTACTTGTATTCTTATGCTATTTAATTACATTAGAGGAAAATCCGTCTCAAAATAATAATATTGTTCATCAAAATGCATCTCTGGGACAACATATATATATATATATATATATACATATCCCACAGCAACATTTCTTTTTCCCACAGCAACATTTCCCTAATCGCAAAGGTGCTAACCTGATTGCGCGACATTAATACCAGCACACATGACGTAAGAATATTGTTTCGCTCACCTCCATTATGTCCTTTATGACAGGCGTCCATCTGGACAGATTGTACGTTTCCACCTGGGAGCGGTCCCGTCGGGTTGGCTTGCGAGAGAACAGGCTGGGCTGCGAACAACAGCACGATTAACAACGAGCAGGAATTTTGCGCGGAAGTGAAAACCCAGCGGGGAACAGCGCGACACACAAACCGTGGTGATGATGGGCGTCCCGAGGTCCTTCCAGTTCAGGATGAACTCGCGCTCGTCTTCGATCTTGACGTGCTGGATGAGTTTGCTCAGGTTCTCCTCCGACGTCCCTGATTCAAGAAAATTAGACGGCAAAGGTGAAAAATTAAGATGGTGCCTTGAGAGCTTTGGATCACATTTCTTCAATAATGAGCAAACTCCTTGACTGGTGGGGTCACATGCAGCTCAGGTGCAGATCAGGTGTATCCTTGATCGGCAATTGTAACTCTGCTGCACACGACCACCTGTTATCATTTTATTATTTGCTCATGGTCTTTTTGAAGTGGCGTACAATAAAACAGAATGGTTAAACAAATTCCCAGACTGCAAGCAGACAGGAAGTTGCCAGGAGACGAGCAGATATCCGCTGTACCTCCGAGGCTGAAGATGTAGAGCAGCACAGCTCTGATCTTGTCGTAGGTGCTGTACGGGTGTAGCAACACGGGCAGCAGGGTCCGCATGGGGTCCTTCACCTTCATACCATCCACATCTGATCCCACGGCCAGGTCCTACACAAAAGAACGCAAACGCTATTATTTTTCAGCCTTTACTGGCATGAAGAACACCAGAAATACATTTGTATGCTTGCATGCTGGTGTATTTTTGCATCTGCACTTATAAAGGACCCATTCTTTCATATGTGGACTTGCCAAACCTCAACATCATACTTCAAGCCTTGCACAAGAACGCAGCAAGTGAGGCCCTTCCTGCTCTCTAGTGTGTTGTGTGGTTAACATGTTTGTGAGTGAACGTGAGCAGACCTGCTCGGCTTTGCAGAGTTTCTCCACGTTGTTAGAGAAATGCTCCATGCAGTCCTCAGCCAGTTGCAGGTGGACAGTTTTCTAGAAATCACACAGGTGAAAAGCAAAACAAGCAAAATGAGGCAAAAAATGATTTAAAAGAAAATTATAATCCAAACTCGAAATAAATAGTAATTTTGGTTTGATAATGAGAACAGACAAGAATCACGCGATATGACCACACGCCACCACCAGATAATTATCATAATCCTAACCACTGAGAGCTATAATTACCAGTCAAAAATGACTTGGAGGGAATTATCAGTGATGCTAAACAACATAGCAGAAGATTTAACTCTATTTAAAGGTCCAAAAGCAAATAAAAGTGTTCTCACTGTGCTCACCTCTGTTAGATGTTTCCGGAATGAGGGCATCTTCTTCATCATCTGGGCCAAATTACTGACTGTGATCTGGGGGAAATGTATGAAGAATTACACAGCTCTGCATGTGAACAAACAGAAAAACAAAAAGCACAAAATGTAAAAGCTTGCGGGTAAAAATGTGCACCGCACCTTCCCATCCGGCTGCTTCTTGCTTGCAGCTATTTCTTTGACCATCTTGGGGATTTGTCTGTTCGGAGAGGAATTTGAGGTTAATCTCTGGGTGTGAGATATGGGAAAAAGACATTGTTTTGTTTTTTTGTGATGCTTACTCTGACACTTCAGCGATGTGCTTGTGCCTCAGCTTGACCCACAGCATGTCTTCTTCATTCAACTGGGCCTGCTTCTCAGAGCCATCCTTCGACTTGTACCTGACACATACACATACATTTTTTTGGAGATTCATTGTGTTGTCCAATTAGAAAATATCGAGCTTAGCGTGTGAACTTGCTGATAAGAAAGTGTTATATGCTGAGCCAAAAAAGAAAAGCTGGGGATTTACTTGTAGGTGTCATTCTTGATGTCGATGAGGTCATAAGCCATGGCCTGGTAGGTGAGCTCATGCAGGATGGGGCTGACCGGGTCAAAGCCCCTCTCCACTATCAGCAGCTGTGCCTGGGTCTTTCCCTTCAGTTAAAATGCAGTTGATTCGTATGAACAGGAGTCATTTTGGCATTTTACCATTTTAATACAATATAAAGCTTCCCTTTAAGCTGATACCCTTTGAAGCTGCCTTAAGAAGGTAATAGCATGTTATTCAGTTCTTACTTAAACCTCTGAGCTTGTTTGCTTTGTCAACATTTCTCCGCGTGGCAGGAATCTCACCTTTTTCGCTCCACTGTCATCCAGCTCATAATGCCTGGCCAGCTTGTTGTCCACGAACTCAGCAAGGATCTTTGCATTCTCCATGTTGCCATCTCTGGTTGAGTTTAAAAATATATATATGAAATTAAAAAATTTTGTGACTGACAAAAAATAAATCTTTGTCAATCACCATAATCGCCATAAAGTCGGAAATACCTACATACCAAATAGCAAATTCTCAATTGTGTACATGTTTCTATTATGTAAATATATATTTACAAATCATGATTTATACAGTAGCGGAAAAAAAGTTTTCGGACACCTTTAAAATTTTGCTCAATCCAATTGTTCGTCATGAAATATTTGCCAGAGATTCTTTTTTTGTGATTTAAAAGGTTTGGGGCTGAGCTGTTTCATGGCTTACTTCTTGTATCGGACACCTGGATACTCATCCAATGTGGCGCAGAGTGTGACCAGCTGGTCTGCAAGTGTCTCCAAGGTTTTCTTTTTGTCCTGACTCTGGGTGCTGTAAATGCTCTTGAAAGCCCCTGGATTATCGAACGTAAACACCTGAAATCCAAACAGTATTACTATTAACAAGTGCTGAATGACAAAAATACCTGTAATTATTATCTTACAGTGCACAACAGGCAGTATTTAATTAAAAATAAAATCAATTATCAATAAAAGTACGAAAATGAACTTCTCTGAAATAGCAGCTTGAACATAAACCCAGATGAGTGAACTGAATAAAACTTTGTCAAAACAGAACAAAGCAGTATTTGTCTTATTTAATATGACAAAGTTAAAACATATCCATAAAACAAAAGGTTGCAGACAATATACATTCCCAATAATTGCACTGTGGCTCAAGCACAAGCAGCCAACACCCATTAATAGTCATTGTGTTTCCCAAGAGTAACATGACAGTGTGGACTCTTTGACTGAATCCCTTCAGTCATCAAATAACAAAAAAAGAGGAAATGGATCGCACAAAAAGCTCAGCCACCCACTTACTTGGGCCTCCTGAGGCATGAAACGCATGTTTATTTCCTTGCAGACCCGGATGTACTTCGCACAGTACAGCTTCATGTTATTGAACAGGTCATCTGGGCAATCTAAGAAAAGAAGTTGGGAATTTGGAATATGTCATAGCTGAGTCCATTTATCGATGCTGTAGTTATTGAGTTGCTACTTACAGTCTGTGAAATAAACGTATGCTCCTTTGTATTTGGGCTCAGTCTTGAAGTCTCTAATAAAGGCCTCCACACACTGTGAAGTGCATAAAAAAATCTTGATGAGACAACAGTCAAATACATTATAACAAAATGAAACTGCGCTAACAAAATGAAAGTTATATATTTCATTTTGCAGACTGTTCTTTTCTACATTATTAAATAAAATGAAGACCTTGGCAGTTGGTGACATGAAATAAATGGCCTTCATTTCGGGAACAGGCTCTCTGCTTTTGAACAAGTCCTCCACAACTGAAAACAAAAACATTCAGACATAAGTAAATGTTAATTCCGTCATTCTAATTCTTCATGGGTTAGAACAATTTTTTAGCCATGATGATAAACTCTCTCACTTGTTATTTTCTCCGCCATCAGATCGGACATTTTGCAGCATGATGACAGGAGCTTGGTGGTGAACTCGTCCAGCATCAAAATCTGTGAGAAAGATTTATCAGATTTATTTTGCGGTGGCTATAATTGTAATACCAATCACAAGACGCTTCCTAGAATGAGGGGTCGTCTTACCTTCCATACTTCTGATTTTCTGCAGTCAGCGATAATGGTGTCTTGTATTTCTAATAAATAAATAAATAAATAAATAAATTTTAAAAAATGAAACACAACTGTTCGAAACATCAAAAAAGGCAAAGTTGCTCTGTTTTGCACACATTTATTCCAAGAACTACTAAGCTAATGAGGTGGAAAGCAGAAGAAGATACAATTTTAGTGAAGCAAGGATGAATGAACAGAAAAAGTAACTTGTGATATGGCTGACTTTGACATTATGGTCTTTGATGTGGTATAATGACAAATATCATGCGTGACTGCAGATTTATGTTGTTCAGTGAATCAATACACCGTTAAAAAGGTTAATTAAAGTTTAGTGTATTTCTTTTAATTTATTTAAACTTTCAAAAGTTATTACTGGCCAAAGGTAATGTTTACCATAACTAGTTATCCAAGTTATGGCAACATTTAATCGTGAAGGTCACCCAAATGCTTATTGTTTGTTTGTTTTTATTAATTATAATATACCGTCATAAATAAATGAAAGTTCCTATTTCCGGAATAAACAGCACCCTCGAAGTCTTCCCTAGCAACATTGATTAAGGGTTAGTCGGATCTTACCATTCCATTACTATAAGTCTTACGGAGACACATTGCCAATTATAACTTAGCTTCATCAACAAAGACAACGAGAAGGCACAAAATCCTGAGGGAAACGACCAGCGGCATTATCACATTATCACTGAAGAGCTGCCACAACGAGTTGATGTCATGTCAATACAGCAAAACATCAACTTTTGACAAACACTGTTGCGCTAACGTTAGCCTTTGGATGTAAGGTGGGGCTCCAGAACAGACACTGGCATTCCAACGACAACCTTCATAACTAAGCTGCACGGCAGTAAAGAAATCATAACAATTACACGTCATATGCAAATATGAAACGTATTTATTTATTTATTTTTACGATGACTACAACGCCAAAGTAGTCCAACTTCGCTGACATCCGCCGCGGAAGACAAGAACGAAATGTTAGGTTCAGTCAAATTTCCAGCTGCAACTTTACAACAAAGATGAAACTGTATGTAAAGACAGGACCATAAGCGTATCTCCAAAGCTTGTCAAAGCAGTGTGTCGTTGTTTTAAAAACAGCACACATTCTCTGCTGGAGTGAACTTACTTTTCCAAACTACTTTTCTCAGCCCGTGATCTGCAGTCGATGCCATCTTGTTTCTTTTTTCCAGTTTGCACTCTGCGCCTCTTCCGGTCCCGGGTCGTCACACTCTGACGTCATTCGCGTCAACAACTGTGCGACAGAGCTCCGCTTTATCAGAACGAAATGTCAAGACAGCTGGAAAAGCCTTTGAATCATTGGACTGCTCCTGCCATAAATATTATCCATTAGAATTCATAAGCAGGAAAATCAACTCATTAACCGTGTGACTTCATTTTCCTACATTACTTTGAAATGAAGGAAGTCTGTTTGAACAAACCAATCATAAGTCCACTAAATATTCTGCAACATTAATGTTTCAAAAACGATTACCCATTGCAAAACGGTATAATTTACTTTCAAAATGTCTATCAATAGCTTCTTATTTACTGTACATCTGTTTTTTATTTCAAGAGACATTTGCACTTTGCACAGATAAATATTAAATAAATAGTAATTTGAATTGATTTGAATGAATAGATTTGATTTAAAATGAGAATCCTCTTCCCGAAAAAAACAGATATTAGTCATTAAAAATCCCCTTTTCCTTTTTCCTTGTCCACTGTAATAGGAGTGATTTGAAGCCACTGGGCAGAGCGATCAAATTCCTTTGCCAGTAATCTGCAAGTCATTTGCCGGTATAATGACTAAAGGTCTGAGTTTGAAGACAAGAAAAGATGCCTATGGCCAAGGTGTTGCTGTAAATGCTGTCAACGACACTCTTGGGCTCAGCTCTTCTCCGAACTGTGACTGGATACTTGTGTCCAGAGGGAGGAGCTACGTCGAGGTATTTGAGCCGGCAAAGACACCAGAAATGCATATGGAAAGAAAAAACACAGTTCAGAGTGAAACATCTTGAAGACTAAAGCAGCTCAGAGACATATGTGAAGAATGGGGACTGCAAGGATTCTGCTTTTTCTCTTACTGGGCATATGCTCACAGGTACTGTAATGTTTATTTTTTTTATAAACAACCTTTTTTATTTATCAAAAGCTTCACTGAAATGTCTTCTCTAAGAATCTGTCTACAACAGAGAGACTCATGTTACAATCCAAACAATTCTGAGATTAAAACAATATTTGCTTAATTGATATGGTTTGTTTTAATAATCATCACCATTTTCTTTCTATATTAACAGGCAGCAGTACTGACAGGTACTGACATTTTGATCATCATTGCAGATGCATTTTTTTGGGAATCATTTTATTGGCAAAACCTTTCTGATTTTAATTACATATAGTCTGGAATATAATATCTCACTTATCTCATTTGTGTGAACAGCAATGCAGATGTCGATGTTCTCGGCAACATCCAAAACAATGATTCTCAGATGGACCAAGGTCACTGGAGCCACCTCGTACAAGATCACAGTTGCCCTTAAAAGCTCTCCAAGCAGCCCCGTTGCTTTTGCCACATTTGGTCCAAACACCGTGATGGGCTCTGTCAACTCTTTGTCCCCAAACAACAACTACATATTCACTGTTGAAGGCCTGGATGCCAATCAGACCACACTCAGCTCTGCAGCTCTTGAGCAATCCACAAGTGAGCAACATTTCCATGTCTGATGTTTTACTTATGTGTAATTCTTTAAATATTGGCACACATTTCTTTCTTAAAATTTTTTAAAAAAAATCAGATCTAATTGCAATGTATTGTTACCTTGTTAGCCCCCGAGGTAATGGATCCCATTGAAGAAGTGAAGCCAAAGGACAGCACAACTCTGATGGTGACTTTCGGCCTGAAGAGCGGGGCCACTCATTACTTCATACGAATCACAAATGACAACGGTTTTTTCCGAGAGGACACGGTGTCCTCCTCTCCTGCCGAAATCAAATCTCTCAGCCCTTACACCGAGTACACGCTCAACATCATGGCGGGTAACAGTGCAGGCCACAGCCAGCCGTCTCTTCCTGTGACTGCAAAGACAGGTAGGCTGTTTGTCGGAACCGCCCGTGGCCTCTGGTTTTTTGTTGTTTTTTTTTTTTTGTGCTTCAGTGCAGCGTTCATAAACAACAGACCACTTCTCTGGTGGCTTCTCTTGCCCTGCAGAAGTCATTTGACCTGCTGTATTGCGCCATAGAGACACTGTATGCTTGAAGTCAGTTTAGGCTCACGGCATTTTGAGTCAGTCCAGTTTCAGTGTTTGGGGAAATCTTACCTAGAAATGCATCGGGAAGTGCTCAGGGCTTCAACTGCAGCAGCAGTAATTGTACCTGGCCACTCTTTGTTAGAAACAATGAGATGACCCCCATCTTGAAAACATAGCTGTCACCTCTTACCTTCCCTTTCACCTCTGGGGAAAATCTGATCCAGGTCAGCCAACAAACAAAAGATGTTGTAAACATTTTTGCTACTTTAAAAAAAATCGAAACAAACAAAAACAATGCATTTTACTTGGACTGCTTATTTAGAATAAATAGACACAACAGGATTTTTCTATATCCCTGCATATGTTGAAAAAAAAGAAAAAAAAAAAATCAGATAATGGCCCAAATCTCTGGTCTGAATTGTTCTCAACCTTTTAAGGTATGACTGGACCAATCAGTGTCCTTTGAAAGGAAAGAGATGGCAGCTATAGCAGGACATTGGTCATGATGGAAAAAAAAAGTTTTATAGCACCAATAGGAAACCACAACAAAATAACTTTGACCAATGACCAAACATTGTCCACATTGTTTGCTGTCTTACACAGTATGCATGATGTCCATCTCTATCCACCCAAATATTGAACATTGATATCTTCTTTCCTTCCTCAGTGTTGCCTCCCTTTGAGTCCCTGGCCTCCTCCTCCCCCAGTAGCGACAGCATCATTTTGTCCTGGAGCGCCGTGTCCGACGCTGTGCAGTACACCATCTCCATGTACAAACTGGGATCAAGCTCCAGCATAAAGTACAACACCACTGACACCAACTTGACTGTCTCCGGCTTGGATGCTGGCTCACTCTACATGATCAAGGGTTTTCCCTGGGACGTAGAGGGCAGAGAGGGAGATGACAGTTTATACATCAACCAGACAACACGTAAGAAGTTGCTGAGGCAGTGGGAAAATGTTTTGTTTTGTTTTTTGGAATAACATGCCTTAAAATATTTGTCTCTTAAATAAAATAAAATACAAATACAAATAGCCCTCACAGAGGCCAAAGGAAAATTACCAAAGACATGACATATAGGTTTTAACGAGAATAAGCCATCCTCATTATAAGAATTTGAATTCACTCTCTCAACTCCAAACAGGTACCTGCAAAGTTTTATAAGCGTTTCAATAAAGAATCACTATTTTTTTTAATGTTTCAACAGGACCTCCGGCACCTTCCTCTGTGAATGTCTCCATGGTGATGACCAATGGGGGCGCTGGGCTCTCTGTGTCCTGGGAGCTTGGTCAAGCTGTCCATGGATCCGTATATTACCACGCAATCAGTGACCAGGGCCCCACTTGTAACTCCTCATCCAGCCCCTGTGTCCTGTCAGCGGTCGGCTGTGGAGAGATGCACACCATCCAGGTGGTCGCATCCAACGAGGCCGGCCCCAGCCAGCCATCCAGTCCAGTGACATTTATTACCTGTAAGAAATGGGTTCACTATACTTGTAACCCATCTTAGAAAACAGCAGTTAATATAATTACAAGATCAGGATCTCATAATTACGAGAAAAGATCTTGCAATTATGAGATGAGGAAAAGTGCCACATTGGCCACGGCTTCACTCAGAAGAACCACGGTGCTGAACAGTTTTTTGAGTCACTACCAAACCAGATTGGATGTATTTCAAATGCATGAATTTGTATCCATGAAGCATCCCGTGTTGATTTAACTGCCCTTGCAGAAAGAGAGAGGTCCTGATCTCGTAATTACGAGATCTTTAATCTTTATTGCGAGATCCTGATAAAGTGGCTAAATCTTTTTTGTCTAGTGAATGCAATGCGCTTCCGAAAAAAATCAAACAAAATATAAAACAATAAGGTAAAAGAAGAACAAAAAAGAAAACAATTTGTGTGTCCAGACCCCTGCCCACCGGACTCACTGGCTCAGGCGGAGACGTCACCAGGGAACTGCACGCTGACCTGGAATTCGGTCCTTTACGCCGACAGCTACGAGGCCTTCATCAAGAGGAGCGACGGCAGCGAGATCATCTGCAACACCACCGGCAACGAGTGCAGCTACTCCTGCGAGTGCGGCTACACGCATCTCATGTCCGTCTTTGCCCTCAACCAGGCGGGCAGGAGTACCGAGGGGCCGGTTCTCAACCGCACCACCTGTGAGTGGGAGGCGAGGAAGGGGATGGGGGTTTGATTTCATCTTGTGAGATTTTTATTCTTCATAATTTATGCATTTGTTCTGGTTTTATTTGTCAGTGCCTTGCTGTCCAGAGGACGTCTCCGTGTCTGCGGTGAGCGGCGACACTCTGAGCATCACCTGGACGGCCGCGCGGGGTGCGGAGCTCTACGAGACCCGTGCAGCGGACAACTCGGAGGTCATCCTCTGCAACAACACGGCGCCGCTGTGCGCGCTCTCCGACCTCGCCTGTGACACGCCCTACAGCGTGGTGGTGACGCCCTGCAACGACGTCAGCGGGTGCAACCGAGCGTGCGCGGCTCACCGCAGGGACACAGGTGAGGCGAGCGAGGTCGATCAAACTTTCTGGGTACCATGTGCATTTCAAATGTACAGAACAAAGGTTAAAAAAAAACACAACCCTGAAAGAGTAAGTGTGAAAAATATTTGGAGATTTTAAGAAGAAACAGCAACATCAAGTGGTGCATTTTAGTTTGCAGCGCTCACTCCACCTCTCGAGCTTGCCAGTGAACTACGGTGGCCTAAAAATCGTAAAAAAAAAAAATTTACACACTGTACCTTTAAAAGATATCAAATAAGAATTAAACACAACAATAACGTGCACATGAAGCCTTTTTTGACAAATATTGACAAAATTGTTGTGATTTTTTTAGGTAGAGAATGAGAACAAGCATTAATAAGCCTAATTTCCCCCCCTTTCATCAGCTCCATGCATGCCGATGGACCTGGTGTTGAATCCAGACAACTCGTCCTCTGTCACCGTCAGCTGGACAGCGAGCAACAGAGCCGCCACCTACACCGTGAGCGCTGTGGCCGATGATGGCACTTACAACTGCACCACCAGCGGCAGCAGCTGCAACATCACGGGCCTCCCCTGTGGCTCCCACTACGAAGTCAGCGTCACAGCGTCCAGCTCTGCCGGCCTGAGTTTACCCAGCTACACTGAGAACCTGGAAACAGGTGAGATTTCAAATTGAATGAATTCTTCTGCAAATCAAACACACGAACATGCACCTTTCAAATAGAAGCATGAAAATAACATTCAAATACAAGGAATGGATCATTTTGAACAATTTACACATGTTGATACTTTAATAATGATGTCAGTGTTCAATAAAATATTTTATCCTACACCCTCAGTCTCAAAAAATTTAACCAAGAACCAACAACAGCTTATCACGACTCTCATGTTGTCTCTGGCAGAGCCTTGCTGCCCTCAGTCTCTGACGGTGGACCAGGTGACTCAGGCGACCACCAAGGTCTCGTGGTCTCCGGCCAAAGGCGCCCACTCGTTCATCACGTCGCTGACGTCGACGCGCGGCCACGCCCGCTGCCACACGCAGGACTCCCACTGCCTCATGGGATGCATCACCTGTGGCACCAACTACACCGTCACCATGGAGGCGTACAGCCACAGCGGGCGGAGCTCCAACTGCACCTATCACGGCTTCTCATCCAGTGAGTCAAGGCAGCTTCAGAGGGAGTAAACTCAATCTGCTGCTTTTATGGTCACAATAAACTTAAATGAAATGCAGCCCTGAATCTGGCAACAGAACAGAATGGCTGGAGACTCCAAACTTTGGACCTTGACTTTGGGAATTCCCACAAAAGTCAGTTGGATGACATGAATGCCCTGTTATGCTTGTGAAGAGCTAAAATAATAGTTGTATTAACATATTATTATTAAATAAAGTTGGGGAAGGCCAGGAGATTCAAACGTTTAAAATGCATTTTAAATCAATGTTAACTTATTTAGGAGCCTCTTGAGATGCAGCATCTCGTTTCCAAGGAGGTCTTTTTTTGAGAGTTAATTACTGTCAGTTCAATTACTGTGAGTGTTATTGCCTGTGGAGCTCTTAGCACTAAATGTTGCTGTTTTCAAGTAAACAGTCATAATTGAGAACTACTAACTACAAGGAAGAAAAAAGAAAAAAAGAAGAAAAATTGAAGTGCCATACAATAACAGTGGACAGATGACTTTAATTTTGTGTCAATAAATGCCATTTAACATCATTTGGCGTTTTGGTTGAACGTTCTCGGCACAACTGTCCCCTCTTCTCCCCCCTCCCAGGTGCCTGCTGTCCGTCAGGGGTCAGGCTCTACCGGATGGCCGGTAACTCTCTGCGGCTCTACTGGCGCAGCTCCGGCGGCAGCCACAGCCACATCACCGAGCTGTCGAGCAGCAGGAACAACTACACGTGCACGGCCGCACCCGGGGAGAGCAGCTGTGACGTGGGCAACGTCCAGTGTGGCGACATCTATAACGTCGTGGTGGCTCCGCTCACAGCAGGGGGCAGTAAAGTTCAATTCTGCGCCCAGAGACTGTACTCAGGTAAAGGACAAATTAGATGCAACGTTGATGACTCGAGGAAAAGTTTTCAAATTCCGATATATATCTGATCAGATATATAACATGTAATGAAAGTGTATGATCGTAAGAAATGATCAGACATTCAGTTTTTAGTATTATAAATTCTCCTCTACATAATCACAAATATGGATTTACAGTTTTTGACTCAACCGGTTGTCTTTTTTTATGCTCTTTTAGTCACATGCTCAGGGAATAACGTTGGGACAGGTATGTTGCCATTTTAAAGACTAGTCAACCTCATTTAATAACTGAATGTTAAAATGAATTAACAAATGAATAAATAAAAAGTACAGATTTTCTGATGTCACCTCAACCTTTTTCCCCAGTGATATACAGAGGGAAGAGAAGTCTCATGTAGCAGATGGTAATTATAAACACAAGGTGCACCATTTCATTGCTTGATTTAGCCAAGATGCTAATAATAATGAGTGAGTATAGTATAATGTATTGTCAATGATTTCATCCTTCAAAGATAAAGGTCAATTCACTTTTCTAAAATGACACATCCAAAGCAAGAATGTTTATCACGTAAAGCATGTAAAGGAAAAAGAAAGTTCCAACACTAACTCTGCTAACTGCAAAGTAAATTTGCCTGGATCTCCAATGTTTCTCTGGTCATTTCCACAGGAGTCATCCTTCCATCCTCACCTTCCCCTCCTTCCCTCATCGTTCCTGTTGAGACCGGAATAGATGTATTGTCATACCTGAAGAAAAGTAACTGTGAAGATACCAAAATGCCCACCTTCTGACATTGACACTCTGATGGCGGCATGACAACTAAATAAAATAATAAAAATAAAAATGTCAGATTCAGCGCTTTCAACGTGCCCTGGCCAAGCCAAATGTTTGTGCCCTCAACGACAAGATGAAGCACTTATTATAAAAGGGCAAGGAAACAGTCTCTCTGCAGCTCCTGTGCTTAGACTTCTATGTAGCATACTTATCAGATTTCACTAATATCAGAATCAAAGTATTACTGCACGTCTCAAACTCCAGAAATGACGATTGCGAGAGGTTTCTTCCTCTACTGTTGAATCAAAAGTTGCTCTTAATGGCTGGCAAATCATGGTTGTGCCGCTTCTAGCTGGTTCCAGCCAGTTCCAGCTAGTTGCTAGTCTCTCCATGCTAACAATTAGCAACCTCATGTTGCCGTCATAGACAAGAGCATCATCTTAGCAACCATTATTGTTTCACGTTGTTGTGTTTTGGCAGACGCAAGTCAGTACAACCTTTGAAATTGTATCAACATCACACCATCAATTTGTGTCAAGAAAAGCATTCATTCATTCATTCATTCATTTTCCATACCCACTTCTTCCCGAGCTCAGGGGCATGGGGTCAAGAAAAGCATGTAAACCTAAAAGTGTTGAGTTAGGTTCTGAAAACACAAATTTGGTGTAACATCTACTACACTCATTCATTACGTCCTAAAGGAAAAAAGTCACATATAATTTGGTTTCAGTTGCAAATAATAAATAAAAGATATACAACCTAATTTACAGAAAAATATACTTTTAAGAAATAGTAAATACTCCTAAATTAAATTTGAAACAAAAAAAAAATATTATTTCAAAAACAAATTGCAATGCCAAAAGGATAAGATAGAAAATATTTTTCCCCAAGTAGAAAGCCTCCTGGTGAGAAGCAGAGTAGGGAAAACTGCTGCTTTTTCTCAGGATGGATTAACTGGCAGCATGATGTGTCTACCTCTGGAACGAATGCTCTTCAGTTAATAAAGAATTCCCAGCATCACAGTTGTTTTCTGTTTGTATGTTGTCGCTGTTTTAATACCACACAGTTCATTTGTAACAACTGAGATTTTGAGAATAGATTTCAAGATAAAATATTGTCATGAAAGTAAGATTTACAGACACTTAATTGTTTTTATATCTGTTGGTTTTCTGCAGTAATAGTGATTAACACTCTGAGAAGCAAGAACAATGTTGACACAGTTTACCATAACTGAACTGATTATCAAATTAGGAATAAATCCAAAACATGGAGACGTCATATTTTTGGGTGACTAAAGTCAAAGTTATCTTGGGCACATTGTTTGTTAAAGCTTGCTGAAGACAAAGCACAATTATGGTTTTATGTATTTCTGCCTTTTTCTAGATTTGAAAATAAAGAAAGGTTTCTGTCAATGAGTTCAGTATTAGAACAGCAGAGCCACCATCTTAATGCTTCACCCACACCAACACAAGTCTCAGTTGGCCCTGGTCCCTGAAAACACAATAGTTTGTGTCCCCATGAAAGTGTAAACAGTGCAGGATGCCTCCCAGTGGACAATAGCTGCCAGTTACAGTTACAGTGTGGATCGTGACTTGGCCGACGTCAGAAATCTTTTCAGTACTTCAGCATCTTACGCAACGTCCCAGGTGAATTTGTTTATTTATCCTTTCTTGTCATAACTGCCCACCCAAAGGACTCGGGTCCTCACAAGGACAAGCTCACATGGGTGCACACATGAATTCTTCTCTTTGACTTCTCCAGTCTTTTCCCTTTGTCTATTCTATATCTCTTTCTGTCTCTAAATATGATGTAATAGTAGAACAGAGAACTTAATTGTTGCTTTAATTCATCTTAACACTGTACAAAACTTGTATGAACTAAACTGAAATCTACTCTGTATTTGGGTATGATGGGGAGCTTAGACACAACTTCAAAGGAAAAATTACACAACATCTTGCCAGCTTTTAAGAAAAAATGGTTGCACAGGAGAGGAGGGAACCCGGCAGAAGTAATTTTCTGGTAAGTCAAATTTGATAAAAGGGATATTGCTTTTGTCACATGATGAATACTGACAAATTGAGAGCTGAATGAATAAGGTGAGAACAGCTTACTGTAAAGAAGTATCATACACAGGCTTAGATAGTGGTACAGATTTTTAACATGGTCCATCAGACGTTTCTATACGGGCTTCTATACGGTAACATGTATCTCAGAGCTGACTCAGGGATGAATGGAGGTGAAGTCTCCCTCCCTCAAAACTCATCAATACACAATTCAACATCTCCAAAACACTGTCATGCACTGTTGTGATAATGTTGAACTATCCTTTCAATGGCAAATTTGACAGTATTCACTGTCTGTGTACTTTAGGGGCTGTCCAGAGAGGAGTTTACTAACTCCTTAACATGTTGGATGAGGGAATGTGGGAGGTTGACACATTTTCTTGGGACCATCAAAGAATGATCTTTACATGGGCTTCATTAGTAAGAGAACAGAACAATCTTTTTAATGATACAGGGTTCAGTAGTACTACTAAAGTTTTGAGGAACCAAACAAAGTCTACTTTTTTTTTTAACCCTACATCTAGATAAATCTGGAAACAAATAATATGGATTTTGAAGATTTACCGCATGATGAGGTGCAGGATTCAAGTGAAATTGCAGATAGAGCCACAAGATGTTGATAACTGGGTGGAAATAAATCTTGAGAAGTATTTATGAAATAAAAACATCATTCTATCTACCAAGGGAAGTAGATTATGATGTTTACTGTGTTTTTGTTTGATGTAATATTATTTATTTATTTCTCTGTCAAACTTCTCTGACTTTTTTCAGGTGCTCTGTTATAATTTGTGGCAAAGAGAATGTTTAATTGTAATGTTGTTACTTTAAAAATGTTAATAAAAGATAAGCATTAATAAAACACTTGCTCTGGCGTATGCTTATAATAACAGAAAACTCCACTTTAACACAGGGACAGTAATGTTAAGTTGCCTGTGTTATATGTTTTCAAAGTTGGACTTTAATAAATAGAGCGATTCAGTGTCCTGTCCGCGTGATATTAAAAAAATAATAGTTGAATAAAGTAGAGAAGGTTTTAGCAATGCTGCGACTGCCTGAGGTTTTTCTTTCGTGACAAATCAAAAAAAATTGCATGAGGTGACAGAAACCGAATGAAATATCATCGTTTTCACATCATTGTCCTCATTCACTGTGCTTTAAAATTGCCCCACTGTCTGAACAAGGCATATCAAGTTTCCGCTGAATGTTTGTGGCGTGTATCCTCTTTCATGTTGACTTCCTCTTTTCTAATACCAGATGACACTCTAGTCACTGGCAGCCCTTTATTTTACAGGAATAAAAGATCCTTACAGAACGGAACAGCGGCACAACATGATGCGTGTCTGTGTCATAAAACGTCATTAACGAACCATCAGAAACAATTCAGTGACCATCTGAATTAATTAATAACCATAATACAGTACTATTATGGTATGTTTCGTCTGTGGACACTGTTTAGAAGGAGCCCCAATTCCCAAGTTTGCATTGACTTGGCTGACTTTGGTTTCACTGGCACTTGTCTCTGTTGGCTGGGTGGTGCCGCCCAAAGTCTTTATCTCTTTAGTTCAGGTCAGTCTCTGTGTTCTCATGTATTGTTACAGTGATGAAAGACACGGCTCACATAGAAACATGCACATGTGTAAGGCTGCAGCGGTCCTCCAATTTTTGTGACATTTACCACAGACACTCAAATGGAGACGAAGTAGAAAGAAGACATAAAAACTGTGTTTTTCTGTGTGAGTACAATAAAAGAGAAAGTATGGAGAAGTGTTGACAAAAAGCAACTGGAATGTACTAAGAGCTGATGCTAAAGCTGACTGCTTGCTTCTCGTTATCCATCAGGCTGCGTTAGTAGGTCAGAAGCGTTTGAGCCGTGGCCTCCAAGGACAAAAGTTATGACACTGGTGTGATAAGATCAATGTTGGCCTCAAATCAGTTCACTCTGAACTGATTCACACAACTTTATGGCAGATATTTTTGTTTGCCATTATTCGCTCACCGGATATTATTCAATCAAGAGGATCTATATTCAGTTAAGCCTTATCTTTGGCAGTGAATGACGGTGATCAGCGACCATTGTGGTAAAGCCATCAGAAATGTCACATCAGTCCCATACAATGAAGATTGTATCATACGTCTTATGGCACAAGTGGGACCCCTAATTGTGACAGTGTTGCTGTTCTATTTTAGTTCAAGGTTTTTCTTGCAAGCAATAGAAATAAATGGAAACAAAACGAGTTATTTGGCATTATTTTTAATGCCGAATAACACAAATAACACAGCACTACAAGAATGTAAAGATCCCCGAGGGATTTTGTCTTTGGGCTGTAAAAGTAAAATGTGGATTGATTGATTGATTGATTGATTGATTGATTGACAAGAATGTGATATATCTGTGATATGGTTTTTTTTCCACGTTGCAACATCTCCAGTGTCTCACAGTGTGAGGGTTAAACGGCAGTTAAGTGGACTATCTGTGGAATGTATTGTTGTAGTTACACAAACTGAAAAGATGCGTGGGAGCCATGTGTGAGAGAAAGAGAGGCAGGTTGTGAGACCTCTCCTCTTTGACTCAAGGTGAATTCACCAAACTCCCATCCCTCCATCCCTCCCTCATGAGCGCCTGGGGCTGTTGGTGGGACCGCCTGCCCCCATTTGAGGGCCACTGATTGGTTCCCCTCCACTCTGGGCTAGAGCTCAAAGGAATCATGGACACTTTTTGTGTTGGGCTCCCTTGTATACTAAACTAATTGTAATCTCAAGCTCAATGTCAAGGATGGGATTGCTGGGAGCTATAGGCTTTTCTTTAGCCTTGGTGTCTCTAACTCAGGTAAGTGTCATACTTTCAAAAATAAATAATAAAAGTTTAGATATAATTGTTTAAAGGTGTAAACCTTAAATTGAAATATGTGTTGCTGATTTGTTTATCCATTTTTGTCATGTACAGATACCACATGGTGCAGAAGGTAAGTAATGGCCAAGTTTCACTCACCTAATGTGTTGCACATAACTTGGATTTATTTTAAAGCACTGTGTTATCACTGCACTGTGTTTGCACTGTGTCAATAAGGATGTCTTAGTCGATTGAATGAAATAAATTCACTGCAAACATGGTCGCAATCCTTGTTATTGTGCATTTGAACGCATTTAATATTTCAATTTCTTACAGGATGCAACATCTTGTCAGCAAAGTCATCAGGCCCCTCATCAATCCTGGTATCATGGGAAAAATATACAGGGGCAACAAACTATCTGTTGGACCTTCGGGTGAAAAACAACACACAGATTGCACCCGTCGTGGTGACCCTGACAGCGTCCCAGACTGAGAGGGACATCAAAGGTCTCAGACCTGGAACTCAATATAGTGTCACCCTCAAAGTATTTCAGTTCTACTTTGTGATGTGTACGGATACAGAAGTGGCCACCACAGGTAAGGATGGAGACGAATGACCACCTTTGAAACCCTCTTTAAAGATAATACTGATTTAAAATTTTATCCTTGGTTGTTTTTGTTTTTCTTAGTGATAAATAACTCCAAAATAAGTCATTAATTTTTGTATAGAACATATTTTAACAGGGCTTTTTTCATAAAAGCTCATCCTAACTCTAACCCTGGTGAACAGTTTGATTTACAGCTTTTGGATCCATCATGTGCTCTTGCACCTAAAGTCACAGCATCATGCTGCGCTGTAGCTTCCTAATGCTATGATTTCTCCACTGATCCCCCTCACAGTGCCGGACACATCGCAAATAGTCGTTGGCAGGGCAGTTTCGAGTACTTCAATCATGGTTGAATGGACTGAAGTGCCGTCAACAGAACACTACTACCTACTGGTTCGCTCTCAGGCCACAGGACAAGAACTCAACCTGACCTACACCAACACTTCAGCCGTGGTGCAAAACCTCCACCCCTCCACCAACTACGACTGCTACATCTATACTGCAAACCAGGCCGGCCTGGGAAGCAGAAGCAAAGTGAAGACAATAACGACCTGTGAGTACTGATCGTTTTTAACTCAATAACAGCACAAAGAGAACTCAGATGTTATTCATGATTTTAACCAATGTGTAATCAGTATCAAATAGAAACTTAGAGAATTGTTATTTTTCTGTCCACTGATTTTCTGGGGATGGCAAGGTAGAGAAGATCGTATAGTGTTTGAATTTGACATGGAAAGGTAACAAAGGTAAAGAGAAAGTGTAAATAATGATTGAAAGCCATTTTTTATTATATTATGAAATTATTTATTGGACAATATACAGTATGTTAAATGTTTAAAAAAATATCACTTTCGTAATACTTTGCCACAATGAAATCTTGATCAATTCATCATACCAAAACTGGTTCCATCATTTAACACATAACATCCAACTTTTCAAAAGGGTAGAATATGCTCATGCAAAATCTTCCTCTTCATTTTGCCAAGACAGAATCTCAAAGAAGCTACAAGAATCTGTTTTAAAATCTGTTTTAAAAGTCATATGAAACCCAAGATTGGATTTCTGTGCCATAACTTTGTCCTAAAGTTTTTAATGTTTGTGTGCAGTGATCGAGCCGCCGACCAGTGTCACTGCTACAGAGAATGGCAGAGGAACAGTTCGGGTGAGGTGGCTCCCAGTGGAGGATGTCCTACTCTACCAAGTCACCATCAGAAACCTCGACGAGCCTGCTAGTCGGCCTAACTTTAACAACGTCACTGGCACCAAGTTGGATGTTCAAGGCATCCTCCCATGTTCCACCTACCTGATATCAGTGTCCTCATTCAACAATTTTCTGATGCCGAGCGAACCCACCGACTACACCTACACCACCAACAGTGAGTTGGCAGAGACAAACAAATATCACTAACTTGGGGATTAGAATCTAGGTCAGCTATTTTCCCTTTCAGAAGTGCTGAATTTGATCCTTGGCGGACGGAAATAAAAGCTTCAGATACCCCGACAAACTACCCTACAATAAAACGAAACACACTATGCTAGGAAAGGGTGTGTACAAATGATATGACATTTTATTGATATTTACGTTACTGATGGGATTTTATGCCCTGTTTACAGAGTTGACACCAGTTTCATCAGTGTCCGTGGACTATACTTGCACCACCAACTCGGCCACAGTGCACTGGACGGCCGTGCTCGGGGCCGAGTCCTACAGGGCCATCGCCATGGGCGACAACGGCACCCAGCTGATGTGCACAAGCCAGGGCACCAATTGCCAGATCAACGGACTGGACTGTGGCCAGAGCTACATTGTGCATGTGACGCCTGTGTCAGAGAGCTGTACAAACTTGCTGAACTCAACAACGGCCACGTTTCAGACTGGTAAGAAGCGATTAGTAACCAAATAACTGTGCCATTGCCATCAACCTTTTGTCTGTCTGACGTTTTTGTCATTTTGTGAAACTTTTCTCATAAACAAGTACATTTCCCCCCTCGAATTACTGTGCTAAACTGGGAAATTCTATTCAAATTGACCCCGCTATGACAATTTCTAGATTTAAAAAAATAATTTGGTGTTTATTTGTGTGTGTTTGGTCTAAAAACTCCTAGTTTGAGATTTACAGGCTTGACCAAACAAGTGTTTCTCTCACTCATCCTACTCCCCCTCCCTCCCTTAACTGTTCCACCTGTGGCCCCGCCTTAGATCAGCCCACTCCCTTTTGATTGGTCAGCCTTTCACTTCACTGCTAACGCTAACCGCTAGCTAGCGGTAAAAAATGGCCGCCAGCTATACGACGGTGATGCCTCGGCCGCGTTTTAAAAAAAAAGAAAGTCTTTATTTGTTGTTAATAGTACTCGCATAAAGGAAGAGCTGGATGCTACAGCTGTGTAGGAGTTACCGTAATAATGGCTGCGGAAACCTGAGTTCTTTCGTTGTAAACACGTAAAAGCAAACGTTTTTGGCTACACATTATTTGTTCTATCGTTTTCTTGCTAGCGATAGAACACTCGGTTGTAGCAGTGAATACGTTTAGAGCATTACATTTATAACAATAATAATAAAAACAAATTCAATAGCTTCGCTTGAAGGACCAGTGAACAAACAAAGCCGTTTCGTCAGTTTATTTAAGTGGTGAACATGAAGTTGAACATTGACGCTGTAAAAAAGAAAAAAAAAGAAGTGATTTTTTTTACGCGCAGAATCTTACAAACTATTAAAGAAAGCAAAACTTTGCTTTTGCCAGAATGCCCCCAAACAGGTAATCCACCTTCAGCTAATTGTTCACCTGCTGTGTGACTCTGATGCCATTTCATTGCTGGTTGGTGCCCCCCTTTTTTCAACCGCTCCACCCTGCCATTTTACTTTGTTGCTGGCAGTTAATCCCTTCATCTCGCATATCGGTCTCATTCTCCTGGTGGAGATTTTCTGTCCAGCCACACCCCACTGGCCACGTTTGTGCACAGCTAAGGCAGTTCACTTTGACATGAAAGTAATTATTTCATGTTTAACGTTAGAAACATTGAAAGTCTCAGAATTGCTTCAATTCTGAAGAAAGATAACGTTGTTTTTATGTTGCAAACGCAATGAGACAATGTAAAAAATAAAATAAAATATATATATCCCATGATTGTTGAAGTGGCATAACAAGGACTTTTTTTTTTTTTTTTTACATACTTGCATAAATTGTTGAGGTGTTGACAACATTATTGCCTGTTTCTTTTCTCTTGTCTAAATTCACACGTTTACTCAGTGTGCCATGAGGTGTCCACTTAAAAAAAGAAACTGGGTCTCCTTTTGAGCAACGTCGTCAGTATCACATTGTGTTGAGCTGCTAAGAAAGAGCCTGTGTTTGTCTGAAACCTTATACAGTGAAAAACAACACTGTAATCTTTTGTATCTGGGCGTTTAAACCTGAACAAGGGATTTGAGTCAGTCGCCTTTTGATGGTGACATTTAACCTTAACAAGAGGCTCTTCTTTATTTGCTCATCTATCTATCTATCTATCTATCTATCTATCTATCTATCTATCTATCTATCTATCTATCTATCTATCTATCTATCTATCTATCTATCTATCTATCTATCATCCAGTCCCCTGTGCTCCAAAGAACCTGCAGTTGTTTCGAGATTGTTCCAGTGAGGTCATCCTTTTCTCCTGGGAACACACCAACAATACAGACCACTACATGGCCAAGGCGGTGGATTCTCAGGTATTAATTAGTAAAGTTTTGGTGGTGCCATTTCCACCCCCTCACATATTTCGTGTCTGTTCGATAATATCAGAGGCAACATTTAGGATTGAGAACTTCAGTCTGATCACAGTATTTGCTTTATCAACCTAAAGCTTCACAGTATTAGGGTATCCAAAAGTTATCTTATTGAACAGAAACATCTGTGTACTACTTCTGTTTTTATATAGAAACCTATCTTACATACATGGTGTTACGATAAAAAAAAAAAACATCCTCCTTTGTTTCCCTCTGTCTAAACTAATGATTTTTGTGTTTTCTGAAATGTCTTTGAAAGCAGTGACAGGAGTCTGTAATTCACTTGGGAGATATTTTTTGTCACACTTTCCACAGGGGGTGGTGCAGGAGTGTCTGACTGAGGACAACTCTTGTTATTTCACGCACTCAGTGTGTGGACGACACTATTACTTCACAGTGTACTCCATCACAGGACAGTGCACGAGCCAAATTAGTGCCTCTGTTGACGTTCGCACAGGTATGTCTTGATATATCTATATTTACAGTATACATGTATGTGTTTCTATATATGTATATATATATATATATATATATATATATATATATATATATATATATAGATATATAGATCGATAGATAGCATTTGTGTTTCTGTGTCTGCACATATGTATATATGTATATTGCAGCTTCATCAGTAGTTAATATATGAGAGACCCTCTAGTGGAGACTTTAATTCAATGAAAATGTATCCGCTTTATAATGATGTTGCCATAGCTCCAACATGTTTTGGGGGAAGGGATGAAGTTGCTACTGATAGCATTTTAAAGAATGAAATGAAACTAATTAAAATTCCCCCTCGTGCCCCCAGCGCCATGCATTCCGCAGAATCTTCAAACCTCCGCTGACTGCAGCTCAGATGTTCTCCTCAGCAAATGGGATCTAGCCGAGGGAGCCCTGAGATACACTGTTGAGGCCTATGGCAACAAGGGGGACAGGACCCACTACAACTGCAGCACAATGTCCAACAGCTGTGCCATCCAGGGCGTCCACTGTGGGGACGTCTTGACCGTTTACATCACGGCTTATGACAACGAATGCTCCAGCCCAAGGACACTGCAGCCAGTCGCTGAGACAGGTGAAAAAGCTGTTTATTTAGTTTTTATGCAAACAAAGTTGCATCAAATGTCTAACGTATACAAAAAAAAATACAAAAAAGTTCAGGGTGTTGTATTTTAAGAAAACAACTTTTAAGTCCCAAACTATTCTACTCTGCAAATTGGTCTTTACAAAGACAGTCAATTTTGTGCATCATGCAATATGAGTTATGTTTTTACTGTCAATTAGTTTCATATGAGGTTCCCTTTCATCCCCATCACATAATTTTTTTTTACAGTCAACCAGTACGGTAAACTCTAGTACAGATGTACATCAGCAATAAAGAGAAATACATGAGAGTAAAGAACCTAAGCAACCAAAATGCAGAAATTATTAAAGTCTGTATTTTATTTGTGCGCTCAACAGTAGCTTTTAGCATCTTCATAGTTAACGAATTTCTGTGAACTTTCTGCAAGACTAATTCAACAATTCAACAATTGTTTATAATTTGCAAACCTCATATAATCCAACAATTTTATTTATTTTTTTAATTAAACAAGATGACAATTCCCAAGTGTTTTAACCCTAATTTTGTTCTTGATCGGATTTAGCCCCTTGCACCCCTCAGAACGTGTCTGCCGTGAGGGAATGTGGTGCTGATGCCATCACGGTGACCTGGAAAAGCAACAGCAATGCAATTTTCTACGTGGCCATGGCTCAGGACAGTTATGGGGTCATTCACAGCTGCAACGCCATGGGTCTGACCTGTAAGATTGAGGGCCTGAGGTGCAGCACCAACTACACCGCCTACGTCATTGCCTCCAACTTCATTTGCAACAGCTCGCAGAGCGAGATGGTCACCATAGAGACAGGTACGGAGTGGGACATTATCTGGAATGGAAACTGGAATCACTTTTTAATGTGGCAATGAGCTATTTTTTAGATCAGATCAAAGAGGCTTCAAATTGCTCGCATATGAAGGAAAATGTTCGATGAAGATGACATTACATAAAGCCACAAACGTGCGTGTGATTGGATATAACCCAAAATCCTGCAGGTCGTCTTCTGTTACAAGAACTCTGTTGCCATGTCACGTTTCCAGGGGGACAACTATCAGTGACGGACCTTCTTCCATGCCTGCCTCCTTTTTGTTTAATTTTGTTCATCCAAAGACAGTTAAAATCACGTTTCTTCTCGCTATTTATCACGATGGTAGAGCAGCAGATTCTGATGGATGAGACTAGGCAGAGATTCACCTGCACTCACGTGTATGTGCAGCCAGTCCAGCCTTGTAAACAGGAGGGTATTTATTAAAGGACATGATATCAACAGACAGTGAGTGGGTGTGTGATGTCACACTCTGTCTCAGATGGGATAACCCCGCTAGAGCTTCACATACCAACTTTTTTTATGTATTACCTTAAACCTGAAAATCGCATATTGTCCCCTTTTAGTTTAAAAATACCAGTTAAATTTCCTCAAGACTGTATTTGCCAATCAAACTGATATATTCATATAAAACTGTAGGAATTTTATGAACTTCTCCAGTAATTTATGCAGAAGTTATTAGTTCTGGTCCGCTGCTCAAGTGTCTTCCCTCTGCCTGTCTCGACCTCAGCCGCTTGCCCACCGGATCAGGTCAGTACCACTCTGGACTGTGAGGCCAACCAGGCCCTGATCTCATGGCGCGGTCAGCCAAAGATGAACTCGTACACCGCCGTCATTGTGGACGAAGAGCAAGGGCTTCTCAGCTGCAGCTCCACCAACACCAGCTGCACCATCCCCAACCTGAAGTGTGGCCAGCACTACACCGTCACTGTCAGTCACCATGACGGCATGTGTCCCAGCATTCCCTCAGAGCCCATCTATATGGAGTCTGGTAGGAACCACATCGGCTTTAACTTTACTGTTGGACTGCCTTTGCTGTTGTGTTTTTATATAATTTATGAAAATCAAATATAAAGTATATATTTATATATCTAAAAAAAAATTATTGGTCTCAGATTTATTATTTCTAATCTATTATTTGGCATAATGTTTTGTTTTATTTCCCCCACACTGAAAACCTTTGTAATGTAAATCTAACAATTTCTCTCATCACCACCAATTTCCTTTTCCAGTTCCGTGTGGGCCCAGCGTGACGGTCGACTTGGACTGCAACTCCCACGCTCTGACTCTTGACTGGGTCGCGTCCAGTCGTGCACAAGGCTACATCAGCGTCCTCTCAAGCGGAAACAGTCAGATGACCTACAACACCACAGAGGCCGAGCTGAGGATCCGCCAGCTGGAGTGTGGACTTGATTATTCAGTGAAAGTGATGTCCTATTATGGAGCCTGTGTCAGTTTTCCCTCAGTGCTGCCTGTCAGGCAAAGTAAGAGAATGACCTGAGAGATGCATTTTTGAAAATCTATATTTATCATCCTTTGTGTATCACCGCCAGTCCTTTCGCTATTTGACTTGATTTTTGTTGAGCTCTGAGGAAACAAACAGATTCGGATGCTCAGATTCTGCTCTGTGTTGCTCTGATCCGACATTATTCCTCCCGCAGTACCGTGTGTCCCCACTGACGTGATGGTGAGCAGCAACTGTGGCCAGAGTTTCGCACAAGTGACGTGGCGGTCGAGTCTCGGCGCCGCGTCCTACCAAGTGTCTGCAGAGGATAAAGACGGCCGGCGCTCGTTTTGCTTTTCCAACGAGACGTCGTGCAGGTTGGAGAGCCTCACCTGCGGCCAGGTGTACGACATCGGCGTGGCTGCACTCGGCAACAACTGCAGCAGCAACCAGAGCTATGCGGACACGGTGCAGACAGGTAATGTCGATCGAGACCGCGAACAACGTCAAAGCTGATCAGTCTCACTCCAGATCAATCGTCAAACTGCGTTCTCTCTCCCCCGCCCTGCAGCGCCCTGCCCTCCCTCCCAGCTCAACGTCTCAGTCAACTGTGAGGACGACACGGCCACGTTGACCTGGAGCAGCAGTCCCAACGCCGTGTCCTACACGGGCAAAGCCGTGAGCGCGGACGGAACCACGGTGACGTGCGAAGCGGGAGCGAGCCTGGCTTGTCAAATGAATGGGCTGCAGTGCGGCAAAGAGTACAACTTCACCGTGTCGGCCTCCGATGGCGACTGCCAGAGTCCAGACAGCGAACCGGTCATCAGAACAACTGGTGAGTGAGAGAGAGACAAACAGACTTTCCTGCACTTGCTTTCAAATCTCTGAAAGCTGATAAATGTTTTGGAGATGGAGGTTGTTGGCCCTTAAAAGATATTCTAAACTAATAACAATGAAGTTCAATGAAGAAATGAATCAGTGACCCTAAAGATCCCATGATGTTCTTGTTCTTATATATATATTTTTTTTAGCCCCTTGTGCTGTTCAGAGTGTGCTCAGCACCCTGAACTGTAGCGCCAACGCGCTGACCGTCAGCTGGGAGGCAGGACCAGTGCCGATTCACTACAACGCCACCGCTGTGGAAGCAAGTGGAACTGCACTAAGCTGCATGACGGAGGGATCAAGCTGCATGATAGCCAATTTAAATTGCGGCCGGCGGTACGCGGTGACGGTTCGAGCCACCGGCAGCACGTGTGAAGGACACAGCAGCGTCCCGGAAACGGTGAACTCTGGTAGGTCTGCCGGTTGTCCAGAGGTTGGCAGATGTTTTTTAACATTTGTAGAGAAAGCACAGCAAAAAAAAAATAAAAAATGATTTTGCTTTCGAAAATATTTTATTGTCTCTCACTTCTGATGCGTCCATTCTCTCCCAGTTCCTTGTACTCCCGTGAACGTCCAAAGCGTGGTGGATTGCTCCACTAACATGTTGCGGGCGACCTGGGATCCAGCTGCTGGCGCAGCGTCCTACACCTCCACCCTGAAGGGAGCAGCAGGCTTCTCGTCTTCCTGCTCTTCTGCTGACCAGAGTTGCATCTTCGATGGGCTGCAGTGCGCTCAGACCTACATGTTCAGTGTGGCGGCGGTAAACGACAGGTGCAACAGCACTGAGAGCGCCGTGGTCTCCGCCAATACTGGTAAATGCATTTTGTTGATTTGTTCTACACGTTCATGATGTATAATAAAACATGTTTGGCCCGTCCTCTCCTAAAGAGCAGTATTCAACCAGTGTGCACTGGATGAGGTCAGACTCAGGTCTTCATCAGTTTGTTTTGTCAGATGCACTGATTGGATATGAAGCCAGTTCCATGTTTTGATGACGAGTCCCCTCCCCTCCGCTCTCTTCTCCAGCACCTTGTGACCCTGCAGCCGTGTCCGCTGACCTGCACTGCCCCACTGGCTTGGTGACGGTGTCTTGGAGGACCAGCGAAGGGGGAAATTATTACACAGTCTTGGCCGAGGCCGACGGACACACAGACTCCTGCCATTCCGTGTCCACTTCCTGTGAGCTGGGGATGCTGCAGTGTGGGAGGAACTACACTGTGACCGTACTGGCAGGGGACGGCAAGTGCAACAGCTCGGCGCTCGCCAAGACCAGCATAATGACAGGTGAAGAACGACTGAGAGTTAGGAAGAACACAAAAAACAAACCCATATTTCTTTTGAGTTTGTTGTCTATAAGACATTCATTTATTTAAGTCCTAAGTAAGAAAGGGGGAACATTTGAATGTAATACTGTCAATTTGAAGAATGCACATATTTCAGTCTTCATTCAATCAGTCAGTCTTTCATTTCGTGGTAAATAAAATCTTTTAAAAAAAAAAAAAAAAGTCTCATGAGGTTCTACGGGGTAATTCTTATTAAAGAAAAAACGTGAGCATGTTTACAGCTCTGATGGACAATACAGCCACAGCATCTCACACAAGTTATTCTCTCTAAAGGCTGTTAGTAACACACCTCCACCTCCCTCAGCCCCCTGCCCTCCGGAGATCCAGGACCACACCCTGGATTGTGTGTCCAACCAGGTCTTGGTCACCTGGATTGAAGACCAGAATGCTACGGGGGGCGTCGCCGTCAACGCGACCTCTAGCCTCGGGCACATGGCGTCCTGCAGCTCCTCCGGCAACAGCAGCTGCACGCTGGACGACCTGCTGTGTGGACACACCTACACTGTGCAGGCGTTTGCACAAGGAGCGCAGTGTTGGAGCAAAGCCAGCTCTGCATTTCAGATTGCCACAGGTGTGACACAGGCATTGTTGTATACTTATTATAAAGTGTTACCAAAGTTTCTTTGAGAATGACACCAGGCTGCCTTAGTCGTTTTGATCATAGATGTCTGGTTGTTGGGGTCCTGCTTTGTAAACTAACAGGATTTTCCTCTTCTTCAGCACCCTGTACCCCTGCCAACGTGGGCCACACTTACTCCTGTGAGACTGGAATCACCTTCCTGACCTGGGACGAGACACTGGGACGACAGAGCTTCTACGCCACCGTCCGCTCAGGAGACCACGAGCTCTCCTGCAGCACCAATCAGACGGACTGCTCCCTGCCCTCGCTGCTCTGCGGTCGCACGTACGACGTGAAAGTCGTTGGTGTTGCCGACCACTGCAACAGCACTGTGCCTGGTGTTGCACAAATGCAGACTGGTAAGGGTTAAGTTCCATGGTGGCCAATAGTAGAAATAGTTTGAAAATAAAAATCAAGTGATTTGAGACCACTGATAACAGTTTGTGTGGTTTACCAGTTCAAATTTGACTGAAAACTGTTCCAGAATTTGATTTTCGTTGGTTTATTTCCGCGGGCCACAAATCTCTGCTTCTTTACCGCAAGAGAGATGTTACAAATCAAAATAACATTTTATATTGATGTTGCTTATTTTTCCCATCAGCCCCCTGTGCTCCTACGAACGTCAGCGCCTCGCTGAAGTGTGAAAACAACACGGCAGCAGTGAGCTGGCAACACAGTTCAGGTGCTGTTTTCTACAAAGTCACGGCGAGCGGCAGGGACGGTGATCAGAAAGAGTGCATGACAAACAGCACAAACTGCCACCTGACCAACATGCACTGCGCTCAGACCTACGTGATCACCGTCACCCCCCACTCCGCCTTCTGCAAGGGCTTTGACAGCACCCCACTCTCTTACATCGCAGGTAAGGTGGACACAAGCTTAAGTAGGTATATTATGTTTAATGTATGATTGTATTTTATAAATAATAAATAATAAAAAATGATGTTGTTAGCAGTAGTAGTAGTAGTTGAAGTAATATAATAATAGTTGCTCCTTGCCAGTGTCAAATAATCATCCCCTTCTCCTGTGTGTTAGGCCCCTGCCCTCCCACCGATGTCCAGGTGTCCCTGCAGTGCCTCGGCAACGTAGGTCATGTGACGTGGACCGCCGCCCCGCACGCGGATTGGTATGTGGTCACAGCGAAACCGTCGGCCCAGGATGATTACCAGCACAACTGCAGCTCCAACGGAACCGGCTGCTCCCTCACGGACCTCCAGTGTGGCCAGACGGCTGCTGTTACCGTGGTCACTGTGGAGAGAGGCTGCATGAGTGAACCCAGCACCCCACTCACCTTCCAGTCAGGTTAGGGATGACTCTATACAGTATCTATCTATCTGTATCTATCTATCTATCTATCTATCTATCTATCCATCTATCCATCCATCCATCCATCCATCCATCCATCCATCCATCCATCCATCCATCCATCCATCTATCATTTTGAACAAGTTTATGAAGCAGGTGAAATAGTAGCAAAGTGTTCTTTTTTAATTGTTAATTTAAACACATGGAAACACAAAACATTTGTTTTACTGAAGTTAAACTGTATCTTTATTTTAAAAATAGTTGGGCAAGTTTATCTACTTTTAAAGCCTCTTGAAACTGAATTTCATTGTTTCTTTTTCCAACCATCACACTTCAGCCATCTGCCCACCGACCAGCGTGACCGGGGTGACGACTTGCAGCAACAACGACATCACAGTGAGCTGGGACCCCAGTCCTGAAAGCGGCGCCAGCTACTTCCTCCAATCCAAGGAAGACGGAGGCAGCAGCGCCAACTACTCCACTTCCCAAACGTCCCACCTGCTCTCAGGGCTCCAGTGCGGCGAGCTGTACACTCTGACGGTCGCCGCCAGTGACGATGAGTGCAGCAGCATCTTCAGCGAGCCCGTATTGGCCAACACAGGTTAATGCCTTACACATTAATGAGAAATGGTCATAGTTATCGCAGGAATCATTTACTTCCTTCTTCGAATACTGATTTACAGAGATGAGAGAAGTATTCACATTCTGCTCTCAATCATCAATTTGCCTCATTTTTAAAGCAACGCATAAAAAGTGAAAAACGCCTTATTTTTTGACAGCTCCATGTCCTCCGACCAACCTGACTGCCAAGGTCTCCTGCGGCACCAACCTGGGGACGCTGAGCTGGGCGCCGAGCCTCCACGCCATCTCCTATACGGCGACGATGACCGGCAGCCACGGCCACGTTGTTTCCTGCTCCTCCAACACCACCACGTGCGCCGCCAAGTTGGAGTGCGGCCATCGCTACACCGCCGTGGTGGTGGCCTCCAGTGCAACCTGCAACAGCAGCACGGGGCCATCGTTAACCTTAGACTCGGGTAAAAAGCCTCAGTCTGCACTTGCAATATATGTGTATAACAGTGGCAGGCTGAGGCAACTAAAGCGTCACATTCTCCTTTCCTTTTCCACCGTCGTGGGTTCATTGTGGTGGTAACCGCATCTCTGGGTTGAGTTCAGTCTTGCAGGTTCTCACGTTCTTATCCAATCACAGGACTTGTACTTGTGAAGTTCAGCGTAAGGCCAGCTAGCTGATTGGCTATTGCAACTAACTGAGGTCCGTTCACTTACACTGCATTGGAGCCTGCAATGTTGACTCTGAAGGCAGATTTCACAGAACCTGCCAACACAAGCTAGCTGAAATATGATTGGATAAAAACTCTACTGTAATATACAACAATGGAAGCAGCAGAACCAAGTGGATATTATATAATGTGAAATAACAACTATATTTAATTATAGTTACTATAACTAAATTAATATCATTTTCCTTCTTTTGCACTTTATTGTTGCTGTAATTATGCAGATTTCCCCAATGTGGGATTAATACAGGCATTCTGTTTTATTCTATTTAAAACAACGAGGTACCATACTGGCTTATTCACCGTGCGTGCGTTCAACCCCACAGCTCCCTGTCTGCCCGGTGAGGTGGTGGCAGACTTAGACTGCGGCGCCAACACCTTTGCCGTGCGGTGGAGGGGCAGCGACGAAGGCCTGGAGCAGTACACAGCCATCGCCATCGGCAGCGACAGGAGCCGCGCCACCTGCAACACCACCGACACAAACTGTGTCATCCAGGATCTGAAGTGCGGCCTCAACTATGAGATTGTGATGACAACGTCATCAGTCAACTGCGGGACCATCGAGGGCTCCGACTACAGCGTGCACTCAGGTAGGAAACTCCCTATAAAATATGATCCACTTTCATATTGAACTCCACAACAAATCCTGCAAATGTGTAATTGCCAGATTTACACTTGTAGGTAAATTACCTGCTTTCTTCATCCTGTCCATTTTCCCATTTAGCCCCCTGCCAGCCACAGGGTGCGCAGGTGAGTTTGGAATGCAGCACGAACGTGGCCTGGGTGAGGTGGGAGAACTCGGGCCCAGACCAGATCCAGGTGGTGTCAGCGGTGGACAGCAGAGGAGCCATCACCACCTGCAACTCCAGCAGCTCCAACTGCACATTCAACCAGCTGAGCTGCGGGGACAGCTACACCGTCAGCGTGGTCGGTCACACGGACACGTGTAGCAGTCAACCGGCCGTCGCAGACATGTTCCACACAGGTATTTAAAGGGCTGCAAATACCTTTCAACAGTTAGCGCTTTCTAGTTTAGAAACTGTAAGAAGGTCCATCAACACCAATGCATGTCATGAATTCACGACATTACAGTTCTGTCTTCAAATAAACCATCAAAGAAAAAGGTGGGCAAGGTATACAGGTTTGGGTGCGCAGGCCACTGTAGTTCACTGGCAGGCCCAGGAGGGGGAGTGAGAGTGAAAGATCCTGCAATCTAAAATGTAACCACTTGATGTCACGGTTTCTTCTCCAAAATCTCCAAATATTATACACTTGACCTTTAAGTCAGACCAAGTGTTCATACTCTTCATTGTTATTATGCAAGCAAACGCACAGAGCCTTTATGCAGCTCTGATTTAACGAATGCGCCGTGCTCTTGCATTCTCATGCATTCATTTGGAAGACGACGACACGATGCTCGAGCTGAACTTACCAACTTGGCTGAACTAAAAAGTGCGCCATCTCTGCTTCCCTCTCCGCCAGCGCCCTGCGTTCCCACTCACCTCACCGCACGAGTCGACTGCAAGACCGAAATCACCGTGGTCACTTGGGACTCGGCGCGCGGCGCCACGTCTTACACAGTGTACGCCAGGGGAAGCCTCGGCCACAACGCCGAGTGCCACAGCAACGACACCAACTGCGACTTCCCCAACCTGGCGTGCGGGCAGGACTACAACATCACCGTGTTGGCTCGCCACAGCTCCTGCGTCAGCCTGATGAGCGAGTCCATCACTGCCACGACAGGTACAAAGAAAACAAATATGATGCGATATCCTTTCCTCCCCTTTCTGGTGCTCAGTGTGAAATCAAGCAAGTCGTCTTCACCACATCCACATTCCTGGATGTATTTAGTTGCTGCCATCTTATTGGTAAATTGTAAATGAAGTGCATTCATAAAGGGGCATCTGAGCCACAGATTGCTCGTTTAACTATTTGTATTGGCAAGCAACTGAACATTTACCTAATAAAGTGGCCAGTAAGTGCAACTAACTACACTTTAGGGAAAAAAGCCATGCTTCTGAGAAAGCAACTCAGAAATCCATTTAAAAATATTTTAATGTTAATTAATATTTTGCAGAACACAAATTCAGCCTTGCAGGAAGAGTTTGAAGAGTTCTGCACATTCACTCACACTTGTGCATTTCTTTTCATTTTCTTCCATTTTAATCTTTATTTGGAACTGTCGGATAAACAGTGGGGCACAGCACTATTAAAGGAAATGAAAATGAATGAACTATTTTCAACTCTGCAACCCTTTCCGTCCAGCTCCGTGTCCCCACAGCGGCCTCGCGACCACCCTAGACTGTGACACCAACACAGCGCTGGTGTCCTGGACCCCCGGCAGTGCCATCCTTCACTACAACGCCTCGGCGGAGGCCTTCAACGTGGTGCACCGGCAGACGTGCTTCACCAGCGGGGCCTCCTGCAACATCAGCAGCCTGCGCTGCGGAGAGACTTACAAGGTCAGCGTCAGCGGACAGGGACGCGACTGCCCCAGCCCGGCCCAGGACTGGAACAGGATCACGACAGGTAGCTGATGACCGCTTCACATTTGCGTTGAGCACTTTGCGTTCACAAGTGAATACATCAAAGCAAACACAATAATCTTGTAAAAAAAGTCCATCTGGAGATTGTCTCAATCAGTTAAAAACCTCTCTTATTCTTCTTTGAATTTCTTTTTCACAATCTTTAACACACAATTCAGTTCAAAGTATTGTCATAATTGAATCGACCAGTTTTGTTGACTCTCTGTTCTGTGCCTGTGCAGCTCCTTGTCCTCCGACCCAGCTGAGGGTCGACTCCTCCTGCCGGTCGAACAACATCTCGGTGACGTGGCAAGCCTCGCAGGGCTCCGTCTCCTACATGGCCGTGGCTGAGAACGCCGAGGGACGCAGGTGGTCGTGCAACACCAGCAGCACCGCCTGCCAGATATCTGGACTGGCCTGCGGGCAGCAGTACCAGGTCTACGCTGTCGGCGTGGATGAAAAGTGCATGGGAGCCAAGAGCAACGTGGAGGTCATTCGATCAGGTAGCCTTCGTTTGCCATACAAACATATCATACATGATTATGAACATTTATGAAATGTTTTATAATGCCTTATGAAGGCATTCATAATGGATTATACAAGACCTTCATAGGAAGTTTTACTTTCTATTAGAGCAGGCCGTCTTCTACTTTTATTTCATAAACCCCTGGAGAAAAACCTTGTAGTTCTGGATGTCGGCCCTTTGTGATGTCATTAAGGTCACTGATACCTAATATATACATTTACCAGGTTTGGGACAACACCATCATCCAGGCTTTTGTTTCAATGTCTAAGACCACCTTGTTTTTTATCCCCTTCCACACAACAAAGGCAGAATGTAGCATTAGTTTTAGCAGCATGCTATCTAACCTTTTCGACTTTCTCTCTCTCTCCCTCTCTCTCTCTCTCTCTCTCTCTCTTTCTCTCTTTCTCTCCGTCTCCATCACTCTCTAGCTCCGTGCGTGCCACAGAACATACAAGACAACTTGGACTGTCGTTCCGGTGTGCTCAACATCACCTGGCAGTCGACGGGTCACGTCGCCATGTTCCACGTGTCTGTGGCGAGCGGCTCAGCCCAGTTCGGCAGCTGCAGGACGGAGGAACGCCACTGTGTGGTGGCGGGCCTGCAGTGCGGTCAGACGTACAGCATTAAAATGCTGGCACAAGATGAGTTCTGCAACAGCTCCTACAGCCCCACAAAACACATCGATGCAGGTTTGTAAAGCTCAACGCAGTACAATTAGAAAGCATTTTAGGGGGTTTAAAAAAGGTACCTCCATGGCACCTTGATGAATATAATGCATTTAAAGTTTAGAATGGTTCTCATATAAGAATATGCAGAGAGCAATAAATGTCTCGCTACCAGTTAGCTGCCATCTTGCTCAGCCATTTTTTCAGGAAGATGGTATTTAAGGAAGCCAGTCTGATATTTTAAACACTGGACCTTTAAAGAGTCAGAAAAATGGTGAAGACATTTTTAGAATTAATTTCTGGTTATTTAAATATGGAGGAATACCAGCTGTACGTGTCAGTTTTTTTCTAAACCATATTTTGTTTGTGCTTCCTTCCAGCCCCCTGCCCTCTCACCACCTTCATGCCCACTGTCAACTGCAACACCGGCATTGTGGCCGTCGCCTGGAACTACACTTCTCTGTCGGACGTGCTGCACACGGTGACGGCGGTCGACGCCGCTGGGCGCCTACACAACTGCAGCGGTGTGAGCAGCAGCGGCTGCGTCCTCACCACCCTGGACTGTGGAACAAAGTACAACCTCACAGTCACGCCGTCCAGGAACGGATGCGTTGGCAGAGACAGCCCAACCAAAACAATTACAACAGGTGGGGAGCATTTTTTTCTTTCCATTTAGTTTATTTCCATTTCCATTCAGTGCCGTATTTATTGTAGAGTTGCCAGTGAGCTACGGTGAAGTTCAGTACTTAGTGTACATATGAACATTTTATGTGAATTAACAACTTGAAGGACTCCTGGCATAACTAATCCTCTGACCCGTCTTTGGTGACACCCCAGTCCCGTGCGTGCCTCTCCTGACGGACGTTGAGATCGACTGCCTCGCCAACTCCGCCTGGGTGATATTTGAGGAGTCCGCCGGTGCCGAGGACTACGTGGTGATGGCGACAGACGGCGAGGGGGCTTTGCAGACCTTCTCGTGCAACTCGACGTCAGAGGGGCAGTGCAGTTTGCCCCCTCTGGAGTGCAGCCAAAACATCACCGTCACCCTCAAGGCCCACGACCAGCAGTGCTCCAGTGCAGCCAGCAACGCCATCACAGCTGAGACAGGTAAAAAAAAAATAAGAATAAGAAGAAATGGCAACATCAAGTGGTTACATTTTAGATTGCACCGTCTTTCACTCTCCCTCCCCCTCCTGAGTTTGCCAGTGAGCTACGGTGACCTCCGCAGCCAAACCTGGATACCTCGTTCATCTTCTTTGTTGGTTTATTTGAAGACGCGAGCTTTCACCGTAATTGCGAAACTACATAGTTTCATGTAGCTTGATGATAAAAAGTTCTTCACCACTAACATCTTAATCTCTAAAAGGAAATAAACATCCCTATAATCATAATATTATTCCATGACCATTTTTAAAAAAAAAAAAATACCTTAAATAGGCCAGGAACCACTGGTGGAAACTTCTTTGACTCTGATGTAGCCTAAAATATAACAATTTTTAAAAGCCACTCATGGGAATTAATCTCCTTATATCACTGTTCACACTCTAGAAGTTATGTTGTGGTGCAGAAGAGTAAAAATCTGTTCCACCCCTACTGGCCGGCCTTCATCTCGACCTCCAGCGGCTTCCTACTTTCTTGGTGCCACACTGACACAGCAGTTATTCTCCTCCCCTCCAGCTCCGTGTCCTCCCATGGACGTGGCGAAATCAGTGAGCTGCGACAGTCGCACCGCCAGCATCTCCTGGTCGGCTGTGCCCGGCGCTGTGACTTACACGGCCACCCTGGAGCAGATGAACGGAAGCACCACCTGCTGCACCACGTCAGGCACCAGTTGTGACATCGCTGACCTGCCGTGCGGAGAAATGTACGTGCTGCACGTCATGGCAGAGGGCCGCACGTGCAACAGCTCCGAGAGCGACGGCGACATCCTCAGGACAGGTGTGGGACGTGCTGCCGACATAGATAGATAGATAGATAGATAGATAGATAGATAGATAGATAGATGTACTTTATTTATCCCAAATTGGGAAACTACAGCACTAAAAACAATACAATAACAAACTATACCGCAATCACAACATATATAAATATGTAATGCTAAAAGAAATCAGTTAAAGACCAAACTAAAAAGCTGAGTCTTGAGACTACTTTTAAAATCATCATCAGTCTGCTGCCCTGATGCCCTCTTGCAGGCTGTCACAAAGACAGTTTGAAAGCACACACTCTTTGAAAGGCCTTTCACCTTCCTCTGCTCCCCAGCACCGTGTGTCCCCGAGAACCTGCAAGCGAGCGTGAGCTGCAGCGACAACGTGGCCTCCATGACCTGGAACCACAGCCGCGGCCTCGGCCAGCTCTACAACGTGACAGCCGTCAGTTCCGACGGCCACCGGGACGAGTGCGTCTCCTCCGAGACCCGGTGCGATCTGACCGGCCTGCGCTGCGGACTGTACTACACAGCCACTGTGACAGCGGAGCACAGAGACTGCAGGAGCAGAGCCAGCGACAGCGTGACCATCAAAACGGGTATGTCCAGAGTCTGTGCAATATAAGTGGAAAAATGTATTTAAATTACAAGTAAAACAGACCTGTAGGATGTGTGAAAGACTGTTCACTGTTTCATTCACCTCTAATATACCTCACCCCCATCAGTGCCGTGCACCCCTGAGAATGTGAGCTCAGTGGTGGAGTGCGAGGCCAACTCTCTGGTGGTGTCCTGGTCGGAGAGTTCGGGGGCCGACTCCTACGTGGCGACGGTGCAGGACAGCAGCGGCCAGACGACGACCTGCCAGGCAACCAGCCAGGGCTGGTGCAGCGTGGCGGGGATCGGCTGCGGCCAGATCTACCATGCCACTGTGGCTTCCTCCGATGGATACTGCGACAGCCCGCCCTCTTACCAAGTACACACACCCTCAGGTAGGACGGCTGGGTGCTTAGTGGACCAGTGTGTCTTTCTCAACCTCATGTCAGCTTTCTCGATCAAGCGTTATTCCAAAAATGATTTTCATTCTGCAACATTCAGTAAAGATAAAAAAATAATAATCTGTTAAAAATATACTTAATATACTTAATGAAGAGCACTTATTAGATAATGGTCTTGCCTCCTTTTTTTTTTAATTTCCATTAAAAATAAATACTTCTAATTTTTAAACTTGGAATTCAGTGAAGCAGCCTTGCAGGATGAATAATCCAAAAGAATTGATCTTATGACACTCGCATTCTTAGCCCGCTGTTTCCGGCCCCCTGCAAAAAATCTTATATACAATCCGGGCTGAAACACATTGGCTGTGTCGTATGAATCGGCCTTCCTTTGTTACGACAGCAAGCGTGTTTCAAGTCTCTGCAATTGTTCCCCGTCCTCTCAGTCCCCTGCAAAGCCAGGAATATCAAGGCGAAGGTGGACTGCTACAGCCAGGTGGCGCTGGTGGACTGGCAGCCCAGCGACGGAGCTTTGCTCTACGAAATCGTGGCGACCGACGCATCGGGCCACAACGTCACCTGTGAGACCAACAGCTCCCACTGTGGTTTGGAGGGTCTGCTGTGTGGACGGCGCTACTCCGTCTCCGTCAGAGCCGTGGGACACACCTGCAGCAGCGTCGCCAGCATGGCAGAGGGGCTGCTCACTGGTAATAGACACCATCCGTCCAAGAGTTGAATTTCTCTCACTAGACGTCTCCCACTGCTTTCAGTTTGTACCAAAGTAATGTAACTTCTTTATTTTCTAAATCAGTGGTTGTCAACTGGTGAAGTCTCTGGAGCCAAATTTTTGTCCTGATCATGAAGTTGTGACCCATTGATACTGATATTATTTCATTGAATTGTGTGCCCTTCAAAATAAATGCCCAACGTTTTCTCTATAAATACAGTATTTATATTTTAAAATCCCTTTGAAAAAATGAAACAAAATAAAGGAAACTGCCCACAAAGCTGCAACCCAATCAGACAGACCCACCAGTAGAGAAATACTGGATTATATTGTGAATGTGCAAATAATTGATTATAATAAGTGCTAGCAATTCCAATTCTAGGTTAATACACACACCATATATCTTAAGAATGCAATTTAAAATCGATGTCCATGCAATGCAGACTGGGTTGCCCTCGTTGTCATCCTTTCTTACCATCTTAAATTCACTTTTAAAATAAAGACATACAGCAGTGGTCTTTGACAGGATTGCCGTCGTGTCACGCAGGGCAGTGCGCATTTATTTCTTTGCTATATCAATAACCATGATAAAATGTCGCCTCCATTTCTTCAGAGCCTTGCATACCGGAGCACATCACCACCCAGTACAGCCTGAGCATTGGCCAGGTGCTGTGGGACATGACGGCTGGCGCCGAACGCTACACAGTGAAGGGAGTGACAGAGCAGGGCGTGACCGTCTCCTGCGCCACCAACGACACCTACTGCGCCCTGTACAACATGGCGTGCGGGCAAGTGTACACCATCAACGTCACGGCGAGCAATCACGTGTGCCAGGACGTGTCCACCTCCACCCAGTCGGTTGCAATAATGACAGGTGAGAAAAGGGAGACGCATCTGGATGACGAATCTTGGCTCTGCCTTGATACTTTCATCAGTACCGACAACATTGTTGGTACTGATTGTCTGATTGATTCTTTTAATTGTTGTTTCATTTGTTATGTTTAATGTAACAATTAGATTACAAGGTCAATCACTTTGTGGATCCGACTCCTAATTCTTAGCACAGTACAGTCATACATACAACATTAATGTAGGTGTCCCAAAACTTTTGTCCACCATTGTACAATAAAGCCATTCGTCCAGTGACCGCCACTCTCTTTCCTCTCTCACGTCCTTGTTCTGCCGTCAGAGCCCTGCCCGCCCAACAACGTGCAGGCCAGCGTGCAGTGTCACAGCAACCTGGGCTCGGTGACGTGGGAGGCCAGTTTCGGCGCCGTGGCCTACGAGGTGCTTCTGGCGGGACGTGACGGCCACTCCCTGTCCTGCTACAGCAACGACACCTTCTGCAGCGTGGAGGGGCTCCACTGCGGAGTCACTTACTACACCAACGTGGTCGCCATCGGGGAGACCCTCAACAGCAGCCTCTCCACGACTGTCCTGCTCGTCTCGGGTACGCACCTGTGCAACTTTGTGCGACAGTTTGGAATTAAGATGAAACCGTAATCCAGCATCATGACTGTCATTGGTCAGGAGGAAGAACTTTTAAGGCTTTGCTTTATTTTCTTTGAAGTGAAGTTGCCCTCAAGGCAGAGGGCAACCTTGTCTTGACTTGCTAGTTCTATGGCAGTGTGTCAACCTTATTTTTATTTTTGCACTGTAACTTTCTTTGCTAAACAGACCATTATTGTTGTCAAGTCTAGTTTAATTCCAAAGGACACAAGGAAAACTGAAATTTCCAATGTATTAATTCAACATTTGATTACATACATTGCATTTAATATGAGTTTAGCGCTTGTGTCTTTTAAATGGATTAAAGAATAATCTACAGAAAAAGCATTTAACATTTAATTTCATGATTTCTTTTTAGATTTTCAGTAGAGCTTTAACATTTTACAGAATTTAAACTTTTTCTTTAACCGTATGAAGCAGCATTTCAAACAACATATAGGTAAAAATAGACTTTTTCTCCGACCACTGGCGTTTTTGGACTGAACCCTTGAGTGAACTTGTTGCTTCTTCTCTCTGAAATCTGTGTGTTTGACTTCCTGAGGATCTTGAAGGTGTGACTGTGACTAATCTGTGCCCTGTATGTCTTCTGTGTCTTAGCTCCCTGCGTGGCTGGCGATGTGGCCGCTGCTGTGGATTGCAGTAATAACTCGGCCCGGGTGTCGTGGAGCTCAGCCAGGGGCGCCGACTCTTACGTGGTGACAGCTGCCGGAGCGGACGGCGGCACGTTCTCGTGCGAGACAGAGGATGAGTGGTGCGACTTGACAGAGCTCAGCTGTGGCCAGACGTACCATGTCAGCCTGACAACCATCAGCGGGAGCTGCAACACCGAGACACACGCAAACGTCTCCTTCGGCACTCGTAAGTTCTGCAGAAGCAGTTGGAGTTGAGTGAATCTGAACTTGAACTGCGTGAGAACGCCAGCGCTGTGATTAAATGTACGTTATTTTTGTATTTTGTCAGGGCCCTGTGAGCCCCAACGTGTCGGAGCCGACGTGCAGTGCGGCACCAATACGGCCGCTATGCACTGGGAGGGAGTGGAAGGCGTGGAACTTTACGTGGCTACTGCCACCTGCAGGAGTGGAATGAGTCTGCAGTGCAACTCCACCAACTCGACGTGCGAGTTCTCCAACTTGCAGTGCGGCGGAACGTACATGCTGTCTGTCACTGCGTACAGCAACATGTGCTACAGTGAAGTCAGCAGCCCCGTGGAGGTGCAGACAGGTCAGAGAACAATGTCAATGTCACCTTTCTTTCATTTCAATGGAGTTGACCTTCACAAACTATTTGCAAAACAAGACTGACTGCGCTGTTTAGTGTGACAGCAATTTGTTCATCCATCGCATCAAACCCCCCGCTCTGTTCTGGTCTGCCGCCAGGACCCTGCCAGCCAGCGGGCCTCACAGTCAGCGGCTCGTGCGACAACGAGACGGTGGTGCTGGACTGGACGGCAGCAGAGGGGGCGTCGGTCTACACTGTGACCGCCGCGGGCGACCTGGGCTACGTTGCGTCCTTCCAGACCAACGAGACGACGGCAGAGGCGGAGCTGCCCTGCGGACAGCTGTTCACCTTCACCCTGGTGGCCCAGGACGACAGGTGCGACAGCGCCACCAGCCTGCCGGAAGAGTTCAAAACGGGTGAGAGCGCGACTCGGTTCTTCTGTTTGTTTACGTTTGTTTACAGTCAAGGATGGTTGTTTTATTTTTCCCTTTGATTATTCCATCTCCTCCTAGGGGTAATGGGAATGCAGACATGTCATGACATGTCATCATATCATACATTATATATATTATATTATATTATATACAGAGTTTGACACCTACGCGGTAGATGCTTTATGATGCGACTCCCCCTTCAGGCCCCTGCGTGCCGCTGCACGTGCAGAGCTTCACGCAGTGCGAGAACAACGTGGGCACGGTGAGCTGGGCCCGGAGCGACGGCGCCGAGTACTACACCGCCATCGCGGTGGCGCAGGACGGCCACACCCACATGTGCAACACCAACGACACCGTCTGCACGTGGGACGACCTGCACTGCGGCGAGAGCTACACGGTTCAGGTGGTCGCCAACGACAACATGTGCGGCAGCGCTCCCAGCAACAGCACCTCCATACGAATGGGTACAATCACTGCGACACAACTACACACTGGAGCTTGAATAGGGCCTGTAGAGGAGTGTTTTTCAACCTTTTTTTGAGCCAGGGCTCATTTTTTTGCATTGAAAAAATCTCTTGGCAAACCACAAAACCTTTTATAAAATTACATTTTTTAGACTAATCATAACAATTAGTCTCTTACCGTATTTATACTAACTTAGTGTGAAACCAGGGCCTGTTTAGATGCACACAAAGCTGATATCCTGGGAGGAAAATAGGCTCACATTCCTTTTGAAGCAAAGTCACTCAACAATGCAATGTTTTATTTTTTTTTTTAGACCAATGAAGTGAAATTGGATACATATATATATTTTTAATTTTTCACAGCGCACCTGATATTATCTCACGGTACACTAGTGTGCCATGGCACAGTGGTTGAAAAACACTGTTTCAGAGGACATCTAAAGAAAACACGTGCTACGTTCTTTCCTGAAATTTCAACTTGAAGCTTCATAGAATGATTTTGCTAAATAAATCAGTTCATTATGGTTTGTTTTTTGTTCATTAGACAAAGCATTAGCATTGGTAGTATTAACCATACATAAATCATATGTATCATAATCAATGATTCATTTACATCTTCTCGTTTCAGCACCCTGTGTCCCTCAGAACTTGGAATCGTCTTTGAACTGCACCATGAAGGTAAAAAAAGAATTTCTTACAGCTTTTCAAAATAAAATAAAAATAAAAATCAGTCATTTAGTGCTTAGTGCATACATTCTCCTTTTCCATGAACTGAAACAAAAGCATCCATGTGATTTCCCTCAAGGTGGGATCTCTAACCTGGAATGCCAGTGAGACGGCAGAGTTTTACACTGTGACGGCAGAGAGCAGCAGTGGGCACAAAGTGCAGCTCGGCACCAATGAGACCTGGGCTTTCATTGCTGAGTTCCTCTGTGGCCAGGAGTACTTCCTGTCGGTCCAGGCAGTGGATTCTGTGTGCACAAGCCAACCCAGTCTTCCATCAAGGCTTATGCCAGGTGGATTTCTATTCCGAATCCCATTGTGACGTCACATTTCAATTTCATTTCCTGGGTCATTTAAATCACGTCTCCTCCTCTTCTCCCAGAGCCGTGCCCTCCCACCGACGTTCGCAGCTTCATGAACTGCCTGTCCAACATCGCCGTGGTCTCGTGGAGCGGCTCGGCCGGGGCCGAGTTCTACACGGCCACGGTGACGCAGGAAGACGGCCAGTCGGCCAGCTGCTGGTCCGACAGCGAGCAGTGCGGGATGCCCAACATCCAGTGCGGGCAGAACTACACGGTGACGGTGGTGGCCTCCAACGAGCAGTGTAACTCCGAGCCCAGCCTGGCCGACTCTCTACAGTCAGGTTAGACTCTCGCAGTTGGTCAAACACTTTAAATGAGGCTGTCAAACGATTCATTTGTTTAATCGCAATTATTCACTGAAGGGCCAAAGTTAACTGCGATTAATCGTGTTTTGATTTCACAGGTTTAAAATTCTGTTGTTGTTTTTTTCTTCTATTTATTCTGTTTTCACCCCAGTGCCGTGCGTCCCCACCGATGTGGTTGTGGAGATGGACTGCGCCAACAACCAGGCCATTGTGTCGTGGAGCGCCAGCGATGGCGTTCTGTCCTACAAAGTAACCGCTCAGAGCTCGCAGGGAGCCACGTCCCTGTGCGAGAGCGCCGGCCTCACGTGCACGTTGACCAACCTGACTTGCGGCCAGTCCTACAGCGTCCAGGTTGTGGCGGAGGACGATATCTGCTCCAGTTTACCCAGCCAAGCGACGACTTTCCACTCAGGTAAAAGCACCCAGCTCATCTCTGTTGTGTTACAAAGTGATGTAACCTCATCAAACTGCCAGAGGTGGGGAGTAACTGTCACTGTTCAGAACATTTTCAGGACAGAGAAAAACAACTTTTTACTTTTTACTTCCTTTGCCCACAGTTCCGTGCACACCAAACATTGGCACTGGAGTTTTGGACTGTTTTACCAACTCAGCCCTTCTGGACTGGATGTATTCTGAGGGGGCCGTGAACTACACAGCCACAGCCCTGTCCCCTAGTGGTCATGTCTCTACATGCAGTTCAAACTTCACCAACTGTGAGCTGCCGGAGCTCCAGTGTGGACAAATGTATAATCTGACTGTGGTGGCCTCAGATGGGAAGTGCAGCAGCCCTCCGAGCAGCAGCCTCCAGCTGGATTCAGGTGAGCTTTCGCCATACAATGCAAGGTCATGTAGTAGAAATGACCCTATAATACTGAGAACTAGGGTTGCATCGATAGTGATACAGAGGAATGAGTCGAACACAAGTACTTGCATTTCAGTACTCATCGTTACCGAGTACTTAATAAGTACACATTAGAGAAGTACTTTGATTTTTTATGTTTCCACAGATATTCTGATTTGATCAACATTGCTCAGCATGTTTTTCCAAAACATGGGGTTTCACTGCAGTACAAACACACATTTAAGAATATTGTCATATACATTGAAATACAATTAGTGTCGGTGTTGTGGTATCAGCAAGTATGAGTAGAGTATTTGTTCATATAATTTAGCTTTAAATGTTGCAGAAAATCTTTTTTTTCAATTTAATTTTAATTTAAATGGAATCAAACATAATAACATTGGCTTTTCACTCTGCATGTTTGCTGACAGAGATTAATGATTTCCTTCTCAACTTCCTCTTTGCTCCCCTCAGTGCCTTGCCCTCCTGTGGATGTGGAGCCCACGCTGGACTGTTCCACCGGCGTCGCCCACGTCCACTGGACGGCCAGCAGGGGGGCCCATTTCTACAGCGTCCGAGCCAGGGGAGTGGAGGAGCACGAGTGTGGTTGCGAGACCGAGTCCGAGTCATGTGTCCTCACGGAGCTCATGTGCGGCTTCACCTACAACATCAGCGTCACCGCCGTCAACAGCATGTGCAACGTCTCCCACAGCGCCGTCACGCAGATGAAAGCAGGTGAAGAAGACGGCTGGAGAGATCAAGCATTTCTTAGATCATTGTAATGTTCAGTGCGCAACCTGCTATTTGGTCAATGTTGCATTTTTTTCCTTCAATTTAATTTTTCCAGCTTAACATAAAAGAAATTGACATATATCAAGGTTTTTTTTGCATATCTAATAATAGTAAGCTAAAATATATTGTGTCAGTGCAAAGTGGCTTATGTCTTAATTTTTTTCCTAAAAGACATTTTGCATAGCTGGTCCTGCTACACCGTTTAGGATATACTACAGGAGCTTAATTTTATTTTGCCATTTTATATATGACCAGATGGAAAACTACTTCTATTGGGGAAACCTTCAGTAGCGGAGTTTGATCATTTTCTTTAGTGACGATTGAGCAAAATCCCAATCAGGAAGCCTGTCTTGTTCTAAAACTGCTATGTGTGTGCAGTCCCGTGTGTACCGCAGCACGTCGAGGCCCAGGTTGAGTGCGAGTCGGGCGCCGTGGCCGTCTCTTGGGAGTCCAGCAAAGGGGCATCGTCGTACGCAGCGGTCGCCCAGGGCAACGGTGGCTATGACTCCACGTGCAACAGCAGCGAGACGACGTGTCTGTTCGAGGACTTGCTGTGCGGCCAGAATTACTCCATCACGGTTCACGCCTCAGATGGAACATGCAGCAGCGCTGGAAGCTCTCCAGTGGAAATTAATACAGGTAAAAAGAAAAATAGACATATGTATATATCTAAATATGTATGTGTGTACGTATGCACACAGACATATATGTATGTGTATATATACATACATACATACTACAGTTTAAAAGTTTTTGGTTACTGACTAATTGCGATTAACTAACTTGTCAAATAGTGTATACATAGATTGAATGGTAATAATCTTGCAGCGCTGTACATAAGGTACATTAAACTAAATGAAACTGCATCTCTTTGTCTGCAGTCCCGTGCGTGCCAGCACAAGTGACAGCAGAGATGGTGTGTGAGAACGACACAGGGGTGGTGTCATGGGAGGAGGAGGAGGAGGGAGTGTCCTCCTACCTGGTGCAAGCTCACGGGCCAGACGGCCACAGAGCCACGTGTAACAGCACGGCGACAAGCTGCCAGATACCCAGCATGCACTGTGGCCAGCTGTACAACATGACGGTGACGGCTCTGGATGGGCGGTGCGACAACAGCCGCGCATTCCTCAACCTGCAGTCAGGTACTACACTTCTTCAAATAAACCACAAAGAAGAAGTTGCACGAGGTGTCCAGGTTTGAGTATGCTGGCCACTTCACTGGCAAGCTCAGGAGGTGGAGCGAGAGTGAAAGGCGCTGCAATCTGAAATATAACCACTTGATGTCGCTGTTTCTTCTTCAAAATCTCCAAATCTTACACACTTCACCTTGAAAATTCTCCTGCCGTCCTTTTTGTTTGGCAGTGCCCTGCAAGCCCACCAACGTCAAGGCGTCCCTCCGGTGCAACTCAAACTCTGCGGCGGTGACCTGGGAGCGAGCCAGCGGAGCGCTCTTCTACCGCTCAGTCGGCGTCACCCAGGACGGCGGCCACCGCGTGGAGTGCAACAACACCCTGACCCACTGTGATCTGAGCGACCTGCGGTGTGGACAGACCTACAGCGTTAGCGTGTTCGCCGTGGATGAGTCCTGCTCCAGCGCGGTGAGCGACAAGGCTTACGTCAAGACAGGTATGGTCAGCATGTTTGTTTCTGAAAGCTGTCAACATCACTGTTTTCTTGCTCATCTAGACCTGGAAAAAATAACCTTCCTATTGTGTTTTTGAAACTTAAGGCTGCAACTATTCTGTCGTATAAAGTTTAAGTTGCTGTTATAATTACTTAGGGCCAAATAATAATCTGCCGTCCTGTTTTCTTCCCCCCTCCCTCTCTCCCTGTCCTCCTCAGCGCCCTGTGCACCCCAGGATGTGCATGTGGAAGCTCAGTGTGCTGATGGGGCCATGGTCGTGTCCTGGTCCCCGAACCCCGATGCCGAATACTTCTATGTGGAAGCAGTGAGCAACACTGGGGCCAGACACCACTGTAACAACAGCGGCACCGCCTGCACCATATCTAATCTGCCATGTGGGCGGAGCTACAATGTGTCGGTGCTCTCTGTGAGAGGCGGCTGTGAGGGCAAACCCAGCGCTGTGGTGGAGACCGCGACAGGTAAAACAGTTGTTTGTTCATTGGTGGTATTTAAAACGAGATGTGATGGTGACTTGCTGCCACAGTTTAAAGGTGCACAGTAATCTAAGTGGCAACTGAATTGTGCAGCATCGGGGTAGCCCTGTGATAAACTAGTCACTTATCCGGGACGTTTCTCCGTCGTCGCCTCAAAGGCAGCAGGGATGGACTCCAGCAACCCTGAGTGCAGCGGAAGAAGAATTAGAAAATGATCAGATGGTTTGGTTGCCAGTTAGTGGCGACAGGTTTGTGTTGATGTACCTCCTGCAGGGTAGGATTAGGTGTTTTGTATGTATATATATGTGTGTATATTTACATACAGTGTGTTGTAAGACTGTCAAACCATTTTGTTGACAATGCAAACAAAACTGTCCTTTTACTCTCCATGTTTTCTCTCCTCCAGCTCCTTGTGTGCCCCGGAACGCCCACGGCCGCCTGGACTGTGTGACAAACTCGGCCTGGGTGACGTGGGATCTCTCTGATGGAGCCAGCAGCTATGTGGTGCTGGCCGAGGAGGCCGAAGGTCACAACTCCAGCTGCTCCAGCACTTCCTCTCCCTGCAACGTGCCGGATCTGAAATGCGGGACGACCTACACCTTCCGCGTCACCGCAGCCAACCAGCACTGCAGCAGCAATCACAGCGAAACCTTCGAGATTGAGACAGGTATGGATGGGGTTCGGGAGCGAGGTGTGAAAAGAGTGAAAATTTCTTGCATGGAGAAAATTAGCAGAACTTGGTTTAGGTTTATCTCTTTGTTTCATTGGTTTCTGCCATGCGTCTTTTCCTCCGCAGGTCCGTGCGCTCTGAGGTCCATCAACGTGGAGACGCAATGCAACAACGACACCATCTTGGTGGAGTGGGAGCTGACAGAGGACTCCCCTCTTTACGTGGTCACGGCCGAGGGACACGACCAGTCCCTCATCAGCTGCAACAGCACCACCTCGTCCTGCCTGCTGCAGGACGCCCGCTGTGGCATGCATTACAGCGTCATCGTCTCAGCTTCTTCTGACAAGTGCAGCAGCCTCAGGAGCCCACCGGCCAAGATTACCACAGGTTAGAAAACAGGTTAAATGAAAAGTCATTGAATCTGCAGCCCAAAATGAAATTTTATAAGCTTTTATTTTTTTTAAGGTTATAATAGATTACCTAAATGTCCAGTGTGTAATATTTGGCTTGATTTATGATTTTTATATTGGTAAAAGCTAATATACAGTCCATAAATACATTAATAACAGTGTATACTCGCAGTACAATAAAGTAATTTGGTTTTCTTACCCTTAGAATGGTTATTTGTTTATATATAAGAACATAGATACATCAAGGGTCTTGCGCCCAGTTAGCTGCCATCTTGCTGCGTCATATTTCTAAGGAAGCCTGGTGTGGACAGTCCACCCGCCTGACAGCACGTTTTCGTAATTAGGGTGAACGCTCGCGTCTTCAAATAAACCAACGAAGAAGAAAGTATCCAGGTTTGGGTCTGCAGGCCACTGTAGTTCCCTGGCAAGCTCGAGAGTGAAAGCTGCAATCTAAAATGTAACCACTTGATGTCACTGTTTCTTCTTCAAAATCTCCAAATATTACACACTCAACCTTTAATAATAGATGATTGTATAGTTATTTCTTATTGTCATAATTCTTTGAAAACTGTTGTCATACACATGTTAAAGGTCGTTGTGTTTCTCTCAGTGCCCTGTGTACCAGACAGTGTGTCAGTGCTGCCTTCATGTGACGACAACGGAGCCACAGTTACGTGGGGGCGCTCCCCGGTGGCTACGTCCTATCTGTTGACGGCCACGGGGAGAGATGGACACGTTGCTGCTTGTAACAGCACGGAGAACAACTGCACCCTGACGGATCTGCACTGCGGACAACCGTACAGCCTGAGCGTGACAGCGAGAGGAGAAAAGTGCACCAGCCAGCCCAGCGTTTCCTCTTTCAGATCAGGTAAAGACACTTTAGCCGAGACCATCTTAGGTTGATTCTGTCCCCATGTATTTTACCTGATACGGTAGTGGTCAGATCAGTGGCAACAAACTTTGGTTCCATGTTGTATCTCTCTGGTATGTGGGTAAAATTCAATTAAAGGAACCTTAAATTTGTAAGATCTTGTACTCAGGATAGAAGAGTGTTTGCCGTTAACTCCTCTGTCTCTGCCTTCGCAGTGCCCTGCGAGCCCTCGGACCTGGCGGTGGCCGTCGACTGTGAAACCAACTCTGCCGTCCTGTCGTGGGACGCCAGCGAGGGTGCTGTGAAATACTTTGGCTGCGCCCAACCCGTGGTTGGAGACCCGCTGTACTGCAACAGCACCGACCCATCCTGCGTCATCGAAGGCCTGGAATGTGGCGGCATTTACAACTTTTCCGTGGAGTCTTCCGACGGCACGTGCAACAGCTCGTTCAGCGCCCCCCTTCAGGCCGGAGCAGGTGAATTTAAATTTGATCATCACTGCTGGAAATTAAAACGCTAGCCTACTTTCTGCCATGTCTAGCAAATCAATTATTGAAATTATTTAATTGAATTGTGTCTTTTGTCTGAAAAATAAATGACCAACATTTTCTCTAAAAAAATTGATATTTTAAAATCTTTAAAAAAAAATTTTTTTAAAAATGCCCAAATGGGACCAAAAAGAAAAAAGAAATTAATTTTTAAATTGTGTTCTTCCCTCATGTAATGTGTTAGGCTGTTAGGCTTAGCATAAATCTCAGATTTGAACGTCCAGGCTCCCCTGTTCACCCTCCCAGGTTTAAAGTATTGATATCTTAGTTGAAAAAATATATTTAACTTAACAGCTGTAACACGCTTCTCTTCTTCATCATCTTCCCTCCGCAGCTCCGTGTGCTCCGACCACCCTCAGCGTGCGGGCGCGGACGATTGGCCGGAATCACTGGCTCATGGCGTCATGGGGGAGCGTGAACTGTTCTGACGTGGAGTACCTGGTGGAGGTTCGCGGTCGGATCCGGGACAGCCCACAGGCCCTGATGGAGGTCTCCTCCTACTGGCTGCCCACCACCTACTTCGAGTTGCCGATGCCTTGCAGCACAGCTTACAACCTGACCGTGCGCTCCAGGAACTCGGCCGGAGTCAGCGAGCCGTCCAGCGCCTACGCCGGAGTCACAGGTAGCCAGTCGTCCCTGATGATATAGAGGGGCTTTGGGTTCGGGTATGAGTGTCATTTACACACTGTACAAATGTACAAAAGAGCCATATTCCCAATTTCAAGCTTTCAAAATGTAAAAGTTGCTTTAGGTATCAGCACAACGAAGCCTTTGTCACTCCATTTGTCATTCCTACTAAGTAAAACAAACAATTCACCACCTTCTGTTAACTTCTGTGTCCTCTCCCTTGCAGCCCCTTGTCCTCCGCAGAATGTCCGCTACACTAATAGTGGACAGGCCGTGGTGGTTTCCTGGGATGCGTCAGTGTTTGCCACCATGTACACCGTCTACAATGTGTCTGGGACGGGACGCAGCAGCCTTTGCAGCACCACAGGACTCTCCTGCCAGCTGAGCGACTTCGATCCTGCAACCGCTGAACTGACGGCCAGCAATGTGCAGGGGGAGAGCGTCCCCACCCGAGATATTACAGGTAAAAGACGGGACAACTTATCAGGGCATGACCAGAAAAAAACGTTATTATCTGTTGCAACAGAAAATCGTCTTTGTCATGGCCCACGTAAAACCAGAGTGACATCAATTTCTGTAAAAAAAAAAAAACAAGTAGGTTAACAAATAAGTTTTAAACACTGTCATTTTATGACTCTATAATAGTTTGTTTTTTTCCTGTTTTTTTAATATTTAAGTAAAAGTTTAACTTTGAAGATCAAGATGCTGTGTAAATGTGTTTCTGCCTCCATGGCGATCCAGGACACCAAGCAGCCAGTTTAAAGCTGAAACCTTGAGAATGTAGAACTGGTGTTTGTCTGAGCTCCAGGGTCTGAACTACAATACTATCTTTTTAAATTAACTTTACTACCAATTTCTGTTTATTCTTTTTAATTAAAGCTTGTGGATTTTAAACTAAAGTTGCTCTTCTTCCTCAGGTCCAGCTCGTAGAAAGAGAGACTTAAGGGCTGCCCAAATGTTCCACCACTTGGACAAAGGTAAGGCACGGCATAAAGATATAATACATGGTTCTGAATGTCATCAATTTATAATCCTTTGTTCTCCTGTGAGACACATTTCAACTCAATGACTGTTCATTCTGACAGACCTGGAAACACCAGAAGTGCTCGTCATAAAAGTGAGCGGACTGTCCATTTCGGTCAAGTGGAGGACGGTGATGGACGCGGCGGAGTACACGCTTGTGATCGAGGAGACAGGGACCAATCAGGCGCCCAAACTGCGAGCTGTGCAAGGTGATTTTTACACAGAGACGGGACTCAAACCCTGGACAACCTACTGCGTGAGAGTGGCGGCGAAGAACGCCGGGAACAAAAGTGACTTCTCCCAACCCATTTGCGAAAACACTGAGTCCTCATAAAGAACTAAAGAGACAGCAGTGAAACAAAACATACGACAAACACACAGAACTCAGCAGAACTGCCAACAGTTTTGATTTCACTCTATATAATCCATAACAGACATGTAACAGGTGTAAATCTCTAAGACCTTTAGGAAGATTTCAAATTGACCGTCTTGTACACTAGGGAAACATTACAATTTGGTTTAATATTCTTTGATAGGGATTATTGCTATTAGCAGATTCTCATATTTTTGGCTGGTATCATAGCTTGTGGCATAGCTGTCTAAAAAGTATTTCCAACATTATATTTATCGACATGTTTGACGCTCAGACGGTTTTATTTTTAAGGTAGCTTCGTAGCACTTTCCTTTTTGCTTGTTTAAGTTAAAAGGAGTAGCAGCAAAGAGTTAAAGTTCTATAAATTTATTGGGCATCAATTAAAAGATCATGCTAAATATTTTCCTGATGATTTTGTGACTGTTTGTGCTGTGATCTGACAGTTCTCACCAACCATCCTGTAAATTATAGAATTTGGGAATATTAAACCATCCTGTAAACATGAAACATTTTTTTTCACCAGAATATCTGTGTTGTGTCAGGATCTGAAATAAATATATTTTCATGATGGACTAAAAATTATTTTCTTGATTGTATTCAGCAGTTTGCATTTTCTCAAAATCACAATGGTTATTTGTTATGTTACTTTTTGCTATTATAAGAAACAAAAAAGCGACGGTAGAACATGTCATTGGGTTCATATGCAGTATTAATCATCGCAAATTCAACCCAAACATCAAGCCATGCAAGCAGGGACGTGTGGGCACATGTCATTTGAATCAAATAACCCAGTGTAGGTGTTTAAGTGTTGGAAGTGCTCAATGGTTGCAATCTTTTGCACACGTGTTCTATTTTGGTTTAACCCTCATGAGAAAAATCTGTGTTTTTACGTTGTCCATCAATGAGACTGAATGATGACATCTTTACAAGTAATTACAAGTGTGTTTTCCCGTCACCTCTGGGTAGAAAATGCCCTGTTGTCGTAATTATCAGTTAAGCTGTGAATAGAAGTTCCACTATGACCAATTATCTGTTCACGGTTTGTTTCTCACTTCAGTAAATATCAAAATCCCTAGTGTGACTAGAGTTATAATAACAACAATAACGCCATAATATCACAACAGATGTATCATCATTCACTGCTCTCAGTGATTATTTCAGAATAAAACTAGATGTAAGAAGATAAATAGAAAAGCCTTGTAGAAAGGCATTATCTTATCATTTCAATGGAATCATTTACAGATGTTTCTTTTTTAAGCAAATATGCAGTAAACAATGTATTGTGATCCAAAAACAATGGTATATGGCATATTGTACTTGATTTTGGACCTTCAATTTCTAAAATTTAACTTCAAGATACTAGTTAATGCTCACTGAGCATCTGCCCAATGGGAGGAGGCTGCCTCACTCATATGGAAAGCAAAGAAAGGCAGACAGTCTAAAGTTTAGCCCAGTTCTAAACTGACCTTTACGCCGTGTGATTGGACAAAATGAGGACTAAAACAGTACAACTACAGAAAAAAACACAAATGTGTCGTCTACTTTAGTTAATAAGAGAGAAAGTAGATTATTATTAACTTTGCTTGACTAAAGATAATAAGTTTGTCTGTTGCACGTGATGAAATATACCCTGGCCCTTGGAACTTCAGTGATGGTTCATCACAGCGTGCATCTGAAGGCTCCTTTCATCACTTCAGTCTCTATATGTTTTATCCAAATGCACAACAGTTCTATTTGATTTTCATGTCGTTCAAAAGGATTTTACTCCTGCGTTCATTCTAAATGAATAAACACAAGATTTGTGAGTGTGTGGAGAATAACCTTGTAACAAAAGACATTTCATGGACTCATAAGGAAAATTGTACATAAAACACAGCAGCATCATTGTTTTCTGAGGCAAATTTACAATTTTATTCTCAATTTAATTCATCAATCAATCAACTTTTATTTGTAAAGCACTAAATCACAACCAAAGGCGTCGCGGAGCACTTTGCACAGTCAGGAGAAAAATATTTATTTTTATATTTTACATTCAGATTTAGATTTATTTATTCCATTTCACTGAAGCAAAGTGTAAAAAAAATGCACAACTAACACTGACAAATGAAATGACATTCAATTCGTAATTGTGAACATTTTGTTTGTTTCATTAAACAAACTTGCAAAGGAATAACAACGTGACAAATAAATGAAAAAGGTATATTTTTAACTAAATCACAGGAAGAGCATCTCACGAGAGTGTGAGCGCACTATCTGGAGGCTAACAATCATCCTGATGGCTTTTCTGAACCAGGGGTAGAGGAGGGCGTAAATGATGGGATTAACAGTGGAGTTGCTATAGAAGAGCCACAGTTGAAACACATAGGAAATATTACCGCCGTCAAAGCCCAATAACTGGGGGATGTAGTACGGAAAGAAGGTTAAAATGAACATAATCAAGACGATTCCGAGGGTTCTGGCGGCTTTCAGGTTGGATATCTTGATCGTCACCGTGTTTCTTTGTGCGACCGAGACCTGGGAGCGCAAGATGCGCACCTGCGACATGGCCACCACGAACACCCTCGTGTAAAGAACTATGATCACAGTCAGAGGAACGAACAAGGAGATGACGAAATCAGCCACATCTGCCGCGTGGTTTTTGGGGTACTCGCACTTTTGAGGGCAGGGGTTGGACAAGAGATAAGACGGGGACAGCAGATCGGTCATCATCACGATGTTGTAGATGATAGAGATGAACCAGCAGAGCGACACGCCAATTTTCACCCTGCCCGTGGTCAAAATCAGAGGGTACTGCAGGGGGAAACAAATGGCCAAGTAGCGGTCCACCGAGATGAGCACCATGTTGCCGATGGAGGCCGAGGTGATGATGAGGCTGAGCAGGATCTGTAACATGCACACGTATCTCAGGGTCACGCAGGACTGAAACATGAAAGTGGAGAGCGGCATCACCGCAGCCCCCACGAGGAGGTCAGACACAGCCAGGGAGAGCAGGATGAGATTAGTTGGAGTTTGGAGCTGCCTGGTGGTGGGAGAGACAAGGATTAGTGCTTCCTGTTCAGGAGGAGGAGGAAACACACTTCAGACCACAGTGAGAGCACAGCATCAACAGTGAGAGACTTTCAGAAGGCTGGAAAAAAGCAAAAGAACAAATGCATGTGTGACTACAGGGCTGTCACTTGGTTAATTCATTCATTCATTCATCTTCTATACCCGCTTATTCCAATTCAGGGTGAGCCTATCCCAGCTATCTTAGGGTGAAGGCAGGGTGACACCCTGGACAAGTCGCCAGTTCATCGCAGGGCCACATAGAGACAAACAACCATTCACACTCACATGCACACCTACGGACAATTTAGAATATTCAATTGACCTCACATGCATGTTTTTGGAGTGTTGGAGGAAGCCGGAGAACCCGGAGAGAACCCACGCAGACACGGGGAGAACATGCAAACTCCACACAGAAAGGTCCCAGGCCCGGGCCCCGGAATCGAACCCACGACACTTGGTTAATTTCAGATGATAAAAAAAATTACAAATTTGTGTCTTTCATTAATGCCTATTGTGGTTTCTTTTAAACTGTAAATTCGCACTTAACAACAAAACACACAAACACACTAAAATGACATTAAGCATGATTATTTTCAACCATTAAAACACACCTTCACAATATATCACAAGTACAATTATGATTAATTTTTTTTTTTAAAAAAGGGGGCTGTTTGCCTAAAGTGAGAGATGGAGATAACCACCAACAGGTTGAGCATCACAGTGAGCACAGAGGTGGAGTACATCAGTGTGCAAAGCACATGCGTCGTGGTGAAAGTGATAGGGTTGGTCCTGCAGGAGACGTTCAGGTGTTGCTCGCAGGATTCAGCCGCCTCTGACGACGCTAACATTATCAGAGACGCAGACCGAGGAGGGCAAAGAGCTGCTGAGGTGCAGCAGCCCTCCGACTGGCGCTGGGGGGGGGATATTTAACCTGAGTTCCCTCGTCTCTCAAGACGCCCCCTCTCGTCTCTCTTGCTGCGATCCACCCACCCACCTCCCATATCACGATGTGTATTACATCACTGAGTCAAGTATCATTCTCTGTCTCCCAATTTCCTCTCAAATTGATTCCTAGGTGTATTTCAGTGGAATCCCAACAATATGTACTCATTTCTATTCTTTCATTTTTTTAAATTTTTTTTATTCTATATCATGGAAACAATTAAATGTAATCATGTATAGCTCATAATCAATCACAAGTTTGTTCATTTTTTCCACATTGGATCATTCTATGATAGAAAACAGCCAGGAGCAACATCTTGTATTATCAGCTCTTTTCTTAAAAAAAAAAAAGAAAAAAAGGACGGAAACAGAAATAGATGCTCTGTCTGCCATTCATTTTACCATGTGTGCAAAAAAGTAAAAAAAGAAAAGAAAAACACAAGTAAAAAAAAAACCTCACACATCATCTACCAAAGAATCTTTCACCTTGCAAGTTCATAATGTGTCACTATTTGCTGATGAATTGATGAAATCAACAATGGATATTATGTATACATAATATACAGACAAACAGGTGCACCACGACTATGCCACAAGTTGCTTTGATAGACCCAGTGCTGCATGTCTGAGTGAAGGGCAAAATGTTGTTTCCCTTTCTGCCCTGTGTGCAATTTCACAATAGAAACTTGAGAAGAAAATTTTAAATCCGTTTGAATTACTTTGTTAAAATAATTGAGAAGGGATACATAGATGCATGTCTGAAATACTGTTTGTTTTATGAAAGCACAGCAGTCACCGTGATGGTGTAAAAGGCATTTAATAAACAGCAGTTCACATCTAAAAGAAGCCAAAAAATATAACTCAAAAAACACAAGTGACAATTTGTGCATATTGCAAGGCCAAATATGATGTACTTTTTCCTCTTTGTTTTTCCATCTACGACAACAACCAAATTGGCTTAAAGTGTTGAACACGCAATTATGTAATAAGTGGAACTGTATGAGGACATCTCTCTGTTTATGGGTGTTTTTTCAACACCTTTGATTGGAAGAATGCCCCTGATGTTTGGCGCAAAATTATCTGAAAAGGTGTGAACAAACTCACCGCAACGTGGCTCATTAACTCGAGGAACAAACAGTCTGATCCCTCATTAAGGGAACATCAACATGTCATTTGTCAGTTGACATGTTTTTATGTTGGAGCTTTTCTGCTCTCTGAGGTCAAAAAAGCCTTACCATATTAAAATGACCCCCTATGATAATTTAGCACGAGATGGAGTGGTACAATAAAAAATGTTCATAAATAGAAAAATCAACGTACTACTACACAGTATGTTGTTTTTATTCAAGGACAAAAAATAAATAAAAATAAAAACACAATTTAAAAGCCCGAAATGCTTTAATTAGCCCCAAACGACCTGAAACCACACTCCTATCTTAGCTTAGCACGAGGCCGACATGTTGCATGCAAAATCTCAACATGTCCGAAAAAAAAAAAACGGAAAAAAACGACATTTCCAAGTACAAAAAAATCATTTAATCTGCCAGAAACGCACTGAAACCAACGTTCTATCGTAGCTTGGCACAAAACGGAGCTATTCTAAGATAAATCCCAACATGTCAGAAATGCTAGATAATATGTGAACTGAAATCTCAACATTGCCATTCGAGAGAGACAGAGAGAGAGAAGACATGGCCGCGTTTCGAACCTGCTGCCACCGCAACGCCTGAGCATAATGACGTCATGTGGATCAACAGCGGAGAGTCCGGGGTCAGTTTCGCGTAGAAACCCGGGAAACAAACGCTTCTGACGGGGCAATTTCTGGCTAACAACGAAAAATATTGACATCTTCGTTTAGCTGTGCATTCAATCAGGAATGTATATGTTGAATAACGGCGCCCTCGCAGTGGTGTTGAGCGCTCCCAGACTGACAGGTTGTCACGTTCTCCAGCTAGCCGCCCTACCCGACGCAGCGCAAAGCAGGCCGTTGTAGTAGCAGTTGTTTTCGAATTGCCATACCTACAATGTTCAGTCCGCCCCTTCACAGGCAAAGACACCAGTTCGTCGTCGATTTTGTCAACAAAAACAAACCCCTAAAGGTAACATGGCGACTGTATTCGTCGCAAATAAGAGTTGTTGCTTGACAGCAAGCATGGAGCTAACGGAATTAGCTGCTTGTGCAAACCGCTAGCTAGACGTTGCTTTAGGTTCGTTCGTCGATTTGAGTGCATTTTTAACGCATAAGTGTAAATGCTCAAACGCAAAATGCTCGACAAACTTTATGTCTGTTCGAGGGTCGCTTCCTGTCTTCACAGGTGGCCGACCTTGGCTGCAGTGAGTGCACCTTGCTGATGAAACTCAAGTTTCACCGTGACATTGAACTGCTGGTTGGAGTGGACATAGACGGTGCTAAACTGAAGAAAAAAGGGTATGTGAGATTCCTGCATGGATCACAGCTGTATGGAAGCAAACAGACACAACATACAACTAGCACAATTGGTTGAAAATTCTCAATGGGTTATGTCCTAATTGTTATATTAGTTACTAAAAGGATTAAGGGTTCTGGTAGGTCCATTATTGCAATCATTTTCTTAATTTTCATCCTGGACTCCAGCAGGGTAGCCTCATGCAAATGTCAAAAACCCATACAACAAGCAAACAAAAAAAACCTCCAGAAACCATTGTTAGCCCCTTGTTTATAGCCTACCGTAAAACAATGAATTTCAACTGTCCGCCAAAACTAATGCTTCATTCTAACTATGTTCAGTCGGTGATAGAAAGCAAAGCTGTCACCTGGCTGAAGGTGTTTGGTCACTGAGAGACTGAGGGAGAGGTATAATGGCAGTGCACTTTCCCTTTTCCCTGGCCAAATGTTTTTTCATATACTTAATGAAAATTGGAGCAAGCAAATGAAAATCTAGGATGGACTTTTCTCATTTGTGTTACAATGGCAGGCTGAAGACAACAAATTGTCTCCTTACTCTTTATTATAGTTTAGTATATCCTTATTTGTCATATTGTACTATAGTTTGGGCAAGTTACAATTCCTACTACTCTTCACAGAACTTTGGTCCTTCAGAAACTTTGTTTGGATTGCTACTTGATCATCGATTGATGCTTTGTGCTTTGTGATTACATTTCATTATTGTTATAGGGTGAAGGTTTCAAATAAGCCCACTGTGGTTTTTCCTTTTTTAAGGCAAGGATTAGGTCCTCTGTCCACCGACTATCTGCAGCCATCCTATTATCAGCTGCGCATTGAGCTGTACCAAGGCTCAGTCACACAAAAGGATGCTCGCCTCAGAGGATTTGACCTAGTGACCAGCGTTGAGCTGTAAGAGGTCATTGTTGTATTTACACATTTAAAGGCCAAGCCTGTATTACTTAGTCTATCTTTGTGGTGGTTGAGTGCTCTGCTCTCTCCGTCTCTCTCTCTCTCTCTCTCTCTCTTTTTCTCTCTCTCTGTCTGACTCTGGACAGCATCGAGCACCTCACTCTTGCAGATTTGGGGCAATTCTCTGATGTGGTGTTTGGTTACATGATCCCAGCGGTGGCCATCATCAGCACCCCAAATGCTGAGTTCAACACCCTCCTCCCTGGACTCACTGGTTTTAGACACCATGACCATAAGTTTGAGTGGACCAGGGCAGAGTTCCAGTCTTGGTATATCCTTTTTTTTTTTTTTTTTCAATTCTTTCCTTTTCTTTTATTCCATTTTTGAATGCAGTATAAGAAAGAGTCTACAACACTGGGTCCTGTTCCTACTCACGTTCTTCTTCAGGGCTCTTGGCGTGGCTCTGCAATACGGTTACGAAGTAGAGTTCACAGGTGTCGGACCTGCTCCACCGGGCCAACAGGACGCTGTTGGCTTCTGCACACAGATTGGTGTGTTTCGCTGCCTCAGACAGAGACCCAACTGCAGAACCTTGTTTGGTGTTGATGCAGAAGACCTGTTCTCATATGAACTGGTGAGTACACAATGCATAATTTAAGTACTTTAATAGTCATTTATTGTTTTGTTCATCAGCTCCTGTAAATATTGTCAAGATTAGGCTGTAATAATTATCTCATGCTTCTGCATGTATGTATTGAAAAAATAAATCACTTTACAAAATGAGAAAAATATGGGAACCCAGTAATACTGGTCAATGAAAAAAAAAAATGTTATTTTTTTTCTTTATAAAATATCTGCTCATTCTTGCAGATCAACAAAAAAGTAGGAATAAGTTAATGTGTATGAGGAAAAATAAAGGTAAAATCTAATGCCTTTGTCAACATCTCCTGGTGTTAATCTGCAACTACACCTGAGTTTGATATATTGGGCAGGGTTGTGATTTAAATAGGCTTTGAATTATAAAATACTTACAAAAGAGTCAGAATTAAATTGCAAAAGGAGGTGTAAAATCATATTTGAGAACCTTTTCTTTATCAGTTGTACAGTACAACCTACCCCAGCCTGCGGGACAACACGCTGAGGAAGTTCCTGCTGGCCGAGGTGTTGTGCTTTGCAGAAGAGCTGAAGCAAAGATGGATGGAGGAGAGGATGGCAGCGAGCGATGGCAGCCTGCTCCAGACTGAGGGAGGAGCCGAGGCCTGTCAGGCGGCGTCAGGGCAGCGCGTGGAGGCGAGAGAAAACCCCACAGGTCAAAACCCCTCAACTGAAATGTTCTAAATAACAGACATTTTGCTAGAAAAGCCTATATAGGAGCGCTTGCTGGACTCAGGAGTTGTAAGTCTGAGGCGCTCTCTGGATGGGATGTACAAGAAGAGGCAAAACAGGAGAAAGTCCAAGGCGCTCTCATTGAAAAGTTAAAAAGTCTTTATTGTAGCGGCTTGGTTACATTCAAAACCATTAAAAACCCTGGTACGTCAGACATTTTGCCTGTGAATTAGTGGACAGAAAAACAAATAGAAATGAGTGTTTTTAAATCAGCTTTGTCTCCAAAATGTCATTAGGAGCCTCAAGACTGGTAGTTATATTCTAAAATAGTCAGGTTTAAGTTTCTTGTAAAATCAACTGGTATACTTCTTTGAAAGTAAGATTTCTTTTTTTTTTTTTTTTAAATATCATCTAACAGCATGTGGACCAGAGAATGAGAATTTGATGGGGCAGGGTGGACTCGGGTTATTCATGACCCAGGAAGAAGCAAACCAAGGAGCACAACAGGAATCCCCCAGTGTGCACAGGTACGTATGGTTGAAGATGTGAAGGATCACTATTGTACTGCACAATTCAAATGGCATATGTGAGTGAAATGCATTTGGGTACATTTGGGACTTTTTCAACAGCATGGATCAAAATCCTGTCACAAAGAATCAAGGCAGTTGTTGAGGCAAAAGAGAATCTAGCGTAAAGTGGCCACAGTGCTTCTATATGTTCACATTCCAGCCAAGTTGACGCCTTAACATCACCATCGGTGTGCGTCTTAGGTTTGTGGCGGTTCCTCTGGCTTCACTGTGGACCTCTCCTAAAGTCAGCACCCTGAGCGGGAGTCTGCGTAACCTCAGACACTTCCTGATGGAGGAGCCCACTGTTCGACTGAGCCAGGATGGCTCTGCTGTCATGCTGAAAGAGGAAGGTAATGTAAGCCATGAAGCAATTCCTCCATAAATCTCCAAGTGTAGTTTCTGTTAGGCCTGTCACCCACAATGCACTGCTGAGATTCACTCGTCCGCAGGTCATGTTCTTTGCTGCAGTGTTGCAGTTATGACCGGTTTAATGGACCCTCTAGAAAAAACTCTGTCTACTTTTTCTTCCCCTCCAAAGAGTTTGACCGATGACTAAAATGACTCGGCAACGTCTTGGTTTTGTTTGTTTTTTTAGATCTTGACGGGGATTCCTTTCATGCGGAAAACAGCGACTATGGAGAGGCAAACCAGTGCTCACAACCGTCTGAGCAAGAGGAGGAATGGGAGGCAAGTGTTTGAAGTGGAAAATGAAGCCTGGCCATTTAGTAAAAAGCAAATAAAAACCATAAAGAAAACTCTCAGAAAAAAATGGGATTAATTCAAGACAAACGTTGACATGATTTTGGGAACATGAACCACTCCTCTTTTGCTTTTTCAAATAATTTATTGATCAGTGCAAGGTACACATAAAGCAACCAGTACATTTCTTTAGGGAAGTAAATGTTGATCAAAAGAGCACATTTGTCACAGGAAACGGTGTCAAAACAAAGAACGTCACTTGAAGGGAGAGTACATTTTACAGTTTAATATAGACAACAGCTTCACAGAAGAGAAGAAGAAACCATGTTGTGTTTGTAACAACATGTTGGGTACCGAGAAAAATATACCTCTGCCTCCCGGGTAAAACAAGTCGCTCGCTCACTCACTCACTCACTCTCGCACACACACGTAGCTTAAAAAAAAATAAACTAAACAAAACAAAAAACCCCAACACATTTTTAGATATTTGGTACCACACACAATACACCGAACACAGTAATTACCATGTATTGACACCACTTTTGTTTTTCCCATAAAATGTTTTGCGAAACAAAAAAAGAAATATGGCACAGTATCAGCATTGAAAAGGTACAAAAGAGGATTAGGGCCACAAGAAGAGAAAAAAATATTACAGGAAGGAGATTTTTATTTAAGTTTTTAGTTAGAGTTTCAAGTTGAAATTTTGTTAAAAAGGTCAACATAAAAAATGAACAGAGTCGATGTTAAAAATGGATGAAATTTTGTGAATACAGTAGAAATTTCAAGAATAAAGTCAACGAAAATAAAGTGTAAATTTCTAGATTAATGATATGGATGGTGGATTAATAACTCAGTTACCCACAGTTAAAAGTATAATGCTGAAAGCAGGTGTATCCCACAAAGTTCACCCACGGTAATCAGGAAACTGGTGAAAACGAAAGTACTCCACTAGACTTGCGTGCAGAGCCCTTGGACTTTATTCTCGACATTTTGACGTACTTCAGATTAATTGCAAATTTTTGATTTTAGTCACAAAATTTTGTCTTTTTTTACATCAACTTTATTCTCAAAATTACAACTTTATTCTCGAATTGGAAACTTGAAAAAAAAAATAAATTTTGATCTAAATTTTTTTTCGCTTCTTGTGACCCTAATCCTCTTCCGTAAAAAGGTGACAGTTTGTAGAATGATTTTAACATGAGCCACTTAAAACCATGCCAAAAAAAACAACGAGAACACAGAAATGAGTATGTTGAGTATTTGCACAACACACTGTGCTGACATTTTCTTTGTCTTGGAGCACAAACCTTTTCATGCGTGCTCAAAAAAAGAGAGGGAGAGAGAGAGAAAGAAATCAAGCTCCTTTAAAGTGTAAGCTTTGATAGAACATTGGCACCATATTGTGTAAGTAAGAAAACCGGAACAAAACATGAAACCACATGGAGTTCTGCAAGCCAACAGGACATCTTAACCATGCGCATTACAAAAACAGAATACGCTGATGTATGATTCAAACACCATATAATGTTGAAGATGACTGGCGCGACTTTGATAGGACACACAGTATTATGAAGAAAAGGGACAGTTAGTTACCTCTACTATGGCTTATGGCAGGACATGTAAGATTACAGAAGGATTAAGCATAAGAGACTGAAATTACTTTAATAATCTCCTTCACTGGTCCACAGTAATAAGGAAATAACAGTTTTTTTGTTAATTTTGGTCACACTACAGACCAATTCAATCATGTGTGTCAAGCTAGGAATCCAACTAAGCATCACACTGGCTGACTGATCAGGTAATTGTCATATTTATATATTGGTTTATTGGTTGCAGGGACGAATGTAACTAGTTCTGCCTCGGTGTACCGCCACAGTGGATTTGAAATGAGGTCATTATAAAAGGGTTCATGCTTGGAGACTTGGCTTTAATATTCTTTTCAAAGGAATATTGTACCAACTTTCTGAAATCAAAGCTATACTTTTTCTGAGTATTATTATTTTTAAATCATCAAGTATTTGTAACCATAAGAAAAAATATCTGTCATTTTTAATCTCTGCAGCAAAAAAATAAATAAATAATATTTAGAACATTTATGTTCTTTAAAAAAAATAGTCACGCTCAGCATGACCCAAAGGTTACCTGCACACTGTGGTTGAGTAGATCTCAGGAACGGTATGATAACATGAACCCATTTTTTGTGATTTTTTTTTAAAGTGATGTACACTTTCCAATGGTTAGGATAAAAATCACGAAACCGTGAGAAAATATCAAATCATTTTAAATCTATTGTGGCAGTGTTCCAGGGAAATGAAGGCAAAACTTATCTCTGGTGCTAACAAGGTAAATAGCGCTCAAACAGACTAACAAAAATGCATTAAGTTGGACCTTTTTGCAGGCGGTAGAGGTGGATTAAGTTGATTCCTCATGGCAGTGGATTAGTTAGGTGGTCCTTCAAAAGCTCATCTAAACTGTGTACAATAGTTTCACATCTGTTCAAACCATTCGCTCGCTAATTTCATCCTCCTGGTCAACAGGGGATCTTAGCAAGTAGCTGCAAAAGTCAACGCAAGCGGTGTTGATATATTGTGTTGTCCATATAGCGTGTTATAATAACTTTGGATGTTGTACATATGTATATGGCCTTCTACAGCACTCCTCCTCCTAGAATTCCCTTTATATTCACTACTCCACAAAGGCAAAGAGCAATAGTTTACTTGCTCCTCAGAAAAAGGTCTGCTGCACTCTGACACTGCGCATCGCTTGTCTTTTCCTTTACCTAAAGCAATTTAAAAATAAAGTATTTCTGAGGATTTAAATGCAATACTTTGGAAGGCTTTACTTTTATGTCGTGTAATATCAGCTTGAGGCAATTTCCTACAACGCATTGGAATATTAAAGGCTATTTCTGTTGTCTGAATTATTTCAAGAGTACGCCAACTACAATAGGATTTTCCTTTTAAACTTACACTGCATTTTATTGGCTTACATATGTAAAGCAAATATCAAAAGATTTGCCTTTACTGAATGTTGCCCTTGTCGAGCAGTTCAAATTTAGGACGATGATGTAGGGAAATTGCTACATTTAGCCTTCCGTGTACATCAAGTATAGCATCTTTGAGAGACTTTGTGGTTTCGCGCCCCTCTTCCGAGATAAATAAATGATTAGTACTTAGAAACTGGTCTTCAGTCACATTCACACATAAACCTGGTTCACATGTCGGAGAGTTCAAGTCTGATACCTTTCCTGCATATTAAGAATATTCTCACCTTCGCAAACACCCTCGGAGTTCAGCGGCCACAGCGTTTTAGCTGCCTTAAACAAATATTCAAAGAATGTCGAGTCAGTTAAGGAAGATGAAGACACGAACGAAGACACGAACGAAAACAAACAAACACACACACACACACACATACGGGGGGGAATGTAGTGAGAACCCATTGCATATTCTTCAGTGAATGTGTGCTTTCACTGGGATGACGCACACACACGGTTGGTCCCGTTGTCCTTCATTGGAGGAAAAATATTTTCCTTCAAGTTACATACAGGTTAAATTGAGTGAGATGTCACCTCATCAATATAATGACAATCTGTGTCAAGCTCATTTGATTTGACATCTGTGTGTAGACGCTGAAGAGCAAGCGTCCCCTATATCTGTAATTCACTATAGAAGATATGTGCCACCGGAGGGCGCTGTTGTATTGTCAGTTGTTCACAGAGCGACCAGAACTGATGCGTGTCTGACCGGGTGATGTGGTGCTGCGCAGGAATGTAGACCAGACTGGATCTGGCAGTCCGCCTCTGGAAGGCTGCAGGCTCTAGCGCTTTATCACCACTTGTTCATATGCACCTGCACCGACTCTGCGATGAAGAGAAAGGATGCGAGGAGTCGGGATTAGTGTTGACAACTGGTCTGAATGTCACACGGATGACATGACTATATGCATTTGGGGGGTGGGGGAGGCTGACATTTGAAACCAGGCTGAGGGACGTTAACAGACAGTCAAACGTGTCATTTCAATTCTGTCAATCGAGTCAAGTTTGACAGCCTTTCAGTGAGCTCTCTGTCGCATGTTACAGAAGCGCATCGCTGCCATACTAGAAAAAAACCCGGGGCTCAGTATCACGTTACAATGTGAAAATGATCACGAAATAAGCTGTGTGTGCAGTGCGCTTCTGCAGCGTGTAATATAAACTGTGGGATTTGTTTTTTCACAGGGTTGTTAAACAATGCTGTTTCGCAAGAGCTGTTTGTGACAATGGCAAGCAAAGCAAGTCTTGCGAGATTCTTGTGAGTGCTGCTGGCCTGGCGACACTTTCGCTTGACCTCTGTCGTAGCTCTCCACGACACGATCTGCAGTCCGTCTTGCAGATGGAGGAGCTGCAGAGCGGTTGCTAGTGCTCGCAAATATTTGTTGAATTTGTAAATGAAAAGTATTTTGCCAATTAGCGCCTCGGGACGTCGCCCTTTTTGAACCCGAGAGCTACTTCTACTCTCCTGAAGGTCACACATTTTCTCAGTAATAGCAGTTAATGCGCTTCACACCATTCAAAGGAAACACCTGCAAATCGCAATTGTGCTTTGTCGAAATTTTTAGAATTATCGCTTTTATTTTAGCGAAAAACTAATGGAAACACAGCTATTGATCACGTTCATGAGTTCTCATTAATTATGAACAATGGCTTCACAAGGTTGGATAAAATTGAAATTTAGATGCAGCTCAACGTGTTGTGCTATTTTTAGAACAGGCCTGCGAGCTACCCATGTGGTTTGGGGGCGACGTGGTGTTGGTCACGCTGGGGTCAGACAACATGCTCACCTGGTGGGCAGGTGATGGCTCCCCAGGGCTGTGCTTCCTCCGGGGCCGACAAACAGACGCAGGCCCTCCTCTGGAATGAACACAGTTGTAGCAATATTCAGTCAGCGTGGGGACTTCCCACATCCTCCTGCAATATTCTTATCATGAGGAGCAACCAGTTGCTAGGCAATCTAAAAATAGCCATCTATTGACAGCATCTCCCCGTTCACGGCTTAAAACTAAACAACACCTTTTTAAAAAAATAAAATAAATAAATAACATTCAGTATTGCTGCCTCTGATATTTTTTATTTCAAGTTGTAAGCTTTTATTTTAAGGGGCCAAAAAAAAAAAAGTTTTCATAATCATTTTCACAGTCATTTCTTATCAAAAATGGGATCTTTTGTATTTAATAAATGTGGGGAAATACAGCATGAGTCCATCTTAGAATTCTCAAATAAGTACATGAATATGAGTCACACCATGTCGTAGTTAGTCAACACTTAAAGGTCAAGCAACACCTAACATATCATCATATGTAGACTAGGGCTGCACAATTGTGTCCAAAAATAAAACACCTACTTTTCAATTATAATTTTTTTGGTAAAACTAAAAAAGAAAATTGAATAAATTATTTCAAAAATGTTGTTTTTTATTTGAAGAAAGAAGAAGCAAATGTCCTAAAGAACCAGGGAGGCGGAGGTTACTACGGTAGCCTGTAGGGGAACATTCTGGTGACATTAGAGAGGAAAATCGTTTTGAAAATTTTCTTTTTTTTTTATCATTGTGCTGACCAATAAATCCGACAAAGACTTTACATTAATTAATCATGCAGCCTTAATGTAGACGTGTAGCCTGTGCAATATGCTAATGAAAGGGTAGAATACCACAGCCTTGTTCTCAAAGTTCTTTGACTTGGTCCCACTCCTTCAAGAAGCCTACCTTCAGCACTGGAGTCCAGCAGGCTGGGAGTGAAGTCCTGGCTCTGGAGGATCTTTTCCACCACATCATCAGCGTCCACTCGCGTGTCGTCCATTCTCTTTAATTGAGACTCCATTGAGTCCTGCTTCACTGGGTGTCTGAGAGAAAAATTGCACAAGGTTTTTTCCCCTTCATTTGGCCACTAATAGCATCTAGTTAGTTGCCATCTTGCACCGCCATATTTCTAAGGAAGCCTGGTGTGGACAATCCAGGCTGCCTGACAGCGCGTTTTGTAATTAGGGTGAACGCTCATGTCTTCAAATAAACCAACAAAGAAGAAGGTGTACGAGGTATTCAGGTTTGGGTGCGCAGGCCACCGTAGCTCTCTGGCAAACTCAGGAGGGGCGAAGATAGTGAAATACACTGCAATTTAAAAGTTAACCACTTGGTGTCGCTGTTTCTTCTATAACATCTTCAGGAACATCCATTGCACCTGCGTACGTTTTGCGTAAACAACAGCAGCTCACACTCCCTCGTTCGCCTGATGTTTGGACACTCACCTGTTGAGTCTCTCGCAGGAGGAGGCGCACCTCACTGGAGTCCCGGGTGGGTTGCTTGCTGCCAAGGTGCTGGTGCCGGGATGTTCGGGGAGGGCAGGGTAGGGTCTGGACTCTCTGTCCCGGTCGTCACTGGGCTCCGGGATGCTGCCGATGCCTGTGGAGGCGCTTCCCACCGAATGGTTTCTTCTGTGGCTGAACTCCGACATGCTGGAGGAGCGGGAGTGGCCTGTGCTGTAGCCTGACAACAGAGGTGGCAGAAGTGTTCACGTTCTGCACTTGAGTAAAAGTATGGATACTGCTAGCACATGAGGAACCCCGAAACCCTAACCTTAATTTCAGCAGTAACCCTAACCCTAATTTCAGCCTTATCGGTAATCCTGATGCGATGCAAGTCTATGGGGGCCAAAAGTCAACTTTGTGCTAGAGACATGGGGCCACATGCTTTTTCATCGGGAGCCCCCAAGACACACCCACACCAAATTTGGGGCTTCTAGCACATGAGGAACCCCGAAACCCTAACCCTAATTCCAGCAGTAACCCTAACCCTAACCCTAATTTCAGCCTTACCACTAACCCTAATGCCATGCAAGTCTATGGGAGCCAAAAATCAACTTTGTCCTAGAGACATGGGGCCACTTGCTTTTTCGTTGGGAGCCCCCAAGACACACCCACGCCAAATTTGGGGCTTCTAGCGCATGAGGAACCCCGAAACCCTAACCCTAATTCTAGCCTTAAGCGTAACCCTAACCCTAATTTCAACCTTAACCCTAACGCCACGTCGCAGGATATGTGCCGTTCGACAGTGAAGCTCTAAACTTCCCATGCTGAATCAAGCTGAAGTAAATCTATCAAGAGCTCTAGATGGCAGGAAGCACACATTCAACATTTAAATGGCCATTAGAGTTGCACTCAGCACATCTCTCTGCTTCCTCTCATTGTTTTATTGCGGTCACCTGATCTGCCCACATGAGAAACTCGAGCCTCGGGCGTCACGGAGGAAACAACATTATCGGCTTTACGTCTTCTCGGCCAACAGCTTTTTGGGGTTTTGACTTTGAATTTCCAACCCCACAAAAAATATTTCAGCGAGAAAAACAAATAATGCAATCTATTGTATAAAAATAGCAGGCCAAAAAAACCTGAACCTGAAATCACAGATGTGCATTTGTCTTACCTGAGAGTTTGGACTGCTGGCTGGCGTAGCTGGATGTTCGAGAGTGACCGGAGCCCACCAGCTCCTCAGAAGAAACGGGACATTTTCCCTCCCGACTTTCTGGAATAAGGGCACAGAACAGAGTTTAGGTCAGAACAGAAAAAAATGACAGCCTGGCAGTTACACAACAAACAAAATCTCACATAATTCCAAGATCGTATCATTACACGAGTCCTTCATGTTTAGTTTTTCCAATGCATCCTAATGTAAGAAAATAAAAAACACGCTGAGATCTGGGCTGCATGCCGACCTTGGCTTTTTATTTACGCCAGAATTCCACTTCTAAGTTTGAACCATAGATTGTCCTTATTCATAATAAAGGTACAGATGAACAATGTGATGCCACAGAAAAAGAACACACACTTCTTCTGTGGTTCATTTAAAAAATAGAATAAAATAATATAACAGGTGGCTAACAACTTCCTCCCACAAGTTGTGTTAATGATTACACACACTTGCCTACAGCAACAGTGCTGTTATAACTCAATGGCCCTGGGTTGTGTAGCATGACAAGGGCTACTGTTGCACCATTCAGTACAGCGGCGTTACCTGAAGTGTTCTAATCCCTTTGAACACAAGGTTCCACAACTATTCACTTTAGAAGCGACAAAAGATGAGAGTTTGTGTATTTAATTTGCAAATTGGCTTCTTTCACTGCGCCAGTGTTTGACGAGCTGTGAGCAGTTTGAATCGAAAAGAGAGTGACGGCAGCGTCCCACACCTTCATGTATTTGTGGCAACTCGCTGCAACTAAATAATCCAGTGCCACAATCTGATTTTTCTATTTTTAGAGTGCCTCAGTATCGTGCTATACATTTAGAATATAGAAATGTGAATTATAAGGAACAATGATCCCTGTTCCCTCCCTGTTTATAACTGGACTGTGGCCTTCCTTCCATATATGTATTTGTCGCATGTTGTGTGTTGTTTTGCCTCACTGATGAAACACCGACTTCAAAAGATAACGCAAAATCGCTACACACCAAAGACGATAAGCACAACAAACGTGGTGATCACACAGCAAACTCAGCTAAATCTGCCGCTGATATCTCAGCTGACAGAAAAGACGCGGCGACGCTAATGAACAGGAACATTCACCTCCGCGGTTAAATGCACACACGGTCGATGTTGCAAAACGCGCAACCACCCTCCGCCCTCCTGCTCCCTTACGCGCATTTGCATAGCCCTATTTTTAACCACGCACAGAGCAGATTGCAGCTAATCTAAAAGACGACTTGTTTAAATAATACATGATGGAGCCGCGCTGCACTCTGGGGCTCCACGAGGAGCCAAAGTGGAATGCCGCTCGAACTCACTCGCGAACACAGAAACGCAGAGGAAGAGAGGAGTGGGGGATGAAACGGGAGTGAAACGCAGCAGAAGGACGCAGCTGCTGGGGGGAGGGGGGATTCACATCCCAGATGGGAGATAAAAAAGCAGTTTGATGAAGGGTAAGTGCATCGCACATCACGCACAGCAAATGACTCAGACTTAGTTGTGTTGTTTCGGTGGAGGTGCGATGAGAAAACGGGCTTTCCGTCTTCTCACAACCTTCATCTTGGAGCCTTTAAGTCATTTATCATTGCATTCGTTGTTGACTTTCATAAGGTGATACAGATGTCATAGTCACTCGCTGCCATTCCATTACAGTTTTTCGCAAAATAAAAGCCATGTTTGTGAACTTTTGACCAAGTACAATTGCCATTTGCAGGCGTTTCCATTGAATGGTGAGAGGCATGTAAGCCGCAACTCTACCCTACCCAACCCAGCTGTCATCCTTCCCAGTTCATAATGATCACAAAAAGATTCTGGGGCAAACTAACGTCCATTTCAAACAAATTGAATTGACCTACTTTGTCATTTGGTCATGTGTTTACCTTGCATTGCCACTCATAATTGTCGCGACTAAAAACCAAGCTACCAGGAAATGCATACCATCGTACGCAGGCAAAATCTGGGCAACATTTAAAGGTCAGGAAAATAAAGAAAAGAGCCTCAGCAGAGAGCCGCCACTGATCCCTCCCAGGTGTTGGTGTTCGTAAAGGGCAGGGGGATGACTAAGCAGAGCAGCGGCAGAGCAGCGGCAGAGCAGCGGCAGAGCAGCGGCAGAGCAGCGGCGTCACTGGACTCACCAGAGCAGCCCTTCTGCGAGTCCCCTCCCCTCCGCTCCTCCAGTAAACTCTCGCCATCACTCTGGATTCCAATCACAGTGGCTGTTGAAGGAGGCCTAAAGACACGCAGGCAGAGAGCACAATCAGACCCCTCGTCCTCTTTCAGATTTTACTGCGTCCACTACAGAGAAGTGATGGGCCAACAAATAAAAGAAAGGAATATAAAAGCTGGGAAAAGCTCATAAACTTGGGGGGACATGAATTCCATTTACGTTGATGCTTTAGCTGACATGTCAATTAAAGTACATTGTCCTGATCAAATACAAACATACATAAATAAATAGGAGAATTCACTGAACCAAAGTTGGGTTGCACGACGTTGACTTACGTTTTAAAACAGGGATCCCCCGACATGAGCTGAGTACTGATGATGACCTGCAGACAATAGAACAACATATGAGGTTTGAGTTAAGTAGTGAGTTTCAAAGCACACAGGAATAGTAGTCCACAGAAGAGCTGACTGATTTAGCTAGCTGCATTCTCACACTCAAGCTGCTGTGTCACCGGTGTGCAGCTGGTCTGTCGTATTTCCACAGTTACCTTGAGAATGGAGTTATCCTGGCGTGTATTTTTGGTATCGTAGCCTTCCAGCAGACATCTCCGGGTTGTGCTCCCTGAGCCGGCAAACTCTGCTAAATTCAGATCTGCAAAACCGAGCTGAAGGACGGGGGGGGGGGTGGGGAGGGGAGAAAGAAGAAAAATGCCTCTAAGTGAACTTTGTTTTCTCTCAGGGGGGCGACAGCTTTGCCCCGTCAGCACTAGACGTCTGGACAAGAAATGACAAAGGTCGTGGCATGAGGAGACTTGTTCTATACTTTTAATACTTGAAAATATATTGTTTTTCTGGGGGTTACTTTGTCTGGTCTAAAAATAAGAGGCTTTGGCGCTCTCAATAATAGAAAACGTGGGCTAAGTGAGCGAGCTGCAGGCGGTACAGGCCATCTGTTTGCTACGGGCCGACATGGACGTCTACACAAATATGGCTGATTACTGTAAATCTAGGTGACCTGGAGGTTGAGATGGTGGACACATTGCGAGGTCTTACCTTTGCATAAGTCTTCCCTCCTTTCAGCTCCTGCAAGAGAGGCACAACCAGAATTATGTTTATTTCAAATATTGTTTTTTTTTTTTTTTTTTATTAAATTCCATTTGTTATGTTTGAGGCTTATGTAGAGTCCATGGAATGGAGAAGGAATGAGATGAAAATATCAGTGAATCCAGCCAGTCTTGAGTTGTCTTCAGGATTGAATGGCTTTATTATGGATTGATTTAGTGATATTTGTACACCGTAAGTTGAATACACTGCCTGTCCAATAAAAGTGGAATGACCATTTTTACTGCAAAGAACAGTAAATAAATCACAGAACAAATCCTTTCTGATGTAACATCGTTAAATAACACAAGAAGAAAACCCCCTGCGCGCAAACTCTTCCCAAAACCATGGCAAAAAACCCAAAGGGTTGGTAGGTGGAACTATACGAGTGTGAGCAACACACTACCTTTCTGACAGACACTCGACACACACAGGGGTCCAGTACACCTGTCCCGGCGTTGGCACTCATCTTGCAGGGGAAGGAGAACTGCTTCCTCCAGCGAACGCAGTTGGCCTGCACCGGCTCCCTGCGTGGGAGACGACAATAGGGCCATGAACACAAGCATCAGTCTAAGGGCAGATTTGTTGTCTTTTCTTGTTCGTGCATTGTGGGTGACGGAGGTGGTGGGGGGGGTTCTGAGCAGACGACGGGAAATGTTTCAGGTTCAAACAAGTCGAGAGTGCAACCGCAGCACTGTGCAGTCTCATTCCAACCCAGCTGCACACGCGTTACCTCGTTTCCTGTTGTGCTTCGCACTTCTCACTGCTTGACACCAGATTAACTGTTTGGTTTAGTTGCACTTTTTTTGAGGTCAGAAGGGGGGGGAGGGGGGTGTGTGTGAGCAATAACACCATGAGATACATTTTTATACAATCTGAAAAAGACGCTGCTGTCAGTGTTTAATGTTTCATGTCAGTAAACTGTGCCGTCAGATAATGATGATTAATAAGATGAGCCGTGAGATAATGTCAGCTGTGCTGTGAAAAATTATTCAGTTTCACTTAATTGATCTAAAAAAAATTATAACATTCCATTGTGGAGCGACTGTGCTTTAAAATGAATGTGAGCTTTGTTTCTTCCCAGGGCATCATCTTTGTGTGCATCTAAAGAGGCCCAGGTTTCACACTGAGTAGAGACAAATAAAGAGACTGTATTGTCATTGTTGGGCTAAAGAGTGTCATTTTATATTACTTTTTGGTTGGTGGTGTACTGTGGGATTTTTTTTTCAATGTAAAATGTGACATGACTAAAAAAAAAAGAAAAAAAGAAGCTGTAAACGTCCAGGTGTCAAAAAATGACCCTAACATTTTGTTGATAGAATTAATAGAATTGCTCAATGACTATGGGATAAACAATTATCGCATATGTCCCCACCGTGACGTTGCTGAGTCACGCTGCCAACAGTCGGCCTCAGAGTTTTCTAAAAGTCACCTAAATACACTGCACTGTATTTACCTTCAGTGCTTTCAGTTCCTGTCATTGCTGATCCCAGAGCTTATTGCACACTGAAGCTTGTTTAGCAAGAATGTGACTGAAAAAAACATGCACACACACTACGCTTGGCTGAGAGGAAAGAGCAGAGGAGATATTGTTTGTGTGTGTGTGTGTGTGTGTGTGTGTGTGCGTGTTTGCATGCGTGTGTGGGCAGCATTATGATCCCCCAGATGGCCCACACATTCACTCCCTTCTGTGAAGAGGAACCACATGCCACTTATTTTGATGGACTCTAGAGGATTTAAACGCGAGCTGTGGTGTTTTCAGTTTTAATAATTTAATTCTGATATAGAGCTTATTGGATACGGCCGGCATTAGCCACAATGACAGTAACGGATGAGAGCCAGGTAGAAACCACAGACTAAAAAAAATATTTAGCATGTCGTCTACCACCATGGATAAAAACCACCTGTCATAAAAAAAATGAAAAAAGAAGTAATTTGAAAATCTTTCAAAAATGTTTAAAACTAAAAATACTGTTGTTATTTTAGAAATAAACCAAAAGAACTTAAATGCTGCTTTGAATTCACCTTTTTAAGGAAAAATTTGAGCTGTCCGTTGGGCTTAATGGGCCACTATTGTAACTTAAACCATTTTGGGGTTTTATTCTTAATCTCTATCGTATGTGTGGACAATGCAATACAAAGCTGACGACCTTGCCAAGAGTGAACGCCCAGAGTCGAACAGGGAACTCCCTGCCAGCTGAGCGCTGTGGGAGCTCTGGCTGGATTCTACATGTCCTGTACCAGAGGGCGCTTCTGACCCAAGCAAAACATAAATGCGCCAACTTGTATTTTATTTGACTTCTTTCTAATTCATATAATTGTCCATTTTCTGTTGCACTACACGTTTCTGTAATTATGTACATTTCCCCAATGTGGTACAAATAAAGACATGCTGATCTGATCTAAGGCAGCATTCTCACACCAACTGAAACCATCTTGGCCAACAGTGCATGGGTCAGCACTCTTATTTCAGAGGAACGGGTCTTTTTTTTTTTTTTTTTTTAAGGCAATATAGTGGTCTGACTTCAGAGAAACTACAGCCCAGTAACGTAGCTTTGGTGCACGGTTTAGCAGGAGTGGACACAGCGATTAGATCTGCAATCATATTACAAACAATATCATCACACCTAGACAGGCCTAATGGGATTATTTAACATAGAATAAGGAGGTTCTTTAAAATATTCCGCTTCAGGAAAATGGAATTGAACATTGGTCAGAGTCATAACTAAATGTTGTGCAAGCTAATAGACTTCGGAGGTGGATTAGTGTATGGAATCTCAAATGCCGCGAGCACTTTACGCTGCGAGGTTAAGTGATTGGAGAACCTTTCGTAGCCTCTCTTCAATTTCACTCGTCTGCAAAGGCTGCAAGCCTGCGAGAGAAATACGCAAAGACAATGGCTGTATTAAAGTGACCTCGGAGCCGTTGGCAAAGTTCAGCCCTCTGTGCTTTTCAATTTACGAGCGCTACTTGCTGTCGAAGCGACAGAAGGCTGGTTATGTAACAGGGCAATGCCATCTAATCTCTGCGGAAATGATTTCGCATTAAAGTCAAATGTTAGAGGCTGCTTTAATTTATGAACAACAATATTGAGATGAAAAATAAAGGGCCTTAACTCTGCAGTGCAACATCGCGGTGACAGCGCTACTGGCTGAACTCAAGTGGAACAGGTATGCATATTAATTGTCAAAAAAAGCAAAGAAAAAAAATCAACCTCTAGGGATGATCCAAGAACACTGTTTCACTTGAAGTGATGTTGTACCTTTCAGAGGAGACGCAAGGAGGGTGTGAGTCGGTCTCAGACACAACATACACCCTGTAGCTGCTGATCTGGGAGCAGTATGGGTGCCCTTTGTGATGTCACAAGGGGCAAGGGTTGTTCCAGTGTTTGACATACACTTTCTGACCCAGCTTGTGTCAGTATGACAAAAAAATAAATAAATGAATAAAGAGTAGCAGCATCATGAAACCTCTGTGGATCACACAGTGATGCGTCACAGTTGCAGACTCGCGTTTTAGGATTCATCATTGGCTAGTAAACTACTTAAAGGGTGCTAAACTGAGATCAAACTACATTTGACTTTATCTGAACCATCTCGTCAGGAGTGTGATGGTGTTAATCTCTCAGCGTTGGCGGCTCTGAAAACCCTGCCTGATCTTTGCCTGACTCGTAAGAATGAATTGGGGGCTGGGCACGGAACAACGTGACACCTCTTTAACGCGCAAATCGTGCGCGTACGCCCGGAGTAGTAACCTTGCACAGCGAATCTGATAGTAGGTTGTGACCAGAGCAGGGTTAGCGTGTATGAATTCTGACAATTGTCGCACAGAGTATCGCTCGTTTTCTGGTGTAAAGCACATAACAGGTGAAAATGGCTCAGCCTCCGTCGAAACACAACACGCGAAACAGAACCTGACGTGCGCTAGACTAACGTCACGTAGCCCCTTAGCTCGTATGCTAGCGCAGAAACACTGCAGGAGAAGCATTCGGGTAGCACAATGAGAACCGTCGGGGTGACTCTAGTTTGAAGTACGGTTCGCGATCTCAAGGCTTTCGGTCCTCACCGTGAAGACTCCTCCGAAAATCCGCCGTCCAGCAGTCGGACTTTACAGAAGAGGACGCCGTTGACAAAGGGTACCGAGGAGAGCTCGTCTAGCTCGAAATCCACTTTAAACTTGAACTTCTTCTTCTTCATCATCATTAAATCCATACAACAGGTTCAGGAAAACCGACAAGATGCTTCGATCTCACGCGTCGCACACATCACAGCCCCATTGTGTTGCGGCAGTGACTGTGTTGTGCTTTGTGTGAGAGAGGACGGTGAAAGGTACTGGTGACAACAATCCGTCTCGAAAATGAAAGGCGGCAATGCTGGGGCGGTACTTCCTGGTTATACATTTCAAATTAAAGGCACTATTTGAACCGTTGACACGTACGTTTGTGGAAAGTAAAACAACTACTTACATGTCAACTGATTAATGATGATTTTTGTGGATAATTGTTTAAACACTTGTGATTCTGATTATATGTAGTAGCAGGGATCACACTACTTTTGTATATATATCCTATAAAATATGTATTTTTTTTTAAACGGATAACAAGCGTTGAGGAAATTGTAGCTTGATGAAAGTGAGGAGCCCGCCTCCCTGCTCGGTCTCCTCCTGCCGGCCAACGAAGACAACGACACCACTGATTGGATGAATCGCAACAACAAACTGACAGCGGCTGCTGTTATGTAATTTGTCGCCACCCAGTGGCGCAAAGTACACACTGCTAACCGCACATTTGAACCCATTTTCTTTCTCACTAACATTCTCCTCAAGGGAAACACTCACAATAAAACATCAATTTAAGAATAAAGTGTTCAACATTGCAACTAATTCTGTAAATCTAAGTTAGTAAGTTGCAATACTAAGTAAGTTGCAATCATTATCACCTTCGTACATGTCTGCTATTTCTGAAACTGGCACCTCCAAACAACATCACCCATAATAACTTGGCTAAGCTACGCATGTTTTCACAGAGCAAGGCACACAGTTCATTCTGCATGGTGACTCATTATCATGTCCTCGCCCCCCCCCCTGAAACAATCGAAGTCTAATTAAAAGAAATGTGGTCTGCGCTGCTATATTTTGCCTTGAACCAGTTGCCAGATTCCTGCGGGTATGACTCACCAGACTGAAGCAGACCGCCCCTGTGGACTCCGCTCTGATCTGATGCAGCTCCCTGTCTGTCTTCAAGTAGCAAATCAGACGCTGCTCCATGTGTAAATATGAACATGCATATTTTGCGTGAGGTGAGCTGTCACGGTGTGAACTACACCAACTGTGGGGGTCTGTATAGGTTTAGTGCCGCTGCGGCGCATGCAACGAAAAACTGCATCATCTGAAGTTCCCAACAAGTTGGGCAGTGATAGTAATGAGCGGCGTGTAGTTTCTCTCGGAGGGCGTGTCCCCTGAAGGGTGCGCTGTGGAAAGAGGAGGTCTTCCACAGAAACTGATCGAATCTGTCCAACCCCGCCCGCACTCTGCCAGCCTACCTCATCCGCTGCTACGCTCATAAACCCGCCGATTACAGCGACGACTTTTTTTGTGTGTGTTAAATGAAGCATTTTGGACGTCTTTCGCGGAACTAACGTCTGAAAGCTCGGCGCCGTCTAAACCAGAAGCCTCCTGCCTTGCTAGTTGTCTTGCCGCAGCTTCTTGCCCGGGGCTCCTCAGGCCAACGCAGTGGTTCCTCCACCATGTATCCCATCATGAGGAAGTTGTTTTTCACCGAGTGCCACTGTGCCGACGACGGCTCCAAATCGTACGAGGATCTGTTCGCTAAACTGGACGCGAACAAGGATGGCATAGTGGACGTGTCCGAGCTGAAGGCGGGCCTGGCGGCGATGGGCATCAGCAGCGGCAAAGGAGCCGCTCAGGTAGAGTCACTGGAAGCAGCCATTGGCCCTGTGTGCAAAGTAAAGTGAAGACGAGGAAGGAGCATGCATTTTCCCCAGCTTTCACTCTTCCTCAAACCGTTCCCCTGGGTTGAGTAACTCGGTGTTTTGTTCGACGCTTTGATTGTCACAACAGAACACTGTTTATTAACGAGGTGTAGTTGTTGCAACATCTGCCTGATAAGAAGTTCACTTTTGGGGATCTTGGTTAGATCCACCTCAGGAGTCTTCCTTCTGGCTGTTGCAGTTGTGTTCAAGCAGGAGAGATGATAAGAGAGAAGGAAAAAAAAAAGCCCATTTCACTCCTAAATTCTGGAGAACCTTCAAGTAAATCAATTCATGTATTTTCCATTGCACTGTTCAGAGCAGCGAGCTACTCTGCAGATGCTTAGCCACACCTCCTCGATCCCTTCACCCGCCATCCCTCTGTCCATTGAATAGGGTGAGAAATTGGTGTTTTGTGTTCTCACACACAGCTATTTCAGGTAACTTCCTTCCTATATTGCATATATCACATTTTATTTTTGGAAGAACCATTTTTTCACAAGTTGACTCTTGAATTGGTACCTTATCCTATTTTCTCAACTGGATATTGTCCCAAGCTGCCTGTAGTCACCTCTGCAGGGCGTATCTAGGCTGCGTTGTACTTTGTTCTCACTATAACAACAACAACAACAACAACAACTACACAGTTCTGTATCCATGTTTCAACCAGAAGTGGGTGACCTACTTTCTGGTATTTCCAAGGCCTCAAAACTTTTCATTCGAAAATTAGAATTCAGTGTGGCTGCATTCCGGAGCTTTGAATTGTCATCACATGATTTGAGATCAGGAGAAAAAAAAAAACCGTTGGGAGATTCACTTTTTAATAGCTGCCCTGGGTTGCCCTGGGTTGCCCTGAAGCAAGGCACCAAACCTAAAACTGCTCCAGCAAGTCGAGGCACTGAGCGTGTCAAAGGAAAGGCTGAGCTGTTAAGAAATAGCACACATATTGCTTGCTAGTGTAAGAAACAAAGAGAGGGAAACACTGAATAATAATAAAAATGAAAGAAATGAATCGGAATGAGCCAAGGCTTTTGCTCTCTTCCCTTCATTAACACTCAAATGCACCTGTTGAAGCTGCGACGACACTTTTTCAGAGGCTGAATGTGAGCGTAATGTACTGTGAGAGGAGGATTGTTCTTGCAGACAGTCCACCAAATGGCAACAATGAGGTTGGTCAAGTGCAGAGAGTGTGAGGGAGAGGCTGCTCCATACCTGGAAATGTCTCAAAGTTCAAGCCGAGGTGAGCGTTTATTATGGGCTGGAACGCTCTTACCTTTGCCCGTCAAATACTCGCAGTCCCCTCTTCCTCGGCAGGAAGACTGATAGCTTTACAGTGCAGTGAGTCAGAGGAAGAAATGGGCTCAATTAAAAGTGTCAAAAAGGCTCTTTGCCTCTCGCAGTCATTGCATATTAATATAAACTTGTGCACTGGCTACCTTATAAAATATCCTCATCCATGTCAAAGTTGACACATTAATTAATTGTTTGAACAGAAAGTCAGACAACACATGTAGTAAAGTAAACAGGAAAAGTAAACAGGCGTTTCTCTGTTATGCTGCCCCCGACTGGCAGACTCCTGCAGTTGCTGTCTGAGGAGCTGGAATCAACAGTAAAACGTGCTGCATGGCTAAAGCTCTGTGTCTCTCTGCAGAAAATAATTTCCTCTGGGGACCAAGACAAGAACGATGGGCTCGACTTTAATGAGTTCTCCAAGTACCTAAAGGAACATGAGAAGAAGCTGAAGCTCACCTTCAAGAGCCTGGACAAAAACAACGATGGTAAGTGGCCACTTTCTAGTGCTAAATTTTAATTAATCTGTTAATACGGTTTAATGTGCCTCGGGTGAGTCTCTAAATGGGAAGTTAATCCCATTTGTTATTGTGATGGACAGGCCGCATTGACTCTTCGGAGATCAAGCAGTCTCTCGCTGATCTGGGGCTGGACATCGCCACAGAGGAGGCGGAGAAGATCCTTCAAAGGTACTTGCAAACGCTTTGTGACACATTACAGGCATGCAGAACATTAAATGGTTTTGGTTCTAGCATTAGCAAATGTGAACCAAATTAAAGGTCCAAATTAAAAAAATATTTTTGCCAAGTGACTTTGTTTGAGAATAAAGAGAGTTTATAGTTAAAAGAACTTGAAAGACTTCGTCCAACAGATATGAACATGTACGTGTTAATACACTACAAATCTCCAGAATGTTTTAAATTAGAGTCATATGTAGACGACTGCCTGTGGGGTAATGAGCATCAAAGGAGGGAGCACAGAGTTGCATAATTTAATTACTCTCTTCCAGGTCAACAATTCCACTAAGGACAAGTTGTATAACCTGGTATTATGTATGTGTTGGTAACATGGAGCAAGTCAGATTTTGATATGTGAGACACTTAAGCTACCGACAGCATGGAATGTGATGGTCCAGTCAGCTGGATCTGCGAGTTTTTCCAGGTTTATCCTCCCAGGCCAGTTCAGTCATTTGCTTAAACAAATGTTAGTAAGGCGCGCGTGCAGGAGTGTCTTTAACACAAGGCTTGAAAAGAGGAGTCAAGTTTGTGAATCGGACGAGTGAGCCACAGGGAAACACCCTTTTGAGATGAACTGTGACCGCACATCTGAAAGTGTTTTGAAAGGCCAAGTGGAGTCGTTGTCAAGTTGGAGGATGAGTTAGAAAAAGGCTGAAATGCAACTCCTCATTCCAGGCAAGTTGGCACGCAATGTAAAGGTCAGCAGTCCTAGGACCTGCCAGTCCTTTTTACCTGAAGCTAATTTCATCTAGCGCATGATGCAGTTTATTCAATGTTGAGCCTAATAAAATCTGGGCAGACTGGATCTGAACTTTATTACGCTGATGCTACCTGTGACAGTTGCATGCTTTTGCATTCTGAGCCAGTGAGACACAGCATTTATAGCCTTAGAAAATTGAAATGTGAATTTGTGAAACACTCGTCGAGAGAAGCTGGATCCTCCCTCCGTGTATTCTTTATATATTGCACTCTGCAAAGTTTTGGGCAGGTGTGACAAACACTGCTTTCAAAATATTTTCTGAAAGCATTCTCAAAGCGTTTCTTTGTTGAAAAAATGTTGAATAAAAAGAAGAGAAATCTACATCTTGTCAATATTTGATGTTGTCTTCAAAGCAGCGTCAGTTCTTCTTGGTTCATTCGCACAGGTTCTTTTTTGAAAGAACGTGACAGGGTAGAACTTCCACGCGGACTCCTTGTTTGTCATTACACCGCATGTACATGTAGAGGCATGTACGTATGTCTCTGTGTTGATTTTCTGCTGCAGAGCGATTTTGGAGTCAGTCTGACACATACTTATTTTACTTTGCTACTACTGCTGTTGTTTTTTTTTTTTTTTTTCACATTTCTGTGCAGAGATTTTTACAAAATTATCCATATTGCTGGATGATGGGGGCTGCCGATGATGAATTCCTTTTTTTTTTTTGTTTGAAAAAGTTCTTCTTAAACTGTTTAATTGATATGTTCCTAGGCTATATATTGTGCAGTGTTCACCTGTTCTTTTTTTTTTTGCGTCTGCTTGACTAAGTCGTATAATTGTAGTATAATTACTATAATTGTCAGTGAAAACCAGTTGGTGGAGGCTGAGTAGACTTGCGTGTTCAAGGCTTGTGACCTTATTCCTGTTTGCACAAACAGCAACACTGTCTGTTGTCTTTAGGCAAACCTGTCTCTAATGGAGAGACAGGGAAGCTTTTTATTACGTAGCATGCAAAGCAGGACTTGGAACAGTGTGAACAACGTGACACTACTCTTCATCTTGAAAGGGTCGGGTTCGGGTACGCTAATGCACGCAATGGCTTATAGCTCATTAAAGCCAACAAAAAATGCCTTTACTGAGTTAAGATTTATACATGCAATGTTCCTGACAAAATCCCATATATTTACCCGTATGTTTGTTTTGTCGTGGTACAGTATTGATGTGGACGGCACCATGAGCGTGGATTGGAATGAGTGGAGGGAGCATTTCCTGTTCAACCCTGCCACCAACCTGCAGGAGATTATCCGCTACTGGAAGCACAGCACGGTAAGAGGAGGAGGGGGGGTTGACACACAGAGGACATGACCGTCTCTCATCTCCATTCAAGTATAAGTGTGAAATAACTCAAACAAGTTTTATATTTTAGATGATCTAGAATAGCCACCCTTCATATAAAATATATATAACATAACATATTTAGGTATTTCACATTTCTTTTCTTTTGACACATTAATCCACATAGCTTGGTCATATATTTGATATCTTCAGTAGCTACAGTGTAGAAAGTAGTAAAGATGAAGACGAAACAGGTTTGTCCAAACTTTTGACTGGTAGCACGTGTGTATATTGCAAATCCATCAATAGCATTAAAAAAAATTCAGGTAAAATTGATGGGTAAAGGGGTGTCCATGACTGCAGCCTTGAGTTTTTGAATTTAGAATTTGTAGTGCCAAAGCCATCTTGCACAGGTCAAAGACTGTCTGTGTCATGAGTGGGCAGTGCGGCTTGTGCGTGTGATGTTCCCTGGCTGTCCCAGACCTGACTTTGGAACCCAGTGGCACTAAAAGGAAAGCTTTTAAAAGAGTCGACAGTCAAGCTGATGCTATAGTTGGATTTAGACACAAACCATGGCAGCGGTCCAGCAGCTGCTGTTTTCAGGTGGGAGGTGAGAGAGACACCTTGAAGCAATGGAAGAAGAATGATGAGTGATGGAAAGGATAAAAAAAAAAAAAAACAGAAATAAAAAAAATGTTTGTAACTTTTTTTTCTAAAGTTTGGACACACCCAATTTATTTAATGTATTTTCTTTCATTCTCATGACTATTGACATTGCAGTTTCTCACTGAAGCCATATTTTGCTCACATATTTGATGTCTTCAGTATCTATCTGCAGTGTGCAAAGTTGAAAAGATAAAAAAAAAAAATGCATGAGAAGCTGTGTCCATACTTTTGACTGGTAGTGTAGCTTTGACGGAACTTCATTAGCTAATGTCAGGCTTTCTTTTGTATATCTCTTCTTCTGTTTCCTCTTTTTCCCCAGCAATAAGGTCTTGTGCTTACCTCTATTGATTTCAATTAACAGGGGTACATTAACAACAGCAGGAATGACGTGGCCTGTTGCTCAGACTGTGGGGGAGAAGATCACACCGTGGTTGTTGATGGAACAGTTTGAAGCCTTGAGCGCGTCCTTTGAAATGACATGGTGGAGGTGCTGTGCGATTGCACCGCGGTTGCATGAATGAGTGGCTCTAGCCCCGCGATCCGTGGCTAATCTCTGACGTACGCTGGTTCAGAGGTTAAATAAACCTGTCGCTGCTAAACTGAGGCGGAGATAAGCTAATTTCAGACTGTCCAAAGAAGGATTAGCTCCCTCCGTGTGATAGGGGACGGGTCAATGAGAGAGAAAGTGCGTTTAGAGCGTGGAGAGCGGCGCTCAGGGAGCTCACACTGATGTCAACTCATCGATGGAAGTGAAAGCGTCCCGCCATCTCGGGTGCTTCCGCCGGTGGTCTCCTGCTGCCGCCTTGGATGGGCTGTTTCTCCCTTTGAACTCGGCCTCGTTCCGCAGAACCTCCACAGATCCATTTGTCTCGAGCTCGACTCCAGGATACCTGAAGGTCTCGCTGTAGAGTGGACTGTTTCTCCCTGGACCAGCAGCTTTATCAGGGGCTAGAGATGGCCGTGGCTCTCCTGCAGCGTCAGCAGCAAGTGGAGAGAAACTGGTTTTTCATCGACTTTGAAGACGATGGGGGGCTCTATGAGGTGGAAGTGGACCTGGTGGGTGTGTGTGTGTGTAGTCAGTCCAAACTGTTATTCATTCCTGGATGAAATAATTCAATTTCAGGAATGATAGAGGAATAGTATATGTCTTAGTAGCAGATTCAGTCCTGCACTGATTTGAGGTACTCGTCAAAATTGAAGATTTTTTGACACAGAGAGCAAAGTGCACCTGATCATTCAGGCTTTCTTTGGCTGAAATACCGAGTTGTTAAATGTATTAACACATGCAACTGATTTAATGACAATACAGTAGCATTCTGCTGTAAATTAATTATTTTAAGAGCAAAAACTTTAAAAAAAAAAAACACCAGGCAATCACACATTTTTCTCTGGTCCTTTCTGTATGTGGTGTGTTTACAGCCTTTGTTGGTACATGTGTGCGTGAGATAGTTGGCCCAAGCTCCTCCCACTGGCGAGGAGATCCTTGGACTTGGATGATGTACTGCAAATTTTCTGTCACTGTGGCTTATATTGTGATTACATTTTTTTTCTTTTTTTTTCTACAATAATTTGGTTAAAGTTTTCACTGTATGGGGTCTGAAACCCTGAATCAAAAAATAAAAAGGACCATACTGACAACTACCAAAAACAGAACACTAATATAACGAAAAGTAAATTTTACTTATTTTAATTACAGTTCTGAAAATTCTATATACACTAAAATTTTTACTTACAGTTCCAAAGTTTGTACTTCCAGTTCTGAAAATGACGAGGGTTGTTGTGTGGCGGTCAGGTGCTGGACATTGGCGACAGTCTCGCCATCCCGGACGAGTTCACGGAGGAGGAGAAGACGACGGGTGTGTGGTGGAAGCAGCTGTCGGCGGGAGCCATGGCAGGCGCCGTGTCCCGCACAGGGACCGCCCCCCTGGACAGGATGAAGGTGTTCATGCAGGTGCGTCGACATGTGTGGCTTTGTAATGTTATGAGATCACAAATTCTCTCTGAATCAATATGTTTTTGAAATATATGTTTTTAGCAAAGACTTTGGTGGTGAAAGTGACAATCCTACATACACACGCATGGATGTATATACATTTATTTTTATTAGTGTGTAAATGTGGGATATTTTGTAACATACAAACAAACCTTACTGCTTATTTATATATTCAGTTTAAGTGCAAACCTGTAGATTACCTTTGCTAACGTCACCTGGGTGAATTGAAGCACAGTTGAAATAGAAACAGTAATGCCTTCTTTCTTTTTCTTGCATTTCTTCATTCTAGTGAATGAACTGGAACTGTGAGGTGGTGCTGCATTGGCACAAAAAGTTCTAAATAATGCATTTGTCAATATCATTCTGTTGTATCCGATAATTCAGAGTTTGTGCTCAGCTTTAAACCAGGAGGTGATCGTGCCCTTGCTAGTGATCTGGAGGGATTAAATGGATTAACTTGTATTGAGAATCTGCCTCTAGGTAGTTATTAGTAACCCAAAAGTGACTCAATGCACACAAGCCTACGACACACTATAAATGTCTCACTTTTCAATTTCTCACTTTCATTCACAATTGCTTTGTGCAGGTGCACTCTTCCAAGAGCAACAAGATCAGCCTGGTCGGCGGCTTCAAGCAAATGCTGAAAGAGGGCGGCCCCACGTCCCTGTGGCGAGGGAACGGCATCAACGTGCTGAAGATCGCCCCCGAGACGGCCATCAAATTCATGGCCTACGAGCAGGTGCCTCCCTTCTTCGACCCGAACCGCGTGAAAACTCGGAAGCTGCGAGAAACAGCTGTTCGCGTCGGTGGCTGTTCAAAGACAAACTGAAAAAAAAAGATTGAAAGAGTTTTGATGCACTGTTCTCTTCTCATTGTGACGCAATAGTACAAAAAGCTGCTGTCCAGTGAACCCGGGAAGGTGAAGACCCACGAGAGGTTCATGGCCGGGTCGCTGGCCGGAGCCACAGCACAGACGGCCATCTACCCCATGGAGGTGAGCATAGGGGGAGGTAGAATGGTGCTATTTACTATGTTTCTATATGATTCCATTGACTTTTTTTCTTTTCTTTTTTTACTGTTAAAGGTCCAGAGTGTAATATTTTTAAGGAAGCTCTGTATTTTTTTTTTTTTTTTATTTTGTACAACTTTCTACACTGCGGAGATACTGTAGACATCAAACATATGAGCAAGATATATGGAATTATGCAGCAAAGAAAAACACCTTCAATAACTCTAAATGTGCTTTTTATGAAGGGTGGCTATGTTTGACTGGTCGTGTACATGAGAACCATTTCTAGGGCAGGAAAAGCAAATGACTTTTATCGTACTGCGAGTATACACTTTAATCAATGTATTTATGGGCAGTTTGTTAATCTTTTACCAATATAAAACTCATAAATCAAGCCAAACATTACACACTGGACCTTCAACTCTTTTTATCCAAAGTGAGAGCAAAGAACCGGTTCCCACTGATGGCAACCAAAAGCAGTAAGATGGCCTGCAAAATCGTTCCTTTGTGCTGACCTGAAAGCTGCTCCACTGCAGGTGCTGAAGACTCGCCTGACGCTGAGGAAGACCGGCCAGTACTCGGGAATGTTTGACTGTGCCAAGAAGATCCTGCAAAGGGAGGGAGTGAAAGCATTTTACAAGGGCTACATCCCCAACATCATAGGCATCATCCCCTACGCTGGCATAGATCTGGCCGTGTACGAGGTAGGCCATGGTCTCCTTACAGAAAACCATCAGTCTAAATCACACGTTCATAGTTGTCTTCACAAATGCCTTCCCCCACCAGAGCTTGAAGAACCTGTGGCTGTCCCGCTACTGCAAAGACACGGCCAACCCCGGCATCCTGGTGCTGCTCGGCTGCGGGACCATCTCCAGCACCTGTGGCCAGCTGGCTAGCTACCCTCTGGCCCTGATCCGCACCAGGATGCAGGCACAAGGTAGAGGGAGAACCAAACCCCTCTCTGGATTCTGACGGTTCAGGGTTCGAGGCCGTTCATCCTGCCCAGTGTCTGATCAATGATTTTTAAATGATCAAGAACAAAGCAATAGCCTGTCAGCGAACAGAAGTCCTCCTTTTGCTTCTTTGGCCTGCTCTACTTCTAACAGACGTGTGTGCAAAAACACACACGTCTGGAAACCTGCTCGTTGTGATGTCACAAGGGGCAGATACCGCTCTCTAGTATGTAGCAACAGCAAAGTGTTGGTTCTGCCCTGCGTTGCCACCTTGAGGCCTTATTATTGCCCCCTTCCAAACACGTATGGAAGTCAAGCCAAGTTCTTTTTTCCACACAGAGGGTTAAATATACTTCATATACTTTCATTTGTTTGGGTTGAGGCTGGTCTACAGGAGTCTTGGATGAAAAGCACAGACCCGAAAATGAGTTTAGTACATGAGAATTCATCACAAATAGACCTTTCAGTTGACCTTTTCATGACAACCACATTAACTTTACACAACAACTTACAGTGGAAGGATACTAGGCCTGTCTCTATGTAGTGAGTACTTCATTTCTACTCTCTTTTTTTCCTCAGCTTCCATCGAGGGCTCAGAGCAGCTGCCTATGAACCTGATGGTGAAGAAGATTGTGGAGAATGAGGGCTTTTTTGGACTCTATCGAGGCATCCTGCCCAACTTCATGAAGGTCATACCGGCCGTGAGCATCAGCTATGTTGTGTATGAGTACATGAGGTCTGGCCTGGGCATTCAGAAGTAGACGGCAGAGTCGTGGGACCTGAACAGCATGCTTTTGTCACTTTCATGTCAAGTAGCTCGATGCTAAGATACCAAAGTCTCCACCGAAGCAGTTACAGAAGTACAAAAAAGAAAAGAAAAGAGAAAAAACTAAAGGAGATAAATCCCAAAAGCCCCAAAACGTTACTATTTCCTGTTTGGTGCCCTCATCAGAAAAATGTAACCTAGTAAGATTGTTAATGCACATGAAAACGGTAAAAAAAAATAAATCAAAGATTAATATATGTTTAAGGCCAAAGCTTACGTTTTTGCACAAAACATCCACCTAAAGTTTGAATTATGAACCAAGCACAGTGCCTGATAATCACCTTATTTTCAGAAACATGGCTTCATTTTAAAGAGTGCTCTGCAGCGTTCCAGAAAAGCTGAGCCACAGGTGCAAAATATAAATACAGGAATGTAAAAATTCATCCAATTGCATTGTGTTGCCCAGGTTTGCTTGGATTCACAGGTTCAGCTCTTACTAAACATACATATATATTTTTACTTCACAAAGTTGTATTCTTCATTGGTTATTGCTTGAGGTGGTGCTGTATTTTATTCCGTACACAAGATTCTGTTGTAGGTTCTGTTGTGTCCTTGCACTAGAAAGATGTCTGGTTTACATGTTTAGACCAGGCTAATGGACCAGAGATTAGGAATAAATCGGTAAATGGGTAATTGAGAGCTGCTTTACACGGTCAGATTTTCTTTTCAATACAACACATTTTCTCCCCCTTGTCATTTTATGTTGACTGCTATGTATATTTGGGGATGGATTTCACCTTGTTGGTTGTTTTGTTTTTTTATACGTAGTGTCATGATCTCTGTGTTTCCATCACAAAACAGGGAATAATGTGCCTTATGTGTTATTTCTCAACATTTCCCCAATGAGATACTGGTGTTTTACAATAATTAAAATATTTGAATAAGAAAGCAAGAACGTGTATTCTTTTTATTTGTGTTTGTGCTCTAGCTGAGATGTTTGAGTGGTGTGAAAATGAAACCGGGTGGGCGTCATGATCTCAGTTTCTGCGGAAGAGCAAAATGTTTTTATCCCGACGTGTAAAAAGCATCGCTGGAGCCTCGAGCTGTTTGACGTGCGGGACTTTGCAAGGACAGATTAGCCCAGCGGTGCTTGTTATGTAACGTGTTTCCCTCGGGGCCGCCTGTGCTCCTGACTTGAGCCGTCTGATCCTGGTGGTCAAGTCCAGCAGCGCAGCAGCACTTGCTGCTCCTCAGCTAATTGGCAGCACTGAACGAGGCTGACGAGCCATCTTTACAGCAGAGCTTTTCCCACAGATATAATAACGGCATATTTTATATACCCAAGTGCAGTTCATTTAATTTAACTGGCATGCATTTCAGCAGATGTCACTGAGCCCTTTTTCCACTGGGTCAACAAGAAGGAGCAGAGCGCTTCTCTTACTGAGCTATATGGCACAGAGCCTTGATTAGTATTCGATCCACCAATCTACCAAGGATGGGCGTGATTAAGGATGATCGTTTTCGTAATGTTAATTTACTGTTATACTGGAGACCACCTCTACAATCTGCAGTTTGGTAAATTACAGCTTCCAGCATAGAACACATCAGTTTCTGCATTTGCATTGCTTGGCACTGAACCCCTCACAAACAGCAGGTCTCTTCTTTTAATTGCTCCAGTTTCCAAAGTGTGTGTGAAACACACAGTTGTCAATTATCCTTTTGTGTCATCAGAAATGAAATGACTGACAACTCCCCCATGTTAGTGACAAAACTCCCAGCTAGGTATTTGTGCAGGTAGTTTGTATTACTTTGTTTTAAAAACGTGTTGCTTTTCCAAACTTAGCTGAATTAATTGGTTTGCATAGAAAAAGATTAAAACTACTGTTGCCTTAAAATGTCTGGATTTGGCTCCAAGATCTAGTTTATTTGAAAAGTGCTCTAATATTTGAGGTTTCTGTTCCACTAGCAGCCCATCAGTAGAAACATCTAAAACTCTGACTGTGAACTGCTGAGAGGCAGTCAGGATGGAACACTAAGATTTACCCAATCATGCTTTCAGTGGTGTGCATTTGGCACAGAGCAAAAAATTACGACAAAGCAAATATTTGGAGCTATTAAAAAAAAAAAAAATTCTTTTTTTGTGTAATGTGTACACAAAACAGCAATAATTTCATTCTTGTGCGTACCGTCATTAGACTCTTTATTTATTTTTTTTTTCTTTAGAAATCCTGGACTAAACCACATAAATAACCCAACTCTTTCTGACCACAGAAAATTCCTCCAGTATTTCCGTTTCGGTTGAACTTCGTTTCCATATTCCAATCAACCACCCGGATGTCTGTAACCCGTCCATTAATCTGAAAATATCTTCTTTTCTGGATACACTCCGTGCATGGTGAGAGTTCCGACGAGTGAGAAGAAAGCCACGATGGTTAGGACAAAGCGCAGCGCTTTGAACCAGCCTGGGTAGGTGGGCAGCAGAGACAGGTCGTAATGCAGCGACACTCCGAGTCCCATGATGACCATGGTGACTGCAGCCACAATGCTGTCGCCCATCAGCACAGCCACCCAGGCCAGCAGGGACGGAACCACGCTGTTGGCCAGGTTGATCCAGTCAGGTTTAGCCGGGCTGCCCTCCGGGAGGGCGAAGCCCCAGCGGGCGCCGCCCAGGAAGGACAGGATGGCGGCGCCGTAGGTCAACTGAGCAAAGGCCAAATCTGTGCAGTAGCTCTCTGTCACGGCCATGAAGAGAGTCGGGGCGACGAAGGGAATGAGCCCGGCGAATCCGAGAAGCAGAGCAGGCTTGGGGCTCTTCCACAAGTCTTTCATGTCGTAGCGCAGCAGATCCAGCTCTCGCGGAGGAGGTTCGGGCTGCGCTCTCTTCTTCCTCCTAGCAGCAGAAGAGTGAAGGTGACGGCTGCTCGCCAACAGCGGAGCAACACGAGTCTGGAGGAGCCCAGTCCTCCCGGGAAGAAGACAAGCGGGAATTTTAACTCGGGTTCCATCGTCTCTCTCCGAGCACAGCTGCCTCGCAAGTGGCACAGAACAGGAAGTGGATTTTCCATCTATAAATCCGGTCAAAGACGATGTCCAGCATCTCTGAGGACCACCGCAAGATTGCACCTGGATAAGACATAACAGCACACACTGTAAAAATAAAATACAATAAAAACATTATCATACATGTTGCTGCTGAAGAACAAATGCACATTGGGAGAAGGCTGTTACCCTCTGGGCTGCAAGCTGGGTTCTTCTTAATATGAATGACAGCATCTAATAAAAGTAGAAAACAAACATTTCAACAAAGCAAGACCAAAGTATTTTTAATGAACACATTTTTGTATGTATGTATTTGATATTATTTGAGGTAAACTGGAACATGAGAAACAAAACACAGAATTTCCCTCATGTTTTGTTAATAATTGTTCAAATGGAATCCTATTTCTTTTAATAAAACTCAACCCACGAAGACCATGTTGGGAACGACGAATGTAACAAAGTACAGATGCAGATTGTTGCTTCTTTCTCTCCGATATAAACAACTTACTCGCAAGTATAAATCAGTAAAGAGATTGTATATTTTACGAAAACTACATAAAACTAAAACTACTGTTGGTAAAAGCGCCAATACAACGGAATAGTCCAGACGGTGAATTGACGAGCATGATGGAATTACTCAGTGCAGACGTTGCATTTAGGTTACTGCTGGACAAGGTTGCGAACATGAAGCAAACACACGTCGACCGACTAAGGTTCCAGAATGTGAGCATTGAATTAACACAAAATACATATTTAGTGTTTAAAAAACGTCTAATCTGAATACCTTTGTTTCAGGTTGAAAACGTCATGCTTTAGACGTAGGCGATCTCGGTAAAGTGTCCGGTTTCTTCAGGGGGTCAGATCGGTAGGAGACATGTTGCTGCACGAAGTATTTCTTCCGGGCTTGAACATCCTCGAACGATAGTTCCGCGAGAGAACCAAAACGAAAAAGCCAAACCAAACCAAAAATGAAGTTTGTCTAAATAAAAACAAAATCATAAACAAGAAACAAACGGACCTAATAATAATAATAATAATAATAATAATAATAATAATAATGATGATAATAATGATGATGATGATGATGATGATGATGATGATGATGATGATAATAATAATAATAATTATTATTATAATAGCAGCTTGTTACTTAAAAACAAACAAACAAACAAACTACTTATTTTTATTTTTATTATTCCCAAAAGTTAAACCACTCTGTTAAATGTCTCCCACTGATATGGTAAAGTAATGTGTGTGGTGCTGTATTCATTACATTTATTTATGTAATTTAGTTTTATTATTATTACCATTTTCTTTTTAGTCAAATGACATGAGACAACATAACATAACATAACATAACATAAAATAACAACATAACATAAAATGCATAGATACACACAATAAGGATAAAATAGACATTACATTTATTTTCACTTTTAACAGTTAAAAGTACAAGCACAAGTAGTAGAAATCGTGCTCTCCACTGCTGCCATTCTGATTGGTATATTTTACCCAGTAGGGGGCAACCATGCTGCAAAAATATTTTGAACATTTTCTTCATTGACTTTCATTAGTATTGAAAGACGGTTAAGGAGTCCTGTTATTTTACCACTGTCTGCAATCAAAGCGTACATTAGAAGGGATTATAAGACAGAAAGCAAATCATGATATACTGTCAGACTCCAGACGACTCGATACAGGTTCTGGCTGAAAGTGTTCAGGCGGTACCATCACTCTGAAAAAAAGATAAAGTGTTAAACTTAGATGTACTTTAAAAATAACTGCCAATAAGGCATTACATCATATTTCTGATTTGATGAACAATCTCAAACAAATTAGAATCAAGTCTAGATATTATATTTCAACAAGGCTGATCAGAAGCCAAAATTAAATGTGTTGACTTTTTAACTGTTGACTCTTTCACAGTGACAAAATCTAAATTCTGCATTCTTATGTCTTTACTCTTATCCCATCCTTTTTAAATGTATCTTTTTGACTTTTGCCATTTTTGTATTTTTATCACATTTAGTAATTTCAGATTTTTGTAATTTTAATGAATTTTTAATTTTAATCGATAGACGTAACTTTATTCAGTCCAGTTACTTACGTCTTCACAGTAGCCACAGCAGTCGCCGCACAGAGCTCCCAGCAGGCCGTTCACCATCTGCACAGCGCACAGGGCCATCTGGAATAAACCCGTGACCAGCAACACAGCGAACAGAGAGAGATGCCAGGACACCACATTTTTTGGCCCCAAACAGCTCGTCCAGAGAGTGTTGTTTGACAGGTAGTTTCTGAAACAATGAAAATGAAAGAGCAAACTTTTACATTTCTTGATCTTCAACGTTCACATTGGTTTCATCACTGCTCCTCCTGCACTCAGGGTCGCGAGGTGTACTGGAGCAACATGTCACATGAGATGTCCTTGGATAGTAGGAGGAAGCAGAGGACATGCAAACTCCACACAGAAAGGCTGCAGGGTCAGGGAATTGTACCCACAACCTTCCTGCTGTGAGGTGACAGTGCTGAACTCTGCACCACTGTATTGCTCACTGTGGACATTGAAAATGTAAAATATTTTTTTTCTCCCTGTTTAACAATTGCACAGCAACTGCTAAGTATTCCATTATTGAGGTAGTTTTTGACGAACTGATTTAAAAGAGCACAGGTGTCAGTGTCTCACCCGTTTGAAAAGGGAGTTTCCCACACTTCTCCTGCCACCAAACAGAGAGGCCCATGGTTAATGGCCACAGAGGAAACGATCACTGAGTAACCAGCACCCACAACACCCACAGCTGCGAACAGAATGGAAGTCAGCATCTGCAAAGACAAAAAATAGCGGGCATGTATCCACCATCGTTTTTCATTTACCTTTATGGACAATATTTGCATGCATGTGTGCGTGCGCACGTGTGTGCGTATGCATGTAAAGATCCAAGAGAGCTTTGTTTGCCAATCGATTCCATGGAGTCTACAATCATTAACACAACTGCAAATTCCAAAGGGATCGACCTGGACGTGCATCTGAACCAGAACAAAATACTCTTTGTGTAATAGAGTCACCTTAAATTCTTTTCTCTTCATCATCGTCACAAGATCTCATCAACTTGGATGTGGCTGTATGCTTAATTTTGCATTTACTGCTGTGTAAATGACAGAGAATGCGTACTGCGCCACTTGTGTTTAATTTGTTCAGAACAATTAGGTGGTTAATGGTTGACAGGAGAAGCTCTGTTAGAGACACAATAAACACTGTCTCTTTCCTTGATCCTCTTTATTAAGATAAACAAATTAATCTTGCTTATTGAGCAAACATAAAAAATGAATAGCAGTGTCTTTTATATATATATATATTTTGTTTCTTCCACATAAATTCCTCTGTGTGGCCTGTCTTGATGAAGGTGAGGCTTTTGAGCATGAAAGCATTGACTTACAGCAAATCTCCGTCCGCAGCTTTCATTACCACAGCACCCACAGCAGTCATTGTTCTTCAGGCCGAGGAAGACCATCACTGGAAAAATCATCTGGATCATGCAAAGAGACACATAGGAAACTGTCAATGAAAACTTTGGCCCCAGTGTTTTCAGGAACAAATTAGGGAGGATCCGTAATTTGTAATCATCTATCTAATAATCATCTATCACATATCAAAGTTGACTTTGACTTTTACCCATAACTGCATCACCACATGGAATTGGTAGGTCTGTAAGCTGCAGATCAATTTTGCATCACTTTTTGCTAGGCTAAATGCAAATATAACATTTCCTTTATTCAAGAGTTAACTAAACATACCAGCTTTCTGGACAGTTAAGGCAAAGCAAAACATTTAGAACAATTTGTTTGACAGCATGTTTGTCAGCCTTGATTATCTAGTTTCGCATTGTGGAGTGCACATCAGCTATTTGTTCTGAACACGTTGTTTTCGTCGTACTCACCAGCACTCCAGATCCCAGTAAGCCTCCAAAGTACCAGACTTCCACTGTGATGTGGTCACTCTCCACAGATGTGCCACCAGGGAAGAAAAGCAGGATGTTGCAGAGCACACATATGATGCTCAGCGGTATCAAGGTGATCCCCAGACACTTGGCAAAGCTGCCTGAACACATTCTGACACTGATGCTTCAACCCACTAACTGGAAAACAACTAGTTGGATTGCCCCGAAAACCCTGTTGTTTTTTTTTTTGCACTGAAATCCTCTTCAGTTTTACACTGCCTCAGGCTGATGAGGGATCAAGAGCAATCTGCCAACCTTCACTATATCCTGTCTATCAAATATAGCCTAACAGCAGCTTTCTGACTTGCCTGGAGGACCCTAACTTCTCTACTGGTGTGGCTTATGAGGAGGTGTGATGCTTTAGTAGGACTCTTATATCCCCGACCGAACCCCACCCATCTCTCTGGGTGAGCTCACTGCTCAATTTTACAGCCACTGGCTAACATGTACTACACACACACTCCACGGCATGGACCTGTATTCTTTACATAACCCTGAAACTGCATTCTGAAGTGTGATGGCTAAAGTCTTGAGTTATATTTTCTCCCCCAAAAAATAGTGTATTGATGGTATTACTCTATAAATGGATTGATGACTCCATATGCATGCACGCTTTCATACGCTGATGCAAACACGCCGCAGATAGGATGACGATCTGTGAGATCACACAGACATCGTAGCTTCTAGTTAATGTTCTACCAAATGTTTTGTGTGCAAAGGGACAGAAGAGGAAGTGACCAGCAGCTGGTCGATACACCGCAGGACAGATCCCAAAGGGAGAGACAGTAAGATTCCTTCATCAGTTCAAACCCGCAAGGGTTCAAATGTATCTTTTTTTTTTTTTTTTTTTTTTTTTTTTTTTTGGAGGGCGGTTCTCTTTAATGGACACTCAAATGACTTTTTTGTTGCCCAAATGTTACAAGTATATTTGTCACTACTGGTATTTTTAGAAACTTCAAATAGTCTGCATTACTGACGTCTCTGCTTAACAGTTTATCCACTTACACAACTCCAACTCAAAACAAACACTATATGTCCAATTATCTTACCATAAAGACAAATTTTATGAAATTTGACCCAATCCTGCTGACTGCTGATTTGATATGCTGTCTTTAACTTATTCACTGACAACCTGCACAAAGGTGCCAAGCTATGGTAGAAAGCTTTTGGAAAGCTGACTAGATGTCAGCTTTCCAAATGTTTGGTCGGAAAAAGTGGCACAAGCTTCAGGGATTAGAAGATTGACGAGTAACACCAGTTCAATAGGGGGGATGTAACAGGGAGTGGAGTGGACTGTGGTCAGTACGTCGAGTCACACAGGCATGTCCAGAAAATTGGCTACATGTCTTGAGCCCCTGAAGGTCTTGAAGTATTGGTCAGTTGTCGAGTAGCATCATGTGACAGCAACTTTTTATTTCAGCTAAACATCAAGGCTCCACAGTCTGGAACAAGCTTTGTTTTCAATCACTTGACCTGTGCTAAACGGTAATAGTTGTGATGGAGTCTTTGGTGGAGCTGGGTTAGTGTTTGAGATAATTCTTTTTTTTATTTTATTTTATTTTTTAAAGGTAAATCTGAAAAAAAAAAAAAAAAATTGATTTATCTGAACTACCTATTTAGAAAGACCAAAATATAAACACGTTAGATCAAGCAATGAAATATGGACTGAGCGGTTTCATTAGTCGATGATATCTGCAATCCATTCATCTCCCGTCCGCCCTGAATAAGGCCGTACAATCAATGACTGAGTAACCGATCGAAAGCTGAAAGTCCAACAACTCTCACTTTCTTTCACCATTTAACCATATTGGCTGTGTTTATTTACGCGTCCTTGTCGCGGAAAGTGTCAGGCAGCAGCATGGAGATGGAAACGGACTTGACTTTCTCCTCGCGTCGATCACCTGTTGTCTGTTTACACGGCTGCGCAGCTTCTAGCCAATCGCTAGCGACAAGCATCGGGCTTGGTGAGTTGTAGATGTAGAGGGAGATGTAGAGGGATGGTAATGTAGGGTAATGTAGTAATATAGACCCTACATTGTAGTAATGTAGGGTCTGCAGTCTTTAGTTTTTGATGTGCAATGACACGATTGATCATTCAATACAAGAATTAAAACTTGATAAAGTTCCACTCACGCATAAATCTGTTGAAACGTTACTCAGTTATAACTGAATATTAACTATTGAACTTTCACTCAATTTATGAAGAAAACGTTTTTAATAACTATACATTTTTAACATGAGCATAGTGTTTATATTGCATTGCTCCAACATCAATACACACTAAATAATTTATAACCACTGTGACTTTTTGTTACTTGGTATGGAAGCACAACTATTACTATAACTTCTGACTTTTGTCCTGGTGGATGAATTTGGTTGTTTTTGCTTATTGAAACAAAGCAGGGTTGAGAAAGGGTGGAGAGACATAAAGAAGAAATAAAATTATACATTACACTAAAATATGGGAAATATATGTTTACTTTTTCAGATACCCTGAAACGTGGCGGTAATGCAGCCGATGCAGCGGTTGCCATGGCGGCAGCACTGGCAGTGACAGAGCCTTGCAGCACCGGTCCTGGTGGAGACGCCTTCTGCTTGTTCTACAATGGGAACACAGGAGAGATCAGAGGAATCAATGGCAGGTTGGAACTCGTCTGTCTCTCTGAATGTGCCAACCATTTTCATAATCCAGGGTGGTTTGCTGAGCCTGTACCTCTGTGTCCTCAGTGGTCGATCGGCTCGAGCTCAGACTCTTGACTTTATGGAAGGACGTGGCTACACAGCAGAGGCACCACCTTCACCTTTTGATGCCTTAAACATCACAGTGCCAGGAGCCCCGGCATGCTGGTGCGATACGGTTCAGCTGTTTGGCAGCCAGAAGGTTTGACATTTTTTAAAATGTTGACAACCGAAAAGGTGATATCTCTGCATTGCACAGATTGATAGTAGCAGGCAGAGATTTAAAAAACCTGTTTCTGAAAAATAACAAACAAATCCAACATCCGAAGAGGTCTTGCCTCCACACTTTTCACCTCAAAAACAATGAATCACACTTCCTGCTCTCTGAGGTTTCCTGTGAGGTAAATACGTCAGAGCTTCCTCTTCCTGTTTCCATAGCTGACCCTGCAGGAGGTGCTCAGGGGGGCAGAGGAGCTTGCAGAGATGGGGTTTCCTGTGGCTGAGGTGGCAGCTCACCACTGGGCGAACTGGGTTGCTGCTTTGAAAAGTGCTGGGAAGGAACTGGGAGGAGACCTGCTGATCGACGGCTATGCACCCAAATGTGGACAAATATTCCGAAACCCTGCCCTGGCCCAGACCCTGAAGGTACCTCCTCAAGAATGAAGCACGGCAGTTGAAAGACCATGCAATTAGATCTTGGGCTTTATTTCTTGAGTTCTAGTGACGATGACCGCTGCTTGGAAACATATCGCTTTGGAAGTTGAGTTTATTTTTTGGCTCACTGGATTGTTAACAATAAAATCATTTGAATTTTTTCACAAGAAATCCATGACACATATGTATACAAACGACTTTGTAATTTGTTCCTGTGGGCAGAAAATTCATCTCACAGAAAATGTGACATCAATAAAACTAAGCTCTTTAGTTTGCTGTAAGGGATGATTTGCCTTCTGGTGGACCCTTACTAGTCATAGAGCTTTGTGTCACTTTAAAGGCATTTATCGACGGTTACATGACGCTATACCCCACCACTTCACCCTGTCCCACCTTCAACACACACACACACACACACACACACACACCCTTGGACAATAGAAACAATAGTAATGACCTCAGCGTCATCATTGATGAATGGTTTCCATGGCAATAGTCATTCTTCGGCGATGACGGTGTGTCACTTCCTTTTGACGAAGAATCACTCATTCACACTCAGCATATGTCTGTTTGATAGCATTGAGAGAAAAAACAACAGTGGCATTTACTTTGGCCGCATTTGGCCACAATTTAGTGGAATGACATCAATCAAAACATATGACATGTATTATCCTAAATCCGATTGTGAATTTTACAAAGACGAAAGTGAACTGATTGATGGATTTATTCACTGGTATGTCACCAGGAGCTGGGTGAGCATGGCAAATCAGCGTTCTACCAGGGCAGAGTCGCCCAAGCGATTGTTGATGTTGTCAAAGAAAATGGCGGAATGCTGACCTCAGAAGACCTCAGCAGCCATGACAGTGAGGTCATGAGTCCTGTAAGCACGGCGTACAAGGTGAGGTCAGTGACCCTGGACGCTGATTGTATCTGTCACTTTAGAACAAATTTAGCAAAGGGAACCCATTGTGTGTTCAGGGGGTGCGGCTGTGGGAGCCTCCTCCAAACAGCCAGGGATTGGCTGCCCTGCTGCTGCTCAACATCCTGGAGAACTTCCCTCTCAAAGGTACTCTGTGAGTTTGACAGGAAAAGCTTCGGCTCCTGAGTGTTGTAAGCAATTTCACATGTGTCGTCTCAGTCAAGTTAGAGTCAGTTTTTTGGAGGGGCTACTTTACACGATAGAAACTGAGTAGAAACTTAAATTTTTTTCATGTTAAAGGAAAGTATTTACACCATGACATGCAAAGTGCATGCCTTGTTTCTTACATTTTCAGCTTGCACATTGCCACAAAAACCTTACAGATGATGGTCTAAAGATAGCTCAGTTCATTTAAAGTAAATCCAATCCAAATTCAATATTCGGCTCAGCTGACCATAGTTTAGACAAGGCACTAAATAGGCTTACTGAGATCTGGCGTATTGTCACAAAAGCTTGTTGTAGACATAAGAGAAGAGGAGGAGTAAAGGAGTGATATTCCTGTAATACCTGTAATTTATCTCGATTGGACAAGCTCAGGTGGTCTTACTGATATGAATGGCATACAGATTAATTAGTCACTATTGTTATCTTATTGACAAAGACAGACCTTTATCAAAGCAGCCTCCTTATGTAACGCGAGACAGACGCAATTCCAAGACACGCAGGCCATCTGTCGGAAGCGCAGTATTTAAACCCATTAAAACGGGATATAAAAAGAAATGCGTGTATACCAAAATCATCATAACATATTTAACATGATGTTATTAGTTCTTATTGTCAATATTAACCCAAAGCCTCTGCGTGCGTGCGTGTGTGTGTGTGTGTGTATGTGCGTGCATGGGGTTAGCTCTAGGTCATAACAGCTCCGACTACATCCACGCTGTGGTTGAGGCCACCCGCTTGTCGCTGACAGACGCTCAGCGTTACCTGGGAGACCCAGGCCATGAGACCATCCCTGTAGAAACCCTCCTGGATAAGAACTACAGTCAGCAGCGTGCGCAGCGCATCAGCATGAACAGGTGTGTGTGTGTTTGTGTGCGTATGTGCGTGCGCACATGAGAGTGTGTGGTGGTCAGTACCAGTGTGTTCCTGTCGTGTTCTGTTGACATTAGATAGGGCTCTGGCTTTTATTTCCCCCGCCCTGATATATCAGTGTCCACCCCTTCAAAGCTCTCCATGCCACACTTCCTGCTCAATCGCTCTCTCTGTTTGTCTGCGCGCCTTCTACGTGTGTGTGCGCGCGCGCGTGTGCGTTTTCGGAAACACGTGTGTTCTTGCTGCAGACTTTGAACAGAGGGTTTTTTTTAGTTTGTTTATTGTTGTAATAGTGTGTTTGACTATTTCTTTTACAAGGGACGGTGGCCTGTTAAGGGCTCAGGACGCACATGCACATAACGGTGGGACCTGCTGCGCTTTGCTGCTTGTTGCAACTTCGACTGTGCTATTAGGGTAGCTGGGGGTGGGGGTGGGGGAGGGGTGATCGGCCGGGACCCACCCTTCAGACGACTCCCTGAGTTCAAGCACGAGCCTGGTCTTCTCTTTGATGAACCCCAGGAGGATCTACTCCAGTGGGAGCTGAGGCTCGTTCCTTCCAAACTGTATGTCTATGCATCTGCTGATGCATAGGCCAGTTGCACTTTGCATAAGTGGATTTTCAAAGCTTTAGTGTAGGCAATAAAACTGAAGAGAAATCAGGAAATCGTGTTTCCACTGCAGTGTTTCCACGATTCTACGACCATGAGGTTTTCGTCATGATCTGAGAGAAAAACTTCAACTTGAACACGATTCAAAGGGCTTCTTCCAAGGAAATTTTGTTGTGTTTGAATGCATTCACTCTTGTGGCTAATGATAAGTTTTTTTTCAATTCTGACTGCAGTATTTTTTTTTGTTTGTTTGTTTTGTTTGTGTGTACAGAGCAATGGAAGAAGTGAAGCCTGGCCTGTCGACAGGAAGTGACACGGTCTACTTCTGTGTGATTGACAGTGTGGGCAATGCCTGCTCATTTGTCAACAGCACCTACATGGGCTTTGGCAGTGGACTCGTCCCCAAAGACTGTGGATTCTCACTGCATGTAAGAGGGGTTTTCAAAAATAACATTAACTGTCATGTTATTTCGTGATACTGTAACTTTCACGTTATTTGCAGAGAAAACAAACTGCCACTAATTCATTTCATTTAAATTCTCACAGAATCGCGGCGCTAGCTTCAATCTGCACCGGAACCATCCAAACTGTATTGCTGGAGGGAAGCGGCCCTACCACACCATAATACCTGCACTTCTCACCGACTCTGTAACAGGTGCGCAGCAAACGCGGCTGCTTGCTGCACTGGGAGTGATGGGCGCCGTCATGCAACCGCAAGGACATATCCAGGTGTGCTAAGATATGCAAATATGTCACGAAAGCCTAATTTCGACCAACTAAGATAGTAACACACAGGTCAGGTAATAGAAAAGCCCTTCTCTTTGATTTTTAGTGATTTTGTTCGACTTTGGGATACATTATATAATTCAATAGTAACAAGTTAACATATCAATCCCCTTGAATGACAGAAATAATTGTTGGTTTTGGGAAAAAACTGATTTATCTGTGTAATTCTTTGACCTGCGGCTTCCTTTGTGGGTATGTAGGTGCTGCTAAACATGTTGGAGTTTGGGATGAATCCTCAACAAGCTCTGGATGCCCCAAGAGTTTTTGTCCAATTTGATCAAACAAGTAGGTCAACTTGTAGAACTTTGTCTAATTATACTGCAATCGATCCCAGAAGCCAAATGTAATTCAGCACACTGAGGGTAGCTGTATACTCTCTCAGGTGGGCCTGGGCCCTTAACTCTGTCTTTTGACTGAAACTCTTTCTAGCTCATCAGTGGGTTGTAAATCTGGAGGACGGCATTGACCAGGAAGTAGCTGAGGAGCTGAAGAGACGGGGCCACAAAGTCAACTGGCCCATCAAAGGTACCATTTTCTTCACTCGACTTTTTTGCATGGAATTCTTCCCATTGTAAGTGTAATATATTTTACAATCAATAATATAATTTATTATTATTCATTATAATATAAATGTATTCATTGATTTTATGGGTAGCCTGAAGTGATTTGGTTTGTGATTGAAATATTTCAAAGGTTCTTTTCTTATCTGTCTCAGATTATTATTTTAGTCTTAAATCTGTCTAAAATCTGTGTTAGTTCCTACTTTAAATGAAACAAAGTGCTTTGTCTTCACTCGCTAGTCCTGGATTTTAGTTTTGCAAATGTATTTTCTTATCTTTTTTTCTTGCTGATGAACACACAGGCCACAAGAGGTCTCAGTTTGGGCGGGGACAGGTCATCACAGTGGGTGACTGGTGGAACCCGTCCATCAGTCACACTCATTCTCCACCCAGGGTTCTTTGGGCAGGATCGGACCCCAGAGGCGACGGATGTGCTTTGGGGTTCTAGAAACCTCCAGAGATGAGAGATTCCACAGTCACCAATCAGTCTGTCAATTACAAAACAATAAGGTGCCAAAATCTGGTAAGTAAAAGTAGACCCCAGGTCCACCAAATCTCTCTCTTTGCATACATATTTTAATATAATTTAAGTGCACCTTTTTATAGTATATAGTCAGTGCCTTTAATTGTCAACAGAGCCATCTATTAGTTTCGTCTTTTGAAAGTACAAATTAGTAAATGGTGCGTCAAGCAGTATTTTGTAGATCATGGTGGGCCCATCATCATCTGTGTTATTTTCTGCAGGGTTTTTTTTTTTTTTTGCCCCGTGCTGATTCTGTTCGTGCTTCAATGCAAAACCACAAACAGGAAACCAAACTGCCTAAAATGGCATGAAGGAAGCCTTTAGTCTGTCAGCGGTTGGAAAAATGACCTGTTTTTAATCTGCAATTACTTCGAGGTACGAATAAAGTCCAAAGACATGGTTCCATTTTTGCAAATCAAATTAGCTGAGAAGTTATTTTGTATCAGATTTATTTATTTATTTATTTGATTTGATCCTGCAATACTTTGCCCTGCCGCCTCCTCAGGTTTTGATTTTTCAAAAATTGTTGCTATAGATGGCAATTGTAATTTTTGTGCAAATTTCTATGTTTACATTTTAACATTCTTGTTCACACATCTGGCTCAGGATGTCTGAATGCTGGACTTTGCTTAGCCCATAGTTGATGATATCCTCCATATCCATATCTTAAATAGTTTGTATTTCAAATGATCTTATGTTTTGATGATTTAAAAAAAATGAAACTTTAATTTTTGTGCATTGTCGATTTTTTTCCATTTGCTCCACACATATGCTTTCCTGATTTGAACCCAACTGCATTCAGCCTACACCTGCCTTTGGAAAAAAAATGGAAGAAACTGCCTCTTTGTGATCCTGCTCCTCAACCCAAAACTCACACACTTCTGGACTCTTAGTTCTGCACAATATTCTTCATTCTGTGCACTGTGCGCCACTGCCATATGGTTGTGATCTGCATATGTGCTGTCTCCTCCACATCTGCCCTTCCTACCTAGATAGAAGAACCCCTCCTGTGTGGTTCTCTCCGATGTTTTGTTGTTGAGGTGTTGAGGGTTTTTCTCTCTCTCGAAATTTCAAGCAGTTCAGCCCTTTGAGGCTATACAAATAAAATGAGATTGACTGATGGCCCCGCCTCTTATTGACATAACACGTGCAGTCATAATTGCATAGACAATTCCACGAAATTTTAGACTGCGGCTAAGTGGAAGGAGCTTAAAAACACACTTGCACTCTAACATGAGGAATCATGAAGTTGGACTTTGTCTCCATGCTGATCTCCTTACAGCTTCAAGCCCCAGCTCACACCAACTGTTTACTCCGTCCCAGAGCCATGTGCTCTTGTTGGCCAAACGCCCGCTGTTTTGACATAATCTGACTTAACCAACGTTGGCTGAAACTGCCTGTTAGTGAGCAGTCCCAGCTTACAGTTGATCTGGATGTGCTGCATTCCTGCAGGATTGGAAAACTGCTCTAAAACACACTGGGCCCCCTAGAACATACATGTGAATTCATACAGGCTCTCTGACACAACACCTTTACCAGTCATGTTTTGCCCTATTGGCCCACTTAGACTTGCTGAGCTGTTGTGTCATTGTGACCTACAAAAGACCTACAAAGACCCCTGGTGCAATAGAATAGATGTACTTATAGATGTACTTTATTGATACAAAAATTGGGAAACTACAACTTATAAACTTATACTTTATAAAATACCTGTGAGATATTTAATGGCTTTGGGTACGAGTAAGATCTATCTATCTATCTATCTATCTATCTATTGACATAGATGTCTATATATCTATATTTTTTTAATATTTTTTTTTTGTGTGTGTATGTGTTCGATTTCTTTGTCTCTATCAGCACCTTACTTATGCAACACCATGTTTCATTATTTATGTTCTTTGGCCTGAGAATATTTTGTCCAAAACAGTGTGTTCTCTGAAGTAGCACTTTTAAAATAAGGACTTTAACTTTGACGTATTCCTCACATTATGATACCGTGTTGGTGGAACTGAAATAATGTCAATGTTACTGAAACTAAGTTTCTTTTTTTTATTCATAGTGGTGAGTGTTGCTATAGCCTAAGCAACGTTCTAGTTTTGTATACCGAACCCCAAATAGTTGTATAGATAAAAAATATATATATATTTTTACACATTTAAAAAAACTGTTACAAAAATGACTACATATTACGTTACATTCACTGTTGTTTCTCTGAACCTGCTGCCTGAAAGACTGTGACATACACACACACACACACACACACACACACACACACACACACACACACACACACACACACACACACACACACACACACACACACACACACAAGGGGTTTGAGACTGAGCTTGGTGCCAATTGGTCGGCCCTCCCCTTCCTATGAGTGCGTCTTTCCCAGAGCACGCACGATGTGCTTCCTCCGTCAACTCCCTCCGTAAGGAAGGAAAATCAGTCAGACACTTGCACACCAACAGTCTCACGCTCACCAGCGGTCACACGCGCTGCAGACTCGTGGCTGGTTTTGGTCTCCTGGCTCCGCAGCTGCTTCCCTACCCTCTCCCTCTCCTCTCCTCTCCTCTCCTGCTCCGTCCCTGCTCTCCCTCGGTTCATCCCACTCCTCCACCGTCTCTCTCTGCGGTCGTGAGCGACTTTGTCGGGTGAGCGATGTGCTGCTCGGTGGGTTTCGCCCGGTCCCTGGGTCTGGCCTTGCTGCCTCTGGCCATCTGCTGTATCATGTCCAACCTGCTGCTTCTTTTCCCCATGGGAGAAATCACCTACATCCAACAGGGCCGCTTGAGCAGATACATCTGGTACTTTGGTGGACTAGGCGGAGGAGGAATTCTGGTGAGTAAAAAGTAATAAATAAATGCTCATATAGTCTGATTCAATCAGCTATGTGTTATATTTTGGGATTATCCCAGTACACACTGCTTGCTTGCCACCAGTGAAGTAGCTTGGAGAGACTCCAGCCACGCTCTGACCCTGAGTGCTGGATAAGCAGTGATAGAAAATACTTGAGTGGATGGTTTGGGTTTCGTTGTCTGTTATGTGTTTGACAGCACTGACAGTGAGATTTAACACTTTCTGCAACAAACTGTTTTTTTTTTTTGGAAAACCAAATATTTTTGGTTCATTTCTTGTTGACTTGTTTCATTTTCAGCTATTATCTGTGTGATGTTGTACAGTTTTTGTCTCAGTTAATTAAAAAAAAATGTATTTCAGTCAAAGTTTAAATGGACCACAGTTGAAGCGTAATGTCCTTTTACCCGCATGGTGCGTGGACTCCACCCCTTCCCTCATGTTTAGACTTTCACTGGCTTAGAATTGTCACAGACTGAGCCTGCGGTGTAATCCAGGTATATTACAGATGGAAAATTTAAAGTGCTTTTAAAACACTGCAATGACCAATTAATTGAACAACTGTGTATTATCACAATTTGAGTGAGTTACCCTCTAACCCTTTTTTAAAGTGTCTGTATCTTAATGAAAGTGACTGTCATATGACAGTAAAACCGCCAAAATCGACAGCAAATCGCCCAGGAAAAGTTTCTCGTTCACCAAAACGCAGTCACTTTACATTTCGTTGTCTCATTTGGTCCAAAGTACAATCTGGCACAGGTCTGTTTTCAGTCGTTACTGGAGAACAATAGCGTGTTGTGGGATTTCACAGTTAATCCGTCTGCTGTGCGTGCTGCTGATCTGATGGCTTTGCGCCTGGACTCAGCAGAAAGGGACTGTTCTTTTAGTTTTAAGGAGGAACAGAGAAGAGATTGTTTCCCCAGACAAGATTAACTCTGTTGGGGAGAGAACCAATTATGTAAGGCGCGTACAACCTCACTCTCTTAAACACTCAGAGTCTGTACACAAGCAGAAAAAAACAAAACTCTACAAAATCAAATCACTGTGCAAAGAATTTTGTTGCAGTTCAGATTCATGCACATTGGGGAAAAGGAAATCCATGCTAAAACTGTCAGATTAGGCAATTTATTGCAGGAACACTCAGTGTTGGAAAGTTTACTTTTATTTTAAGCGGTTGAATCAGCTCTTAACGGCAAAACCAGACCAGGATGGAGAACAATGTGAGGAGGAAAAAGATAAATCCCGTCTATCTATGAGCGAGAGGCAGAGGGAGACACGCCAGGCCTCTTCCCTCGATACGGTGAAAGACTTCCTGCTGAGGTTTCGGGATAAAATTGCAGAAAGTGCACAATGTGCACAGCTCCGCCAGCAATCTACTTATAAACACAATTGAAAATCAAACTGTTTTAACTCCTACATGGTTATATAAGATTAATTCTGCTTTGGTTTCTCCGCTGGGGCGTTTTCCTCTCTTGTGGAAATGACAAAATTAAAAAGTCAAGGAGCAACTGGAATCCCCCAGAGAGAGTCTATCTTTAGCGCACAGCCTTCCTCTCCTCGGTTGTGCTTTTTTTCTCATGCGCACCTCCCTCACGAAACACAGAAGAAGACCGGCATGCGGCTGTGTTAAGAAATAGATGGTTTGCACTACATAACATGGACTCAAGCCCATCAAATAAGTGATTATATAACACTCGACCCACTTGACAGAACATTTTTAAGTAGCTAAATGTTTCTTTTCTAGTCCAGCGCTGCGTTCCCAGCTTTGCAAGTACATGCAGGATGTGCACGACGCATTGCTTATTATTTTTCTGCGTGTGTTGAACCTTGGGAACCACCCCCCACCCCCCACCCCCTCTGTCGGGGTGTGATTTAAAGTCCTTGACTGCTGGGAGAGTGACAACAACACAGGAAACAGGAATGGAGTAAAAAGGGAGGGAGCAGTGGAAGAGCACAGACCTAAAATAAACAATTTTATTGTTCCTTCCTCTGTCTTCCTCTCCTCTTTGCACCGAGGGTTTCCACACAACTGAACCCTTCCTCCATCCGCTGGCACTCCCGGACTAAAGGGACAATCTGCAGTGTTTATGTAGCGCCTTTGGGCCCTATTGTCAAACTGAAGCTCACATATACTGATTATATCTAGCATCAAATTATTTCCTAATTCACTAACACTCTTAATATGTATGTATGTATATATGTATGTATGTATGTATGTATGTATGTATATGTGCGTTTGTGTGTGTGTGTGTTTATGTGAATATCTCAGAATATAATGTCTGTATATATACAGTATGCATGTATCCCTGTGTTGTGTTTCAGGTTGGACAACACTTGATTCTGTCGAGGCCAGTAGAAAGTGTGAGCTGTCAAATCATATTGTGGCTTTCTAGTCACGTTCATGTGTGCTTTCAGATGCTGGTTCCAGCTCTGGTCTTCATCACCCTGGGGAAATGCAACTGCTGTTGGAATGAGAGCTTAATGGTGAGATTTTAATCAGTCTGTATTATAGAATATCAGTCTGCACACCTACATACAGTATATACATACTTATATATATTTGTGTGTGTGTTTGAGTGTATATATACCTGTATATATGTATGAATTTAAATGTATATTTAAATGGTTCTCTCAGTGAAATGGAGTGTAAACTTTGACTCAAGGCTGTTAAACACCGTCTCCTTATGAGAAGGAACGCTAATGCTAATCCAGCTATGACAAGTGCAACAAGGCCCCCATTGTGGGTTATCGCTGGACACACTAAGCTCGGGTCAAACTAATAGAGCCACATGCACAGCTGCTGTCGGGTTTGTGTTGTTGTAGCAGCTGCCTGTGAGATATCATCCCTGAAATGTACAAATGCAGCAGCAGCAGCAGCAGCAGCAGCAGCAGCAGGGCACTTGTGCAGGGAGACATTTGCTAAGGAGTCTGAACACGTGCTTGATCCTGTGTTAAGTTACTTGTTATGTGTGTGTTTCTCTCTGTAGATGTGTGGCTCAGTGTTGGCAGCAGTGGTTGGCCTCCTGGGCTCTGGCTACTGTTTTGTCATGTCAGGGTTCGACTTGCTGGAGGGTCCCCAGTGCTATACCTCTAATGGCTGGACATACCCATTTTCAGATCAGACTGGCAGGTACGCAGCTACTGACATACTGCTATCTATCTATCTATCTATCTATCTATCTATCTATCTATCTATCTATCTATCTATCTATCTATCTATCTGTCTATCTTTCTGTCTGTCTGTCTAATGAAGTCCTTCATAAACCCACATTTCAACAGCAAATTGTTTTAAATTAAACCAGTCAGACTGGAGTATTCAATAATCCAAAAACAAAACAAAAAACCTCTCTAGATTTGCTACTTGTAAGCATCAGAAAAAACTTGACGCCTCTGTTAAACAAAAAGGATGAATGTGGCTGCCATTCTCTTATTCTCTTAATGAGCTTTTGGGGATCAGCTTTCTACTTAAGGGCAGCAGATGTTCAACAGGATTTTGGACTACTAAGAAAATCAAATTAATCAAATTAAGTGAAACTGTTTTTTCATCATGAATGGAGTGATTGAGTAAATTGAGTGAAGTGCTTTCACTTGATCAACAAGTTAATCAGTTTATCTTCGGTTCTTTCCAAAAGGCAGTTCACAAATAACTTGAAAGACGTCTAATAGTTGTAGCAATGCATCTTCTCCGCTCCATGACACGGCGATTGATTTAGCCTCTGTTGTGAGGAGCTGGAATTCTACTCACGCTGGCACCAGGCTCCGATTAAGACGAGTCCATTTGGCAGTGAAGGCAGATATCAGGGAGATGGTCAGCAACCCCCTCCTGTCTTGTTATGAAGCAGATTTGGTTTCTACTGTGTTCGGTCAAAGTTTGTGATCTGAGCAGACACAACAGTCCCAACACAGAAGATGAGTGTCGTGCCTACTATGTTTGCTGCTGCACTGATGCCTGTCTTCCTGAAGCATGTGTCTGTTGCACATCTGAGTTCAGAAAAAAACCCTCTATCATAGTGAAATTCTATCACAGTCTGGCTCACTACGTGACGATAACCTTGGAGGTTAAAGGCACAAACTGCTGAGATAACACAACTACTTTATTGTGGGTCAGACCAACCATTTAAAAGGAACTAAAGGTGATACAATTTTATGAAGTGAACGAAAAACACTTTGTAACTTTGTTTGGATTCAGTCATGTGGATATGAAGATTGGAAAGCAGTACTAATAAGACAACAGGGAGTAGCGCAGCGTGCCACTGCCAGTTGCCCCGTTTGGCTGCTTCCTGTTATCTCTGCAGACTCTTCTTTACTTTGTCTTGGTCGCGGTACGTTGCCTCTTATCTCACAGTTTGAGGCAGAGGCCATGAAGGTCAACAAGCTGCTACCTTGTTTTGAACAGAGACCAGCATGACGGTGGCGTGGCTTCTGAGTTTTACAGAGTGTGTAACAAATTAGAACAGACTTCCTCCTGATTTGTTTCACCACCAAGGTCCAGTGTGTAAAATTCGGCTTGATTTATGACTTTTATATTGGTAAAAGCTTAACATACAGCCAATAAACACATACATTAAAGTGTATACTTACAGTACAAAACAAGTACTTCTTGTTTCTTATATGTAAATAAGAATAATATACATAGAGCAAGGGTCTTGCTCCAAGTTTGCTGCCATCTTGCACTGCCATATTTCTAAGGAAGCCCGGTGTGGACAGTCCAGCCGCCTGACAGCAGGTTTTGTGTTTAGGGTGAATATTTGCTTTTTCAAATAAACCAACAAAGAAGAAGGTTGACGAGATATACAGGTTTTTGCTGGCAAGCCACTGTAGTTCACTTGCAAGCTCGGGAGAGGGAGGGTACCAAGCATGGATGTATTATACATATATTCCCGTAGACCACAATACAAAAATAAAATCCTTTAAAACAGCTGACAAGATGACTGTGACCTGAAATGCGAATCATAGCAAATCTTTCTATTGTATATTTTTCACTTATGGTCTTTTAGTCATTTAGAAAAATGATAAAGGTCATAAAATCACTATAAACGAGTTTATTCCCAGCGTGACACCACAATGCCGTGCCATGTTGGGGTCACTTCCTTCACGTACCTCTCATTCTGAGACAGTTCTCCTTCTGTGCACTCTCCAGGTATCTCCTGCAGCCCGAGATGTGGTCGCAGTGTACGCAGCCCATGCACATCGTGGAGTGGAACGTGACCCTGCTGTGCGTGCTGCTGGGCCTGGCCGTGCTGGAGTTCGTCATCTGCCTGCTGCAGCTGGGCAACGGCCTGGTCAACGCCGTGTGCCGGCCGTGTTGCTACAAGCAGGAGTACAGCCTCAACGCGTAGATCAAAACACGGCAGCAGTCCGCAGACTCGACTGCACCGCGAGAGCCTGAAAAAAAAAAAAAAATCAATCAACCAATCGCTCACAATGTAAAGTATGCGCACATTTATAACAAAAGACACATGCGTCTGTGGGAGGGAGCAGACCGACAGTCCTACTAGCTGCTGCTATGTGTAGTGTGTGTGTGTGTGTCTGTCACATCTACGTGTATAGTACCATGAACTTCTGGTCAGTGTAGTCACTTTGTTTTCAAGCCTTTCATCACAACTGCGGATTGCTGACAGAGTCCATGGGTTTTTATTTTTCTATTTCTGGTGAAGCTCGAAATTGTAAAAGGCAACAATGGAAAGTCCGCGACAACACGGTCGTATCATTTCTCAAAACCCAGCGCCTCACGACGCCACATGCAAATGATGCAGCGGATGCAAATGACACTGTCTGCATAAAACAACATGGGTAAACACACATAACAATCATTAGACACCCTTGGTGATAAGGTGCGGGCTGATATAAAAAATGTTTGTCCAGTTGTTTTGCGCTACTATTTGAAATGTTCACTTCCACTTTTTTTGTAAATACAATGACGAGGGTTATGTTGACACTGAAACGAGAACTCTGAACACTCTCCGAGATTCACGTCTGTCAGTGTATTATCATTATTCACTGCTGTATATTTCTTTCTTTTTTTTTGTTGCAATGCCACTGTTGATGATGTCTCTGCAAAGTGTGATTTCCACTAATTTCTTTCTTCTTTTTTTTTATTGATCATCCAACGTCAGCGCCGTTGGTTGGATCACGTGAGGTTAAGAGCAGATTTTTGTTTGAGTGTTTGTACATTTGTCTTATTCTTAGAGCAGGTGTTTTTTGGCGGATTGTTATGGGTCTTTTTGGAGGGGAAGGGCATCCTTTTGACACTAAATCAGTATTAAACAACATTTTGTATGAATTTTAGTGTGATATTTTTATAATGTATGTTTCTTTGGGCTGCCTTGAATAAAAAGGTATTATTTTCATTTGAATAATCTGACTAATCAATAAATTGCGCCTTTTTTTTGTGTAAGATGCTTATTCTCAATACTCTGCCTCTACAAAAAGCCAAAATTAATCAAAAGCAAAGAAGCAATCAATTGTTACTCTATAACACTAAAGACATTGAGAAAGTGAGGCAGACAAATATACTGTGAGGACACAGTGCATAAGGAGCGTGACCTGCCAGGCTGTTCCAGTAAGAGGAATGAATTGATCATCTTCAGATACTCGCTCACTGGTTGAACCTGTTCACTTTTGGCACTGTATGGACTGTTTGACCGTCGTCTGCTGTGTATGGTGTAATCTTGGACTGGGTTAGTTTCTGCCCTGGACTTTCCAAAGTTTCCAGCTATTGATCTGCATCTGGACTGAACCGATCAACAAAGGACCATGTGATTTGTGACAAGTCATTTTTTCAGGATTCAAGCTTTAGAAAGTTCCATTCGAGTAGGGGAAGATCTGGCGGCATTTTGGTTAAAAAAATATACCATTGGTAATAATAGGTGAGCGAGGGGTTTGTACAATTGGATAGTCTGTTCCTTCACTCCTTCGTATTTACAGTGTTTAATTATGTCACTTTCAAGAGGGCGAGACAGCTTTGAACGGAATGAAAAAAAGTCTTGGAAGTACATAATTATGACGAATGTACATCATTATGTACATCATGACTTGCTTATGTTTTCACTGATTTCACTCACATTGAGTCAATCTATACATTTCTCATTTTGTATGACAGGACCTGAACATATGTTGCTTCTAGGCACTAGACTATATTAGACTATACTAGACAGTGCCAAGACATATGATGAGTTTTTTTCCCACTTGTTTTTGCCTTTCACCATGTGGGTGAAAAGGAAAAAGTCCATACTTTCGACACTCACGCAATCAAAAGCAAATGTAGCAGGCCGAGACATTGTTTGCCGTTGTGCAACTCTGGCTCTAACCCCATTTGTCAGTCAGGGACCTCCCTGCTTGCTCTGCTTGTCGGTTTGCAGGCCCTGCGAGGGTATAAAACACACTCAGGTTTCCCCTGACGGACTGATTGACAACAATCTCAGCACCGACTGTGTGCTGGATCTCAAAGCTCCTCTTCACTTCTGCCTCGACAATGCAGTGGCTGGGACTGAGGGGGGTGTTGCTGCTGTGCTGCTCTGCAGCGTGTGTCTCCGCCCTGACCAGGGAGTACTTCCTCAGGATCGAGGAGGTTTCTTGGAACTACGCCCCGAGCGGAATGAATGTCATTCAGAACCGCACGCTGGAGGAGGATGAGTAAGTGCGAGCGGGACGTTGTCTTTGTTATGCCGCTGCTGGAGCTCGTCCAGACGCCGGCAGCCTGAGCAGCAGTGGAGGGAAAAACAAAAAACTAATTCCATCCATTTCCTCCGCTTCAGTCTGGCCTTTTCATCTTCCGTGTGCAGGTGTTTGTTTTGAGCGCTGCAGTATGGGCCACAAAATCTGAGATTTCTTGTGTTGTTTCCAATCTGCATTCATTCAACACACTGGTAGCTGGGTACTTGTGTTAAAAATACTCTGATGAAAGTAAAAGTACTGCATCAACTTCTTGACTTCAGTAAAAGTAAGGAAGTGCAGGTTCTAAAATGCACTTAAGTGAAAAGTAAAAGATGTTTTTCAACCAATGAAACAATGCATTTACATACATGTTGACACTATGAGCTCCCCCTAGAATATCATTCACTTTTATTGTGAGCTACAGATATTTGTGAACAAATGTAGGGGGTAAAAGTTAAAAAGTTGTCCAAAAGACAAATACTCAAGTAAAGTACTGTTAAATCACTTCCTTTTCATTTTCCCACTAAGAGCACAACAGTTCACTTTTGAAAAGGTTTACAGTTGTTACTTACATCATGGCATTTTATGATCTTTTTATGGCACATCTTGGAACTCTCTCCACACCACACTCTCCATCTCCCTCTGTCCCTGCAGAGAAGCTGCAGTGTTTTTGCTGAGAGGACCCCAGCGCATCGGCTCCATCTATAAGAAGGCTGTGTACAAGCAGTACAGCGACGCCACCTACAGGACAGAAGTGGCCAAACCGGAGTGGCTGGGCTACTTGGGACCCCTGCTGAAGGCCGAGCAGGGCGACACGGTTCTCGTCCACCTGAGGAACGCAGCGTCCAGGCCGTACAGCATCCACCCTCACGGGCTGAACTACAGCAAGAGCAGCGAGGGTGAGGGTTCACCTGCCACACGCTGGTGGGATCCGCCTGCACACCACCTGACTTTGTTGTATATTCAGAGGTGGGAAGTAACAAATACTTTGTTACTGGACTTGAGTAGATTTTTCTGGTATTTGTACTATATTTGAGCATTTCTTTTTCTGCCAACTTTTACTACTATTATTAGTCCAAACATCCAATAATGGCACATTGGTCATAACTACTACTGATTACACTTTGGTTGTGCTGATTAATGGCAAAAAAACAAAGTACATTTCAGAACCTGTACTTTCTTTCTTTCACTTGAGTGAAGGAGTTAAATCATTACTTTTACCAGAGTATTTTTTAAGTACAGAATGTGAGTATATTTGCACCTATGTGTGTATTTGACTTTGTGCTTCTCTGTCCGCAGGAGCGCTGTACCCCGATGGCACCACTGCAGACTTGAAGCGTGACGACGCGGTGCCACCGGGGGATATGCTGACGTACGAGTGGACCCTCCCGGAGGACCACAGCCCGACTACGGAGGAAAGCAACTGCCTGACCAGATTCTACCACTCCCACGTCGGAGCACCCAAAGACATTAACTCGGGCCTGATAGGACCCCTCCTCATCTGCAAGAGAGGTACATAGTCTCCAGAGTGTTTGAAAACAGATAAACATTGTAAATGTTTGCAAGCTTTTTTGACGTACAGAGCGTTACAAAGTGTCCTCGCCTGTTTTACAGGAGCCCTGGAGACAGCACGCAGTGATTCTGTTCAGGTGTTCGCTCTGCTCTTCACGGTGTCGGACGAGAACTTCAGCTGGTACCTGGATGAGAACATCAGGACGTACATCACTAACCCTGCTGCAGATCTCAAGGAGGATGAGGACTTCATTGAGAGCAACAAAATGCACGGTGAGTTTGGGTTATTTATCTAGTTATTTTTTTATTTTTTTATTTGGGTTAGTGGGGTTCAATTACAAGAATAAAAGCAGATGCATGACTATACACGCAAGCGTACTTTTTTTTATGCCGTCTGTGGGGTCTGCAGGCATAAATGGGTTCCTGTATGGCAACCTGCCTGGACTCAGCGTGTGCCAAGGAAGCCAAGTTCACTGGCATTTGTTTGCCATGGGCAACGAGGTAATGTTAAAGTTTTTATTCCTTCACGATTTTACCGCTACACAACTAACATTTTGCCGTGATGCCAAATGTAACCTTTTGTCTTTTGAAGTTTCATTTTCACATCTGGTGGAGAAAATATTTGGAGCAGTGAGGTGGATCCACAGGCAAAACCTATTCCTACACGTTTTTATGGTAGTTTAGTGCATTTACTGCTGTAAAAGCCATGGAAATGATCTTCTTTCAAAGACACTTGTTGGTTTAAAAGAGTTAGTGAGTTGGAAAGTTGAATAAGAAAGTGTTTTTCCTCAGCAAATCCTTGTTCACGACGTAGGTGTGCGAGTTTCCCCCCCTCGACCTAGAAGTAACGCCATCCATCTCACCAGGTGGACATGCACTCGGCTCATTTCCACGGCCAGATCTTGACCACTATGGGCCAACACACGGACACAGTCAGCATGTTCCCAGGCTCCAGCACCACGGCCGCAATGACGGCCGACAACCCTGGACACTGGCTGCTGACCTGCACCGTCAACGACCATCTAATGGGTAGAGGCCTCTTTCAGATGAGTTTGGAATTGCTGCTGCGTAGGTGTATAAAATGTTTATTTTTGATGCTGTTTCTTGCGTCCAGGTGGGATGCAGGCTTTGTTTGAGATCAGAAAGTGTTTCCCCAATGTCCACAAGCCGCGACCCTTCGGTGATGTCAGACAGTACTTCATCGCGGCTGAGGAAGAGGTGTGGGACTACGCTCCTACAGTGCCTGAGGATGGGTCAGTTGCTGTGCATGGCAGATGCATACACTGTGTGTTAAAGTGGTGCTGGCAGCACAATGTAATGATGTTTGCGTTTTTCTTACTTGGTGCAGAGAAGCCGAGGAGTTTGTCACCAGAGGTAGAAACCGTATCGGGAGTTGCTATAAGAAAGTTCGCTACGTTGAATATACTGACAACACCTTCATGGTGAAGGTGTTACGCAGCCCTGCTGAACAGCACCTCGGAATTCTGGGTAAGACAAACTTTGGTAATGGTGATATATGGTAAGACTGTGAAAGGATTAATGAGAAGAAAGTGTGTATCTAAATAAATTATGATGGTCTGGTATCATTTCTGTTATGTCTTATTCTGTTATATCTGTCATATCAGCTCAGCCCAACTTTAAGTATTTTTTCACCCCAATAATATTTAGTAAACAGTAACAGAACAAACCTATTATTATAATCTAGAGCACACATTTTTACAATTTAATTCAGTATTGAAATTATTTGCAGTAATTACAAAGAAGCATCCATTTGGTGTTTTAGAGGCAAAAATAGAAAATTAGAAAAATAATAGTAATTGCAGAAATAAATCAGATCATTCTGGTTGACTACAGCTGTCAGTAGAATGTTTTTTTTTTGTACATTCTTGTTTTGTAAGGGAACCTCTATCTGTGTTTCCAGGCCCTGTGCTGCGGGCTGAAGAAAGAGACACCTTCAGAGTGGTTTTCAAGAACAAAGCCAGCCGTCCTTACAGCATCCAGCCGCACGGCGTCCAGTACAGCGTGGATCAGGACGGGACTCTCTACTACAACCAACTAGAAGGTTGTCACCAGCAGGGAAACTCAGTTTTGCGTCTCACGAGTCTCTGTGTAAAATCGTCCCTCACGATCTTCCATCCTCCCTCCCCACCGATTCACTTTGTCAGAGTCCTACACGGAGAAGAAACTGCGGGAACTGAAGCGGCAGCTAAGTGGGTTTGACCCTCAACCGTTATTTCACAGAGTCAATCAATGTATTGATGGATCTCACTGTGCTGTACTGTATATTCTCAGGAGTGGTCACCCCTCCCCCGGCTGCTCTAGTCAGACCTGGGGCAGTGCACACCTACGAGTGGACGGTGCCGCTGATGGCTGGTCCGGTGAGAGGGGACCCGGACTGCCTGACCTACGTGTACTACTCTGGAGTGGACCCTGTGAGAGACACCTCCTCCGGGCTGGTCGGGCCGCTGCTCGTCTGTCGCCCAGGATCTCTGAGGAGAGGAGAGCAGGTGGGACAAGACTGATAGGGTCGGACGCTTTGTTTGACCTTCCTGGTGTCTAGAAAGGCACAAAACATCAGACTACTCTGCTCTTTATGACATCACAAAGTATTTTTTGGAAGACGTTTTTAACATTGGAAAAAAAACATTTGGTATAGTGTTGGTTTGGTATATCTGGGAGAAATGACAGGCTAAAGGAAAAGTGAGTTTTGCTTAATATGGGATCTTTAAAGGTCCAGTGTGTAAAATGTGGCTTGATTTATCATTTTTATATTGGTAAAAGCTTAACATACTACCCATAAATACTAATAAAAGTGTATTCTCACAGTACAATCAAAGTAATTTGGTTTTCCTACCCTTCTCATTTAAGAATACACTTACAGCAAAAAGGGTCTTGCTCCAAGTTGGTTGTCACTTTGCGCCACCTTTACCCCAGTTTTTTATTTATTTATTTATTTATTTTTAAGGAAATACCTGGCCTCCTCCTCCTTTTACACACTGAACCTTTAATCTTTAGCATATACAAGAATTTAGCTGTCCAGCTGTCTACAGTCTAAAGAAATGCATGTGTTGGGAATTGAGAATCTGCCAGTGGAGTGAGTGTGAATGGCTGTTTGTCTTTCGAAAGGGCCCTGCGATAAACTGGCCCTTGTCAATAAATTTGTCCAGTGTGTAAACCCGCCTACGCCCAAATACAGCTGGGATGGGCTCCAGCAAACCCCACGACCAGGAGTGCAGAAGTTGATGTAGAAAGTGGATGAAAGGCAGAAGATAGAAGTAACATTTAATGTTGTTTTAACCTCTCTTTAAACGGTTAAAGAGAGGTGAGGGATCAGTAAATGGGGTAAAAGCAACACAATATCTGTAAAATGATAGCTTGGAGGAATCAGTATTGATTTCCTTCATATTTCAATCTTTTTAATCCAACTATTGAGAGGCCCATCGGCAGTGCCAGGTTCCTTTTTTTGGGGAACGTATCAGACATTCTCAAAACACATGAAATACGCCAAGAGATGTTTTCCCAGGGTTATTTCCCCCCCTTCTGTAATAAGGAGGAAAAAAATAACTAGAGGCACTCCCTGTTACTGTGTCCTTAGTTGTTAGCTGTGTCTTAATTCATTTTTAAGTGTTGAAGTACCTCTCAGCTGAAAAATAAAAACACTGCCAAGGCTGACTAAATTGCAATTAAAATGCATGTCGGCTGAGGTTATTATTATTTTTTTTTAACGTTATCCCCGTTGAAGAGATAAAAAAAAAAAATCCTCAACCTTTTCTTTTGCTTTGTCTCCACTCTACCACATAGAGAAACTATGCCAAAGAATTCCATCTGCTGGCCACAGTGTTTGATGAGAACTTGAGCTGGTATCTGGACGACAACATCAGGACATACACCACTGCGCCCGCCACCGTCAACAAGGAGGACGAGGGCTTCATGGAAAGCAACAGAATGCACTGTGTGTAGCCTCAAACATGAGGAAAACAAGAAATGTTTGGCTTTATTTTTTTTTTCTTAGGGGGGAATATTTCACATAACGGCTGCATTTTTTCCTTTTCCATCTCTGTGTCTGTGTTACAGCCATCAATGGGTACGTGTACAGGAACCTCCCGGGCCTGACTATGTGCAAGGGGGACCAAGTATCGTGGCACCTGTCGGGACTGGGCACAGAGACAGACATCAACAGCCTTCACTTCCAGGGCAACCGATTCATCTACCGACTGAACAGACGCGATTCCATCAGTGTCTTCCCTCACATCTCCCACACCGTCACCATGCAGCCAGACAGCATTGGTGAGCGTCCAGCTGCCGAACGCAGCTTTGTGGAAACTGTCAGTGACGTCTCTACATCCCGCCAGTGAGGGTATCCTAGTGAGAGCAGTCTAGACGAGGCTTAGCAGCAACTACACACCAGAGAAAGACGATGTAAACAGAAAAAAATGTAATGGGTCATCTAATGTCTCTAACATGTCCTCTCTCAGGTCAGTTTGAGGTGGTCTCACCCACAGTGGTTCATTACCGCGGTGGCATGAGGGCCAACTACACGGTGCAGAGGTGCAATTTCTTTCAGCGTCAGACTGAGCTGTTCCTCCATTCCAAGACCTACTACATCGCCGCCATGGAAATAGACTGGGACTACTCACCAAACCGAACATGGGAGGCTGAGATGTTCCGCGGGATGGAGAAGTACGTCACTCTGGACGCACTCTGTAAATGACCAGCGCTGCACCTTCTGTTTGTAAGGAGTGTTCCTTTTTTCTCCTTGTGCAGTCCGGCCACCGTGTTCCTGGACCAGCAGGGCGGGTTCATCGGCTCGCGCTACAAGAAGGTGGTCTACAAGCAGTTCACCAACGACAGGTTCAACACGGAGGTTCAAAGAGACGCTGACATGGAACACCTCGGCATCATGGGTGGGAAACAAAAGCAAAGGAACAAAGTGTCCAAAATTTTTATATTTTCAACTGCAGGGAAAGTTTTGGAGTTTTTTTTTTTTTTTTGTTATTTGTGACTGATTTACTTTTCTGTTTAGCCTTTGGTCACTGCTGAACATTTGTTGCATCTTTCCCTTCGCACAGGCCCTATGATTCATGCCAGTGTGGGAGACAAGGTGAGGGTGGTTTTTAAAAACATGGCCTCCAGGCCTTATTCTATCCACGCAGATGGAGTCAAGACGGAGACCCCTGATGTTCATCAAACCCAGCCAGGTACACACACACACACACACACACACACACATGGAAAATCTCTGCAGGCGGAGGCGGGGCAGGAAGATTCTCACGGAGAAGAAAAAATGAAGAGTTTCTATTTGACTTTTGATTATTTTATGATGGATTTTTTGCTTTTTGAGTGTGAAAAGTGCAATATGAATCCAATGCATTATTATTATTATTATTATTATTATTATTATTATTATTATTATTGACAGCCAGCTTAAAATGGGAAAACATTAATTAGTCTGGACAGTGCAAATTTTTTTAATTGCTATTAGCACCACTACAACAACAACATCAACAACAGCAACAGCAACAATGACAACAACTACTACTACTCTTACAACTACTACAACTACTACAAATATGATGAACTGCTTTCAGGTGAGACCCATTCATACTACTGGTACGTTAACAAGAATACGGGACCAACAGCAGAGCAAGAGCAGTGCTCTGTGTCTGCGTACTACTCCACTGTTGATGTTGTCAAGGTACAGCGATACAGCTCCAACACGCGTGCACGCCCACTGGCATTCTTGCAACTTTAACTCTCACAGTTAGCACCAAATTTCTAACACACACGCTGATATCGCCTGCCTCCCTGTACAGGATCTATACAGCGGTCTGATTGGCCCGTTGGTGATCTGTCGCAGCAGCTGGGCCAGGTGAGTGTTTCCGCATCCATGGCTGAACTTTTAATCTAATAAGTAAGGCTTCATGTGTATAAATAGTATGCTGAAAGTGTTTATGAACTGCCTCCAGGACTTTGGGGATGAAGAAAGAAATAGAGGAATTTGCACTGCTTTTCCTGGTCTTTGATGAAAACGAGAGCTGGTAAAGCAAATCGTCTTGGTGCTCAACCTCTCCATGCCATTCCATAATCAGGCCGTGTTGGTAGACAAGCAAGAGCGGCTGGACACATCTTCTGTCCATATCATGTGCAAAATCCGTGCTCAGTTCTGTCCTCTGCAGATGAATAGGTAATATTTGCTGATAAGATATCAATATTCCAGGTACCTTGATGACAACATCCGGACCCACATCAGGAACCCCCGTCCAAACCTAAAGGAAGATGAAACCTTCATAGAGAGCAACAAGATGCACTGTGAGGATGACACACATAGAGCACACACACAAAATGCAACCCGATGATGTGAAGTTTCTGAGGCAACAATCGCAGGCGTGCTTTGAAATGTTCTGTGTCTGCAGCCGTCAACGGACTCATGTATGCAAACCTGGTGGGTCTGAACATGGAAGTGGGTGACAAGGTGTACTGGTACCTGATGGGAATGGGCAACGACGTGGACATACACTCAGTACACTGGCATGGACACAGTGTAGAATACAAGGTATTTATAATTCAACTTTTTACAATGACACGTAATGTAAAGAATGGCAACACAAACACTTCTTTATCTCCAGCTGGGTGGAGGTCCTCACCGCACTGATGTCTATGAACTCTTTCCAGCTACCTTCCAGGTAAACCTGTCAGGATTTGCTTTATCCAATCTTCCTTAATTTCGAATGAAATATAGTTTGATGCGAAAAAAAAGGACAGAAAACAGAAGTCAGGAGAAGAGAGGATGCTAATTTACATTACATTTAAACTTGCTTTGCTCTCAGAACTCAAACAGAAAGGCTGCTATTATGTTCCTTTCTGAAGGCTCTCAAACATTTTGATGTTTGATGATGAAAGGAGTCGTGCCTTTCCATCATAGAAAATAATGGTTTAAATGCAGTTTTCTTTATGGCTAAAACAAAACGCTGACCTTCAAGCTGTGGGAAGACTTTCTTCTTTGGTAACTTCGTGCTTGTAAGGAATCAGATGTGCTGATCTTTTCCAGACAGTGAAAATGCGTCCTCAGTATCCCGGTAGCTGGCTGCTCCACTGTCACGTCACCGACCACATTAAAGGTGGCATGGAGGCAATGTATAGTGTAACTCAAAAAGGTAGGGGACAAAATGACAGACAGATGTGCTGCCAAAAGTGATGGAGGATCGTAACAAGAGTGCCTTGTTTGACAGCAAACAGGAGGGGATTCTTCGGCTGAGTGACGGAGGAGGACGGATTCAGAGACAACTCTCGTGGAACGTGGACAAAGCAAAGATTTCTGACTCATCTAATCAGCCTCTTTTTCAACATGGAATAATAGGAAAATTATTCATCTTGCAAACTCAACTAGTTTTTTCTTCAAAATAACACAGTATTTTTTTTTTTTTTAAGTGATACTATTGATTGTTGGCTGTATCTATCATCTTGTATATTGTTTGTAATGACAGCTCAGATGCAGCAGGGGGCAGCACCTAAATAACCAAGTTTGGAAGCAAACGCCTCAACATCGAAACTCCAAATCTAGTTGTCACTGTCACGCGAATACTGTGGAGAAATGCCTGTAACACGCACACATTAAAGTGTAACCTACACAAACAAACTTAATGTCACTATTAATGTTTATGTCAACCAAGACACGTTGAGTTCATGCAAGTGACAAACCTGACTTTGCAAAAATGAGGACAAAGCATCACAATTGCAACATTTTACTGGTTTATTGTGGCTCACATAGATTCAGCAGATCAATAAACTTACCGATATTCCAACAACCTTCGATGGGTTGTTGTCTGTAGCCCGTACAGCTTCTTTTCCATCCGTGTGAAGCAATTCTGGAACAGAATATTTGTTTTAATAAATGAAATGTACAGATTACACAGCAGTGTGCCGGCCTGACACTCTTCTACATCAGACAAGCAGAACAACACATTTAAATGGTGCGTGAAAGATAATCTTCAAAACAACTGAGGCTATTCCTCTTCCATAAAGCTGATGCAGCAATTACACGGTTTCCCCAGCTGGTGTCACTGCTTTAACAAGGCACCTTCAATCACCTTAAATGCACGCTCTTAAAATGCTTTGAGGGACCATATTTCTGAGCCTGCAGGTGTTCCTCTGAGGACCCTAAGCAGGGCGGCAGAGCCTGGTGAAAAACTACCTCTCATTTCCTGTCTGGAGGACAGCTGCCACATATTCTCTGAAACCTGTAAACTCAGTCTGCGATGCCCGGGGCTTTCTTTTTTTAGAAAACATTTTAGCTCAAAAAAATTTAATCTCAAAAATTCCAACTCAACTTGAGCGGACGCCACAAGGCTTTTGCCAGCCAAGAGCTGTTGGGTTTAAAAGTGGCCTGAAATTATCAAATGTTCTGCACATTACATGCCGAGGTGGACTCCTCGAAATTACCCCACCGTGTAACCCTTTCACAGCTATTGGGTCCCGACGGATTTATTGAAAATCTGTCTTCTAAGTACGGCCACGGGAAGCATCTAAGATGCCAGACTCCGCAGGTTTTGTGTACAATGAGTCATTACAAACTTTTGAAATAGGAAAAAGGTTGAAGCCTGGAAGGCTTATGAGCGGCTGCCTCATTCCAAGTTTGCCCATCGCCAGTGTTCCAAAAGGGAATCTAAGATTTTAAGGATTTTAAAGATTAGGCAATCGAAGGCAGACGTAGTACTGAGTGGAGATGAGTGTCTGAGCAGCCACCTGCAGTCCCCCCATTAGCTGCTAAGGAAATGGGATTCAAACGATTCAGACCATGAAATGTGGCCAATAATACCTGCTTTGATCTAAACCTGGACTGAATTTCAATGATGTGCTCTCAGCTCAGTCGCATCTGACAAGTGAAACTTGGCTTCAAACTTGCTCCCACTCATAACTCAATTTCCTGTCCAGCATCTGTTATTAATAAAGCTGAGAAGAGCTTGAGAATTGACGCAGATGTCTGACTTCTGTAGACATTTGTTCAAACATGAATTTTGTACGCAATTTGAAAGCAAATGGAAAAGACAACTCTTACAGTCAGATTTGTTTCAATTGTAGGGATAATTTACAATCAAGAAATATGAACTAACATGAACAAACATGGTCTGACTCAAAATGCTGGCTGCCAAGACAACCACCTGACTCGTGGGTAAGTTTCAGTTTAATTAGAAGAAGCCAAAACAATTAAACTCTTAAAAAAAAAGAACCTATTTATGGACAAGCACTTCAATTAGAAAGTTCTGAGGTAAAAATTGTTACCTTTGGAAAATTGTGGTCCTCATTTTTGCAAAACACTCGCTTGGACACTTTTCTAAGAGATAAAGGAACAGATCTAATTGTCACATACAAGCACAATGAAATTGCATTTGCACCTCTCTCTTGGTGCTGAGTCAAAGAATTAGGAGCAAAACTAAAGCACAGGCACAAGCATAGCATAGACAATAATTGACTTATAAATAACCTATCCAATAGACAAGACAAGCTAGTTGTAAATGAAAATGTAACTAGGTGTAAATTTAAAGACAGGCTAAGCACGAGTGATGGATTTACGGCGCAGCACAGGGTTTTACATAGAATGCCCTTCCTCACTGATGAACTGTGTGCATTGTGTTGTAGTTTTAGTATCTCTCTCTGTAGGCTTTCCTCTCTCTGTCAGACGTATCAAAACGCATCCTCCGCACAAGTATCAAGCATGTGCTATATTTGAGACGCGTCCAAACCCAGCGCCGCCACCCACCAGCTCCTGCCAAGTCTTACACATGTGACATGACAGGGGCTCTGCTGATCACGCTAGCAGGGCTGTCTGACAACCCACGCAGGTGCATTTTTTAAAAAAAAGCATCTGCTGGTTGGAGAACCACCTGCAGTGACGGGGGCAATGCGTGTGGCCATGGGTGAGACATTCAGACGTCTCACCCATGGCCACACGGACATGCAGGGCCATGAAGACAGCCGGATTCAGGCTTAAAACAGGGCAGAACGTGCACAGATGCACACATCTTCACCATTAGACCCATGCATGAAGGTGTTACATAATCAATGTACTGTGTGTGATGAAACCAATAAAAAGTAACGTCAATATATAATAAAGGTAAATTATTGTTGATAAACACGGATCACAAAATGCTTACAAATATTAAAATATTACCGTACAAAAAAATGTGAATATGTGTTTTGTTTATGATGGTCGGCGAAGAGAAGGTCCGATCTAGACGCAATACGAGAGAGTGAGTGATGGAACGAGTAGGATTCTTTTTCTGAAAAGAAAACAATCATTTTTGTGTTATAAATTTCCCTCAGGTTGAGTGTTGTTCCGTGCGACTGCCACTTGTAACCTGTATTCTCACCCTGCCTGCTCTGGCTGACAAATACGTGCTCAAGAAAGCCTGCGGTGACACAGTGCTGATTGGCTGATAAAGGCGCTATGCAACGATGCACAGCTCACGCTAACTTCGAAAGTAGCAGCACTGAAAACTTGCGAGCTTCCCTCCAGTTTTTGTACACTAAACCGTTTTTTCTTTCTGTTTTGACTCGTATATTATCAGCTGGAATGAAACAGTATTTCTTTAACAGTTCAATGCATGTCAAGGCTTACAGAAATAATTACTGTTTGTCTGGCAGAGGAGGGAAGTAACAGAGTTCAAGTAGTTTGTTATTGTACTGAAGCAGATTTTTCAGTTCAGTTTACTGCTGACTTTTTACTTTTACCTCAGCTGTAGAAAATAAGATTGGTTATTGATATTGAAAGTGGAAACATTCAATAATGGTTGATTGGTCATAACTATTACTGATTACAGTTTAGTTGTGCTGAAGTTGAAGTTTAACTTAATTTTCTTTTTTGCAAAATTATCAACAAATGTTCGATTACTAGCTAAAAAAAAATGTATCGTTTTTTTCTACTTAAGTGTATTTCAGAACCTGTACTTTCTTGTTTTCACTTGAGTAAAATAGTTGACTCATGACTTTTACCAGAATGATTTTTCACACAAGTACTTTTGTGGGAAAGCATTGTCTTTCTCTCTGCCTCTCGTGGAGAAAAATAGATACATGGGCCCCAAAGATGACTCAGAAATACTGCATTCTCCTGGGGAAAATGCTTACATTCGGCAAGTGTTCTATTAAAAAGAACTACAAACCCCAGTGTCTGTTCAACGCATCATCCTGCAAATCCGTGCTGCATCCCTACAGATTTCTGGTCCACAGTTTTCTGGTCCTCAACCAGCTTCCAAACAGCCCTGCGCGTTCCCTGCCTGCTGAGCGAGACCCACCAGGACCGACCGCTTGCAACATCAGCGCGTTGGAAGCAGATGGCTGGCGATGCCGGCGGTCTTCCTTCTCTCCCACGCCAGGTTCTCTGGGTAGATCTGACATAAGCTTAATTAATGATTTGATAACTGCGGAGGCGTTGAAAGGAGCGGAGAGACGGGCGCGGATTCCGAAAGTGAGATCTAAACTGCCGCTTAATGCGATGCGAAGGGATTTCTTTGCACGCGCCTCACCAAAGTGCTCTGCTCTCCCCACACTAACTCAGATTATCACAGTGTGGGGTCCACTACATGCTGTGAGACAGAAACGGGCAGCTCATCGCAGAACTAAATAAAGCAGATGTTTACTGGAGGCGATGTTGCCCGTCGGCCATTTTCACAGCGGGAGGTCCGTTGCTGTTGGATGGAGTCGCTGCCAACCGTCTGCCAAATATGGAAGTCGAAGGTTGGATTACCACATCCAGGGTAATATCTTCATAATCAGTGTTATTTTTTTGGTCCAGAACTCAATGGAGGGATTAGTGAATGCGAGTGAGGCCCGAATAGTCGGCAGTGCCTCACCTGTCCAGGGTTGCCTTTTAAAATGAGAGCTTCATTGGCTGTTGGGATTAGAAGGGAAACTCTCCCTAGTTGCTGCCTCACAACCAGGTAGTTTCACCATAAATATATAAAAACCTACAGAGGAAAGTAAACAGGCCCTCGTGTTGTGGCTGCTGGGTCCAGACGAGTCGGAGGAAGTGGTCGTAAAAGTTCATATATTTTGGTTCTTCTCGGTCAGATTTTGCTCTCTCTCTCTCTCTCTCTCTCTCTCTCTCTCTCTCTCTCTCTCTCTCTCTCTCTCTCACATACACACACACACTCTATCTCTTGCATAGTGGATATTGTGGCTGGTGGATTGTGTGTGTGTGGCCACAGTTTTCTCAGTTTTCTTCTGCATCTTCAAATCCGTCAACAACATATTTTAAAATGTCAGAGATTTTATTTTGCCTCAAGTTTTAAACAATTTTGCCCTTTTAATGGAACACAAGCCAAACAGTGATCTGACAAAAGCACAACTTCTCCAGTCCAAGGATGATGAAAACATTTTTTTTTGCATTGACCTTGCTTCAATTTGAACAGCACTGCCAGAAGCAGAAAACACAATTCCGTCAGGGCAAACAGCTCAGCGTGCTGGAAGGCTGACTGCGGAGGAGGAGGTTGGGGGTTCAAATCTCCCTTGACAACACTAGATTTTAGAGTCAGGGGATATTGGAAGAGTCAGAATGTGAGTCAAACAGGGTAATCAGTGCAGGGAGTTGCTTGACGACGAGGCAACAACAACCTGATTCTGATTCTTTGAATGACCAAACAGCCAAGCTGGTGGAATTTGTTCTCAGTACAGCTTGGTCCAGGTTCCAACATGTACCAGGAGAAGTGGTCCAAGTGCAGAGTCCTTGGTGGGGTTGTCATGGCACTAGGTCATTGGTGTGCTAAGTTAAAGATGAACCTGTGATCATGTGGACTGGAGCACCTTTCTTCCATTATGGTGAGGGGGTGTTCTTCATGTCAATTCATGTCTTAATAAATAATAAAAATAAACCTTTCTTTCTCCAAATTGCTTTCATGAACCTTGAGGCAGTGGGTGGTGGGAATGATAAAATAAGGCCAAAATAATCACTGTGAAAAGTAGATTTCCAAAAGACACACAAACTGTTTCCGGGAAGGAAGGTCAGTCACATGGGAAGATTAAAGGTCAAGACTCTCCTGTCACCTGCCCTTCAATCATGATCAGGCTCTGCTTAACCACCAACAGGTGACGACTCAGTTCATCACCTTCAAGGAGAGCGAAGATTCAGCAAAACGTTATTCTTCATTCACTTGCAGAGATGAGGCAGAGCTTGCTGCTGAGTGGAACGCCCCCACGTGCTCGCCGTCTCTCTCTTAATTCAATGAAATCAACCTGATTACATTTCTATCTGCACTGCGTGGCAGAGAGGTTCACCAAGTGCGTCAGTGCAGAGAGCTACAGCAGTCTGCCGACGCAGTGAAAAGGTTTGGCTACAGCTATTTGTCGCTCTAAGAAAACGGGACTTTAACCTTCATATACTATTGTGAAGGATGTATTGATTCATTCGAAAAATATATGTACCCATACAAATCACAAGGCAAAACAGCACTTAAATGAAAATGAATCATAAAATCTATAAATTGCAAAATGAAGAGCCGGCCCGTCTTGGTGAACAGGGCATAATTACTTGGCTTTGTAAGAAGAGCCGGATTTCTGCTCCGAAGCTCCCATAGATAAAAACTAAACACCTGCTTGTCAGCAAAAGACTAAATTCCCCTATGTCAGGGATAAATTATGGAAAAAGAAACGCTCAACATCAGTTCATAATGGAATGTATTTACCACAGTGCAGCAGTAAAACCCTCATCCCCTCTGAATCTGTGCGGATGCTGAAGATTTCCAGCGGCGTGTGTTTTTCTCCGCGGCCGGCCCTCCGGGATTTCCTTGCTGCCTGCTCCGTAAAAAAAAATCAATTTGCTGTTGTGCATTGCTGTTTTTTTTTTCTCTTTAGTGTGACATTTTCCTATTTTCATGACTGTAATTGGTTCGTGTTAGAAAACAACATACGACCACCTGCTATATTGGACTGTGCTTTTGGAAATGGACTGATGTCACTTATATTAATGGACAGTCAACTAGTGAGGCACAAGGGCATTGACTAACATGGCATTAATACAGACGGCTGTGACTAGCATGGAGAGCATCTGTAGTCATAACTTTACGAACGAAGCTAGCTTTTATTTAAAAAGGCAGCTGGGCAGTTGGAAAAGAGGTACAGCGGTGCGACATGTCTTGCTTTTACGACGCCACCTTGTTCACACGCGGAGCTCCGATAACTTGATGGTTACAGATCACATGAGAGGAGCAGAGTGCTAATCTGTGTCCCCAGCAGAGCCGTCGCAGATGGTTGTCAGCCGCGGTTCTCGCGCAGATTTGGCGCGCAGCCGCTAAAACGGCTGTAATTAAAAGATCTAATTTCAGATAAAGACGCGAGCTGCACTTGCGGCAACACATATTTTATTTTGATTTTTTTTCTTCTTACAGTAGCAGTAGCGACGCATCGTGGGGGCCTTCTTTGCGGCGCGCAAATATTGACGAGGGGCCGCTTTGCCCTCAAGACTTATTTCCTGTTGGCTAGAGTTGTAGCGACGGGCGAGACAACAACCGTGGCCGTCACGGGAATTTAAAGTCTGCCTGGAATTTCAATACGTGCACCCCTCAATCCCCCTCCTTTTGTTTCAGTGCCAACTGGTCATCTTGCAGTAAAAAGGCAGCTCAAATAGGATTTAGCAGAGGGCGTCTCCGCTCCCCGACACTCGCTATCCTCTGTGGTCAAATCTCACAACGTCAAAACAAGAAGGGACACCTCCTGTGTGCTGCTGCTGTTATTGAACAACCTTGTGCTTTTTTTTTTTTTTTTTGCAGTCCAATTGGATCAATGCGCTTGTAATTCTGGGGACTTTGATTCTGAGCACTGTTTTTTCCCCCTACGTAACATTCACCAACAAATAGCAGATTAAGGCTCCGGGAGTTTCGAGAACCCCACACGTCTTGTCTCTTTCTTTTCCTACAAAAGGTTACGCTGTGTGTCTGTCCAGCTGAGTTTGTGAAACACTGGGATCAGCAGCGGCGGTCACGTTCACAAATTACATGTTAAAACGGGGAATTATTCTTGGCCTCTGTCTAGCTTTGGGGTAAAGTGTGTTTTGATACTTTGAAGAAGAAACAGCGACATCAAGTGGTTACATTTTAAATTGCAGCGTCTTTCTCTCTCTCTCTCTCCCCCTACTGAGTTTGCCAGTGAACTACGGTGGCCTACGCACCCAAACCTGGATACCTCGTCCGCCTACTTCTTTGTTGGTTTTATAAGAACATGCGAGTCACCCTAATTATGAAACGTGCTGTCAAGCAGTGAATGTATCTATGTGCAATATTTGAAGCTTTTTCCCAATATAAAAATCCTCAATCAGGCCAATTATTGGACCTTTCTAACACTGCACCTTTACGCGTCAGAGACGCTGTCACTTGGCAATCCTTCTCAGTGGGTTCTCCGTTGTGAGCGAAACAATTTGTCTTGGCTAAATCTTCAAACTAAACGCAAGCCATCTGTTGTGTAACCATTGTGTACCTTGACTGGGTTGCAGACTGCATTGGTGTCAGAGTGGCTGCTGAAAACACTGTCACAATGCTGGTTTCACCTTTAAATAGTGCCTTAAACAGCACCTGTGTGTCACTAATTTGTAACCAAATCAGAAAATGGCTTGTTTTGATTGGCTATTCATATTTCATCAAAACATTTCTTCAATTCCCAAGGGAATTTCTGACTGGTATTATTCTGATTTTTCATTTTTTTCATTTTATTCTCTCTCTCTCTCTCCCTCTCCCCAAAAAACCCACGCCACTCTCATTAATTCAGCGATGCATATGTCTGCTGTCACTCACCAAGCCTGAAAAGCAGAAAAAAGAGCCACCTTTGTTCCCAATGCTGGCTGAATTGAAATGAGATGATCAAATATGTAGAGAGCGGACAGTTTATGTTCATTGAGATGTGAGGCAGCAACTTATGTTGCCGTTCACTCACCGCCTCTGAACGTAGCTCAGTGCCCCGGAGTGGCAAACACTTGATCACGACTATGGAAAAACAAGAGAAAAAAGAGAGAGTAAGAAGAAGTAGCTGCAATATTTGCATCATGTTTTGAATTTAGACACCGTGGCTGCTGCTTTTAACATCATAAGAATGTCTGTGCACTCCTGCCAGAAACCCATCATGCTTTGTTTCACGCTGGTGGTGGCGGCCGCGTCTGTTTCTGTTCTGCAGCTTCAACTGATCGCCGTTGCTCTTGTCACTCCACGCTTCGGTACATAATTTACATGTTTTTTTTTTTCTTCTCTCTCTTGCTGACGAAGCTTCAGAGTTCTAATTTCCTTTTTCTGACCCATTTAAAACAACTGCAGTGATTTCACTCATGCAACTGCAGTTCTCTTGCGCTATTTGGTGAAGAAGTTTACAAGACAAGCATACGATGAAGATGTTGTGTTGTGTTTGTCCCTGTCTAGCATGTAACTTTACATTAGAGTGTGTTTTATATCATACATGGGGATTGTGTACACTTGTCAGTCTTAATAAGTACACCTGAGTCCTGAGTAAAGTGGTGGGCAAGTATGTATTTACACTGCTTTAAGTTTGATGCATTGTGTGGTCAGAGCTGGTATGGCTGCTAACGGTGGTGACTGGTGGTAAGTGTTGCTTATCTGTGCTCTCCAATTCAGTCTGCGCACTCTGACCTTTGACCTCTGACAAGATGATGGGTTTCACAGGCATTTATTCTTTTATTGCGGTCTGTGGGAAAAATGCGTTTCTGGGTCACGTGGGATTTTTGGCTGCAGTACCTCGAGTGGCCACTGAAAAAAAAAAAAAAAAAAAAAGCTCTGAAGTGAGTCTTGTCACTCGGATTCCGCTACTCGCCCCTCCTACCGACTCCTCAGCTCCAGGCCCACCTAGACTCAACGCACTCCCACCCATCTGTCACCTTCTGCATGCGCCGCTGCTCACTGGATAGTTTCTCTTTTTTAGGGCCATTCTCTGTAAACCTTGGAGAGGGCTGGGTGTGAAAATCCCAGTAGATCAGCAGTTTGTGAAATAAACAGACCAGCCCGTCTGGCACCAACAACTAAGGCACTTTTTGTCACTTCAAGTCACTTTCAACAACACTCCCTTTTCCTGCGTCTCAGACAGCACTTACGGAAGAAGCAAAACAAAGCACAAAGAAAACAGTGAAAAACAAAATAATGGAGTGTTATTTGCAATGGAGAAGTTTTCGCAGTTTTTCAGCTGCACCACTTGATTTTTCTTTGCCTTTTACTAAGCACCAGTAACCTGATACTGAAATTGATATAATGGGGGTGGGGCTTCATTTCTATTCCAATTTTGCTATTTCTCATTTAATTTCCGTTCTAATGCAAACACTTTTTCCCATTAGGCTGTGCTCTTCCAATCTTGGAAAAATATTCCAAACACACACTGCTTTATGTTCAAGTACAACTTGAAAGAAACAAACTCTGCAGAACTGACTAACCACATGTTGTTGACGTTGTTCGAAGACTGATCTACAATTTCTCTGATAACAAACATTTCTGTCTTTGCACTAACATAACATCAGTGTAGCTCTGATGTTATGTTAGGGGAAACAATTAGTCCTGTTGCATAAAGCAAAGACGTGAAGCTGCCACATGTGGATAGAAAAATGTTAAACCTGTGCTCACTCAACCAGCACATTTCCACCAGGAACAGCAAGACTTCCGACTGACACATTCAAATTTGCAACTTTGGAGTGGAGGTGATGTTACCAACCTGTTGCATGCAGTTAATATGACGCTGTTGCCATCTCAGTGCCAGCTGACAATCTCGTTGGAGTGAGTCCTACTCTGTCCGGTTGGATTGTCCGCCGGTGTTGCCTCTGTGTTAGAAATGGCACGTATGTGTTAAGAGAAGTATCGGACTGGTGCAGCGCTCAATCCCTCTCATCTAAATTGACAGCGGGCGACGCCGTGGTGATTTATAACCAACGTCGACACCCAGCTAAGGGCCTTTCTGTTCTCCGCTCGTCTCCGCTCGGCGTAATGAACCTTAAGGTGCTCTTAACTGCTTGTCAACACGTTGGGCCACGTGGCTGCGGCTAGTCCCGCTGGGGTAAGAGCAGCGTGCCGTCTTGCCGAGCGCCACATAAATCACACAAAGCTCACACTTGCGTGACCGTCAGCGTCTGCGTCCTCATTATTTATTCTCTTCACATCCCGCTGCTCATGGTCTGGACAGTCTGTTATTAAGCTGCTAAATGAAAGAATGGATGTGCTGAATTACACGCCTCTCCGACAGGGAATCCTCAGGACAAAGGCAGAAAGGGCGTAATGACCTATAATAATGTAGAGCAACATTAGCCAGAGATCTCCAAAATCCTCTTTAGCACAAAATATATTAAGGTGTGAATCATTTATTTTGCCTCCAACATGAAGGGGAAACCAATTGAGCCTCTTTTAGGATTTCAATTATTCATGGGTTTTTTTTGTGTGAGGGGCAGGCTGGGAATCCAAAGATCCAAAGATCAGTGTAATTAAAGTATGAGGGATTGCTGGGCGACGCATCAGATTGGATAGGGGAAGTGGGGGGGCGGAATTGGGGGGGGGCTCCAGGTCCTGCGGTTTGCTTTGCTCTTTCATTCTTCATCCCACAGTTGGTACCTCGTACATCACACAGCCACAGTGCACCGCTGTGCTTTTACCGCGCTCCAGCCTCACAGGCTCTCATTGTCAGAATAACAATAAACTTGCGGTCGGATCCCACTTCCCTCGGAGAATCAGCTGGGTTTTATTGGACAGGTCTGTCTGTGGTATTCACGTCTAATTCTATCAGGCGAGGAGCTGCCGGACAGCAGGAGGGCGGATGTTTAGGAGCATCATGTGGCCCTGACAGTAAACCTGATGAATGTATATTTCTGCTTGGTTTTATCCGGGCACCGCCTAGAAAATGTTATATTTAAATTAAAGGCAATATTCTTTTAAAAAAGGGGAAATGCTGTTTTCATACTGTAAACTAATGTCCATCCAGCCATGATTCCTCATGTTTCCTTGCGTTTTTAATGTGAAACATATATAAGGGTATTTATTTTACTTTATTACTATAGAGTATCTGCGATGAACTGGCGACTTGTCCAGGGTGCCACCCTGCCTTCGCCCTAAGACAGCTGGGATAGGCTCCAGCAGACCCCCGTGACCCTGAATTGGAATAAGCGGGTATAGAAGATGAATGAATGAATGAACTATAGAGTATTGCAGTACACAGAGAGGGAGGGAAAGAGAGAGAGAGAAAATTGGAAGCAAAAAATGTAAAATGTGTCCACTGATTTGCATCTGCTGCAAGGTCTGGACACATGGTGATTTTTTTTGTCAGAACAAGACAGGAAAAATAACAAGTGAAGGAAATGTCTATTGAGAACAGTTTCATATATTTGTGAATTTTGCTTCAGGGTTCATTTATCTTCCTTTTCCATCTGGCAGAGATAAATGTTAACCACAAAAAAGTTAAACCCTTATTAAGCCAAATTAATAAAAAAGCTGGCTCCATTTAGTTTTTGGAACGTGTGTGCATTCATGGTTATGTATTTTCTCTGGCCAGTGTTTTTGTTTTCTCCTCTCCTGTTCTCTGTGTCCCTACCACCCTGCAGTGTTTGTTGATCTGATTACACGCAGGTCTGCACCTCGTGTTGAAGGCAATCGCTCTGACATGCGGGTGGCTTTGAAATCCTTCCACTGTTCCCTGCACTGCTGACCTTACATGTCTGCGGTATCAGCACTTATTTCTGTCAAAACAGCGATTTTACGATGTGTCGTTGTGTATCCGAGTCAGAGAAATAGCAGGGAGTAACAAATACTTTTCAGACGTGCACGGCCGCAGGCAAAAAAAAAAAAAGACTTGCATCAACTCAGAAGCATGAAGTCTGTTCTTTGTCCTGATGATGTTTGAGTGACAACAACCATCACAAAGTGAAGCCTTAACTATAAAGTACAATGTTAATTTGCTTCCTTAGACTCGCAGTTAATCAGTCAATCACTTGGCAGGAAATTCAATGCGTTTAGACACACGTGGTGATTGATGGACTTGCTGAAGTTCAAACTGATGGTCAGAATGGGGAACAAAGGGGATGTAGGTGACTTTGAACATGCTGAACGTGGTTGTTAGTGGGCTGATTGCAATATATCACACACTGCTGCTGGACTACTGGGATTTTCCACACAACCATCTTGTGAGTTTGCAGATAATGGTGCCAAGAAAGGTAAAATCTGCGGTGAGCAAAAGCTGTGCGGAGGAAAATGGCATCAGGGGTCAAGGCTCAGACTGTTTTGGCGACCAGAGAAAGGGAACAGCCACTCAAACACAAAGCAGCAGCAGCAGCAGCAGCAGCAGCAGCAGAATAAAATCTCTGAACACACCAAACATTCAACCTTGAATGTGGGCCGTGCCCATGGAAAAAGTTCCAAGTGTTTTCTGACGTTGCAAACCACCTTATTTTGCTGTTGGCTTTTGTTCTGAGCTTCTGGCTAATTGGCACCTGACTCTCAGCAGGGATGCTATACACACTGTGTAGCAGAAGTTTCACGGCGAGTACAACCGCATCTTCAGTACAAATGTAATAAATCTCTGAGGAGGGACAGAATCACATCAGCATAATATGTACTGTATCTGCATTCGGCGTATACGCTTCCCCGCCTGTCGGTCGGTCAGGGGGAGAGCAAGCGGTGGTCTCGGAAGGATTAATTACAGACCTTATAACATAACAATTCACAGGAAACCTGTCAATCTGTCTGCTCATCTTTCCGATCACGTTTCCCATGTCTGCGCCTCATTGCTTGCGGGGCATCACAATGGAATGCAATGAGGCCTGTCCGACTTTCATGTTAAATTCATATTTCAGTAGTGCTCACATGAGAAGCATTAACTGAGGCTTTGCAACCACACTCACAGCTGAGGTTGCATATGGATGTAGGTTGCCGGAGCTCCGGCACAGGAAAACAAAAAAATAAAAAAATAAATAAAGTACTAAATGTATGTGTATGAATTTTTCTCTTTTCTTTTACTTTTTGATTAGTGGAATATGCAGCAATACTCAACTCACGATTTTTAGAAATAGAAAAAAATCACCTAATCTGCATTTCAGTTCTCCTCTTCCCAGCTATTCTCTTGTTCTTTGGTATGAAAGAATCCAAAAACTGACCATCTAGAAACAATGAATTATTCAAATTAAATTAGATTAAATCTGACTGTTGTTACAGAAACACATTTTTCACTTTGCCTTTCTTTCCAAATAAATTGAATTTTAGCAGGCATTTTAGAAAAACATAATCTCAAATGTTTTTTTTAAGTTCTTCATAGATAAAGTTGAGATTTCATTCATTAAAGCCGTCCAAATTTTGAATAATGGCGATTCTTAAAGACAGTTAAAGAATATATATAATAAAGCCTTATCTAGAAATGGAAAAGAAACAAGAAATTGTGAATTGATAGTGGTCTGTAGTCTGTACATCAGGAAAACACTCAGCAATCTTTCACAGAACGGCTATTTATGGACTGTATCTTTGAAATGAAAAGGTTGTGAACTAGGTTTGATGGTTTCTTCTCACCGTGCTCCTATGCTTTCCAGACAAATTAAATATAAAGGTTTCAAAAAAGGTGCATCATTGACAGATGCATGCTGAGATCTCTTCACTTCCTCGCATCAAACTAAACCTCCATATCAGACAGCAGTCAAAAGTGTAATTATGGCTTATGTTCTTTCATCTCTGTGCTCCTGGCTAGAAAAGGATCAGATGTTGCATTGAAAGGCTGCTGGACATCGTTGGACTGAACAGAACTACATGAATTTTGCGAAGAAGAAAAGGCCAGAAGAATAGAACCCTGCACAGGTTTGACCGTCAGGCCAAATGTGGGACTCTTCTACAAACGTCTGCTTCCCGGAACATTTTCACCTCGTACAAACAAACATCTCATAATAGTTTTGTAGTTACACTATGTTAATTGCTGTCTATATATTTTTAATGTCTGTACCTTTTTTTGGAGAGTTTTACAGTGCAAATGTCCAAAGAGATGAGAGGATTTTCAGTCATTCAGCCTTGAGCAGACCTAGACTTTGAAGACTCGTCTGCTTTGGACTGCTGGGGTAGAAAGGAAATACAAAACAATAAAGGGATAGAGACAGAGCAGTAGAAAGCAGGGCAGGGATAGTTGCTGTGGGAATACATCCAAGGAGCTAGCAAAGTTATGATTGGTCAGTGGTCAGTGGACAGGACAGTAAGTTCCACTTAGCGGTTCCTGGTTTTTGCCTCCCACTGGGTTGCATGACAGTGAATGCCTAAAATCTGTCAGCTTTAACATCTATGAACCAAAAATAATGACTGGGACTCCACTTCTTCTCCTTCTATATATTTATAAAAATACTTTCAGTTCATTAAAGCCGATTAAGACAATCAAATACTGATAATAATGCAGGTGATTTGAGAGAATTTGAAAAATCGGATTTCTGAAAGCCTTCCTGTATAGCAAAATAAGAAAGCGTCAGGACCTGTAGGAAGCTGACCTTTCTCAAGGACCTGGGAAAGATGATTATGAACTGACCTTTTTCCCCCCCCGAGCTCTCCTGCGATTTTGTGCTACAGAGCTGCTTTTATATTTTTGGTGATTCATTAGGGTGCAGTCGATAGTGCTGAGCTGTCTGTTGTCACTGTGTGGTTGGGTACAGCAGGGAGAGGGTAGGGGGGCTCCCAGATTGACTTTGGCAACTTCTAATTACTCCCTCGGTGGGATCAAAAGAAAACTCCAGAAAGTGCGAGTTTGTAAGTCAGCAAATGAGAGTCGGGGGAGCAGCCAACAGTGGCTCTACATGAACAATAAAGGAATTGACAAAATGCTCTGATCAAGACACAAAAGCCTTCACAAAGCTGTTTTGGCATTGAGTGAAGGGCAGTTTTACGTTTTAATGTGATATTCTGTTCGGTCCTGCTTGGTCGATAGATTGGCCAGGGTTATGGTATCACACAGGTAATAGAAAATGGTTAAATTCAGCAAAACTTCCTCCAAATGGAATAGACGTGGATCAGACTCCATTTTTCAGGCGTGTCTCTTTGTGATGATGGTAAAAATTGTGTTTGAGGTGACTCATCCGGCGGAATTGTTTCATTTGGAACTGATGTGATATCTGCAAAGTGTTGTATGAACTGTAATGGTGATTTACTTATATTCACAATAATAATGTACAAATCACATGGTACTGTTCATCAGTTTGCACTGCTTCTCAGTCATTGTCCTCAAAGTGCCCTCAGGTTGTCTCTGTTTGCTCACGCATACCCTCACAGACCTTATTCTGCTCGATCATGTCCTTGAAAGGCCGACAACTAAGCAACAGGAACAGCCGAGCGAGGCAGGTGCTTAGGATTTGACACCACAAAAGGCTGTATGGAAGGGCACACTGATTTTCTATCTGCGCTACCATTTCTACAGAATGCTCTGTAGGATGCGTGCCTTTGAGACTCTCAAATAAATGCCGGCAAACCAGACTTCGATTGTCCAGTGAAGGCTTACTTTCTGCCACAACAGAGCCTTCACACCATGAGGTTGGCTTGCGAGTCTCTGAGAGGATTGACCTTGAAAGCAGACAACAAAGTGAACAATGTGGCAGAGGAGTGAGTGGGGAGCTGCGGCTGATTGCAGTGGATGGGCCACAGGTGTGCTGATTAACTGAGTGAGAGCAGGTGTGGTGCGAGCAGAGGAGGCAGAGCAGTGGAGAGGTCCTGAATTAGTGAATGATGGGGTGCAAGACTGCTTGAAGGCTGTGTCCAAAATCACTCCCAATCCACTGATTTCTTTTATCCTTTATTATGAACATCGTCCTACAGCTTTTAAAGTCTATTGTGTCATTTTCTATTGTCTTTTAGCTTTTAGGTTGTTTTCTTTTAGGTTGTTTTATATGTATGTTTATTCTGTGTAATAGCTTTAAGACATTTTTTATTCTATTGTCTCTTAGCTGAGTTTTTTTTTTCTCTCTCTTTCTAGTTTTCTCTCCAGTGTGTGTGTGTCTATTTTGCCCACTAGTGTGTCATCCCGCAGACCCCTCTCAGTGTGGATGATACCCAGGGGTCGCTATTTCCTCTTATGGTTTCTCAGTGCTTCTTTTGGTTTCAAGGTTGTCTTTTACATTTGGCAAATAAGCACACTCTATAGTTAACGACATAGAACTCCCTATATAGGGAGTAGAACACAAGTGGGCCGCAGCCACAATCTGCTCTCCAAGGAACACAACCAGTGTGGCAACAAGAACAGACCTGTGCCTCCTCCAGTGACCTAGTAGGCTCATATAACCAGAGAATAGCTGCTGATGTCGGATGCGCTCTCACAAAGGGGTGCCGGGCAAAGTTATAAAGTTTTTCACAATGATTTTGAGACTAAGCAGTAAACGGACATGGAGTTTGCTTTAATACACTGATCCATGTTATCAGTTCAGGGATGATCCGTTTTATCATTTGCTCGCTGTTTGAAGATTGAAGATTGACAATTAATCTGAAGGCAAAAATAAAGGCCTTCTATTCGGCTAATAGTCAATGCAACAATAAACAAAGCGCATAAATAGTCCGCCCCACTGCCTTGACACATTTATTTGAAAGCATAAACTGTGAGAGAGGGAATCACTTTTTTTTATTTTTTTTTTTACGGCGTCTCCTTCACCACTGGGCTTTAATAGTAAACAGCTGCAAACAATATTCATCTCCTCTAATAAAGTCGTGCATCCATAACATCATGAAATGCGTTTGTTTAACCAGCCAAGCAGCTTTAGTTTATCAATTAATTTTAGTTTTAGCCAAGCAGTGGAGACAATAAATGTGGAACCTTTGAATACAAGATATTATTGAAAAAAAAGTTATGTTATGTAAAACTCACAGTGGAAATAATGTTGAGAGACCGTACAGCGTTATGTTTAGTTTTTATTTAAAAAACAGGTATTGGATTTTGTTGTATTAACCTGAGGTACGGGAATACTTTTTGCTTGAACAAGGAATTCAGATTGACTGAGTCGGTTGTGAGGTGGAATCTGTCTTTTCCGCAGCTGCGGCGCTTCATTATGGGGCATACTTTAGCCCCATTCAACAGGAAAGCATGCTGATGCATCATTCAGCATCACCCACAAAGACACAATTAAGCAACATGGCAGGTGTCCTGGTTCCAGAGCTCATCCGCATTGCCAAGGCTTTTGTATCACATTTCCCTCAAAATATAGATTGAAACTTAATTAATATTTGAGATTTTTGGAGTATGAGCCAAAGTCTAAGTAGTTTCCATCAGTGAATGGCATGTAGGGAAGGACACATTAAAATGAATCTGAATTTCAAATTGTAATTTGGCTTTGTCAGAGTTACACTGTTTTAGTTGGACAACAGGTTATGGAGATGTTGTGGTGGGTGACTGGTTTAAAGTGTGGCAAATCGATGCACTTCCTCCAAACGAGAACAACATGTGCCATTTCAATAAATGTAGGCCCAAATTAATGTTAATTAGTGAAAAACAGAGCTAGACCTGTTCAGATGTGAGCAAAAGCTGAAAAGGTAAATTATTTAAAAGCAAGAAGGGGGAAAAAAATCAATAAAAGTAACGAATGGAAAGAAAGGTAAAATGCATGAGCTGTTTGGAATTCAGAGCAATACAGGATGATGAATAAACAGGCATCAGATAAAGATCCAGTGGAATCCAGAACATTCGAAAAACAAGAGGTTCTGATTAGATCCAAATGGCTCCGACTCAAAAGACATCAGACGCACGGTGAAATTGGTAATCTGGCTTGGTGAGATTGGAAATAGGCCAATTAGCATTTGCAGGTCTGATGGGGGGAGAGTGAGAGCGTGTGCAATTAGGTGTGGCAGTCAAGTGATGGGTGAGGGCGAGAGAGTTGGAGGACATCAGGAGGACTAGTGGTGAATGGGAATGAATCTGGCTGGGGAAACACACAGGGAGGCAGAGAGAAGAACTAATATCACTGCTGTTGGATATGACAGATGACTGAGAGCACAAAAATATTCTTTTAACAACCTGAACTCAGCCAAACGTACTGAGAAGTCCGAATGGAATAATTGAACTGAAGCTTGTGGTAAAATTTGGGCAGCTTCCAAAACACCTTTAGACATTTGTGTCTGCAGAGGTCAGCGCTGTGTCACTCCGTCCAGTGGTTTACTTTGCTTGGTGTCTACAATGAAATCCAGTTATGATGTATGGTATTATATATTGTTGTAATAACAAAATAAACACAAAGACATACAATATATGTTGTGAAAAAGCCAATATGAACATACAAGCCTTGTCCATCTGCATTGACTTCTGTCGTGGCTTTTCTGTAAAAGTTTTGGGAACTTGTCTTTTCATCTCGTGGACTCGATATTCTTCTAAAACTGCAGTGAACAGATTAAAACCAGGAAAAACATCTTATTTGAAAAGTGTCTGTATGCATGTAGACAAAGCCTTAGTGGGAGAAAAACAAATCACTTCCTTTGCTCTTTGCTCTGCATTGTGCAAAGAATAGTTTTCTTCTTATTTTTGCACAAAGACGAAGCAAAAAATCTGATTAGGCGTTCCTAATATTTGCCGTCCCATCAAGTGCATGTTTCATTATTAAGTGAAGCCTGGAGGTATGTGGATCTTGCAAATGAAAGTGTGACAGACAGGGGGCAATCCACATGTGCTGCCTGGGGGGCAAGAAAGAAGGAAAGAAAACCACCGTTATGAATGCGGCTGCGTGCAGACCTGAACTCATAACACGATGATCGGCCTGGACAAAGAGCGAGCGGAGAACACAGAGCAGTTACTCAGGATTTGAAGAGGTGCTCTGTGTATTTTAATAAAGCTGGCTGAATGTGAGAGAAGGCTATGAATATTGCATGGGATTCTAGGACTACACTAAGTATGATATATACGACTCTGAGCCACTATGCATGAAATGGTTCAGTTTAATGCGGCTTTAAAGGCGTATTTATTATGCTCACATCAGACAGCATATATGGTTTGGAATGCTCGGCGCCCGACTATTTCAGAACTAGATGAGCAGGTTAAGGCCACGGAGGCATCTCTGACCCTGTGGACTTCAAAGGTTTTAGGAAGGAACTGCAGTGAGGTGACGAGGGAGGCATTAAACATCTGCAGCCACCAACAATAAAACGGAATGCAGGTAAGAAAAAGCAGGAAAAGAAAGATGTTAGTGAGTTCTCATATCACATCCCAACACAGGTACAGGTGAAGGTTCTATTTTCAGCCCATTTTCAGGTCTGGAATTCAGTGGAGCAGGAAAGTAGGATTAATTCCACTAAAAAACTACATTGTGTTAGCCTCTGGTAACCCAGTTCCAACTGTGCACAGGTGCTGCAGAACACCCTCCGAGGGTGGAATGAACGCCTGGATGGAGGTCACGTCAACGCAGAGGGTCTGGGGGGGGGCAGAGCAGTGAGGTTTCTGCGCCTTCTGTGACATCACAATCACTGTGATCATTCTAGAACAGCCTGCTGACCTCTATCATGAACTGTTCGGTCATTTGCAAATTACATTTTTACCATTAATGTACAAACATTGCCTTATTTGGCTAGAAAACCGAACGTAGTCAATGTTTATAGCTTTTTGCCGCTAACGGTCCTGCACTGAAAGACAGCTGGTCAGTCAGATTCTGCAAAAGTAACGCTGCACTGTGACTGAACTATCAAGCAAGGCAATGTAAAACCAGAGAGCCTCATCCAATCATGTAGCAGGAGGACTTTGCTCTGAATGCAATGTAACTGCATAAAAAATAAGCACATTTACATAAGGCACCCAGAGATATTATGAAACATTCATGTCTTTATAGCCCAGTAAGCATTCACAGAAAAACAACAACAACCAAAATACACAAACGGATTAATTAAAGTTAATTTCACACATCTGCACTCGCTGATCCCACAGACATGGAGGCGTTTATCACAATTAGTGGAGATGCTCAGAAGTCCTCCAGACTCATCAATCAACACGTAACCTCCGGCCTCGGCGGCGCCCGGTCGACAGAGCGGGCCGTGCGCGCTGTCAGGCTTGGTTCGCTGATGGGTCTGGCGGCGAGAGGAGAGGGCGGCGAGGTCTGTGGTCGGCCTTTCGACACTCGGGAAACCCACCTGTTCCAAAACGTGTCTGCGAGAGACAGGACCCAACTGGAAAGAGCGAGACCGCCTGCTGTCGCCACAGCTTTTTGGCAAAAGCTGCCATGGAAGTGACACCGACCCCTCGGAGGGTTCGCCCCCGGCTCCAACACTGACAGTCAGGTCTCGTTACACGCCATGAATTATTACGGCCCTGCTTCACCTGCGACAAGAACCCGTGACTTTGTTGGGGAACGTGGGGTAAATTTGACAGGTCGTTGTTTATCTTCCTGTCTTAGTCACTGCCCACCTTTCATTTCTAAATAAACTGTAATTATTAATTCCGATAGAAAAAATCTTGTATAAGCTAAACTTGATATAAAGGTTCTGACAGGCTCTGAGTTTTTTATGGAATTCTAGAAGGTCCCACACACTGAGAAAACCACTTTCACTTCACCGGACAATAAAACTGCTGTATGCGTCCACATGATGTCCACTGCCGCTTGACAAGGCAGTTAACTGCTGCCATTCATTCATTCATCATCATTTTCTTCCACTGTGTCATTAAGGCTTTGAAAGGTTCCCAGTCTATTACAGGTCAGTTCACTGCAGTGCTGGTTTAAGCTGCTTTATACTTGAGCGTTGTGAGATTTATAACTGACTGAGCTCACGGCCGCTGCTGCATAATTTTGAGGGCAAGAACAGGATTTAAATCTAGAAGATGAAGTAAGCGAAGTTGACAACTTCAACTTTTCAACTTTTTGCCATTTTTGCCATTTTGTCCTTCTGCTTTTTATTATGGTCAGCTAATGACATAAAAGTCATGAGCGAGTGGGCGGTGTGTGCGTTTGTCTTATACCGATGTCTGGCATCAATTTTCAGACAACAGAGGACAGAGAACCTTTTTGTGAACAGGACATTATGGTTGGGCCTTGGAGCCTCAGTGTTAAATTTGAGGGTGAACACTTTTAGTTTAGAGTTCGGGTTCGGGTTATATTGGTTGATGTAAAATAAATCCAAAAGGCAATTGAAAAGAAAAGTTTTCATGAAAATGCATGCTGTCTAGATTGACATATTCTAGTCTTTGCTATAGATTTTTAGTCAATTTCATACACACATTAGATATAATGCTGTAATTTCAGTCCTACTTTAATATAATGTTTTGCTGATGTGTGTTCTTTTCATGGATGAGGTTGTTTTGCTTGATAAACATGTTTTGTTGAAAGAGATATGAAATGTGACTAGGAGGTTGTTTGGCACTAAAGGTGAAGGCAATATGCTGAAATAGAAGTGTGTCTCTCTGCTTGAAACATTTCTGTAATTTAATTAACTCAAACTAATTGCTGATATTGTTAAGTGAGAGACACATATTTAATTGGCATTCTCACTAATACATACTTTCTATTAGTTCGGCAAACTATATTTACTGAAGCAAATAATTTGTTCACTGCAAACATAAGATAAATAGGATTAAGTGAAACAAAGCTTGTCCATTCAGACCACAGAGAGCTCTTGTTTACTATGCACAGTTCAATCCAAATTTCCGTATTCTATTTTTTACTCTATTTTATTAATGCAACATTCCTGATCCTGATCCTGATGAGTTTTTTTTGTTGTTCCTTGTGCACACAAATTATCTTGTCGTAACAAGTTTTTGCACAAAACTGGCGACTTCAGATGAAGCCAAGCAACAGGAAATAAGTTAATAAACATGACGCAACATCCATAAGACTTGGATCACACTTAAGTACTTCTTGTAACGTCAGCACCATGGACAGCTCACAAATGACAGCAAATGTGCAAGCTGCTGTCATAAATCACAACATAACAGGCAACACGCCCCTTTGTTTCTTCTAAATCAACTTCATGCAATGAGATGATCTGGTTGAAATGCAGCAACTTTGTGGATACAATGAGCAGTTCGTTAAACAAAAAGAGAATGTAGTGTATTTTAGTGCATGTAGCCTATGTAGAGCAGCTCCTGCACGGCTACTGCACAACACATCTGTATTTGAGGTGATTTTTTTCATATCAGGCAAAATGTGAAGCAGAAAGTTGTTTTCATGGCGTACAAAAACAAGGCTCTGATTCTGTGTTGAATCTCCACATAGTGCAAAGAGTCCTTTCTATCAGACAAGAGGGACTGGACGATGAGACAGGCAGTGCTCATAAATACTCCGAGTTATGTTTTAGTCCGACCCGCAGTGGGGACGAGTGTCTCAATCACAATACACAGGAAGGGTAACAATGACAGTACTGTGGCGAGGTTTGGAGAAATGCTTGGAGTGCTAATGTCCAAAGTTGAGGACACGTTCAGCATTTGTTGTAGCTCTCGTCTTCAGTTGCTCACAATGAGGTAGTTAAGCCGGCAACATAATGATGACACTCAGCAGTAATGTGGAGGACGCAGCCTATTGCAGCTGTCTTGAGGAGAAGGTGGAGTACATCCAGGAAAAAGTCCCCAGTGTGCTGGCAGTAGTCATAGCAAACTCACTGCAGGAACACTGAATATTTGAAGCCTTTTCAACTTTGGGGACTGGCCAGCTGCACAGCCAACATAAAGAATCAGCGCCTCCCCTCAAATTGGCAGAGATTGAAATCGGCAAATAACTTTTAGTTGAGGAAATACTTCCATAATTTCCCCCTCAACATATTAAAATGATGAAACAGTAAAACATGCAGTGGTGTGATGTGAATAGCAGCCAGTGAGTTTAGGATATTCAGTCTCTCTCTTTTATTAAGTACCTTGACATTTTTCAAACCCATTTGAAAATGACAAAGGTAAAATGAGGACTTTTGATAAAGGTTCTTTAAGTTCTACAGCTGCTACTGATCGTGCCTGCAGAAAAAAAAGAAGACAATGCTTTTTAATATTATCCTCTTTTCATGCTCAATCATTCGATGGTGTCACTGAATTAAACACAGCGACAAACGATGAAGATCGTGACCTTCTTAGCAGTTAAGTGGAGAAGCAGAAGTAGTTTCACATCCCGCTACACCAGCTTGTCTCAGCAGAGCGTCATCTACTTAGAGCTTGTTTGGGTGGATGACTGGTGATTGTGTTGGACATTAATGCCAGCGAACAATAAAGCTGCCAGTGGAGGTTCAGATGACAGCTGATGACAAAGAACCACTGACACCCTGTTTAATCTCTCTGCATGTGGAGGACAAACACACTGCCACACTCAATAAATGGGCTGCATCAGTATGAGCCTGTGAGTTCTACAGCTGCTAATGGTAACGATTTCATTCAATTGAAAGATTGTTGTTTAGAGGTGAATATGTCATCTCGCATGGATATTATTTTACATCTGTTTTCATTTTCTTTCTTTATTCATTCTGCCATGACGATGATCTCATTCCTCTTTGCCACTTTGCCTCATCAGACTGAATAACATCAGTTTAACTTTGTGTTGCCTCTTTGTTTTTCTTCCTTGGCATTCTTGGCATTTTTTTTCTCTCTCGCACAAATTGTTTATGACACAAAGCCACTTTGTGGGAATTTCAACACAGTATATGTTTTATGTACTCTTCAAGAAAATTACATTTGAATACAGGTTGGAAATTATGAGGGCCAACAGAAAAAAAAGTGTTTACAGAGTGTAAAAGAAAAGTGTCAGTTGTTATGTGTGATAAAAGACAATCAGCAAGAATGGCGGGAAAAATGTACGAAACGGTGGCGAGCACATTGATGCTGTCTGGCTGAGAGAGACACTGACACTGAGGAAAAGACTCGACCATGGAGTATAAAGCCAGTGAGGCCCTACTGAGACAGTTTGGACACGTACGGAGGACGGAACAGTAAATAAATGGGTATCTCTCGTAGTCTCTTGCAGTTGAGAGTTAACCTGGCACAACATGAGTCACTTGCGCTCCCAAAAATTCCAAGTCATTCAAGTCAGTGAAACCTCGAGGTGAGATGTGACGTCCCCCTGCCAGCCAGATGCTACGCTGCAAAGACTCATCTCTGCTGTCACTTCACTCTTGCAAATGGTGTTCATTATCTTTAATTAGCGCAGGACTTTGTTTACTGCTTTGCACAGATCGGCACATATATTTAAATCTGACGAGGTATTGGAATGCAAAAATCTATGAATGTTTAAACTCTAATGTGCATAGAGGAAAAATTATTACTTTAATCATAATTTGGATAAGTTGAAGGAACGAGCATATTAACTTACACATTACTGCCTGGTTGAGGATATTAGAACAGCTCTGAGTAGAGGATGAGCACATTGTGTTCAAGAAACACAAGCAGGGAGGAAACATTATTGAGTGGTGCTCAATAGTTTCTTGTCAACCTGTCAAGGCCTTTATTGACAAGTTCTTCTGCTCACTCCCTTGACAGTCATCACTAACGTTAGTGAGAAAAGCAAAAGTGCAGAAGGAAGGATTGAATCTGACTTGTATTGCAGTAACACAGAAGAAGTTGCGCTGAAAAGATCTCCACCTCCACTCTTCTTCATTCACTCTGGGAGACAATGGAGGTATCAGGCCTGTAACAACTGCTAATCATGGGAGCATAAAGTCCAAAAGTGGATATATTAAATTTTGGAGGTAATCAAAATGTAGTTGAGCAGTCGTGTCTTGTCAAGAGTTTATCTCAATCCATTTAAAATTGAATGAATTTACGATTAGAGTTTCTCCTCAGTGTGTTTTACTGAGCACACTTTAAAACCCAGCTATTCGAAAAAGTCATGGCCCACAGAGAACTCACAGGAACTCCCTCCTGTTTATCTGTGTTTATTGTACTGTCCAATGAAACTACTAGAGAAAGCCTTGAGAGGCACAAAACTGCGCCAGTGCAAGGTAAAACCCCAGGAGGTGGCAATGTTAAACTGCATCAAGGCCACATATCCCAGTGGGAGATGTTGGAGGCTGAGGTAACAGCCTCCTTTAGTTCAACAAACTCGCTGAACAGGGAGACAAAAGTACACTTTCCTTCAAATTCAAGGTGACTGCAAAGTGGCCATTTATTACATTTTGAATACATGTTCACCAAAAAAAGTCTAACAGTTTTTTTTTTTTTTACCCCCATTATTTATTTATTTCTTTACTACTGATTAAATCTGCAGTCACATCCTGTAAGTGAGTTGGGTTTTTAAATGTTGCTGGTCAGCTTAACATTTCTATAAACAAAACCAACATTTGATTGTTCTTGAATTAACTGGTCAATTTGCATCACCCAGGACCATCGTCTGTAAGACCACAGGTCTGAAATCCTGTTCTTCCATATTAACAAACTCCAATAAAACATATTTTCAGATCTTAAAATGGCAATGGATTTGTACAATAGTACAGCTGTGCACAATCACGCATGCTGTGAATGGTTTTCTAAAATTAAACATCTTGCACGTGCATGATGTGTTTTGCTTTCTGTGCTGCTGCAACATAGCAAATCCTCTCTTTGTGGTATAAATAAAGTCTGTCTAATCTAATGTGTCGACAGAGTTTGATCTGCTGCTGTGTGAACAGGTGGAAGTTGTTCTTTACTGTTTTTTATTTTTTTAAATCCCACCTTAACATTTGTTTGGTAGCATTAAGATATAACATTCCTGACACTGCTGTGACCCTGTGCTCACAGGGAAAGGCAGCAGGGACACAATCCACTGCAGCTGCTGCCTGATCATTGAAGCTCCACCTGTGCCAGCCTGTTTCTGCAGCTGTGTGTTCGTGTCTAAACAAATGAGCCACACAAAGTCACCTGGATTTCCGGATGTATTTAATGTTGCCTGCACCATCTTCCCGGGCATCTGCTCATGTGATGTCGCCATTTAAATAGAGAAGAGATGAACGAATATGAATAAAAGCTGAATGTAATTATAGCTTGGAGTGGGCTTTTAAATGTCACATAGTAGGTTAACATGAACGATTATAAACTGAAATATTAAAATGTTATGACAATTTATTTAACCTTTGAATGTGAAGTGTCCAAAATTAGGGTTGTTCTCTTTAATAAAAAAAAAAAAAAGTTTCAGCAATGAGTGATAATTTTTTTTTTATTTTGTTCTTTTTTTGCTGATTGTTTTTCATTGTCATTGTCTATGTGGCTTCTCTCAAACTTCTACGGTAATTGCTCCATCGCGTATATTGGTCGCAGAGGGATAATCAGGTAAATACATCGTAGAACTCTGTGTGTGACACATACAAATCCCACCTTCAACATTGTTCAGCACAGACCCCAACACTCCCATTGCAGACTTAGCAAGAGCATTAACACCACCTTCAAACATGATGCGTTCCTCCACTTTCAAGCCATAGGATTTGTATTGATGTGCGTAAGACATTACAATTGTGAATTGGGCAGCTGTAACTTTTGTGAGCGAGAGCGATCTTACCAATGATCACAGAGTCCACGGTTCAAGTCCCACCTTTGACTGTCTGTGGTCCTGGTAAAGGCGGAGAAAGGTGGCATATGAGTGCAGTGCATTTGACATTTACAATGAACCACATTTCAAGCCGAAAGAAAATATTCATGTTGGACTCTAGCCAGTGGAGATTTCAATCCATAAAGTAGGTAATCATCTTTCTGTCTTTTAATCAGAAAAAAACAAACAGATGAAAAACTTTTGGAGATGCAGGCACCTTAAGAGTCACAGTAACGACTCCAGACAGAAAAGCTGCTTCGCTCACTTGCGTGTTTTTAAAAAGATGACAAAAAGTGTTGTCGCATGCGAGGTATGGTTTTCCCGCTTGAATTTGATGAATGCGAACTGACACGGGAGGTCTGTGATGTCGTATGTAATCAGGTGGGTGGCGATGCCGTCCTGCTCGCAGCGAGGCAGCCTCATTAGGTCACTAATCATGGAAAGGGCTGCTGGCGAGTTTCTGAGTTCCGCTTGCAAAAAAACCCAAAACAAAATAACATCAGCAGTAGAGAGCCACGGCAGCATCTCCACCGGTTCAAACTCTGTTTATCTGGTTGTCTGTTGCTGTCTCACTGCCACGGCGGAACATCAATCAACTGCAATCCATTCAGGGCAGAAAAGCCATTTGTTCATAACACTCTCGACAGCGTTTTTTAAACAGGAAGGGAGTTAAATTCAGTTGTCACCCTGGCGAACGTTGCAGCCCACACACCACGGAGGAGTAGAGTCAGTTCTGGCTAATGTTGAGTCATGTAAGCGTGAAATGAGCCATTTTTAGTACAATAGGAGTGCTCATAAATGTGCCGTTAATCTTGAGGGGGGGGGGGGATTGCAGAATGATCTGCTGGTGGACACGCAGGTGAACCGTAAATGAAGAGGGAGGTTTGGCTGGTGAAGTTCCAGTCGCAGAACATTGTGAGTGCAGTGGAGGAGGAACAAAAGCCAGACTCCTGCAAGAGGCCAGAGGGCTTTTATTAGGTTGAGCAGACAGGATTTCATTTGTAAATGGATGACCAGAAGAAAACAATTCCAGGAGGAATTCCAAGAGGCTCAGAATTCATCCGTTGTTTTGAACCTCTATCTGTTCAACCTCTTATCAGTCTATCAATACCAAACATTTCTGTACTGCATACACAACTGCAGTAATTGTAGCCTTGTTTATGTTTGTATCTCAACAATCTAAAGCATTGTTGTGAGATTGCCCTCTGCATTTATACTTACATGTGTCCGATATTGAATTGCTTGTCATGACAAAGTATCAAAAATCTTGTTGTATTTTATAGAGAAAAATCTCTCTTCTGAAGGTGCAAAACTTTGAGATGGTGGTTCTCATTTGTTCTCATTTGTAGCTCTTTTGGAATCAAGACTTTGCTTTGTCAAAGGATCATTAAAGCTTTTCTTTTTTTTTTGCAAAAAGATTTGCTATTACTTCTCTTGATATTAAAATCCCCAGTATTCAACAGGTTGGAAGTACAGAAATAACTGTTACAAAATACTAATTAAAAAATGGTTTTTAATATCAATTAACATATTATTGGAATTACAAACAAAAGCTTTAGCGAAAAGTGAAATGCAACTTTAGTGAAGCAACCGCCTTGGCCTCCCTTTCAGTGATGACGGTTAGAGTGAAAAAAGCATCAGTGTGTCATGTTGGAGATGAAGAGGACCTTTTCTGAAGAGCCAAAGAGGAACAACAATCTGCGATGATGAAATTTATGTTAATTAAATTTGCTCCAGAGAGAGTACGGGCCGCTGTGTTTCAGCTTCATTTAACAGCGGAACAAAAAGCGCAACTGCCTCTAAACACTCTTTTTTCCGCCACATTTTCTGCTGCAGTAGTAATCACTCTTTCTCCACGGATGAGTTTGTTTAATTTTTGTTGCAATCTGGAAAAAGGTACTTCAGGCTGTTGTTTTAATGAGTAAATCCAACATTTACAAATGACACTTTTTACTTCCTGAAGGCAACTGGCGGGTTAACTCATGCATAATTCATGTAATGCAAAGGTGACATGTAATGTTATCTATCTGGTAGTGACAAGGCACATTCATTTTCTTGCTGGCCCTGTTCATCAAGATTAACAAGGCTGAAATCATGTTAGAGAAATGTGGCAATCAAGAGACGAAGCAGAACTATAAGTTTACTCAGGGTCAGAATGTGAGTGAAGAGGCTACTAATTTAGACAAAAATGTAACCAGACGTAGGCTCAATACCAACCAATTTTGTGCATTCTTTCAAATTTGTAATATGAAATGTAAATTTGATTGAATTTCATTGAATCTTCTGTTTCCTCTCTACTCAAGCCCTCAGGGTGGAGCTGTGGCCGGAAATATGTCCACTTTTCCAAAACTTTTCATTTATTGATAAACTTGCCCATCTGTACTCTCATTAAACTTGTTGAAAATAGTTAAAGGGTAATGGTTCCAACCTTTGTGATGTCATGGAGGGCACTGATCCCACACTGGCATGGGATCTTGTCGTTGTCCATCTCCATATTGCTTCCAAACAGACGTCAGGGAAAGAATCGGTTCCATCAAGGAACTGAAATCAAGCATGAACATGATACTGGAACCACACGGATTAAAAAAAAAAAATGCTGTCCTGGGGAAATACAGAAATCTGTATATTTTAACATATTTATACACACAGATTTATACTATATGCGACTACCCAAGTGGGACCCCAGATTATAAAGATCTGACAACAGGCTGTGTGGGACCTTCAGTGGCTACTTAAAAACTTCTGTTGACCTCAGAGACGGCGGAGACACTTGTTTTGCTCCGTTTAACGGTAGAAGAAATCCACCAACCTCTCACTTTGAAAGACCGAAGTGCTCATAGAGAAAGTACAGAGGTATGAAAAGCTCCCAGCCACTCGACAGGTGGAAAGAGCAAAAAGACCTCCAAAGATATTTACGCATATGAAATTGTTGCACGTCATTACCTGAGACACAGACAGCCACACTGTGTGTAAAAGAAACAAAGGAATCCTCAAGTGGTGGCGAGTTGACTTCAAGAGAGCTGAAGCACCGCTGTGATGTGAAAAACAATCGTCTCACCTTCTCCGCAGAATTCAAAGTGCTGCAGAGACACAAAGACATAAATATGTATGGGGCTTCGGGGGGCTTGTTTTACATGCATTATAGGACTGCCAGCTTGTTTTCTTTACTCCACCGCTGCTCCTGGTTCCTCCTCGTGTGCAGCCGTCAGACACACACGTCAATGTTCAGCAAATGCGCCTAGCGTGTGAGTGGCTGAGGAGGAGTTAGAGCAGCACTCCAAGGCTTTTCTGCATGAGGCTGCAGACGGCAAATGTTCAAGTATCCTACCGGCTACATTAAAATTAATGGGATTATCACACACACATTTTGCATTGTGAGATTATTGACTGCAGACCATGGGCTAGTTTTACCTTCAAATGATACACCACAACAGTTAGGAAGGAGTTAATCTTGCAGAACAGCGCCACTCTGTCTGAGCTTATCGCCCATGCTTTAGGCCTCGTCTGGTGCATAGACAGTAAACAGGCACTCGCATAAAAACAAATGTAGCATGTATACGCGGGACCCGAATCTTCACTTATGTTTGCCAGTGAATTAACTCGGGCCTGTAATGAAGGACCCACAATGATTGTAGATTATGACATTTTTATATTTTTACAGGTCAAATAAACCATTGTGCTGCAGCCACACCTAACCTGACCGCAATGTCAAAACTGATCGACCAATGCAGAGGTGAAGCCGTCTCTTAAGTGACTTTAATTTGAAATTCAGTTTACAGAAATGACGCCGAGTCACAACAAACAGATTTTCACAGATTCAGAGGCTTCGGCTGATTTTTTCTTGCGTGACGAGAAACACGCATCAGTCCTTCAGTCCGTGAAGACGCCCACCGTGCATCTTACATGTCATCTTTTTTTTTCTGTAGAAAAAACATGTTTCTTTTGTTTGTTTGTTTTTTAAAAATACAAATAAACATCAAATTCAAAAGTCTAGTTGTACTGGAACAAAGCTGCGTTATGACCACCACGTCTCGTCTGCATCTTTAAGTTTTGTGATTTTTTTTTTTTTTTTTGTCACTATGGCAAAGAACTACCAGAATTAACTCACAGATGAACATTTACATTTTTAAATATATACATCCGGAAAATGACCACGAAAGGGAAGTAAAGAGAATTACAAGTTGTTCTGCGCTTGTCTTCACACCTTACGGAAGTCACCGCCAGTGGACACCTCAACTCTGGTTGGCCCCATGCAGGGCTGAGCCGGCAAAACTGTGTCTGTCTGTCCTGTCAGGTGTGTCATTGGGGGGTTTCTGAGCTCCTGCTAAATGAAGAACTCCCTCTGGTTGTCAGTGGGTGTGCTCTGAGAGTCCACCTGGCTGTGGAAGGGAAACTCGTGCCCGTCTTCGGGCTGTGCTGCTTTGACTTCCTGGTTCCTGTACGTCTCTTTCCTGCTGCAGATGATCCGGGCAGTTATAGCCAGCACAACCACGGTGATGAAAATTGCCACTGCGATCACGCCTAAAAAAAACACATGAAAAAGTTTTAAAAGAAAACAAAGAACGAGCGTCCGCAACATTGAAGTAGCAGAGTAAATTCAGTGCTTGTTACATTCAAATGAGACCGCTGGCCACTTCCCCCCAGAATCACTGTGTTAAATCCTTTTAGTGAATTCCTTCACATCCAACTCCAATCAGCTAGCCAAGATCTCTTGCAATGTAATCAGATTAGACATGAAAGTGGAATTGTGGAAGTGTGGGTTATTTCTTTCTTTACTTTTTCAACATTTGAAAACCCAACTCAACCTGGACCAAAAGAGCAAAACACCCAAATAAAAGTTTTTGCCAGAATGAAAAGCTATTTTCAGTTGATTTTTTCAATCCAAACTCTCATTCTCATCAATTCATTTATATGTACAGTGCTGCTTTATGTTAATCCATGGCACTTACCACTGATTAACTGCGCAATGTGCTATATTTTAATTACATGTGCCATGTAAAGCAGGTCTGGGACCAAAGGAAACTGTCCTGCGTTCACCAACCACCCAGTGTTTATTACAATATCAGACACGTGCACCTTGTCAAAATGAAAGGCCTTAATCAGCTGTTCTCCCTTGCTGAGGTGGACTGAATTACCTCCAATGAGAGCTGAGTCAGTCCTGATTGCATTGACTAACGGCTGGCCTGGGTCCACTGAACCTGGTTGGTCTGCGCAGTGGAGATAGTGAGGACAAACAAGAAGTTACAAAGATGATGGAGGAGAAAATGTTCAGTGCAATGAAGGGAAAGAAGCTGCGTGGAGGAGGAGCCAAAGTGCAGGGGGCTCTTGTTAAAATCCAGTGTTTGGCCTCTAAGGGCTTCGCTACAGTTGTCTGACTAATCTCATCCGCCCTGGTTCCATTACTCACTCACCGAGGAGGACGGTCAGTGGAGCCGTGTAAAGCCTAATGAGCAGTATAAAGGGTAACAATTAAAGGTCCAGTGTGTCAAATTTGGCATGATTTATGATTTTACATTGGGAAAAGCTTAATATACTGCCCATAAATACATTGATAAAAGTGTATACTCGCAGTAGAATAAAAGTAATTTTTTTTTCTACCCTTAGAACGGTTCTAATATATGTCTTATGTATATAAATATATACAGAGCAAGAGTCTTGCTCCTGGTTAGCTGCCATTTTTGAAGGGAGCCTGGTATTTAAGGAAGTCTGCCTGAAAGTGCCCAGTACGGTACACAATACAACTGCCTATTGTGCCTTAGTAGGTGAAAACAGCTGCAGGTATGGAAATGATGTAAATATACGTTCAACACAAACACAAGCCTAAACAAGGTACAAGACATATAAACATGTACTTAATCATCAAATGCGCTGCAAACAGGGAAGAAATGCCAAACACAACAGATGCAAACCAAGAAAACACATGCAAACGAAAAAAGACGCTGCATAAATCAGTCACTACCACGGAAGCCCTGCAATCGCCGATGCAGTCGGCACTGGGTGGGAAAGAAAAAGGAAGAAATCAGCTGGGTACCTGACAAGGAGTGCGTGGTCTCAGCTGCGTACGGGCTGGCAGGGGAGGAAGAATTGCAGCTCGACTGTGTCAACGGGCCAGTGACGAGCACGGAGCCGTCGGGGTGAAGCAGCGCCGCTTTCAGAGGACTGACGGAGTTGAAGCGGACGTCCGACAGGCAGCCGGTGAAGCCGAGCGAGCCCAACCCGGCCAAGTCTGCATCTAGCGCACCCGGGTCTGAGAAGAGGTGACAAACAGGAGGCATTGCTGGATGTGCGAAAGATAGATAGCAAATCTGCAATAAAGATGCATCTTGATGAGAGTACGGTCACATGACAGGCGGCATCATCTCCGTTTTAATCATTTTAATATCCTTGTGACATGAAGAAGAGGGTGCGGAAAATAAATTTAACACAACTCAGTTCAGAGGATGATAATACATGTTCACTGCAGAGAGGGTGAAGCAAGGGAAAGAAATTAGAAGTTAACTTGTTTCAAATGATCTACAAAGCAATTATCTAAATTAAATAGAAATTCCATTTTGAGGTTTTCAGGATAAAACTGGATGACGAGCTGCAACAATAGAGTCATCGCCTTTAAAGGTAATCAACAATGAAACAAGAAGAGGAAAAATAATAGTTTTAATTTGTTTCCTTAAACACAAACAGAGGGGAATAAAATGTTCATTACACAGTGAAATATAGCAGTGCAGGTCTGGCTGCAGGCTGTTCTCAACAGCAACACAGAGGCTGAGTAAATTAGTGAGAATATTTTTGCATTGAGAAAGAAAATAATCCATCCATCCATCTACGGTATATTGAAACAATAAACAAAATGATTAAAAGAACAAAACATCTTGTTAGAGGAATTATTACCACAGGTGCTGAATTTCATCACCATAGTGACGACATCTCAGAAATAACTCATCACTCTGATTTACAAATTACACAGCTGACCTACAAATTATGCTTAAGTCTAAGTTCACACGTGCAAAAGAAAAATATCTTTCCTTATTTTCCCATTTATTTATTTTTGCTACGAAGGTTAAACCAAGAACCAGAGTGACGGTTAATGACCAGGAACCTGCCAGAGAAACACATTGATTTTAAGCGAACCCCCTGGGATCCAGCAGCTATGATGGCAAGTTGCAGTTCGTGTGACACATCAAGTACAAAAAGTGTATCAACAACACATTGTTATGGTCTGTTACTGACATCACCATATATTTTTATTGATTTTACTTTTCAGTTGTGAATCATTTTGACCGGATGGTAACCAAATCCGCTCAGATTCACTGGCGTCACTTTAATTCACTGAAGCGACTTGAGGGAATGCTCATCCATTGCAATGAAACTGTCTCATTTGTGGCTAATGTAGTCACAGCATCGCCACTTATGACAGCAGGCGCTAAACAAAATCTCCGGCTGCTATGAACGTCAACATGAACGTTAATTATTCCTGCAGCGCCATTTAATTAAACAGCAAATCACTGCCAGTCGTTGAAGAGTTCAGCACATTAATAGGACACGGGTGGGCTGGCTGCAAAGAGTTGCTTATCAGCCGTGGAGCTGATCATGCTTTGATTACACTTGGAAATGAATATGATCTTCAGAGCAGCAGGAAATAAAAAAAAATGATTTGAACTGAGAGGAAAAAAACAGGATGGATTGAGGAAGCAGATGCAGCATCAAACTGCCTAGCACTTCATTATGGCAACATATTTGCTTGTTGTTGGTTTTAATGTCTTGTTTGAAAAAAATGCATAACCTTCAATCCTTAATTTCTAAAAATGTCTTTTTTTTTGCATTTTTCACTTTCTATATTTTCCCACAAATGCATACTAATTAAAAACAAGATGAAAATTGGACTAGATATAATTACACTCATCTATTGTAAACCTCATGAAAATTCTATTCAAAAGTAAGGAACATTAAAAGTTAGAATATTGATATGGATATAAGTAATATTATATATTACCTCTGGACGCACGTAAAAGCTTCAAAGTCTCACATTCAAACTTTTTTTTGGAAAGTAGTTTTTTCAGAATTGAATTAAATTTCTTTCTTTTTTTTTATTAAGCAGTGTTACAGCAACAGCTCTGTTGCCTGAGTCAGAAGGTTGCAGGTTTGATTCCCAGGTCTGGGTCCTTTCTATCTGGTTTTTGCATGTTCTCCCAGTGTTTGCGTGGGTTCTGTCCAGGTACATCAGGCTAACTTGCAACTCTAGAATAAGGTGTGAGTGTGAGTGCTACTGCTTCTTTGTCTCTATGTAGTCCTGTGATAAACTGGTGTAAACCCCACTTTTAACCTAGGACCGCAGAGATAGATTCCAATAAAGCCAAGACCCATGACGGACGCATGGACGGGTGTCAACTGTGACTCATCCAGTGTAGAAAAGCATTTAGATGCAAGTGATATAAATATACATTTATAACATTTAAATTTCACTTTAGTGATATTTATATTTATTGTCATATATCGTATATGTGTCTATCAAACAGGATCAGACTGCAGGCTAAAAATAAATAAATTAATACCTAAGAATCAATGATCTGCAACATAATGCATTTATAAGCCCCCTAATTCAGGTATCAGCGCTGTGTGGGTTTAATAAGTGGGCTGCTTGTCTCAATTTCCAATACAAATGAAGCAGCAGTGCAGAGAGGAGTTGCTGGCCCTCATTAAAAAGGATTGGTGTGTTTGTGCGGGCCATCAAAACCCACACTGACAGCCCTGGCCTTGTTTACCGAGCACCTCCAGACCAGCTGCTGCCCTTTTACCTCCACCTCTCCCTCCGTGGCGCCGTCTCAGCTCCCCCTCTCCTCTCTTCATCGCCACTCTCCCTCTCTGTCTCTCTACCAGGAATACTGTCCGTCCGTTCTCTCCCGGTCCATTAGTTAGGCTGATGGATGACAGCGCTGCCAGGGAGTGACAGTGTATCAACTATGTGGCTGCCTCTCCGATATTGATACGACTGTCTGAGTCCTCTGGCTCGGCCAAAGAGAGGTTTTCTTACTGATCAACGTGGCTTGGGTCAACAACAGCTTGATAAGATTAAAGAGCTGCAACCAAACCATTTTTAAAACACATTTAAACTCTTCCTGCTTGTAAGACAGGTATTAATGTTATTTCTGATGCCACACTGACAGGAGATCATCTGACAGGGTCTTTCTGGGGAGCACGTGAACTGTTTTTAATGTCTTTGACCGCTGACACCTGTGGTACTTGAACCAACTGTTGTCAGAATATGTGATGTGATACGGATTTATTGTGATCAAAGTTCATTTTAAGCATCAGACTATCTAAATGCGTATATATTCCTTATACATATCCAGTTTGTATTTCCCCTTCCCTGAATTTCCCGGAAATAAACTGCATCTTTTTTTCTTTGATCAATATCTATTTAAATCAAAGTAACATCTCATCTGACATGGTGATCTGAAATCACATCATGGAGCTTTGACTTGCAGTAATCCTGACAGCCCCAGCCTCAACATCACAAAATGAATAAAACCTTTTCTGCAGTTTGATTTTCTGTGTGCAACTCAAGTCCTTGCCTAGAATTTTTTTTTCTCCTTTGTGGTTCTTCACTGGAGATTTTTCCTTTTGGAAGCTGGCTGTTCCTTTTCGCTGTCATAACTTTGTGAAGGCCGGCGTTTTTATCCGCTAGTGCCATTGGTCCAATTTAGGCTCAAACAAATAAAAATGTCATAAAAAATATGTAGTGAAAAAGAAAAACTAAAAACATTATCCGTGTAAGTGTTGGTATCTGGTTTCCACCAATAGCTCTGTGTTTAAATGTAATAATAAGCATAATAAACAATAAACATGACAACCAGCAACACATAATTATCCAATTGTCCTGTCATTAAGACATCCTCTGGTGTCAAAGTAGTAAAGTCAGCCTTAGAACTATACTTAGTCTATAAGAAGTCACATATTTTCAGGAAATTCTGTATCTATGGAGAAGAAGAATATTGGAAATAATGTCATCAGAAAACCAGCAAAACGTTATGAGATGCTGCAGCTACAAGATGATCCAGTCTCTTCTTTTTTCCACACAAGCCCTTTTTCAACAAAACTTTCACATTTTAAATAATTTGAATTATTAACATTTTCAAGTGTAAAAGCACATCTGCAACCGTGTCTCACTTTATCTCCGCGGGTGTCACTGTATAGCAGTGAACAATTCAGAAGAATATACTACATTTGAATACAAAACAAAGAAGAAGAAGAAGAAGAAGAAGAAGAAGAAGAAGAAGAAGAAGAAGAAGAAGAAGAAGAAGAAGAAGAAGAAGAATGATATGAAGCTCAGACACACGCTTCCACTGAGACACTGATGGAGAGCAAACGAGTCCTGCCAAGGCTGATGCAAAAGCAGAAGTGTGCCGTCAGCTGACGGTGAGAAGGTGAACTGTACTTGGGAGGTTGGGCTTGACCCCGCCTCCTACGTCTGAGGCTCATTGGCTGTTACGCTGAATTGCGGGGCGCTGACTCCAATCTTTCAAATCATCCGTCCTTTTCAATCCTCCCTCATTACCATACAAAGCGAAAGACCTTTTCTTAGGTTGTTACTATTACAGCTGTCTGAAGCGCCACTCAGCTCGATGACACAAAGACTTTTACTCCCTGCTTTGATGAGTTCACCGACGCATGTGTGCCTACCCGTGTCACTTCCAAATACCTTTAATACCACATAATAATGGCATGGGTGCACTGCTCTTATATTAAAGGGGCACTATGTGATTTTCCTCATTGTCAGCTATAAGGTAATAAAAATTGGTATGTTAAACTGCAGTGGTGTTACTGAAGAGCATTGCTGCCACCCTAAAAAAAAAAAAACAGGGCTCAGTATCACGGTTTTACGCGATAATTATCACGAAATAACGTGAAACTATTACTTTATTTTGGGATAATTTTTACGTATCAATGGACTTTTGGGGTTCTTAAAATCTAGTTGAATCTAGCTCTATAATCTGTGTACAAATTCAATAAAGCACTGACCCTGTGATCTATTCTAATTACTATGGAAGTGCATTGCTGCCACACTAGAAAAAACAGGGCTTGTTGAGCATCTCCAGAAGATTGCTTGTTTGTAAATGCAAAAATGATATATAAATAAAAAAGAAGCACCACATCACAGCTGAATACAGATTTCCCTCTGGTCCATCCAAACTGATGAAAAGATGATCCTGCAGCATTATTATTTTTTTGCACCAGGCCAATTGTGTTATTGAAATGAGCTGAGAGAGCAGAGAGCTGCTACTCACCTTGCACTCTGCCTAGAGTGAGCGATTTGAGACCGTTGAATTCCTCATCGGAGGTCAAGTTGAAGTCCTCTCTGGCTTCCCGGTCGATCTAAAACATAAATGCACACGGCCTTTGCTCAAGTGAAGGCCAGGATCTGAGACCAAAGTCTTGTGGAGCGTAAGAAAATATGCTAAAAAACAAAAACAAAACAAAACAAAAAAAAAAAAAAGTCTATTCAGGCCCAACTTCTTGCGGAAAACGGAATTGGAAGGAAATGGGAAGTACAGCATCTATTCTGATTCCACCATCAGTGGATACGAAGAATTAGTTCAAAGTTAAACGCATACACTGTACATGTCAATCAACCATTAATGCCACACTGACACAATCTACATGCTGAAAGAGCAGTGTTCCCCGTGATTAATATTTGGATGAAACGGCTCTTTAACCCGTTTGTTTGATGATAAGAAAATCTGAGCCCGTCTTAACAAGAAGAGAAAATGAGCAGAATTAATTTAATATGTGAACGGTCAGAGGAAAACCTAATTTTCAAATAACTTCAGAATCACACAGGAAAAAGAAAAGGGGTAGAAAAGGGAGTAGGAGGGGGACGGGCGGTTAGGAAAATCTTCTCCTCGACTCCTACAAGTTGTTCACTTTGCCTCTGCGCTGTGATCAGAGTTTCAAGGTTTTTTCTGAAAATGCTGCCTTCCTGAGGGCTTCTCACGGCAGCGAGGCTGCTATGGGAAGTCCATGTGGCCCAAGAGAAAGGTTTCCACAGTGACAGTTGAGCTGACGGCTCCGCTTTGAAGTGCAATTACCTGAATGGAGACGGAGTCCGACTCTCTCCTGATGGTCACCGTGTGCAGGCGCCCGTCTGCCAGGCTCAGCACCCTGCTCCGAAGCACCTCGGCATCTCTGTTGCTGTTCAACTTGTACCTCAACTCCAATTCATCTTCGCAGGCACACAAGATAGCATCATTTTATTTAATTTTATCAGCATCATTTATCATTCACTGCAAGTGCACACCAAAGATGAGATTGTGGTTAAAGTGTCAAGAGAGATATTAAACGACCAGGAATAAAGAAAAAATTGTCCTGGTTTTTTAAATAATAATGGATATAAAATTGTACAAAATTGAGTAGACGTAACGTATAATAAATTATGAATGATCGAGCTGGCATGTTGAGAACAGGGACAGTTTATCTGAGGAAGAATAACCCACTTTTCTAGCTTTATGGGTGAACTCATTCATTCAAGATTTATATGAGTATTTTTTAAAGTTAACAGTCACATAAACCAAGTCTTACTTTTAATCAATCAAGCCCATAATAGTAAAGCCAAAAAACGTAATGTCTGAAAATAGGGTTGCTTCCATCTTGGTGTCGGAAGATAAAAGCTTTAAAAAGGATTAATGCTTTATCTTTGTAACAAGATAAGACCATAATTTCTTCTTTATTAAAGTGACATTGACTGAATTTCACCACATTTATCTTAGGATTTTTTTAAACTAAATAAATTGCTTTTATTTTGCTGCATATTCAAATTTTCCTATCAAAGGCTAGAGGGCCAAAAAAACTCCACAAGAAAACAAAAAACACTCCAGGCTGTCAACTCACTACAAGTAATTGTGACTGAGCAGCAGCTGAGGCTCTTGTTACTGCAGCAGGGAAACAGAGCAGGATCAGAAAAGCCTCTCTCTGGGACTTAATTAGATACTTCCCCAGGACTGCAGAGACCTGAGGACAACACCATAAACTATTCAGTATCCACTCTGCCACATCTCACCACCTCGGTTGCACTAAAACCTGAGAGTCCAAATTCATATGTGGCATATTAAAGTGGTCAGTTTTCCCCAGAAAAAAACAAACTTGAAATGATTGGAAATTACTCTCTCACAGACGTTATTACCATAATAAAAACAAGATGTTATTCAGACTCAGCCGTGTTTACAATTCACACACACGCACAAGATAATCCTAATCCTTTTGTATTTAGTGGGAATAGTGGAATGGCTTGCCAGTGGTGAGAGTGGAGCTCAGCAGTGGAGCGAAAGATGAAAATATGATGACAATGAATTATTACAATGGTGGGAACAAAGGAGGAAACTATTGAGCCAAAACAGGATTATCACTTCACAAAAACAACACGTGGAAGGGAGGAGGGTGTGCGTGCAGTGCAGTGCAGTGCTGTGCAGTGCAGGGCAGTGCGCTCACCATGCTGGTTGAGCAGCAGGACCAGGTATTCACTGTAGAAGGAGTTGATGGAGAGAAGCAGAGCAGGACTCTGCCTTGTCCTGAAGCTCAGTGAGATGTTCTCTCCTCTCAGCGTCATATCGGAGTAGATGAAAGATGCCCCGGCGCTGCCGTTCCTGCTCAGAACGTAGAGTTCCTTGAAAGTGTAGGTGATGGACGTGGTGGACCTGAAGCTGGCCGAGACCTCTGAAAGTTAACGGGTGGAGTGATTGAATGTGTCAGTGGAGAATTGAAGGGACAGGAGTTCATCTCTGGCAGCTTCACAAAGTGTTTGATTTAATCTCAGTATAATTTATAATTACAGTAATAGGGGAAGAAAAGACACTGGAATTAGTATGAATGTATTAACATTATTTTTCAATTTCAAAGGGCCATTTTGCATTTGAAATTGGAAAATGCAGCAGCCAAGCTCATGACTCATCGTTAAGGCCTTTATAATTTCTCATGCTCACTGGGCACTTTATTAGGCACAATGTTTAACTGCTAGTACAATAGCCAATTGGCAAATCACATTGCAGTAAGTCAGCTCACTGAGGCACATCGACATGGTGAAGACGGCTTGATAAAGTTCAAACTCAGCGTCAGATTGAGGAAGAAAGGAGATTTAAGTGACTTTGGACATGTAGAACATGGTTGCTGGTGCCAGACAGGCTGCTCTGACTATTTCACTGTTGATCGACTACAATTGTCACACACAACCATGTGCAGGGTTTACAGAGAGTGACCCCAAAAGAGAAAACATCCAATGAGCAACAGTTGCATGAAGGAACTGGGTACAACTATTGTCTTGCAGAATAGCATCTCTGAAAACAATACAGTGCGGTGTAGGTACATATACACTGACTGGCCACTTTGTTCGGTACACAGTGCTCGCATTTAAGGCATTTTTCAGCAGCACTGACAAACTTTGACATTGTGGTGACTTTTCCTGTACTACAAGCACTTAACGCGCATGGACGCAATGGCACAGAGGGAGTGGAGGGTTCTCCAAGATCATCGACATGCTCGACCTTCAAGGTGGAATTAGCTTATTATGACTTGCTGAACACAAGTGGGGAGAGACGGTCAGGGTCGGTGTGATGTCTGCTGTCGAAGGGATCCTCTTCAGTAAACTGTCTAGCCAGTTCCCTCCTCCCTGCTTCTCCCATCAATAACACACCCGGGCATTGTGCTGCTAAGAGTCATCATTAATCTTTATTGCCAATTATTAAAACAAGATAAACAATAAATTAGCATTACTACAGGGACTGCTTCTAAGACGGAGGAGAAACTGCTCTGAACCAGACCATTAAATGAAAGGCAGATGACTGTAACATATAATATAAGGTCTCAGTCAAACTGCTGAGACCTATGGCTAAATTCTCACCAAAAAACAAATAAAACTAATTTTCAACTGAATTCAAGTGGGTAAGTCAGACAGACATTGGCACATCTGCAATATGAGACATCACTGTCACAACAAAAAGCCCAGTTCATGTGAAACTGGCGTTAACTAGTTTGTGCCCTACATTGTACCAGTCAGTCACAAAAAACTACTGCTACCCATCATTGCCCATTGAAACAGGATGACTGGCCAACAATTCATTTTTTACGATGAACTAGATGACTTCATGAAACTTAATTCAACAGTCTTTGTCCATTTCGAATATGGAATATTGCCATACATCTAATCCTTGGTCATGGACATTTTGTGACTATGCCTGTGTGAAACAATAGGAATATAATCAGATGACTTCTCAAGCCTTTTGTTCAAAAGTTCCTGTGCATATAAATGAAGGCCACAAGGCTAAAAACTTGTATTATGAACAGATCAAAAAGCTGGAGAAGTGAGACATCCATGTACCAAGATTGCTGTTAGGCCTTGACAGCGGAACTTTCTCATTACCACTTTCATCTGAGGCGCTCAAGGAGGTCACACACCACAGGCAGGATTTCAAGTCTTCCCACGAGTTTAATAGAATTACAGTATGGCTATTAGTGGTGTCAGAGGTCAATGATTTGAAAGATGAACAGACCTTCCAACTGAAACACACTGAAATGGGATCAGCGCTTTAAACTTATTCCGGAATTACTCGTTGTCCAGTGCATCCTTGAGGTTATCAATAAATGCTAAACGTGAAAAAAATGAATGGATCAATGTGTATATACATTTACGTAAATTAAGAACATATTAAACACGGAATCCTGATACTTTAGTGAATGCTAGTGGATGCATAAAATAAACACATGGTTTAACAGGCCAATTGCATACAGTTATTGTTGCATTGAAGCATATGGTTAAGTGAACATGAAGTATTTTTGTACCTTTTTAACTGTATGAATGATTGTCTTTGGAAGATGAAATGATGTATATCTCAAAATAGTTTTTTTCAATATTATTTACATCCACCTTTTAAAACAAACTTTATGAACTCTTTGATGCTTAACAGGTGGAATCCTGTGAGGAAAAAGGAGAGCAAATTTTTGAAGCAAATTTCAAAAACGGCCCTGCGATGAACTGGCGACTTGTCCAGGGTGCCACCCTGCCTTCGCCCTAAGACAGCTGGGATAGGCTCCAGCAGACCCCCGTGACCCTGAATTGGAATAAGCGGGCATAGAAGATGAATGAATGAATGAATGAATTTCAAAAACGTTTATCCCAGGCTGATAGTTGTGTACTAGTGATGAGTGTCTCTCCTTCCCTGTTGGCAATATGTTCAGATAATGGGAGGATGACTTACTCAACCACCAGAGGAAACTGTGAGGCACAACACAGAGTTTGGCAAATGAACCACACAGACATCTAGTTCCCGGTGCTCCTTACCATGTAATAACAATGGCTGCATCACATTTGGGGATTTTAACCCTGAAAAACTGGAATGCGCGTCATCTCACGAAACCTAGTTTTTGCAGTTATCTTTTAACATTTGGATATCTCATCATTTTTGTCACTGTTGCAAAGACTGCTGGTGTTTTCTTCTGTGACTCTGTTGTTGTTCTGCAGCTGTTTTTAAACCACATGTTCATGTTTTTAGCAGAGACATCATCTCAGTCTCCTGCCCAGGGACTGAAGATGTAGAACAGCTGTGCGGCTGAGCGTTGTCCCCATGGACCCCTGCATATAATGGGCTTCAAGCTATTCCATTCAAAATTCAATTTTCAGCGCAATTATAGGGATAAGGAAAGCGAAATTACCCATTTAGGGTTTGAACGGCAGACTCCCTTATTTATCTATTTCTTTCGAAGGTTTATTTTGTTCATTTTGCAAATCTCTTCAATGTAATTGGATTTGTCTGGTGGGTGTTGAATTGTAGGTTTTCACTTTACTGGCCTAACAGAATGTTTTGCTCAGGCCTGTGAGAAAAGACTGCATCACAATAAATTTTTGACTTTTGATTGTGAAACATAATGCAAGAGGAAAAAATAAGTTGGCATGTTTGCGTCAGTGAGGCGTCACAGGCAACTCAAACTTTCATACCTTTGTGACAAAAGGATCCAGCGAAGGCCGAGTGCCGGCAGTCGCAGGCAAAGCCGTTCTCCCGCTCCACACACACACCCTGGTTCTGACAGAGGGAGCCGTAGCTGCTGCAGTGGCCCGGGCACCCAGGTCGGACCCCCGGGGTGATCTTGGCCCTTTCCTCCAGGTCCAGAGTGACGCCGTTCAGCTGCAAGGAGCGAATGCATCCCAGGAAGCCTTTCTGCCTGGACGCCGTCCCCCCTGCCAAACACGATTCAAGTATTAAAGTTGCATCTGCTTTACATGAATGCTAGTGTTGGAGTCAAGACCACACCAACTGAGACAAGACATCATCAAGACTAGAGAGTATCGAGATCGAGGCAAGACCAAGACATTATATATCAAAGAAAAATAACAAAACAGCAAAAAAGAATTACCAGTATCTTTTTAAATTAGAGTTTTGCAACTATTTTGAACCGTTTTTTAAAAAAAAAACAACTTTCCTTCATAAAATTAAAAAAGATAAATGAACAAGGAATAAGGGTCTGTGTCACACTGGGTGTCACACTGGGTGTCACAAACAGAGCGTAAATAGGCAGCAGCTGGATTATTTTCTGTTATTATCGTGTCATTGCAAGTGTTGGCTGAGTCTTGACCGCTCTTGATGAGGAATCCAGAGTCCATCCAGTCCGAGACCGAGACAAGACCCAGTAAAAATGCCTCAGAGTCCGAGACGACTACACTAATCAATGCTATGAGATACTGCGGATGATCTACTACATTTAGAAGGGATTAACTTCACTCCCTTCTGCCCTAATAGGAAATGAGATTGTTGCCTGCAATAGAGTTAATCTTTAAAAAAACAATAAAAAGTCTTTGGGCCAACAACCATCTAGTCTGGAAACCACGGCCACACGTCTCTTATTATTATCTGCCGCTGCAAAATCAATATATTCACATTTTTATCTCTGCCATGATAAATTGTGATTGACAACCGCATGTTGCTACTGCAGCACGACGAGAATGTTTCTTTCCTGCGGGGCAGCTAAGTGTTTGCTGATGAGCCACCTGGTGTCTGAAATTTATTCTTTCCACTAACAGTGGGTTTCCACCGACAATTACTGTTGTAATGTTGTGAGGTGACGTCGTGCTGATCCAAGACTTCAGTCTTGGATTTATTTTATTATTTTTTGGAAATAATAAAATGGAATCAAAATTATTATTTTTTTCCCCTCCCGCAGTTCCAAACTGCTGCTGTTTTATTTTTTTCTTTCTTTTATACATGCACGCATGAAGGTCTTCAATTTCTTTGTGGAAGAGAATTGGTGGGGTGTGAATCTCACAGTGTGAGCTGGAAATAATATTCAGATGCAGTCGCGACTGCTACTCACAAAGCGTTGCCCTGGTATGGGGCGATGTAATTACTGCCTATTCAAATTAGACAAGTGTGTTTCTGCAACGTACTGCCAGGCAGCAAAACTGAACTTTAACTTTAACTTGAATTTCAATGCTGCAACATCAGGGTTTGGCACACTGTGCCAGCGACTGTGTTGCCTTTGTTCACATTGTAATTCAGTGAATTGCAGAAAATATTTTTTTTTAAGTATTATTTTACGGTTGAATTGGTACATACAATGAACTTGAATAAAGATGAAGTGTGGAGGAAAACAGCATGTGAGGGGCTTGGAACATCAACGGTGAGTTTATAATCAAATGTCAATGCATGTTAAGTACAAATGTTAACAACTAACCTCAGCTTTGTACAATCCTTCAGCTTCCACAAAGCTTCCTGCTATAAAATCTTAACCTCTGGGCCAATTGCAAGACCCTTAAAAGTGGGACCTGGTCAAGTGATTGAAGTGTTAAAATAGGTACAAAGACAGAATTGTGTCAGGAAACAAAATCCTTCCAGCTGAATGGGCAACAATGAACAAACCCAGTTGGAAGTGCATTTACTAACTGACTAGCTAACTAGACTAGACTAACTAACTAGCTGCAGTGAGGATGGCATCTAAAGTGTCCAAGTAATGAATATACAAATGTTTCTTGGAGATTTGAGTTGAGCCCTTCATTGTAGCTTATGGGTGCAAGGTTTCTGTATACCACCCCCGTTGGACCAGTGCACAGAACACAGGGAGGAGTAGATTGACTGCACTTGAATTTAGCCCATGCACTGCAATTAATGCCTGAGACTAATGGCAGTTTCTGCATCTTCATACAGCACAGCTTGGTTCTCTTAGCAAATACTGCATCTCCTTCTGCATATGTAGAGGGTGTGCACACAGTTGAGCACTCTTTACTTGTCATATTAGTAAACCCGCCCCAAATGTTTTGGCTAGAGGCCTATTTATGTCTTATTTATCTATTTTATCTCTCATTACCCAATTTATGAGAAGTACTATATTATTACTTAAGTGGTATAATATCCGCTGTCATGGAGGACCTGACCTGTGTCAAAAGTCAATACTAGTTGGATCGAAATAAATTTTCGAGGTGAACTAGGTGGCTAAAGAAGACCGAATTTATAGTGAATTATTAATATTGATTACACAACAATTCATAGCAACAGATGCCCTGACATTATTCTAAATGATAATTTCACAGATGAGAGGCTGACAAAATTATGATTTAATAATCCTTTCTGCAGCATGGAAAACTCTATTCAGCTCTTGATTTATTCATAATTAAGGGCCACTAATCTGGCACGCTGATGTACATTTCTCTGTCAAACATAAACACCCCAAGACTCTCACGCAATCCCTTCCAAGGCCGCGTGGCATTTCCATTCCAATCTATGAATCCCTCAGTATGGTAAACAAATGAGGAGCAGGAGAAAATGACTTGCGGTCACTTCCGTCAGGATGTTTGGACAGGATTATTCGTCTCGCTCACACACTCATCGCACTTGCTGCATTACATCAAGAGCCTCCTTCTTTGTCTGTTGATTTGCTCTTCAAAGTGTTTGTTTACCCGTGGGCGAATGCTAGATTTGAACTGGGGGAAATCTGTAGAAAATGGACTTGAAACCAATTCACAAACTATTAGACAGCGTAAATGACAGGATAAACAAACTAATCAAAGTCTACAAAGAAGGGATTTGGAGAAGTGGTTTAAACTGTTTAAACGGACAATGTTTGCTGTAGTTGATAGGAGCTACAATAGATAAAATGTTTGTCTATTGTTGTATGGTAATAAAGACTCAGTATGATCCTGAATGAAAACAGTTCTATTGTGTTTGAATTTAGTCCGTTGAGTCCAAAGGAGAAAAAACAGTCCGAAACCCAGGTTCTCATCACAATACAACAATAAAAAACACCCAAGTCTGGCAATAATGGACAGTTTACTGCATCGCAGCCTTGCAGAGTGATTAAAAAAAATCTTATACCTCAAATGATTTCTGATACATAGAAAAGTCTGCTCCAGTTTGGCACAGTAATGTTTCTTTCTTTTGGAAATGGACCGACAAAGTACAAGACAAGATGGGTGAAGGTAAATGTGTTGCTTGTGTTGTGTTGTGTTTTTTGGTCAGTTTGTAGGGATGCTCATGCAGATGTCATCAGAGATTCAGTCATTGACATTCAGCACAGCTGATCGGCCAACGTGGCGCCTGGCAGATTTATTTATGATTTTCTTTTGCTGTTGTGTGTCTGCTGTGAATGCTCAGGTGCAGATTCCTGAAAGACAATTTCAGCTGCTCTCAACTTCAGTCGAAGTCAATCGATTAATCAAGTCATCAAATTTCATTTGTACAGCCCTGGTTCACGAAGGCAATCTGCCTCAGAGGGATTTACATTGGACACAGCACCCTCTGTTCTTAAACCCCCAAACCAGGTGAGGAAAAACTTGAAAAAACACTTCAGCCTCAGACAGCCACAGAAGAGGGTTCACTCTCTTTAGGATGGGCAGACACGCAAAGGCTGAAGACAGAATATTCATGTGCATTAAGCAGGACACAGCCAGACAGAGCAATGTTGGCAAAGCCAGATCAGTAGTTCCCTGCTTGAAGGTGTGACTTTGGCGTTGGATCTATTCACAACATTGTTGTTGGACTAAAGCCAGTCGCAGCCGCCCATCCTGCATCCCAGTCCTCATCCCTTTGATTTGTTTGGTGTTTAATTGCAGTTGGATAGGGATAGTTTGGTCTGTGTCTGTCAGCACTGACCCCTGAGATGAAACGCCAACTCAAAAGCACCACTTAGGGGAATTAGGCTGGCAGTGTCAGGCTACATTTTCATCGCATCAAACACCCAGCAATTTTAAAACCATCCAGTCACTGTGGCTTTAGCTGCTGCACTGAAAGCGGCTGAGACAAAAAAAAAAAAAAAGCTCTAATTCCCCGTTTCTCTAAATAAATATGTTTCAGCTGAATGCACAGGTGTGTTGGGACTGGGCAGCTGATCAACCCTGCAACCCTGTTTGCTACCTTAGACTAATTGCTTGCTATTTAGGTTTTATTTAAACTTCAAAATGAATACAAACACATTATGCAAAAGTCACAAGTTTTTTTTTTCTTACGATAATTTGTGGACAGGACAGTAACACCTGCGGCTGAAGCTGCTTTTATTAGGAAGCTAAACTCAAGTGGTTTTGCAGGAGACTGTAAACAGAGGGCTAAATAAGCTGCTTTCTGAAATTTTTCTTTTATATACCCAGCTGTGCGAAATCATTTTTACTGGTGCCAAGGATACAAAATAAAGACCTGAAAGTTGGGTATAAACTGGAGCCTTTAACTTCCCCATATAGAAATCTGCTGATTTTCTAGACTCGCTCGGCCCTCACCGATGAACAGCTGGCTGTTGAGCTGCAGCTGGACGTGTCCGTCAGCGGGAGCCTCCTGCGTGGTGGCGGGGAACTCGTCCACGCGTAGCGAGGCCTCCTTGACGTTGCGCTCGGCCCGCACGCTGTGCCACCTGTTGTCGTTCAGAGGGGCGTCGGCCTTCACCCGAACCTCCAGCGGCCCGTTCCCCACGTCGAAGGAGAAGACCACCTCTGAGGAGGCTGAAGAGGAGGGGGGGGGGGATAAAAATACGCTGTGAATTGATATCAAGCGCAGGAAGGAGAACGATCCGTCGATCTTATCCCGACTCTGTGAGATAACCATTTCGTCTGATGAGTGAAACATTGCAAATCCTTCTTGTCACTTCAGAGGCACTCGCGGCTGCGGCCATGCACGGCCTGAAACACTTAACATTGCACTGTGCCGCCGTGTGTAATGATGTTGACAACACTTTACGCGGCAGCGCATGAAGTCGTTTCTGTCGCACTTATTTATGTTTCACGGACATTAATTTACACATCAAAACAATGAAAGGAAACGTCATCCTTCATTTGTTTTGAGTGAGCTCTGCCTTTCTCTGGGTTTCAAAGAAAGAAAAACACGGTTGATTAAAATTCTCACATCAGATCCAAGTCCAATTCTTTAGTGTCAACACTAAAAATGTAACAGACGTAGATGAAAATGTGAGACTTTTTGCTGTCATTGTTCACTGGAGCAACAAATTCTTCAGTCTAGCTCCAGATTGTGCCGCATTCCCTTCAACCCAGGAGCCAGTTTTGCCTTTAGATCATAATTTGTTGGCAGAGGTGTGAAGTGGACAGTCACTGGTCCGTCTCTGGGCAGACCGAGCTGAGACAAATCAGTCGCATAGCCTTACGTCTGTTCGTGTGTCAGTTTGCTGGATCATTGAAGAGTCGGTGAGTGTCTGCAAATTGGTACAAATAGGTTTGAATGGGAAGATTACAATGTTAAAAAAATAAATAAAGACAAAATACACAAGAAATCATGCACACAAAGAAAATAAGAGAAATATTTCAAGGGCTAGACAGCAATTTCACAGAGAACTAGTCGACCCTTTGCCCTCTAATATGAGCTCTATTGCTTTTTCATGCAACATTTCCATTTAGCTCCAAATCAAAGACTTGCCTCGGCATGAATGTATCATTACGAAGCACAGTGCAGTGACTTCAACCTATCAAAGGACTAATCTGCATTCGGTGGTCAGCTCATCAAAAATCATAAAAACAAGGTGAGGATCAGAGGAAAAGAAAGGCTATTCTTTCAAAGTAAGTATTTTGTCTGGAAATCAACAGGTTAACTCAGGTGTCTTGTGTGAAACCAATCAAAATTCTTTTCTATTTAACAATAAAAAAGATTCCAGATACTATTGCGCCTGTGGGCTCACTGGAAAGGCTTTGCTGCACTCTCTTGAACTGAAATCCTTCAAATGCTAGAGTTTAAACCTCTGTAGCTCTGTTTTCAGCAGAGCCATAAGGTCTGCTTGGACCTTACTTAGAAGGTGAGATTGTTTAGGTGGCAGTTATGATGTCTAGCTCTGCTTCATGATTGGTTTTCTGTTCCACATTGGCCTTCCTTTCACCGCCTGACTTCCTTTATAATGCCAAGATGATGTGAGGGTGGCTGATTTTCCACACCAGATGAATCTCATCCTCAGTTTAGCCAAGCAGTGACAACTACAGACTTTCAACTGGTAAGTGGGCTAACATTTAGCATTAGCTAAGTGTTCATCAACTTACTTACATCAATTTACTAACATATGAATATGAGATGCGCCCAAATAAAATTAACAAGATGTAATAATCTTATCTCATACATTTCCACAGAAAACACCAAAAACCTAAAAGAATGCTTCACGTCAGAATATGATGGACACTGGCAGCAAGTCACTGGGCTGGAAAATTTGAATAAAAGATTAAATTAAGGAAGCTGTGTTTCTGAAGGCTGGTGAAGCCTACTTTCAAAAATCAAAGAATAAGGTCATAAACGTATGACAATAAACTTGTGTTGTTAGTCTGGTTTTAGAGGAGCCACTGGCTCTGACCAGACTTTTTGCACTGAAACGAGAAAAAAAGAACACTTTTAATTTGATTCAAATTCTATAAATGATAAAATAGATAATAAAAAACACATTTTGCAGCCCCCCCTGAAATACCCATCTAGAAAAACAAACCTCTGACTTTATCGCATTAAAAGTCAAGGATTCTCTTCTTTGAATGCATACAGTTTTAGAACCATAGATATTTTATTAAAACCTGCTTTGCTGTTGCATCATCTGATGCAGCCGACATGCTTTTGTTGTCTTTGAAAAGCTGTCGGTAGGGACTGAAAGTAAAGCCGACGCACACCTTCAGTACATAACATCAAAGCCAAGAGGTCGCCTGATTTGATAGGTAATTACATTTTAGTGAAGAACATTTTCTGATATGGTTCACCTGTGCCTTGGCACAGAACACGCACTGTTCCACTGATGTATTAATTCCTGACCCTGTCCATCCTGGTCACTGCCAACGAGAACATAAACATTTCAATCTCTGCCTCCCATCTTTTTTCCTCAGCGTTGAATGTTAATTATGTTGAACAAGAAACACAGTAAGATTTTCTACTTCTGAAACAAGTGAAACAAATATGCGTCTCTACCCATGGGGCTAAACTTGCTAACGCTAATCAAGGCTTGCCTGGAGCGCTCATTAATCTTCTCCACAATCACAAGGCTCCAATAGGTTCATGATGTGAACTATGATAAGGAGACATGAGCTGAAGGCTGCGTGGAGTCGTTTGTTGTTCACTCAGTCACTTCTTCATCATCAACATTCACAGCATGCAACCACGTCAGCTGGTAAAGTGACACCAATGAATCAACACAGCTTGAGCTCTTCTGAGATGTAGGTGGAAGGGAAAAGAAAACTGTGTTTTTTTTGACATATGGTAAAAGCTGACTCACTAGCTGTTGTCCAGCCAAAGTCTGTGTGGTACGACTCATTCAGTCGTCCAGCTGGTGCAGTGTGGAGACACTTACTTTTACACATCAGCGGTGGGACTTCCTGGCAGTCATTTAAGTTTGAGAAATGATTGATAACTGCCTTTGTAAGGAAAGTAAAAGGCGGTGGTATTTGTTTTTTGCTATCCTGAATCACAGACACACAGTCACCCACTCCCAGTATCCAAAAACACACAAGCAGAAAACTTTAATATGTGTGCATTTACCAACCTTAGAGGTGGGTAAACGCCTTTGGCTGGTTTAAGCTATTGATTAAAAGTGGTAGCGCAACGGTTTGGATGGGTGGGAGAAAGCAAAAATTCACAGGTATTAACACAGAAAGGGCTCAATATCAACAGACAGACAGACAGACAGACAGACAGACAGGGCGTGTGATGTCACGCTCTACCCCTGGAGGAATAACACCACTAGAGCTTCACATACCAATTTCTTACTGCCTCATATGAGGAAAATGGCGTATTGTCCTTTTCAAAGGAATGAAACAGAACATCTTTCAGTTGTCACTTACAGCTGAGTTCGATTCGGATGAAGTCCTTGATGCCCAGATTCTCCAGGAAGACTCCAGAGGAGGACGGCGTTTTGAACAAAAAGGAGATTTCTGCATTCAGCTCTCCGTGGAAGGTGGGGAAGTGAAGATAAGAGGTCTCCTTGTCGAAAAATGCAGCGTTCCAGTAGTTGTCTGGAAGACACAAAATAAGCTTCTTAAATGCTTAATTTCCTTAAATACATTGATGTTTTCTTTTTCATATGCTATTAGTGACTTTAAAAAGTAAATGTATAGTTCTGAAATATTGTTTATGGATAAAAATTCAATAGATTGTGATTATTTTATTGTACACATAAAGGGCAGCCATATGGAAAGAAGGAGGACCAGGTGAATCAGCAGATAAGAAGCGTAAAATGTGTAGAAAACAAGTTAGAATACATACAGTATATGTGCCATAGAGACGAGGCAAAGCAGAAGCTGTGTCGAATTCCACAATGTGTCTGACTTGTTAGTGGCCCTGATGGCTGCTGGTACACAGTTGTGTTTATTTTTCACAAATGGATTCCATTAACCTCCATTCTGATGGGAGCTGAAACTCACCACTAAGAGGGTGGCAGTCATCCTTTAAATTAGAGCCAGCTGTCCTCTGTAGCTGCTAAGCATACAGGGATTCTGGACGAAGCAGCGACTCCCCAGCAAGTTTGCTCCACGCCTTCATTTGGCGTATGCAATTTCTGTTTTTAAAAGGACATGCTGGGAAACCATGGAACTAGAACGATTCTATCAAAGCCCGATAAAACAAGGTCAACGTGGTCCTTTCACCGTTAAAAAGTGGTACAACAACTTCAATTCACAGCCCTGCTTTACTTTTGAGGGCATGTGCATATATATATAACCTCCGTGGTTGCTGTGTGCAGCTCAGTGGCTGCTGCCTGTTTAAAAGCAAGACTGCAGACCTGGCCCTGACCGTGTCTTGTTATTTGGGAACATTTTTACTGGCCTAAAAGGACTAATCATGTCCCTGCAGAAGAGGACATGTGAACAAATGACATCAACCTGTTCATCAAAATCATCCCCACAGGCTTCTTGAAGCATTACAATGAAGGCATAATCACAATTTAGCTGTACACAAATGATTTAAAGAACTTGAAATAGCTGTTGAGCTAATTAGCTGATAATGACTCCAGATATGCTCTTTGTTTACGCTCATTAAAGAAAAAAGCCATAATTAGATGCAATCAGGCTCAAATATATCGCTTCACTGGCTCCCTTTTCATGTGAGGGAGTTATTAAAGGGCATCGCACGATTCAGCTAATGGTCTGCTAATTAGGTGTAGTGTAATTAGCAGTGGCCTATTTTTGTAACGTGTAGTTAAGCGTTAATACAATAATATCCATCAAAACAGTGTCAGAAACAGCACCCACAAAGACAGAAAAACTAGAAAAAAACACACACGTGGCAGCTTCAGCAACAGCGGTGTACAGAAAAAGAACCCAGGTGGGCTTACTGTCTCCATGACAACGGAGGGGTCCCACCCTGTACGCAGCCTCAGATCCCGGCCGCTGAAGATCCCCAAGTACCAGAGAACGCACCGGGAGGGTCTCCCTGTGGGTGAGCAGGCCAGAGTCCTTCGACCTGCATTAGAAGTAGAAGCAAACAAGGAGTGGGGAGGTGTGGAAAAACAGATCAATGAGGAGAAAGGTGGAGGCATAAGGCACGAAAAAAGGAGGTATAGAGAGGAGAACAATAGTTGGAAGGAGGAGGGGTAGGAATAAAGGGTGAGCAGCAGTCGAAAATGTCAAGGAAGAAGAAGTTGATTGTGTGAGAAGCAGAAAACAGGAATGAGCAGAGAGGAGTATGAGGGAAGAACAGGGGGTGAGGCAGGAGTGAGACGAGAAAACGGAATAAAGAATGCGGACAGTGGGAGGAAACTAACTGAGGAAGTGGTAAAAATGAAAAGTGAAAAAAAATCAAAAAAAATACAGGAAGTAATGGACAGGAAAAAGGAAGGAAACAAAAATAAGATGGAGAAAGGAGACACAGCACGATGGTGAAAAGACTGAAGCGTATATGTAAAGAAAATGTTCTGCAGAGTTAAATGATAATAATAACAATAATAGGGAGAACTGAATAAAAAAGAAATGGGATTGGAGAAGCACTGGCGGTAAAAAGAAAAAAGTGTTGCAAAGGGACGAAAAGAAATTAGTGTGAGGGAGAACAGAGGAGGGAGTCGGGGAAACCCAGCACAAGAAGCAAAAGATGAATACGTGTACGAGTGCGGAGAACTACGGCAGGAGAAAGGAAAGAGGCGAAGGAAGGGGACAAAAGCCGAAGGAGTCAGCGGAGAGGCAGAGAAGCGAGGAGATGGAGGTGAAGAGAGTGAGGAGCAGGGCGGAGAGAGGAAGGAGGAAAAATAGCACAAATTGAGAAGCAAATAAAAGATGCAGGGTTGGAAAAGCAGGAAAACAGGGGAGGAGGAATCAAAGACATGAGAGGAGGAAAGAGATTAGAGGACGGCGAGAAGAAGAGGTGCGACTGTTGGAATGTCAAACGCAGCCAACTCCACCTCCACGCCGCCTGAACTCCAGCTGTGCGACAGGAAGCGGGACGCGCCGCATTCAGATCACTTAGACTAACTTTGGTCCCGACTGAGACTCACGACTAGAAATCACAACGCAGACGAGCGTTTCTTTTTCATCGGCTCGCGACGCGTCCCCGCCGATGTTCTGCAGATGCCTTTTTGCAGAGCCGCACGTAGGCCGAGGAGTGATTCACCCGCCGCGGATTCACCACACTCGCTGCTGTTTGGAATTCCAAACAGTCAGTTTTGTCGCCGTGAAAATTTTTTCTTCAAAAAATGAAAAAAGAAAAAAAAAACATCCGGGGAGTGTGGGTGCGCTCGGTGCCGGCAAATCCGATGGGATTGATGGAAGGAGAGGTGCAGTAAAAATAGAGCCGCACAGATTTAGGCGGGGAGATAATAGAGGGAAAAGACCTTTGGCAAGGCAGACGGAAGGAGGATTGGTCGCAGAAAAGGAAAATAGGCTAACCACCGGCTGCAGGATCGGAGAAGGTGACCTAAATACAAAATTGCTTATAGAAAAAGATGAAAAAGATTTGAGCGCAGGATGGAATAAAACATGGAGTGCTACGTCTAAATATATTGGGGCTGCTTCTGCATGTTTCGTAGGCCCGCTCCTGACGGCAGCCACTGAGTGGTGGTGGAGTAGTGTGGTTGGGAAATTAAAGGAGGAGGACTGATTAATTTATATCATGTCCTGGAACAGACTCTGAAGCATATGCTTCTGCGCTGCTGCAAACCTTTCGGCAAAACACACATAAACCAGCACTGAGCAGTCCAGGCTGAACTGGTGGCTTCCATACTCGTGCAAAAGACAGAAGGCTGACATTAAACGGCGTAGCCATCTGTGTGCTTTTGATGAAACGGCTGTGGCGTTCGCTTAAAGATCCCTTATCGTCCCCATTTTCACATCTCTGTTTTTAATCCCGGACTCCAGTGGCGCAGCCTCGCATGATTACTCATCCAGAAAACTCTGGGAATCTGCATAAAACAGCACATTTGGGTCTCACGGACTGCAAAATTTTTAGCTTGCTGAGGCCACTTTAGAAAGAATATGAAAAGATTTGGAACGGTGGTTGGATGGAGGGCGGGATAAAGACCTGCTGTGAGTGCTGTGACCGACTCGGAGGGGCTATCGCACAGGCATCAGTGCCTTTTGTGGCATCATAAAGAGTCTTAGCATACACTTTCTGGGAAGGGAGCAGATGACATATATATAGGGTGTGTGTGGACTTTCATGACCAGCTAGTTTCTCCTTTTGTTGAGCAACTCATTGCTGTTTTTCAAGGATGACAGTGTCAGTTTTGATTTGAAGATTTTGCACAACAGACGACAGGTGCACAAAAAAATATCATCACCATTGGTCGTAGTCGGCGTCGCAGTTGCAGTAGTGATGATGGTCCAGGCAGTTTCCCTGTGTTCCGCAGGCACACTGCCGGCCGCCAGGCAGAGCCCCACCCCAGTGCAACTGAACCTGTCCTGGCATGGGACCTCCAACCCACCAGCTGAAGGGAGCGGCCTCTGTAACAATCACAGCAGACACGAAGAAATAGACGTGTTCACGCATTAAAACAAGGCTAATGTTGTAGTATTATCTCGGTAGGTAGGGAGGCCAACAGAAAACACAGCAGACTATCAGGCTTGAAGGGAGAAGACCCTGAAAAAAAAAAAGCAGAATAATATCATAATACTCTACAAACAGATTGAATGGTCAGTGGTAGCCTTGTATTAAACAACAAAAAACAACAAAACAAAGTCACAGTGGATCAAAATGCAGATGCAACTGAAGCACAAATGAAAAACTGGAATAATGGCTACTTTTCGTGGCACAATGTCGCTTAAAATACAAAAGACAAGTGAAAAAAAAAAGCTGAAGCAGCTGGCAATTTAATTGAGAAATCACATCTCGTTGCTGAGGTGGAGAAAATGAAAGGAATGTAATTGATGTTTTAATTAGCTGCTAAATTGACTAAATCAGCAATTCTCACCACTCCTGCCAGATATAGATTCCTCAGAGTGAAAGTTTGCTGGGCAAATAACTTTTCTTTTCGCCACCTCACAAAGTATACTTCTCCTCCAGACAAACAGTGTGGGCCCACGGAATGAACTTTGGAAGCTATTTTAAGTTTTGGATATCAGCATATGATTGGTTGGGGGGGAGGATCTGCTTTTCAGCCCCCAGTTTAAATGAAATCCCGATGAACTCCGACCACATTTTCAAATGATCTCAGTCACATCCAGCAGCAAATGCAGACCATTTAAAGCACAATAAAAACACAAGGACTCAATTAAAATCTAATAGTAAGGCCAAGAAAGAGCAAAACGTGCAGAATACTAACTGATAATAATGTTGAGGCACTTCTAAATATTGCCCAGGAAAATAGTCATAAGACAAGGAGCCATTGAATATCTACACAGTGATACTGTAGGTGCACATCCCAGTGTCTTTCGGAGTCAAAGCAAAGTAAACAAGGGTCACACAAACAATCATTGAACACAAAAGTTTCCTTTACTTGCACGCCAACAACAAAATGAATATTTCAAAGTACCTTCATTCTGACAGAAGTCAAAACACACTAGGAAAAGTCAGGCCTTTTGATACAACAGAAAAACATGAGCATTTCAAGCTTACCGGGTGTGCTGAAAAGCCGGGACTTCCTGCAGTGGAAGGACAGTTCCTGCTCACAGTGCTCTGATTGGCTGAGGATGGCGGCCAACTGCTCCTCGCCAGCAGCGTAGCCAAAGTAGGCGACATGCTGGTTGGTTTCGTGGGACAGATGCGCCGCGGTCAGCTCCGTGTTGTTGTGCTGGATCACGATCCACACCTGATCCTCTGTCCGGGAGAGGAGGACAGACGGGAAGAAGAACAGAAAACCATCCCTTCAAGCCACGAGAGAGGTTGCCTGGAAGCTAAAGGCTAAAGAAAGACAAGCTAGTGGGGAATGATTCAGTCAAGTGTGTGTGTGTGTGTGTGTGTGTGTGTGTGTGTGTGTGTGTGTGTTACCTGTCATATTACAGTAGACAAGCTGAGGAGGAATTGGACCACTGCCATCCACATCTACGTAATAATTTCCAGATGTGTTGCCCTTGTGTTTGTATGCTTCACATGACTGTTCATATATTGCTGGGGAAAAATAAACAAAGATTCCTTTTAGGTACTCAAGGAATGTTTGGAAGGACACAGTCAGACTTCTGCTGGCTAAATTAGCAGTGATACGTCTGATGAGAAGTGGCTCTGCACTGAAATTTGCAGCTTGGAAAAGAAGCGACAACAATGGTCGAGAGGCAGATTGGTCCTTAAATGTCAATGTCACACATAGGTGGTTTTAATGAGCTACAAATACAAACCCATTTACTGGCAGCGGCTTTGCTGCATGAGCTTTGAACATTTTTTATTTCAAATGTTGCATTGCTTTTTAAGACACACCAGAAAGAAAATATCCATCCATGTGGATTTGGACAGAGCCCATGGAGAATATCTGTGGAGTTGGGTCACTCATAACACCTCCCTTGTGACTATCTCAATTAAAATCTGCAATTTAGTTTGCCAAGTGAGATGGCGGACCACATTTAATGGGACTCGTCTGAAATCCTATGAAGTTTATGGGCAACTCACAGTCTTCTTTCACCTGGAACCCTGTACTGGAGCCCGACAGCCAACCAAACTCAAGTGTGTGTGTGTGTGAGAGAGTGTGATCTCCCTACTCTAAGCTGGTCACACCACCAGGCACGGAAATATTTGATCAATGCCTGGCACTGAAGACAAATCCAGCGTGTCTGTGATTTCTTACTGGGTGCAGCTAAAACACTGGTGGCGTAACAAAGGTTAAAATCCTGTCACGCAGAGAGAAAAGTGTGCCGCCAATGTTTCTGATCTGCAGTCTGCCTTCCTCTCATCCACCGTATATCTTCCTGTTGCTTCTAATGCCACACTATTCATCTTTCTCTCTGTGTGACTTCTATCAATCTTTGTTTTTAGATTTTTCTATGTAATCATCTCAATCTTTCTTTCCCTGCCCCAAGTCTGACAGAAGCCTTCTGGAAGTGATTAGAACAAAGCATTTCTGGGACGCTGTCGTATTTTATCCACAAAATGACACAAGCAGCCGTCCTTATCAGTTCCTCACAAAAAAGTTCCAGAAGTAAGTCAAAGATTCCCGAATCACAACTTGGCAACTTCAATAGCACCACTCTTTATGTTCCGCTGGCTTGATGATGCCTCAAAAGGGCATGAGCGAATAAAGATGTGAAAATGGCTACATGGAAGCATTATGTCATTTAAGTACACTAACAATTTGATCACACTCTTTGGTATGTCAAGTACAACCACTGCAAACTCATCTGCGCCACTTGGAACTGCTGTAGGTTTTCATAGTTATTCCTAGCCACCACATTAAGAATCAATAGCATTTTAACACATTATGGAGCAATAGCAGATGACTTATTTTTCCCTGAATACAACATATTTTCTGTGGAATAAAAAGGAAATCAAAACAGCTTGTTTTTTTATTTTTCATTTTGTGTCTTTGGCAGGAGCCAAATCCAAATGGTGTTCCCAATAATGAAAAGCAAAAACAACACATGCTTCCATTGGATGGAATTATTTACCTCCATCAAACTCAACAAACACTTAAGTGGATTAGGAAATGTCGCCACAGCCTCCAGCAACATCAGAGTGACTAGAACAGGGGTGAAATTTCCCCTTGACACTCACAACCTACCTTGAATCGTCTTATCTTTAAAAAAACAAGTGGAAAAACATCAATTGTTTTGTAATGCAGCCGACGCTTGAAAATGTGGGATGTGGATGGAAGCTTCCACTTAAAGCCAAATGCAATCCCTTTGTTCACTTATTTGTGTGGTATCAGTAGATCCATGCAGAGATGAGTTTTCCTTTATGCATTAGCTGCAAAGATGTCTTTGTTGAGATGCGGCGATGGCAACCTAACTACATGGCTAAAAGAAAGGTGTAAGTTTGACAACATTTCTTTTTTTTTGAAAGATGTCAAATGAAATTTCACTCCTTCCCATAACTGAAGCAAGCTTTGCAGAAATTTATTATGATCCTGAATGAAAATCTTGAAACACACACAGAAAAAGATACATATTACACAATTAAAAATAAAAGCCAGACTAATTTACTCACCATAATACCATGGTCCCTGTGTTGTTAGTCTATTCCCAAACGAGCACTGAGCTAATTAAAGTTTAGTAAAACAATTGAGTGGAAGGAAAAGTGTTTGGGGACTTTGAGTCAGATTATAATCAAAGCAGAAGCAGGAGGACATGTTTGGAATACAGTATTAGTCCTTGTCCATTAATCAAAGGTTTTGGTGACAGTTTGTCAGCATTTAAATGAATCTTACCATCACAAGCTGCACTGGGAGAACTGACAACCGTGGTTCTGTCCACAATCTGTGTTTTTACAGCAATCTGTTTGTTCTTTCAGCTGTTTATGAACAACAACAAATTTCAAATCCATTCCGCAAGATGTTTCTTCTGTCAGAAGAGCATGAAATTATAAATAATAATACCAGCAGACAAAATCGAAGGAAAAATTTTATCAACTGCTTTTTATGATCGTAGTGGCCCACGTATCATATGTCCACTTAATAACTGACTTTAGTCTGTGTGTCTGTGTGTCCTCAGACCAGTTCCATGGTGGCTGTGGGAGTGGCTCTGGCTGCAGCAGGATCTGCAGGTCAATTATTTGTTTAATGTGTCATTGATCGCTCCTTTTGTGTTGCCCTCAGTCCACCTCACAGTTGAGTCAACTCCCAAGTCAACAGCCAATTTGTGGTTATTTATAATGTAGATTATAAATGTTGTTTATTTTAAAATGCAAAGATGTGTTTTTAAATCGAACTACAAATCTGTAGCTGAGCATGTGTGAGGATGTGTGAGGATGTGTGAGGATGTGTGAGGATTAGCAAATATGGATTTTTAATGATGAAAGTTTATGTTTTTATTGACTTATTAGGGATCTTCAAATTTTTGCCGAACACTTTGACAAATCATGATGAAGTATAAACGAGATCCTTACAGCTGTGGCAGGTCGCTCCTCTGTAGCCGCTGCCGGAGCAGTTACAGTGGAAGGCGCGCCACGACTGACTGCACCTCCCGCCGTGTTCACAGTGACTTGGCGAGCACCTGAGAGAAAGACAGAGACAGACAATGGCAGAGTCTGTCAAGAAAGAAAGACTTATCTCGGAAAGTTTCTCAAGGAGAAACCTCAAGCCTCCAGCGCTCCAGACTGCACCGGCGAGCAGGTGTCTGGGAGAAAACCCAGACTGAGAGCGCGTTTAAGAACAAAAGGGAAGCTTCCGTTTTTGAAAAGAAAAATATCACAAGCCGTGTTCCCATGTCAAGTAGGGCGCAGGCGCTTGTTGTCAAAAGTAAATCCCTTTTGTAAGTCCCGTGTCAGACACAGAAGAAGCTCCTGAATTGCTACCCAACCTGTCGCTCAAAAAAAACAAACAAAGTCGCATTTCATCATTTATGTTTATGTATGTGGTCCCTGCTATTTTCAAGATACAGGGCCACGCTTCCCTCCTTAATCTCCCATCTGCTGAGACGCACCAAAAGCTGGGGACTTTTTCTTCCCCAAACAGCCTCTCGACAAAAATCTTTTCTGTGCCCCCACAGAACACAATGAAAACCATCAGATCCCAAGTTTCTTTAGGTTTGCTTTGTTTAACTTTTATTTCCCTTGTTCTCTTTACCTAGTAATGCATGCCATTTTCCACATTTTGTCCACTGTGGCTCCGAATTTGCAGCTTGACTTTCACTGTGTTGTATACTTTCGGTTGAGGTTTCATTTCCTGTGGCCATTGCTCTAACCAGCCACAGCTACAGGGGGTTGTCACATAGCCAGCCTGGATTTTATTGGATTTAAAAAAGACCACATTCATCATTTTAAGTTTGGAAAAGAGTGTGAAGTATGCAGCAAAGCATTAACTTCATGCATCTAGCTGAACTAAGTTGGAAACAAAGCAAAACGATGAAGTATGCATCAATTACAGTTTTGCCATCCATGTAGTAAAGTTTTATTTTCCTTAATTGATGTCTGAAAGTAGACATAATTTTATTTCTCCTTAAAACAAAATGCCAACAAACCAGAACTATATCCACACTATACAAATGTATACAAAAAGTCTTTGCCTTGCTCAAAATGAGCATTCGCATTGATACTCACTTTAATAGCTACACTCATGCAGCAGCCACAGGGTAACTTCACTACTTTCCGTTTGCCATGTTTCTGTGTCTCAGTGACTAATGGGGATAGGAACTTTTAAAATTGGTCCAGTATTGAGTGAGAAAGCCGCAGCTGGCAGTTTAACTAGATACGGATGCTTGCCAAAGCCATTTTCTCCACTGAGGCTGTGAATCAAAGCTTTCAAAGGGAATTCATTATAAAACCGATGAGTCAAGATGGTTTTAATGGGGTTTTACACCTGTAGAGAAAATACAGAGTGTTTTATATCAGTTAAAAAAAAAACAATGGTACTGCAAATTTTGGCGATTTTGTCTGAGTTGCAGCCGATCATCTAAATAAAAAAAATGCTGAGGATTTCTGTATCCGAAGTCGGAGAAAAGCATTTAAGTACGACAGGAAGAGGTTTGGAGTAGGATAATTAGAGAAGTGCATGCAATCAGTGTAGAACAGAGAAGAGTCTGTAGCGACAGCGAAAAGTTTGAAAAGTGGATGAGTGGATGAGAGCCATTTGACTAACCAAACTACTACCACCATAGTGCCTGACAGACAAAATTCATTTTTCATCAGAGTTGAAGCTCAACATAATGATCGACATCTGTTCTTTACATCTTTTATTCTTGCTCAGTCTTTTCTTACATATCACAGCTGACACATTACTCGTTCCAACCTGCTTGCACACTCTTGCTCATCTTTATTCCACACTCCATCGTTGTTGACTGTCGACCGCAGGCACTCAAAATCCTCCACTTTATTTATCTCTACTCCCTACAACCTCACCGTTCCACCTATTCTTTCTCGCTGCTGCTGACCTTCATTCCTCGGCTTTCCAGGGCAAACCTCCCCACCTCACTACAGATCACAGTGTCATCCGCAAACATCATGACACCACAACAGTCCGGGGAGATTCGTGTCTACCCTTGTCTGCTGTGTGATGTGTAATTCAATCACACACAGTTTGACCACGTGGTGTTTGCATAACTAACAGGGGAGGTGTCGAAGTATTCCAATCCTACACACATACGCAACCCACACTGTGCTTTTACAGTCCCAGCCATTTAGTTCTGTTTTTACCTGTTTTGAAGTTTGAGTACTAAATGTCCCTTGAACACAGCTTAATCTTTTCATTCTTTAAGTGGTGCACATCAACTTTAGTGTTGTTAGGTCCATGTATATTCTGTATTCATAAATCCAAATTACAATAAGCAAAGTCTTAGTTTGACTTTGTTATGACGAATTCTGCTGTTTTTCATGAAAGCCACTAAAACTGCTTTTGGGTGTCCAATTATAATTAGTCGTGGTTATCGTTACGTCTTTGATCTGTGCATGTATTTTTGGCACATTTTAGAGCTGCATTTCACAACAGTTCCAAGGGCTGGTGGGTAAGGTTAAAAATAAGAGATGGGCCTGAGCCATGAACCCCTTTTCAGTTGAAACAGGATTAAATATTCACTTTTATAATAGTACTTTTGATATTCTAATGATGATAATAAATAATAAGCAATGTGATGTAAAATTATAAATGAAAAACTATTAAAGCCTTGCTCCCTCTATCGAATACCCAAAGGCCAAAGATTCAGAGAAGTTATAATTCACCCTCAGGTTTTTCCGCCCATGTAAACCCGTGGTATGAATTGCTGGGGAAAACTTTATCTTCATTTTAAGCGCAGACAAGAGCAGACAAATGTGTGTGCATTTACCCATTTTGCAGCTTCTTGGACACCTGCTGTGCTTTTTCTTCCACTGCACTGAAAGAAGCAAACTTCTGAAAATACAACTTTTCAAACTGCAAACCGAGATGCACCAGCAGGGAATTGCACTGCCACATATATTGCAAATTCTATCCATAATCCTTCCAGGACTAAAGTTTTAACTTTCACAAAAACACTTTGCCCCCTCCGTAAATCTCTGGAGTGCTCTTAGCCCGACTTATAATTTGCAATGCAAAACGACAGCGTGCACCACAGCCTTAATCACAGGACCGCTGGATTAACAAAGTGAAGGCGGCGGGTGGGTAACTCCGCTGAAACTTTCTAGCGCGGCGTGACATGTCCTATGAAGTGGTTTAAGATCAGAGAGCTGCCAACCACTCGGCTCGACCAACCCATCTTCAGTCCATTTCCAGCGAGACCGGGATGTCCGACAAAGACTTCAAATGACGGCGGTCCACAGCGAGAGAGGGGAGAGAAGGATGTCATTTTATCCTTTCAGTCAGCACCTGCACCTGTCTGTGCGCATGCACACACACGCACGCACAGGACAGAGGCAGAAGTTTGAAGGGTGTCTGTGTGAAGTCGGCGAAAAGTTGCTGGTTTACAGATGCGCAAGCAGACAGAACAGAAAAGAGGGCCTCCCCGTGGCCTGTGTGTACGTTTTCTTTTGGTGCGAAAGTGTGTTGTATCATGCAGTGTTATTCAGTTTGCAGGGACAGGGGTTAAAGCAAACGAAGCGCTGCCGGTCGACAGCTTAATCTATCGCACTTGAGCAAATGCATTCACACAGGGACCAGAGGTCCCAGAGAGCGAGGGCAGAGACTCAGAGTTGCACAGCAGGGCTGTAAAGTTGGTTTTCCAAAGTAAAATAGATCTATCCCACAGAAAAAAACGGGTAAGCGATGACAAATCACCTGAGACATATTAAATGCTTCTCTGGATCGAGTGACTGGAACTTGAAACAGACACGTCCTCCTTTTGGCTTTTTAAAAATTGTCTAGATTCTGCTCAGCAACGTTTATGCTATGCATTTTTACGGTGTCCTCTATTGAGGTGTTCAGAATATTGTCTCTCTAAATAATACATTATAGCCTTGATCAGTGTGAAATTTCCCATTTGGTCTGATGCCAGCAAGTTTAATCCTCAGCACATATCTGCCCTTCTTTCTATTGAACAGCTTTAAGTGCAATAACATTATTCACACTTTGGCTTGGAAGAAAATAAATAACCCAACTCTGGCTATAAAGGTCAGGCATCTCTTTATCACAGACATAACAAGACATACAAAGGAAATAAAAAAAAACTTTTGATTTTAAATTGCTACCTTGTAGGATTCCATTCTGGGTATAGATTGGCTCATGAGGAGAACTTTAAAAAATCAAGCTTCAGTCACGTAACTTCCTTCAAATTCCTCTTAGATGTTGTTCCTTGGATGCCGACGCTAATGATGGTTAATGACAACGTCAACTATATTTCCTTGGCCTATTGTCAAGTCAGTAGTTGGTCTCTTCTTACTTTACTGTTGACTTTATGGCTTATTTCCCTTTTACCTAATTTTATTTCAAATTTCTATTTGCCATTTTAGTTCATTTTCAACTAAAATGGATATGGTTTGGATAACTGTCTGAACTATGTGCACAGAATATGGATTCTGATTCTGATTTTACTGAATTAGGACATTATGATGTTGTAAAGAATAGCATTGGAGATGTGCCCTTTAACTCATGTTCTTCTAAATCGACATTGTAGGGCCTTACTTGCACTAAATTAGAAATGACGACATTTTGGGAAAAGAGACTGAACGAGAGGGCACGAGAGAAGAGTGCACTTTCTCCAAGGTTCAAATGATATCAGATATGTATATGATGGCTTGTGAACTGAAGTGGGCTGGTCTGACAAAACTGTAGACTGTCTTTAGTCTCATTCACACAACATTTTAAAGTCTTCTTTGAGGCAAAGACGGCTACTTTAGATGCAAATGGGTTTGCTCTTGGATTTATTCACCGTGCGATGCCAACACAACGTCCTTCAGCTGCTCCCCAGGGGAGCGGCAAGGTGCAGCGGAGGGTTCAGGTGCTGGGAAGAAAAATCTGGATTTTAAAAACTGGCTGCAGTTGTTCTTCTCAACTCTTTATCTGCCTGGTGCTTCAGGGGGGGATTTTCCAACATGATCCACCCTTCACTTTGTATAAATAACTTATTTAGCCATTCAAAAAATTTGTTCTCACAGCTACTAAAAGTGTAAAAAGTTCAGGGACTCTGCATTCCTCAAGCAGACAGAAAAAGAATAATTGTAGAATATTACCCGATTCAACTTTATTAGCTTGTGTGGGTATTCATTGTATTTCGTGTCATGCAGTGACATTTACAAAGTCTCCCTGATTATTGTTGATAGTTGCACTCAGATGACTTTGTGCAGGCGGCTCTTTCTGTCAGACTACTTTATTCTCAACAAAGTGCACACAAATGGCATTCACAAATGAACGTGCATTTTCTTTCCATCTATGTTATGAGGAGTTTGATCTTAAAGCTGTGCCTGAATATCAGCGACAGCCTGCTCTCATGTCTGTGAAAGCCAACTACCTAAACATGAAAATAAAAATGTTTCCAAATGTCGTACATGTAAAGATGTATTTGTTGTTGACATGACATGGCGTCACATCCGAGGCTTCTGTGATATATTTGGCTTGCAGCGAAAAAGAAATTAAAGACGGAAAAACGACTCCAGGGAACCAACCTGTCTGTGATGCCGCACATATCAATCAGCAGGTGGCTGTAGTTTCCCAGCAGCCTTTGCTGCACCTCGATGAGGTCGACGGTTTGGTTATCGAGATTCAGCAGGCGCATGCAGCCCTGGAAGGCTGAGAAAGGGTTCTTGCAGGGTACACGGCTCTCCTGACCAGGACAACCTGAGGAGAGAAAACAGATTATACAAACAAAATGTCAGGCGACAGATTTGTCATTAAATATTCAACAGTTTTGGTTTTCTCACTGAGCCCAAATATTGCAAATGATTATACAACCTCACTCGACTGTGTTTTCCCCCCGACATTTATCAGGTAAAATTAACTGCAAAACATAGAAACTGTTTTTCTTGTGAAATTATTTTTTCCCATTTTGTTTTTCAAGATTAAATTAAAAGTTAAAGGAGGAGTTGCTTAGTTTTTCAGGGCAGATTTTGTTACATACAAGCCAACAGACTGCTGACACCTGTTGCAGACATGACACAACATCCAACAAAGCAGGTGCATTTCTTTGTTCCTCAGCAGCACCACTTTCATTCCACTTCAAAGTCACTGACATTAATGAAGATGTTGGAAATCGGTGTAAGAGCTTCAGGGTGAGCACAGCCTATGAATAATCACACTTTTTGGGAGAACTGGACCGACTTTACTTACAAATGTTTGAGAAATGCGGGCAGGATGGCTACAGTGTTGCGTTTAAACAGTATCCAAAATCATAACCTTTCTGGCCATAATAAAGGATTTTATTTTAACTTTTGGGGAGCCCAGTAGGACGTCAACATTCAGGGAACAAAATTGGATGTTAATCGTGTTTTATAGTGTTGACTTCCCCCCAAAGCCGCTCCAGTGATAATGACAGAGATTTGTCATGGTGAGAAACAGCAATAATGGAGAAGGGATCAGCACTGGCTGTTTACGGAGTTCTGCATGTTAACAACATTTTTTCATATCTATTTCAACAGGGCTAAAAAAAACAAAAAAAAAAGTCTGGCAAACTAGTGCAGCACTTTTTATTTATGGATTGGATGTTTGCTGGTACCGTTGCCTGGCGATAATTAAAAACGCTGCACATCCCTGCTTATTTCTGTTTGTTTTCGCAGAGTGCTTAAAAAGCAGTGTGGTGTGCTATTTTGCATTTTTTGCAAGGCAACTCTGTCTCATTGGACCTAGAAAACAGCATCTGTAGAGCACTTAGAAATTTTAAAAAACAAACCACTTATACACTGGAGTGTCGGTGCAATTGTGCTGTTAATAAGAAAACGTTCTGAAAAAATCATATGGGAGTGACAGTTGTTAATTACAACGAACAAAAGAATCAAGTGCAGTGTAAAAGATGCAGAATGCATGACAAAAAAAATATTCTATGTTAATATTTCATCTGATCTCAAGCAATCCGGTGTGATGCATGCTAAGAGAGACAGAGCAGACGTGGACTTGCTCCTTTTTCAAGTGAAAGCGGAAGATCAGAAGAAACACGTCTTCCACTTGAGAATCACCACTCTGAGGAGGGAAATGGTCGGTGAAGTCACCAAACCAACATTACTGGCATCTTTTGAATCTCAGCTCAACATGCATCATGAAATAGAATTATATACTGTATATATAAATATTGCAATGGGCTCTGATCCTGTTCAGATGCATGGATTCTACACTGAGATTCGATTTTCTCTCTGAAGCTGGTTGTATCTCTCTTGTTTACATCATTTGTTCATGTCAAGGACGCTCTCTGGCGCCCTTCACTGGCACCTTCTATATTCAGAAACCAATCTGAAACACCTGGAGGCCAATTTAAGACTTGAAGGTGCAAGCTGGGGTAGCCAACATTTTCTTGCTGGGCGATGAATGATATCATCGAAGGTCAAAGGAGGTCATAGGTCCATAGGTACGTTTTCCTGTGACCGTGTCTATTTAAAAAATGTTAGTGCTCTCCTTTTTCACATTCCATTTTCCTACGCTTACCCAGGTTAAAACATGATAATGTTGCAGTTTACCAACACAGAGAATCCTCAAAAGACCATAATAGGCTATATAGAACTTGAGGAGGTGCTAAATCTGTCTAATCCACCAAATAATGCTTAAAGGGTGATGGCGGCATTTTGTGGCCAAAAACAAGCAGTGGAGCTTTAGGCACTGCGTTGCTCTAATTACAGTCAGTGCATCAAGGGCAGAGTTCTGAACCTGCTGGCAGCTGAGGGAGGAAATGATGAGTCACCTTTTTGAAAAAAAAAAAAGTATATTTATTTGAGTTTATTCTGTTTTTATTTCTCCTTGTGGCAATGACAGTGATACATTTTGCTTTGATGATTAGTCACTGGAAAAAATCCTTTTGGTAAGAGAAAAAAATGTATTAGGGAAGAGCTGAAAGCAAAAAGAGACAAAATGGTAATGGAAAGATCAGCTGAAGAGCAACAAGGCAAGAGAGGAGGAGGAGGAGGATGGAGAAAAGACAGGGAGACTAAGCAGCTTTGTGGCTTCATTCCCCAGCGGAAGACAATAAACCTCCTAAAAAGATCTGAGGATAATAATTATGATCTGAAATGCTCCATTCAGACACACACATCGGCAGTGTTTTAATCTTTGGTAGAGAAAAGACCCCTCAGCGCCATTTGAACCAAGAGAGCACCCTAACACAGCTGCAGACCATATGAACGCAACATGTCCACTCACCACCAAAGAAGAGTTGTGTGTCTGTGGTCAGAGGGAGCAGGATGCTTGTGTGAGCGGTGGCTCCTTCGTCCTTGTCCAGCGTGATGCTCAGATGGTCGGGACCCGAGCTCAGCTCAACGGAATGCCACTGACCATCGTTCAGACCTGAGCCTGTGAGGAGACACAATGCACAACACTTCAAATGTACATTGATGAGGCACCCAAAGGTGATTTGCATAGCTGGATTGTGTTTTATTTGCATCATGTTTTGCAGTCCTGGTTAGATGCACACAAAGCTGATTTCCTGGGAGGAGCACAGTCACTCCATGATGGAATTTACTATTATTATTATTATTCAGGACTGAGCCTCAGCGAAGGCCTGCTCTCATCAGAGCAGGTCTTCGCAAGGCAAAGACTTGATTGTTTTTGCTATGTTTATTCTTATTCTTCCGCCGCCCTTTTGTGCTCAAATTTGACCCCCTGATCATACAAAATATGTAAATTAAATCTGCCACATAGGTCAGAAACTGGTGAAAATTTAATAAAATGAAGAGCAAAAGGCAAAATTCCACTCTCTAGCGCCCCGTACAGGCGTCCACAAATTAGAATGGGCTCTAGCTTCCACTGGGAAGGTCGAAAAAATATGGGGAAAAATCCCACACGTTTGTCTCTTTAAGCCCGACATTTCGTACGCTCTAACTTTTGTCGCTGACAAACAGGAAGTGGGTTATTTCCACTTTTTTACAAATTTCTTGCCCCTCGTGAAAACCTATTTCCTTCTAGGAAGGTCGTAGCGACATGGGGCCAACACCCACGCGTTTGGTCAATCCAGACCTATTTGCTGATATGATGACCTTTGACCCCAGACAAACCGCAAGTGAGCTATTGACACTTGTTTGGAACAGAGTGAAGACAAAAGGCTCAGAAAGCGCAAGTCAGACGGGCTTGAAAATTCAGTATGACATAGACTCGACCTTCATTACAAAGAATCATCAAAATCTTTTTAATAACTCGAACCGTTTTCGTGCAACGGCCCTCCAAAGTCGACGCACATTGAAAGTTGACCAAAAATTGCTCAAAATCCAGTCGCAAAAATTAAAAAGCCTCTAGCGCCCCTAGGAAGGTCAAAACGACATGGGACAAAGACCCACGCGTTCGTTAAATACAGACCTGCATTTTGACACTCTGACCTTTGACCCCTGACAAACCAGAAATGAGCTATTTTCACTTGTTTGAAATCATCCAGAGTGACAGAACTCAACAACCGTGAATGCTGCAAGTTTCAAAACTTTTGTATTGCACAGACTGGACTGTCAGAAGGTCAGCGTAAAAAGAATGGTCCGGATGCATTGCACCGTTTTAATTTTATAGCCCTTTTACAGTTGATGGATGTCAAAACTGACCCAAATCGGGGGTCAATTGCAGGTGTCGGCAGAGGTCGCGTTCACGGGGGGGTCGCGTTGGCCACTTTAATTGTTATTGTTATTATTATTATTATTATTATTATTGTTATTATTATTATTTTAGACCAATTAGGTGAAATTGAATCATTTTTCACAGCACAGTGGTTGAAGAGCACAGATCTCAATTACCTCTCTACTGTCTCCAACCAGGCTGCCCATTTTTCTCTGACCCCTGACATCAATAAAACATTTTCCTGCCCCTGACTGGATTTTTTTTTTTTTTTTTTTATGGGAGCATTTTCTGCAAACCCAAGAGCCTGAAAATCCCAGTAGATCAGCACTTTGTGAAGCACCTGCTTAAGTCCTCTTTCTCCTCTGTTCTGATGCTCGTTTTGAACGTCACCAGGTTGTATTCACCGAATCTAATGCATTGTGTTAATTAATAGGCTGATTAGCTATTTGTGTTAAAATTGTGTTAACAAGCGATTGAACATTTTATGTATTAGAGTGGCTGGTGAGTATTTCTGCATGACTATAATTGATTTTATTTAAAAATCATCTTTCCCAAAAAAAACAGATTTACAAATTATTTGGGAGTAATCAAATCCCCTTATCAATATCTAATGATTTCTTGATCATGAGATCATCTAAAAAAAAAAGAAAAAGAAAAATCGATTCAAATCTTGCAACATATCTCTGCATTAGAGAAGGTCTCCACTTCTGTTGTGTGGAAAATACTGCAGAGTAAGTTAAGGACGTTGGACTTTGGACAAGGCCGAGTTGGATTAATGTTAAGAGTTGAAACTCTTCTTGGCTCGGAGGAGCAAATGGCTTGCAGAGAGCAGAATTCAAAATGTAGCTCATAACAGTGGAGCGCATGGATCTGCTGCATGCTGCAGTAAATTCTTGCTCAGTCTCAATAGGTAGGTGCCTGTTTTCAGATTCATATCTTTTCATCCCAGACTCCAGTGTTGCAGTCTTGTATGATTTAAAGATCCCATGTAAACAACACATTTAACCCCTTGCTCACAGACTCCCGCTGACCTGGGATAGGCATCAGGAATGTGTCATTGCCCTTTGTGATATGGCTCAGTGATACAACTGCACATTTTAGTAAGCACTGCCTGGAAAGCATGCAGAGCAAGTGAACACAGTCAAATGTGGACTTTTTTCAATTCTCAAGACACAAATATTGCAAGGATTTTCATTTTTTTAATTTTGCCAAATGTAGCACCTTAAATAGATCAATAACAGTTGTAAGCAGCAAAGATTTTTTTCAATCAACAACATTTGCCCAATATCAACCTGAATTCACGCCCCAGAGCCCATAAACATAAGATAAACTCCAGAACCACAAGTGGACTGACCTGTGCTGAGCTCCAGCTGGGCCTTGCCAGCCCTGCTAATCTGTAGGCGCAGTCTGGCGTCACTGAGGTACAGCCAGACCACGCCCTCCTGCTGCGGGAGGTCGAAGGTCATGAGAAGCCCGCCCTTGTTCCACGTCCGGAACTGCAGTGCCACCGAGACGACCCCTGACAACCAGTGTGTCAGCCCCGGCAACTGCAGGAAGCTTCGGGAGTCGGTGAACGTCACAGAGACGGAGACTGGCTCAGCACAGGAAAAGGTCACATTGCCCTGAGGAAAAAAAAATGATGGAAGAGAAGAAGACAGAGAGATGGCGATGAAAGATATAATAGAACATGAATATGCATAAGTTGCGGAGGCTGACGCGGTTTGACTCCATGCCACGGAGGTCTCATCAGCAACTCTCTGGGAAAGGACACGTGTATTACCATATTGATACGAGGGGCTGGCTAAAAGGAGCCGGGGAAGCTGACAGCCAGTGGAAGTCCCTTCTGCCGCTTATGTGTCTCGTGGAAAAAAACGGCAAGATAACGTTTTTCAGACGAGTTTTTAGGTTGGTTGTGTGTGTGTTTTTCATTTAACCCAACATTTAAAGACATTAGCATGATTGCAATTTCCGTTATCCATCTGAAAACCTAAACGTGGGCGGATATAGAGACACACGGCACAATGGGTATGTAATGTGTGTGTGTGTGTTTGGGGGGGGGCTTTTAAAATACATCCAGGGACCCCAGCTCATCAGTGCAATTTGAGAAAACAAATTGTACGCCGATACTCATCATTCTGCCAACATAAAATGTATATTACATCAACTGTAATGGATCAGTCTCTTCATGGTTTCCCCTCATTTACATTCATCGTCCTCAGATTCTTTTTTCTTCAGGGCTAAGTCTACTTTTGTCCCATAGTTCTTTGTTTTTATCTTGGCTTTGGGCTTTCCAACCTCAAAATGTGCAAGTAATGATATTAGTGATGATAAAGCAGCAGTGTGTAATGTGTGTGTGTGTGTTGTAGTGTTAATGACAATGATGAAGTTTTCTGGTGTGAAAATAAAGCTGATGGTGATGCAAACGATCAAAATGGGACTCATGGCAGTGAACATCAGCATAATAATGACATTAATGAACAGTGGGAGACAAAAGGCCAGAGGATGACAAAAGATGGAATTGGTTCTAAACTTACTTATCATGGGATAATTTCACCATTTGCAACAAGAAAAACAACATGAGAAGCTAAATAATGGACATCCCCATTTTATACAGAGCCACATTGAAATGAATCGAATACTGAAAAGTCCAAATTCTTGGAAACATATTCAAAGTTTCAAAGTCTTTTGAATTGTTCAATGTTTTAATTTAAAGAAACAGATGTGACCTTTAACCTAGAAAAAAAATTCTGTTTACGAAACAATTCCAATGAGATAGAATTAAAGTGAAGCAGTTTTATAGTGGTTATGCATAATGTACAATGAAATTGCAAGATCAGTATTGACGATTAGTCCTGAGCCGCCACTTTGAGCTTTGCTTTTTTGATGGTGGGAGGAAAGCATTGCACCTGGACAAAACCCAGGTGAACATGCTGGTGAGATCTCATCCTGGGCAGAGGAATAGTGGGTGCAGGGAGAGCAAGGGCACTATGGCCCTGGGGCAATGTTTTCTGAATCCGTTTCAATACACCACATGGAAGCTTGCACTGCCTGCTCAAACAAATCACTTTGACTTGTTTTCAGAAAAGATTCTAAAAACCAAACAGACTATATTCTCCTTTTGAGGTGGCAAGTGGAAAAATGTAAAAAATATTGAATTACTTGACTGGTGTTTTATCTCTTTTGATATTTGTCTCATTATGAAAGAATGGGGATTGCTGGGCAACAACATTGCTGTCCAGTGCCAAGTATGGATTTCATTATGTGAGATTGCACCTGCCGCGCAGAATCTGAATGTCAGCGGTCAATATTTGAAAGCAGATGAGTGAATCAAGCTGCAATCATAAGACTGCAATCTCCCAGGGTTCTACACAAGTCTGGAAGTGGCTGAGAAGGTGGCAAAGCATTTTATTTTAAAAGCAGTCGCTGCCACCCACAGAATGACCCCCCCCCCCCCACACACACACACACACACACACACACACACACCTCCAAGCAGGTGTGTCAACAGCCACCTAGCAGGTAATGTATGAGGAGAGAGCTAGACTATATATAGATTATATAACATTAGTGCATTTTGCTGAGGGGCTGCTTGAGTTGATCCTTGGTGCGAAACACACCACCGCAAACTCCTGGACTGTCACTGTATCTGCAGTCAATTTTCACATTTCTGAGAGAATGCCTTCAAGATCGCACCATTCGTCCAACTTACCACGACTGATACCTGCTGATTGTTTTTTTTAGCCAAGTCCATCAGGTTGAGGTCATTGTAGAAGAAGTTTTCCAGGCAGCCGTGAAAGTTCCTGGTGGACAGAATGGGTCTCTGTAGCCCATGACCTTGAACAGTGCCCAGACTGAGCTGTGCGAGAAGATATGACAGAACAGATAAAATCAATCAGCTGAAATGCAATCACCTCAATTATTAGGCTAAACAGATTATTTCTGTTTAAATGCTCACTTGAAAAATCTTAGTGGAAAAAGAGTTTCTTGTCCAATAAAATATTAAATTCTAAGTAAATTTTGAAGAGATCTGAGATGGGTAATTATTAATATAAAAAGATACTTGATAAGTGCCATTGTCACATTGATTAAATAAGAATTCGACAATTTTAATCAACTACCACCAATTAAAGGACAATCATCATCACAACAAATGAGAGCTAGAAAGAAAAATGTCATCCGTGCCTCTTCAGATGTCGAGAAGCAAAAAATAACTTGGACAGACTTGAACTTGAACTTGTATTCGATCAAGTAGGACTAACCTGGTGAATGTCCCAGTTACTGAGCTCAGCTGGAACCTGAACCTGGTGGGTGTTTTTATCCACCGTGAGGTTAATGTAAGCGCTGAGCCGCTCAAGCTTCACGCTGTGCCACTGCTGGTCATCTAGCAGACTTCCCAGGGCAATGAGAAGTTGCCCTCCAGAGGTCGAACCAACACCTGAAATCAGATGAACAGAAAGAGTTGCTGGCCCTGCTGCATGTTCACTGCAATGCCAAGCTACAACATGGTGGAATGAAACTTATACCTGGCATTTTAGCCAAGTCTGTAAAGTGCTGGATGATTTGAAAAATTGGAAGAGAAACTGATATATTCACTCAATTGGTCAGCAAAATTGTCACTCGCACTTTGTAAGCGCTAACGAACATCTCACAAGCTAAAGCTTGACACATGGTTGAAACCGCACCTGTTCTCTCAAATATTTTCCTACTTGCAGTCTGAATTGCTGAGGAGCTTTAAAGACACAGCTTTATATCAACTCGTGCTTTTGAACTTGAACCTGAAATAGAGGAGAAGGTTAGAGAAATAAATGTTCTTTGCCAGCACATTTTATTTGACTAATGCTCATCGAGATACTGCGTGCGTGTCCTGCCGAGACTTGTTTCGTTTGGTTTCTTAAAAAAAAAACGTTTGAGGTCAGCCAGTTGGGGTCACATTTTGAAGGAAAAGCCAGACTCAAGTTTTGTGAGGAACCATATCTATTTAAAAAAAAAAAATCTATTGTGGTACATCCTTTTAGGTGCTGATGGAAAGGTTACAACAGAATAGTCCAGATAGCCATAGATAGAAAGGTAGACACAGAGATAGATCTCTATGTACTATGGACTATTAAAAAATGCACCTGACCGACACGTTTCAAGTCACGAGTCAGTGCTTGCCGCTGTTTCTGTATGCCGTCTGATCTTCCTCCGGACAGATTTTGCTCTGTGCACGAGAGCTCCTCCAGCTCCCAACACATACGCTGCCAGTTTGTTGAACATGAGGCAATACATGCCTTTTTCAATGCGGCTAAGGCCACTTCAGAGAAGACAATGGAAATGTAACAACAGATTCCACCAGTATCAAGCTTTCCTGCATTTGTCTGACATGTGCAGGTTTGCTGCAAAGATGTTTTTATCGTGAAGAAATGAGGGGTTGAGCTACACTCAATGTGCCGTGAAAGCCGGGATTTTGCTCACTACACAACACTGAATTATTCATTGTCGGAGGTAACCTTCGATGTGAAAGTGATGAGAGCTCTCCCAAAATCACGCAGTCACCTTAACATTTGACTAGCCCAACTGAAAAATCAAACGCACGAAAGAGGCCGAAGATTTTGGTGTATTGGTCGACATTGCTGATGCAAGTGTTGCATTAGAAGATGGTAAGTTTCCCATGTGTGACAGAAAACGGAATTTTGAATCATTAATGTAAATAGAAAATAATCAGTTAGTCGGTCATCAAACTCTGTGTGTCTTTAAAAGAAAAATAATCATTCGAATTTTATTTGGATTGAATTTCTACCAACTTTTGCCTGTTTTCCTCCAGTTTCTATGGTTAAACTAAGCTAATCCTTTCAGACTTCACTCATCACACAAGGATATCAAGCATGGCAATGGAATTTCCCAAACTGCCCAGTGACGCGAATGGGTCATCTAATGAGGCGATGTGTTTGGCAGTGGGGAGCTGACGATCAATGCAACAATCTGAGGGAAAACAATGACACTTAACCTTCCTCTCATACCAAGTCCCTTTGCCTCTCGCATTGTCTGTCAGCTTTCATTTCCCTCATCCTGGCCTCTCCTCCTGCGTGCCTGTGGGGCAATAACTGCTTGATTTATCCAAACTGAGTAGACTAATATTGAACGTTCTTGTCTTTAATCGGAGGAGAGCGCGCCGAACACTGGTGCCCGCTTTCCTGCAGTCTACCTTCCCAGACAGCTCCCCGAGGCAATATCACCTCATCATATTCTATCTGCTCTTCCATTATAGCTCTTTGCTCTGCTCTAAATCTGTTTATGAAGGACGACAGTGACAGGGCTCACTGTTATAATTGTTTCTGCATTTCATCATCACGTGGCCAACTATTGGATGTACTGCCTGGCAGTTAAAAATATTATTCTGCCTCCCAACCAATTCAAAGTTTTGGTCACAACAGGCAGTTGAGTTCAATACTGTGAAAACAAGCACCGGGAGACAATAAATACTGCTGTGTGTCGCATGTGTGCTTCCATCTGTGCAATTAAGTTTTGTAATTAAATAAAGTTGATCTAAACAACACAGTATTCTGAGTGCACAGGGAAACATTAATTGAAGGAAGAAAAACACCAGTCTTAAATGAAGGTTTGCTTTTCCCATTTTTATATTTCAGTCAAAGAAATACTAAAGGAAATGTCAAAATGAGCAAAATGTGTTGAAACTACATTACAATGTCTGCTTTTAAACGGAAGTAGACTCCATACATTGGCAATGTATGTGATTTAATACTATTATACCATTCCAACCGTCCATTTGTTGGAGCTGAAATGTATTTATGGATGTTTTTATTCTTTTATTCCACTGTCTTGACCAGGGTTCCCTTGAAAAAGACATTTCAATCTGAATGGGATTTTCTACCCAGTGAAATAAAAACATTCTATTTGTACTTTGTTGCACTGTAGAAAAGTTTAGCTGAATCATTTGCTGCCACTTTCCACTGCTGATGTCATTTGTAGTCAGAGTCAAGGCACTGCGGAAGGCAGACATTCTTTATATGCTGTATTGCCCCCATACAGATGGATGGCTCTTGGCAACTTATATAATGGTGTTTTTCATGTGTTCCTGTTTATTCTGCCCAAATGATGAATGCAAAGGCAAAAACAAACACATTAATACATTACGCCATTAAAAATGTTGAAGAAAACATTGTGCAGAAGCCAGAGAAGAGCATGTGTTGTGTGTTTGTTTTCCATTCATGACAAAGGTGGCAACAATCAATGGAAAGACAAACACATCACATGAGAAAATCAAAAGTGATTCCTAAGTGGACTGAAGGACAGGTTTATTTTCTGTTATTAGTCGTGTATGAAAATAAAGCAACGATGTGTGTGTGTGTGTGTGTGTGTGTGTGTGCGTGTATTTAGCTATTGTCTCCACTGCTTCACCTGTCTGAATGAGTCTTGTGAAGGTTTGTTTGACATTTATAAGAATCTTCTCTTTAGAAGCATTAAAAAAAAAAAAATAAATAAAAATATGTCAAAGCAAGCTCTGTTTGTCAAAAGAGCATAAATGCTTAGAAGAATATGTTGATGAAAAAAAAATCTGTACAACTGAGGTCTGGACCTTAATCTGTCAATCATTATTTCACTCTACGCCTCACCCTCTGGTATTAAGATACGACTAAAGAAAAAATAAAAGAAGGTTTGTTCCAGTTGTTTAAAGTTAGAGAGACCTTGAGTAAAGTAAAACCATAGCTCATCTCTCAGCGCCACTAGACAGTCTGTAAATACACATGATCTAGGCGTGGAGGTTTGACATGCTGCATACTTTTGCCTCAGATTGTCATTTTCTTTTTACATAAAGTATCCCTTCTAATCTCCTGACATAAATCTAAATGAAATATAAATCCTGCTATTCTGGCACGTCCTAGTTCCCAACAGAAGATAGTTATTTTCCTCAGAACAAGAAGAGCTTCTGTGTAGCTTATTAACTGTTTACTCTGAGGTGTGAGCTGTTTTCTTATTGTGATCACAACTTAAATTATAACACAGCAGGACCGTGTGTTTTGGAGGAGGAAAAAAACCATTTCCGCCCCATCAAATCTCCCCTGTAAACATGAAAGCTGCGGTTTGTGTGAGGCTGTTTACAGCAAAGCCTCCTGCTGGCTAGCTTGTAAATCACGGCAGTCAACATGGAACAGAGTGAACAAATTCAGCAGCAATCACCACAAGTCACAGTCTCTCCTATTCACTGTGCCAACTGGCAAATTTTGCTCAGGAGCAAACCGGCTGCTTTTTACTGCTATATTTACACTGCACAAGAAGCACTCGTCAAAATATGTCTCACTGAAAACACGTTTATTAGAAACAAACAAGATCTTTTGAAGTCTCAGTTTTAGGCATTCAGGTGCATTTCATGTCTCATCCAAATCATTTCTGTACATTTCTGGGAAATATGATTTAAATATTTAATTCATGCTTGGCTTCTGCAAGAGTTTGGTTCTAAATGAATGGGATTGGTCCAAATGTATTTGGCAGATGTCTGGTCCAGTCAGCGGTCCAAGTTTTGACCTGGACAGTGAAATGTTTGCTTTTGGCTTGGTGTTTGAATGTGCTGTATAAGTGAAAACTATCTTCTGCTTATGCGTATGGAATATGTTAGTTGGTAGACTTTGCCATTGGTGCACAAACTTATCCGTATCAATATAGAAATGACAATTGCTAAAGAGCTCTGAGTCCACTGACTCAAGGTTGCTGCATTAATTCAGCACAGCCTGTCCAATGCTCTCATACCTTTTTTAGATGACAGTTTGAGGACACATGCAAATAGTCAAACAGGTATTTATAACCAATTACGAAAATGTGAAGCTACAAGAGACACCAATATGTTATTTGTACACTACTTAATCCGACTAGACTGAAAAGACTCTTAAACTGCAGCCCTCTGGCTTCTGCACAACACGGACGGCATTTAGTCAGCAAAACGTAACCACATCCCTCCAGAAAGCAGCGGAGCAGCGCACACCGGCGCCGGGTGCATTTCGCCGCCGCGTATTACAGCTTCCTGGTGACAGTTCAGAATTGAACTGAATTATGAAGCAGCGGGATACACTACAGCAAACTGACATTTTGATGAATGTAAAGCGGGGGAGAAATGAGATGGTCTGGGGTAGAGGACATAAATCTTAATGAGGCAGACAATTCCGTCAAACTTCTCGGATGGCCACAAGAAGAAGGGGGTGGTGTGGGTGAGGGGTCATTCGCCGTTTGTGTATTTGCTCACCAACATGTTTGCCCACTGGGCTTTGCCTCTGTTGTTGAATCGTTAGATCTACAGCCGAGGGTTGGTTTGTTTTTCCTGCACGTTTGAAAGATATAGAAATGTCACCAACGGCACACGTTCCCCTTTACTATTCACCTTTAGCTCCTGTGCAGCTCAGTCGGCTCAGTTTCCTCCCAAAGTGACTTGTTAAGGAGAGGAGAGGAGAGGCCACGCCCCCACATGTGGGAGATAAGTATGGAGTATGGGGTTTTGCTTCAGAGTAAAACAGTATTTCAAATTTGAATGTCAGGAGGTTTAGAGTTGATTTTCCACATAGTCAAGTAGTTTCAACAAAGTTGAATCGTTTGAATCAACTTAAGATTTCAATTATATGTAATTGGTACATTTATAAATGCGAAACTTTATTTTTAAACTTGAGTAAACAGGAATTCATCATGTGTTACTAATTCCGTGAAGATGGGCATACAGTGGCTCTGAACAGATGCTCTCAATTACAACGTCTGCACACCACATGGACTATGTTTGCGGACGAAGTGAGAAGCAGAGAAAAAAAAGTTCATTCACAGCACGGTGATAAGGACGGTGAATGTCACCATCACTGGATTACCACGGCTAAATCTGACCTTTTCGCCATCACAACACTGAGTGACATTTATTTACCCCCCCCCCCCGAGTTCTTTAAAGCGGTTTGTTGATGGCCTCGGGTCTAACAGGGAGACGTGACAGTTACTGCTCATGCCGGTGATGTCAGACAGGCTCCTCCCAAGACCTCTCCATCACTGACAGGTGGAGACCAAGGGATTTATACTCCTCTGCAATCTCCCAACCTGATGCAAAATGATATTGTGTTGTGATTGGCAGCATCCAGATTGCAAGTCGTTCCAAATGAATGCTGAGGTTTGGTGGGGAGAAATGAAATGCAGGACGACCGCACGATTCACAGAAGACACGACACAGGACAGCCTTCTGTGTCATGGCATCAAATGAGGGTTGTCGTCTCTAAGAACAACGACCCTCAAACCCTTTCAAGAGGCAATTACAAGAGAGTCAACAATTTAATTGAAGGTTAAAAAGTTTAACTACTACCTTGATGATGGGTGATGCTGATTGCTGATGGGATATGTGGGTCAGAAGGAACATGTGAGAATTGAACAAGAGCAACAAAACAATCAACGGACTCTTTGTTGTCTCCTACAGCCAGAAGTTCTCAGTCCCGCATACAAAGAGACCATCGATTGTTGTATTAATTTAAGACGTTTGTTTCAACAGAAGAAAGCCTTGTTGTTCGGCAATTTGGTGAAGTCATTGGATGACTTCAGTGAGCATGTTTACATGCACAAACCATCTGGTTACATTATTAGATGTGTCTGAAATAAGGTATTTACATCCCCAGCAGCTGTGAGGAATCTGCATTTGCATGTTAATCTTCCTGTTCTGAACGAAGCAGAGATGCACACTTTAAGTGGTGAAAACATCATGACATTAATGCCAAAGCTTGTTGCCCCCCCTCCCCCCTCACAATTCTATTGTAACACGTCCTTGTTCACATGTTCCAAAATGGAAATAGAGCCGGAAATTGCAAGTGTAGGCATGACAATTGGTCCAAAATGCAGATAAAGCGACTCCAGTAACATTTAGATGTTTATTCTTATCAACATTTTTCTGGCTGTTACTCACAGCAAATTTGAGCGAGTGATATAATCCAAACACTACCTAGAAGCACAAATACAACTTGATAGTAACAGTAAGCACTATGTTTATTTATATGTACTCTGCTCTGATCACATGTAGAAATAATAAAATGTAAAAGCCATGAACACTCCTGCTGTGGCCTGGTGCTTATGCTGAAAATGAGTGGTATTAGTCTCTTCACATAGAAACTGGCTCTGAAACTGGTGATTGGGGATTTTTCTTTTGTGACCTAATGTAGTTTTAAGCAGCAAATGCTTTTTACACCATTTGACTTGCACATCCGCCGCAAATGTGATGGTTCCCATCTGATGCACCCACACTTAGCAGCAAAAACAGTGAGAATTCTGATGAACGTTGTAACGTTATTACTTCTTATTAAAGTGACACCCAACACTAGCTGCTTGTCATGCTTTAGTTATGAGGTTTAATCTTCAGCAGTGGTGTAAGCCTATCTCTGGTCAAACATATACAATGTGTACGTGCAGTTATAATTTTATCAGCTCTACAAGGTGTGGAAAGAGGACTGGAAGCTGGTAATGAGTCATTTGAACTGTAAGTAGCATCTGTGTGTTCCGAATTATTGGCAATTTTTGACTTTTTTTTGCAATGTTTGAGTAAGTGAAGAAAAGCAGCAGCTGGTGAACTTGGTAGCACTGGACTCTAGCGGTCAGACGGCACCGCTGATGAGTGCTCTGCCATATGGTGGTGACATGTCAGCCTGGCCGCCATACAACACCTCAGGTTTAACCTCCTTTACACCAACACACACACACACACACAAAGATTTTCTCCAGCCAGACGTGTCCTCCCCTCCAACCAGCCCTGCTCTGCAGAGTTCAGCCCCAACACATGTTGCACCCATCCATCAAGCACTAGGAGGGGGTGTGAAGATGCCAAACGCAAATGGAACAGGTGGAGAAAGAGACACATTGTTGCTTGTGGGAAGGTCTGGAAATAAACTGAAAAAAAAAGAAGCCTACCACAGAAATAAATTTGTTAAGTCTCACAGGTGACGCCAACCAGTCGGAAAACAACACTGTTTGTCTCTTGTTAGAACTGTGTGTCTGGCCAAAAAACGTTTTTGTGTGTTTCATAAGTATTATAGCTATGACAGATTTTTTTACTTGAGGAATATAAAATAAATGTATAAACTGCAGGGCAAAAGCAGGAAAAAGTCTTTAGAGTTGGCTGAGTTTTATAATCGTAATCAATCTGGCAAACACACAAACAAACGAGAAAATGCATCAAGACCAAATTAAAGACAGATTCATTTAACTGTTGGGGGTAGGAAGGGAGCTTTGAAAGCAACTTTCTTGAAAACACTTTGGAGTCTCCGAGTGCAAAATAACAAAGTAGTTGACATTTACTCCGTGACTAAACTTAACTGGCTCAGAACAACAGCAAATTAATAGAAAGACACAGCAGCACTCTTTGCCAGGAAAGATTTTTCAAAGGGGGATGGAAAAAATTAATTACCTTCTTTACAAAGTTTCTGCATAAATCAGGAGTTTAGTCTCTTTTTCATCAATAAAAAACTACTGCTGTGAAGCGAGGATAAAAATGCAAGCTGCTTTCCTTGCATTTTGTCAAAATCCACACACAGCGCACGTGGCTGCAGGATTTCCAGTCCTATTTCTTTAAACAGTTTCACTGTTGTTTGATAGATCACTCAAAGGTGTAGAATGAGAATAGTTATGATAGAATGGCTTGGATTTATATAGCACTTTTTAAAGCACTCAAGGTGCTTCACATTGAAACCATTATTTATTCAGATGGAGATAAAATTCACACCAGTGTATAAAATACATACAATATGTAACATTCACTCACATCCACACAAGGCAACCTGCCCAAGAACAAAACCTGCTCAGTCCTTTACCTGCTGAGTTATACTGGCTCTTTTTGCTGGAGAAAATGCAAATGATCTACAAATGGTCTGTGAACTGAGTGGAGCTTCTGGGTTGTTACCATTAGAAAGCTATCTACAATTAATATGTGATTTTCTTTGATACAAAAAAGCATTTTCCCTTTAACATCTTTTTTATTCCATAGCAGTTTCCCTTCCTTGTTGTGTAGCCCTGTCACACGGCCGTGTGTCAATAGAAATCTAATCTGATTATGAACAGAGAGATGTTGGACCTTGTTGGTGGTAGAGCAGCAGGCGTCCTTTCTCCAGCACCAGGGTGAGGCTGTGCTCCCCGTGTCCCTCTGCATGGAGCAGCGTCCCGGAATTCCTCAAGGTTTTAAACTTCAGCGAGATGACTTCCTTCCCTGTCGGGCTCGGCCACACGCTCAATCTGTAGATCAGGCTGCCGCTGCCATCAAAGCTGGCCACATCATGAGCTGTGGAATAGAGGGGGGGGCATTACTAACGCAAAGACATACTTGGATTCAATATTTTGAATTACAGTGGACATGTGGACGGAATGTAAAACAAAACCCCAAATGTTTGAATTCATCATGGTTGAAAGACTTACTGTATTGACAACCATAGATCTCCAGCCGTAGTCCAATCCTCCCAGTAGGGTTCCAGTCCAGTGGAATGAGGCGGAGGTAGCGGGCTATGACCGGCTGTTTGAGTTTGTACTGCACCACAGTGTCTGCATTACTGTTCCCCGGGAGAGCCTGAAAAAATAAATTAAAAAAAACAACAATTGTTTTAACTGTTGTTTCTTACTTTTAAAGGGAAACTTCACCCGAAATTCAAATTGTTGCTGTGGTCTCTAATCCACAAACGGAAAGAACCCCATGGCAGCCAACAAGACAGCCAACTTGGTAGCCATGTAATCCACCAAACCTGATGTCTCTATACTGACCGTGTGCTGTCAACAGACTGCCTGAAAGACGCCGCAGTCCAATTAGCCTCGACATCAACCCAACATTCCAACAAGCCTTTGAGCTTGGACCTCACCCCAGAATGTGATGCAGCTGTACGTGTTTGCACACCGCTGGTAGCTGCTGTGCAGCGCCGGCCCTGTAGGATTATTTCAAATGCAACAGCACATAACAGAAACGATAGTGATGATTTCAAAGGGATGCGGGAGGAGTGCTGCGTGTTGTGTTGTCGCTGGTGACATGCTCACCCAAGCACTAAGGCAGCCTCAAGGAACAGGAAGTTTATAGATCACAACGCAATGTGGCGAGAAATGTATGACTGTTTTAAAGTGAGCTATTTTACCGCGTGATTGGTTATGTGATATTTATATTGTGATTTTTTTTATCAGTTCATTTCCCCTGGTTGTAGCTTTGGTTTATATGGTCCTGCTGCTGCTGTGCTGTCCTGGCAGCACAGCAGCCAGCACCCCCCCCCATGTTTTACATCCATTTCTTTCTACATGGAACAACTACCTTGGGACTCAATGCAAACTCTTAATGGGTTCTCGGAGTCGATTAAAAAACAGCGCAAAAGAGTCTAGTGAGAGCTTGGCTGGTTTCAGCTGCTGTCACCACCAGGCCTCCATCTGCCCCTCAAGGTGCAACATCTGCAGGAAGTGTCATCAAATGGAAACCAACTATTTAGAGTGTTTCCTGAGACAACTGAAGCTGATATGAGGCTGTTTCCTTTGTGCATATACTGCAGTGTTCATGATCTGCAAACGAAGTGGGCCCCGCCCTAAAGTACTGTGCAAAGAAAAGAAAAGAGAAACTCCCTGATCAAAGTCTTTCTGCATTTTCACACTTTGCGCTCACAAAGGCCACTGATCCCAAACTGCAGATAACGTCTCTCCTTCTCTCTGTCCAGTGATCAATAACTCTTGGACCTATTCTGTCTCCACGCCGAGCCTCAACTTAGAAGACTAATGGCCTCTATTTTTCCAATCAGCTGCCTGTGACAATCCAGCAGGATTCTGTGGCTGACACACGCGGTGCATGAAGGGCGCACAAACACACGCACGCAGGCATTAATGTCGACACAGGGCCGGGGGGTGAGGAAAAGGGGGGCAGGGCGGCTGAAAAAAAAAAAAAAAAAAAGAAAAAAGATTGCCCTCTTTTCAAGGACTGCTTATGCGCGCCTTTGCTCGTGTCAGTCAGTCCTCCCTCCTTGAGAGCAAGTGTCATGTCGTGATGCGGCCCGGGTCCGGCGAAATTGGCTCCTCCGCCGCCGCATAATTACGATCTCAGCGCCGTCTTTGGCGCTTTGAGGGGATGAGCCGGCTGGGCAGCGAAGCGTTAAGCTCAACAAACGGCTCTGTTTCCCACTGAGAAGGCTGAGGAAAGTGGCATCTCATTTACTTCCCGGGAGCATGTTTTGAAATATGAGCAGCCTCTGACAAGACCTCAGCCAAGGAGACGGGAGGGTGGGGAAGAAGAGGCACCGCCAGAAAAGAAATAAAGGTGAGCGGTGGTAGATTAACTCGGGCCTCTCCCGTTCAGCTGCCCCACAAAAAAACAGTCAAACAATGATCCACTCCAAGCCTTGAAAAATGTTCACCTATAACTACATAAAGCCACCTGTTTTACACTTCTTAGAGTGAATGTTGCTGGTGTGATGACGTTCCACACTTTAGAAACACGCATTAGAAAGGAGTTGACGTCAGCAGATGTTATTGTGCAGTGCAACAGGCTTAAAATGACAAGACTGCCTGGTGAATCTGATAGGAGGACACCTCGTGCACTAGTTTACAAGTGATGGCACACATGGTTTTTTAATCCAAATCGATGGATCAATTTGTTTCATCAATATTAGAGTCAAATGTGGGAATAGTCGACCCTAAAGTTGAAATGTTCTGCTCGGACTTTGGTGACACTTTGTCATCCACGCATTGGACTGATGCATCTTTGATGGCATCGCAGCAGCAGTATGGAAAGATATTTTTTTTCTTAATTTTGTTTTGCAAAAGTGGATTAGAAATGTTACCAGTGGCTCCATCAAAAATCAGGCTGCATTATTGCATTTGTAATGTATCTTTCTTTAAGTTGTCCACATTTATCATTCTTGTCTTTCAATCACCCCGGTGTTTAGACGTATGCTACATGATGTCACGTAACATATTGTAAGATGACCATTTGTAAGTTTCTGCAAAGTCGGCTTTCCTCTCATTACAAAAAGAGAGCATTCAGACAAGCAGTCCACCATATTGGTTTCTACCTTCAGGGGCAAATCGGCTTACAGCACCTTGCTCAAGGAAGCCATGACTTACAGAGTTTTGAGATGGTGAGACAAGGGGATGACGAGTCTGGGGACAGAAATCTTAATTCTTCCAGCAAAGCGCAAGTATTAAAACTTCCAAAACTATGTGTCATGATTCATTTCCAAAGTTATGACAGTATATTCATGCAGAATGTGTCAGGAATCTGAAGGGACATTTCTCATGTGTAATCGCACTCACACAATTCAATAAAAAGCCAATAAGCACAAGGTCTATTCATTCAAGATAATCACTGCGCTGTTGTCAGATTGTACAGTGAGCCGGGCCACATCACAGAACAAGTGATATTTGTATTTAGACCAGTCAATTCCTGATGAATGACTGGTAAAATGCAATAGTGAGTTTTCTCATGACACTTGAATGTGCAAACTGCAGGCACAGCCTATTCACTACTTAGATCACAAGTGTTGAAGTTGGAGCAGTGGCAAGCACAAAAGTTCAAACTTCAGAGAGTGTCGGAGAGCAAAGGTGACGTCGGAGGGTCTTAGCCAGGAAGCTGTGCGTAACACAGCTGTTCCTGCAGTCAAATCTCCTCCTGAACTGACACACTAAGCCGCCCTGACTAATGTACGGCACTTTAAAAACACTCTGAGAGCTCAGCTGGGTTTATCACCTTTCATACCGAGTCTCAAATCAACACGTTTTTAAGCTGCTCGAAGTCATGCTGTCAGTGATGACTCCCTGCTTTCGGAGAGTTTCTATCCTTCACCCTGAGAAAATCGGAGTTGAACGCAGTACTTTTACGTTTACCAGAGTATTTTTTACACAATTACTCATAGTTTGACTTAAGCACAGAGTGTGAATATTTTTGCCACTTCTGTCCAACGATTGTGTTGATGCCACAAATCAACAATTTGGTCCTGGATTTTTGAGACCATTTGTCTTTTTCACTGGATCTATGTCTATCGTTTGTTGTTCTTTCATTCGTAGTCAATTTCTTTCCTGTTTGGCCTTTATTCCACACGAATATTCACATAGTTTGTGCTCTGATTTGCTTTGTGTTGCCTTTGTTCAGATCCTACATGTAGTGAACGTGTTTAACAGTCGGCCGTTCGAATCATATAACCCTTAGCTCATCAGATAATCAGGTTGACTCAATTTCTTGGGATTAAAATATAAGTAGACAGAAACACATGCAATCATTTGGTAATTGTAGAAAGCGAGAGAAACTCCTGCACAGCCTCGGCGTCCAACCCATCACGGCGTGTTCCGCAGGTCGCTTCACGCCTGAGCTCAGGAAACAAGCGCAGGAGATCGTTGCCAGCGGGTGAACGTCTCATGCGGATCGCTCGCTCACATTTACATTTCAGGCACCGAGTCTGGAAGCTCTCCTCTGACTAGGGAGAGCTCCATCACTCTGCTGATAGACACGAACTTCCCCGCCGCTGGAAGAATCAAAGCTGGGACGCTGCGCTGCACCTGACAGGCCAACAGCAGCTCCATCAGAAGGTTTAAGTGTCTGACAAGCAGCTCCTTGCAGTCACTCTTTTCATTGTTTCGATTAAAATTAATAAAGAGTGAAAGGCTCCCGGTGAGCTGGCTGCAGGCAGCAGCTCCCTCCACAGAAATGTAAATGATGGCGAAGGCAGCGAGAGCCAATTTCTTTTTAACACCGACAAGCGTCTGTGTCCCTTTATGATTGACTTCCAACTTGGCAAACGATCATCAGTGCAAAGTCTCTCCTTTCTGTGGGCCACAGTTGAAAGCCACTCATCATGTCGGCCTTGTGGAAGGACTGAAAAGCAGATTATAGGGGATCTGTGATCAGGAGTTTTGGGAGGATCACAACAATAATTATTGGCCAATCAGACGACATCATCAATACACAACACAACAGCTTGATTTCAATTTTAATGAAGTTCATTGAACATATCTGAAACTATTTTTTTTTACTGTTTGTATTGAAGTGTTTAAGTCACTTCAATAGACTAGAAAAGTGATGGACATAAATTAAAATGTCTCTAATTTTGCAAAAATACTGTATTACCCAGTTTAAAATAGAAAAGTAAACTAGGCAATGCAGCCTTACCCCTGTGCTGTCCTCCTGTCGATGTTGTCTCCAGTTGTGCCCAGTGTCACTAAACATCAACAGGTAACCCGTGAGCCAATCAGAGCTGCCGTAGCGTCCCTGTGTGGCCACGGCAGTGATCTTGGTCCGTCTCCCCAGATCCACTTCCAACCACTGGTACCTGTCTGAGGTGAGAGGAGACCAACCTCCAGCTCCTGCAATGGAGACAAAGAGTGCGTTTTAAGTGTGTGTATGTGTGAGTGAGGAACTGGGGGAAAATGCTGGGTGAACAACTTCGTTATAACTTGAGCATAAAGTCTGACTTTTAAAATCCTTGCAAATAAGGTAGAAACAAAAACAAAACTCTGAGGTGAAATGAGGTATTTGTGTTTATGTATTTGTGTGTATATGTTCTGTTTCAGAACATCAGTGAATAGTTTATTTTCATTTGAAGTTTCAGAGCCAGTCTGTAGCGATTCGTATTATGGAGGAAAGAGGATCTGCATGTTCAATTAAAAAAAAAGAACGTTTTTGCTGAACCAACTGAAATTCTAGTTAAACACATGAGGCAACCAAACCCTGATACGCACCACTGAAACCTCAGTGCATTTTGATGAAATGCATTGCAACTATTAAAACACATTTGAAAGACAATATTTATTATTTAATGTACACTGTATGCACACTCATAACCCACTAGTCATTTTTGAACACATTCTTTTAACAGATTGTGAGGCATGGGATGCAGGCACAAACAAAAAGGATAAAATCACAAAACAGACATTTCACTTTCAAACAAGTTTTTGGCAAGCTTCCGTGTCTACTTGGGCTCAAGTGAAAACCCCGGAGCGTTTTCAAATCACTTGCTTTATTAAGCAGATATCAGCAATTTAACAATGAAGACTCCCCCATTCCCTTACAGACTTACTAGGACAACCAAACAACCAAATATTGTCAGGTGTCTCTCAGGTATTGGAAGGACTTCAGCTGAATGAAATATCCCTTTTACAGCTTACACTGCCAACAACAACAGTAGTTATAAATTTCCCTCTTAATCCTGGTTGAGAACAAGAATACATCAGATGCTGACGTGGTCCTCAGTGAAAATGAGTTTGGTGAATGAGTTTGATAATGTATAATTTCTCATGGTTCTATACCAATGAATAACAAATTGGAGAGTGCTGGTGGCTACTTGAAAGAAATGAATGTGGAATTCCACAGCACTTTGAAGAAACTCATTCAGAGGAATCAGATGTGTTTCCACAATTTTAGCTGGAACCTTCACTTTGTCGCAAGCACTCTGAATATTGCAGAATATTCTTGTTCATCATGTAACTAAAGCTTGATAATGGTTGTTCATTTGCATATCCAATGATCTGTTGTCCAATCGACAGACCTGGCCAAGATCTTATAGACTACTTTCAAAGAAAGCTTTGGGTCAACAATTTTCCTTTCTGTTAGTTTGAGAGTTTTGCTCTGCCTGCCAGATGCTCATTAGATTTTGGATCTTGTTTGTCCGTATCGAGCTGCTTGCTGTGCTCGAAGAACAGTGTACATACTCCGATTTTGTTACTGTTTTTAAGTAGTTTGTGCAATTAAATCAATGGGACAACAACAGTGTTAATGATTGTGAAATTGCATGCCCTGGCCTACGGACAGGTGTCATTCCCTCACGTGCACATTTTCCATTGTCGAGCATGTGGAAGAAAGTGTTGTCAAACTGTAGAAGAGCCTAAAGGGTTTATTTCCTTGAATTGAACAACACCTTTGCCCTAAGAACAAGCAAAGAAACACACCTGCCTCTTCAACAGCGTAACAAAGAAAACACCACATGCTCATTATAGTTCCATAGATGACAGCAAGCATAGTTCATACAAGATTTATAAAGGGTTTCCAAAATATTAGGGGCAGAAAAATAGCCATGGTCTGAAAGAAAAGGGACATACAAGCAAAATTTGTCTAATATTTATCTAGAAAGGGACATAATAAGGCTTATAAAATGTCCAAATTATCACATGAACAACAAATCTTTCAGCAGAATTTTCCAAAGGTTTAATCTTCATGTGACCTCAAATTAAATGCTCTTTTCAACTTGTTGAACACCACACAATGTATATGGTGAGGTCATGTGTAAGCAAAAAAAAAAAGAGGGGGACAAAGTGACCACCTTGAGAAAGGTCCCCACTTTCAATTAACCTCGCTGGGAGGCTTTTTAAGCAGGAAACAGTTTAGAGCGCGGTGAACTTTACCCTGAGATACAGCGCAAAACTGCTTTCCAGGCTGTCTTTTTATGCAGAGATGACAAACCTGCTGCTGCAGAGAGTCGGATGGATGAAGGGATGAAAGAGTAAACAGTCCCAAAGTTTTCTTGTCACAAAGGATAAATGCAAAGAGAAAAGTTAGACACTTGTATCACAGCTCTCTCTCTGTGTGTGTGTGTGTGTGTGTGTGTGTGTGTGTGTGTGTGTGGCCGGAAGAGATGAAATCCCTCATCTGGTGACACGAACTTGCTCTGTCCTGATTTAGCACTAATAATAAAACACCCACACAAACTTGCACGCGCGCGGCCCTCCCAGCCAGTATTCTAAGAGTCATTATTTGAAAGCCGCCTTTTTCATCACCTCTCATATTTCTTCATAATAAGGTTCTGCCGCGGGCACTGATTGTCTCTGTGTGCCTTTCTCAATCACCTCTCCTCACAAGGACACAACACGTGCATCACACCGAGCTAACCACGCGCGTAAATACACGCAGGTGCACACTGTGATCTAACTGATTTTGTCGAGGATGTGTCTGGGTTGATTGAGGGTGCCATGTAATAGTAGTAAGAGTGGGAGTCCCACCTGATGACACCAAAGACAACTCGTTAGTTATCACGTTAGCTTTTATGGCTGCTTCTCCAAATCACCATCGGCTTCCTTATGGAACTGCTGCCGCGACGCCGTCAGCAGATGGTTAATAAACAAACAAACAAACAAACAAACAAACAAATAAATAAATAAATAAATCACAAACAGCGGGTAATGTTATTAATGTTAGTTGCGAATTTGATGAAAGCAAAGAAAACACGATAACCGAGGGAAACCAGTCGTCTCAGGCAGCCCAAATCAAAATGTTACCTGGATGCTGACTACTTTTAATACCTGAAGAAAGCCGTGCTAGTAGCTGGGAGTCTCAGTAGCTAACAGATGTAGAAAATGTAGAAAGCTGATAGATATTTTACTGAGTTTTTCTTATTTAATCCACGTGAAATTAAGTTAAGCTCGACGAAAATTTGCGGATATTACATTTCCTTCAAAAAAAAAAAAAAAAAAAAGTCACTAGCACGTAGTGCTCAGTTACAGGAGTATATTCGTTGTGGTAGAGCTGGGCTTCGACAATTAAATCGTCAGCGATATGTTGTATAAATTTGTACATTTTTGACCAATCTGCTGATGGTGGCGGAGCACATCTGTAGCTGTTCGGTGGGGAAACTCGTTAAATTGAAGACATTACAACATTGTTGTATCGCGCTCCACTTCTTTTGTTATTGTGCTACAAAAGAGGTTAATCGGAAATTAACACGCTGAAAAGACTGATGTTGCCCCCTAGTGTTGGGGAGGAGGACACGGACCCATCAATAATTTGATTTTCTCAGATTAGCATTGCAATTTATTATTTGAATCAATATGCAAAGGCAAACACGCAGACAGCATCTACACTGAATATACTGTTGAGTGAAATGCTTGGGGCCACCCCTGAAACCAGTGGCGATGCCACACTGACACCGTGTCGAAACAAATCAATGACAGAACAGTCCAGGCACGGCCCCAAGTGTGCAAATGATCGCTTCTATTTTCCATTAACATGACAACAAAGAACGGTTTCGTTAAAATTCATGCACTGTTGCTTTGGGGCCACTTGTTGTTCACGCAAATGTCACTGGCAAATATGTAATGTTAAATTTCAACACCTTTACAAACTGCTGTTTTAACTCAGAGTAAAAAAACAAAAAACAAAAAAAATGCAATACGCATGTCAGATATAGTACACAGTCGTAAGATATATTTCACAGATCCGCCAAGGAAAGAGCCACTAAAAAGGTGTTTAGATAGACAGAGATGGCCACTTAAAAGAAAAGAATACGATTCAATGGACCATCTGTCTGTCACATTCAGCGAGACAGATGTTATCAGTGTGGCGCCTCCTGTTTTAATGCAGCCTTTCATGCCACCCGTCACGAGTCGAGAGGAAGCTCCACTCAGCCATGTTTTTTAATTAGGACTTGCCAAACTGGAAAATAGCAAAACAGTTATTTTGTTCTTTTTCTAATGATTAAAAGTTTCTAATTATTCTAAAGCTGACAACATTGTTGTGTTGTAACTTCCACCTCTTTCCTGTTTTTGTCACAACTAAACCCTTGTCGCATCCACTTTCTTCTTCTTGTCATTACTATCATTGCAATTATTATACATTTTATTTATAATGCACTTTTGAAGACATTCAAACACACTTTACAAAACATGCATAAGCAAAACCATATATATATATATATACATATATATACATATATATATATATATATATATATATATATATATATATATATATACACAAGCGATTTACAAAGCAAATTATCAGAAAAAGTAAGAGAGAAACATTCTACAGAAAAAAGACTCCATCTGACTAAAAACACGCATTAAATATGTATTTTCTAGCCCATAACATCTCAATAAATAGATAAAGATTTACACATTGGCCCTTTAATCCATGACAGTGTTCATGGCGCAACAATATCAAATAAGTCAAAAGTCCTAAAAAGTGAGAACTTCATCTAAAAACATAGACGCTCATATTCTGTGACCTTCATTCCCTCATGAATAAAAAGAACATGAATATTGTATCGCTGGTGGGGTTGAATAAGCCTCGCCAGACATCATTTCTTCTCTCCCCCAGCTGCTTTGCCGTCTGACTGGCTGCTCGTTAGGGCGCCAGCCAAAGGCCAGAGCTAATAAGTACCTAAGTAGCGGGCACCAACACTGGCAGCACAACAGGAGAGAGCCGACACACTGACCTTTTCTTATTACTGCCGGGTTTGAGGGGAGAGGAGCAGAAGAACACAACTGTGAGTCAATAAAAGGGAGCGAAGGCGTGACGGCGAGGGTGAGGATAAACTGACATCTACAGGGCAGGTCCACAGCGGCGGAACAGCGGCGGCTGGGAAATTGCCCCGTGGAGTGGACCTGGGTTTCTTTTTGCTGTTGTGGTTTGTGGGGGTGGCGGGGGCAGGAGTGTCGCTGTTCAGCCACAGCACTGGGTTGAATTAAACATTAAAGGTCCAGTGTGTAACCAACGACTTTTATTGTACTGCGAGTATACACTTTTATTAATGTATTTATGGGCAGTATGTTAAGCTTTAACAAATATGGAAATAATAAATCATGCCAAATTTTACACACTGGACCTTTAAGTAAGAAGTGCATCTCGTGAAGAGCAGGTCATGTTTTTTTTTTGTTTGTTTGTTCTTTCAGTACAGCACCAACAAATTTCTTAATGCTGGCCACCTCTCACAGGCATTCTGATTAAAGCAACAATCCGCATAAAACAAGCTGCGTGAGGAACTCGTCTGATGAATGAAACACGCGAGCAGAAGGGTGATGGCTGCTCCAAACACAGCTTTGTTCAGCACTCTCACAGAGAGAGGATGCAAAGCTGGAAATAAACTTCATTAAGAAGGCAAAGAACAAATTTGGCAGCACTCTCTGCGTCGCCCATTTAACATATATATATACATATATATATATATATATATATATATATATATATATATATAGAGGAGATAAATGTAAAACCTGTGTGCATGTGGAACGTTTGCGTGCGCTCCTTCCCCTCCTCTCTTGTGCTGCAGGGGAGCGCATCTCTTCCTCGTCTGTGAGGTGTGACATTCCTGTTCTGGGGATGAGGTTTTTCCCTCGTCGGGGACGGAGGTGTGTGGAGTGAGACGCCAGAGACGAGGCACAAAGCTGATGGGCAGCCGCGGAGCCGCGAGGAACGTCGAGGTCGGGCTGACTGGAGTCTTTGCTGTCCGCTGGGGCACCTTTGACTGCTGCTTTGCAGTTATATTAAAATAAACACGTGTGGCAAGTCATTGGTTCTAATGTGTCCCCGTCAACAGAACAGCGAAGAGCAAATGTGGAATAGACCGAGTGAAAGAAACAGGTGGAGACACATTTCCTCATCAGAGGCTGGGAGGTAAAATGTCAAAGGAAAAAGAAGAGCTGAGGATGTATGCTGAGACTTGAAAAGGAAAATATCATGCGCCTGCATTATTTGTTTGGTCACCAAATGAACACTTTCCGTGCCGCGTGCACGTTAGTTGTGCTACTCTAAATCTCCTAAGTGGAGAATCGCCACAGCTTTCCTCAGCTCTGGGGGGTAATTGAGGTTAAACATTGCTTTGCAGCTTGTTGGGAATTTTATTGGTGCCTTACCGCTATGAATTAAAGAGCCAGAAGGGGGCATGGCTTTCAGGGTCAAACCCATCAGAAGACCAACTGGCTGGAACTCAGAGGCTGCAATGTTACAGCTGGCAAAGTAGCCTGCAGGTCTGCTGAAATAGAGTAAAGTATATGTGTGTGTGTGTGTGTGTGTGTGTGTGTGTGTGTGTGTTTTTGACTCTTAAAATAATATTGTGAACTGTTAGAAAAATATCCTTCAGCAAGAACTGGTCACATGTTCCATATTACTGGTTCATGCATACAGCTGAAATTATGCTCTAAAAGTGATTAATGACTTGAATTAAACATTGAAATGGAACTGTTTTTATATTGTATGAAAACTATTAAAGCACCTTGTCAAACCGTCAAGCTGAAATCACATTAAGTGAAGGAACAATGAAAGGGAGCTCTTCCAGGATGGTTTATTCTTGTAATATGGATGTAAACATGGATGCAAAGACGTAAATTCGGAAACACTGATTCCTCATCAACACGTTTTTAAGACAGAAAAATGTTGCAATATAAAGGTAGATGTATAGGATTACATGAAACCAACATAAACCGCATATTGGTTGTATTTATGAGCAAACTCTGAATACTGGCACTGCAGTAATGGAGGAAACATTGGAGTTTTTCTTTTTTGTTGGATAGATTTTGAATAATTCATTCATTCATCCTAAATGAAACTCAGCTAATTTCCTTTCACAAAATAATGTTTCTCCACAGTGGTGAACTTTAGCTCAGTTCCTCCATCTCATGCTTGAGCGAACAACACCAATGAGAAACATGAAGAAAGTGGCACTTTATCCTGAAAGAAAGATCCATTCGAACTAACCTTCGAGTAATTGTGCTACATAAAATAGGCACCGGGTGTGGGTGTATATGGACATATAAAGAAGAGTGGCCATTGTTTGATGAGGAAGTCAAGAAGGTGAAGCTAATGCATTCACTGATGCAGTTTCTGAATTCACGCCTGATTAAACTCATAAATCTGGAAGTGAATCTGGAGGAGAGGCATAGAGTGCACACTTTAAAGATAAATAGATTCAGGATCAAAGTTTCCACTGCACTTAACTTTTTACATACAGTTACTTTGGGTATCGTTGTGGCTCTATAGTGATTGGTCTCTTTATGTCTAGGATGAAGTACATTCATTCTTAATGAACACTTTTACATTAGGCTAGAAAAGAATGATCATAATAATGAAATGATGTTTTATTACATGTACTGCATGTAAATTGATGTATTTGCAAAAGCACAAAACCATGATGGAGGATGATATTTTCTGTGGAAACAGCCCTTAATTACAGAGCAGGGAGGTGCAGGGTCACAGGCTGGGTTGGGTCCTGACTTTTAATGGCAGCACAGGAAATAAAATAGGAAGTGAAGCCTGGAGGTAACGACTTGACTCCCACTGGGACCAGGCTTTTCAAAATGTCCTTGACTTCGTGCAGCAAAAGGCACCACACCGAACTCTGACCCAGGCTTCAACCATAAAATAAAATTGAAAATAAAATGATAAAAATAAAGAATTGAGGTTTGCAGGGAGAATGTATGCAGATTGCAGTTGAGGAACAATGACTTGTGTTGATGGTGAAACTTTCTGCCAGATACTTTGCACCTTGACCATTATATTGAACATAATAAGAATAGTGAGTGCATTGCTGTATTGGAAAAATGACAAACGATACCTGTGGATGGTTTAACATTTACTATCGGGCAATAAAAGGAAAGTGAGTTGTTGCGTGTTTTATTTCCTCCAGTAATTTCTTGCCTGAATGAATTTAATTTCTTCTATTATTAAAAGGCATCTGTGTGTTTTAGAATAGTGTTGTTGTTGTTGTTTTTCATATGGACAATTTCAAATATAGTTATGGACGTTTTGGGAGATCTTCATATTGTATGTCACTGTTCACCGAGCGAGCATCTTTAGAAGACATTTGCTTGAATATGGAGGAAAAAAGCTTCTGCTGGACTCTAATAATCTAAATGTTGTCACTTTTTATTTTCCCTCAAACAGTTTCGATCCATTTTGTTTGTCAAATGAAACACGTAACCCAATGTGATGGTAAAGGATGAATCCCGTCTAGTCTGATTTGAGTTGAGGGGGATGTTTTTAGAGGGGCTTGGTTTGGTGAACAGGTACTGCTGTTACAGCACCCAAATGGCTTCAAATGGCATCAGCATATTTATTTATATATATACATAGATATTCATATTACGTTTGCTCATCCTTGTTAATTTCAGTGTTAATAAAAGTAAGACCAATAAAATGTACTCTTGGATTGTCATAATAAGACCATGTTTTTAAAATGAAAGAAAATTATTATTTTATTAATTGTTCTAGCAAATCGCCAAACGTCTTCAAAAAGAAACATTTTCAACTTTGTCATTGATTGGCATTAATTGTACAACAAAACTACTTTTATTTTATTTTTTAAATACATTCTTTGTCAATGAAATTTACACAAGACGTTCATTTTCAACAGGCACAACTTTTCTTTCAAAAATAAAAGCTTCATCTATATCACTTCCCTGGATTGATTTACTTTATTTAATGTACGTTTTCCCACGGCAGATGCCTCTTTTGTTTTTTTGCAAGCCTCTCCCCGTGATCCACTTGTTAGTTCGTAATGAATAGCTGCTGCAATCCATCTTGATTCCCTCATCTGCACTGTCACAAAGACAGGATCACAAAAATACCCCCCCCCCCCCTGCCAGCCAGCCTCAGTATCGCCACACGAGTCTTCTCCATGAGGAGAAATAACTCCAGCCTTCCAGCCCTTTAATTAGACAGTGAAGGAACACAGCATCCAGCAGAGTTGTTATAACCGTTCCGTTTTATTATCAACATCTACTGTGTAAGTGTTGGGGAAGGAAATAAAGGGCGACACTTTGGAGAAGTAGTTTCACATGAAGGAGCAGACGTGTGCCCCATTAAAGGTTGGTCGGATTGGTTTTGTTCCTGTACTGTGTCTGGCAACGGAGGAAAAAATGTGCTCATCGGGACAGTAAGGTAAAAACAGGCCAACAACAAAACAAAATCCGCCATCCAGAGGCAACACGCGTGAATGCAGAATGAGAGGGAGGGAACTGAAAGCCTTAACGGTTGGTGCGAATGTAACACGCAAGCTAACCTTGCAGCTGGATTGCTGAGAGATCACGTTTGAAAGTGGCGCATTAGTAACAGTGACCTTTGTCTTTGGGCTGTGACAAGTTTAGGAAGTGGCAGCCGTAAGCTGCCGTTGAAAGAGGCAAAGACGAAACACAGAAACCAACCGCATTCCTCGATAGTGCTAATGAAATTAGCATGAGGCAGCTATTTCTGTTAGATCTTGATGGTACTAGATTGTACTTTTGTACAGTACCTTTTAAAATAGAGATGGGCTGTCTTTAAACACATCCCATTATATTACTAGAGAGCTATAAACACCTGGAAATGCAGCAGGGTTACATTAACTTCACACCAGAGTCAATGTTCTGATCCAGGCCTCTCTTTCACACAGCCTCATTTCCACCGAGGTCCTACCCTCCTGTTTAAAATCCCATTTGTCAAACCAAATTGGTCTCTTTAGAAATTGATTATTGAGGACTGATGAAGTGTCCAAAGATGGTCCCAGCATAATTACCAGGTTTCTAATGTGCAATAATCAGCATGGCCCGCCGAACATTTAGATTTTAAATGCCACCATTAACATTAAGTTTCCAAATGTTAAACGCCGTCACTGACATTTCGATGAAAGAAGGAATACAGTCTTCTCATTGTTTTCTTGGCAGCCCACTTCACCCTGTGCTGATATTACAAAGTGAATGTGTGGCACGGACAGGTGTGGCATTATTACGAGTCTCACGCTCAGGCTGTCAAATGATAAAGTTTTAAAGTTGTAACACTGGAGCAAGACACCAACAGAAAGTGTCCACATTTGACAACCTTGGAAACCCAAAGCATCAATATTTGATGATCTGGGAATAAAACTCAGCTGTGTCACACCTTATAAAAAGCCAGGAATACATGGTTCGAATAAAAATGGATTCATTGAAATGGAGGGATTCACCATGGTGCCAAAGAGGAGGGAGAGAGAAAGAGAAAGAGCAGAGCGGACATCACAAGAACTCAACTCCACGTTCACATCTCGCCAACAGCCTCTTTGAATGTGATTGATAAGTGTCAATTTCACAGTGCTTTAAGTTCAAGCATCGGTAATATATAATAGAAACCCCGGTGTCCTTCTAGTATCATCAATTATCAGTGACTATGATGCTATCAATACTAATATCAAATACTTGTTGTTGGTGGTGGTGGTGTTAGTGTGTGTGCTATAGGTTAAGATACAAACAAATTGTTTGTGTGTTGTTTGGTTTGTCGTGTGTCGTTTAATTGATTCAAAAATTAAAGAAATTGACTTGGACGTGCTTAAGACCTGGACTGCCTCAGCTGAAGATGAAATACTGGCCCAAGGCCTGGCCAGAGGGCCGTCGGGCTCTAGTGCAGGGCTCCAGGTGAACGAAGACTGTGAGTTGCCCAAAACTTTGAGACAAGTCTTATTAAATGTGGTCCACCATCTCACTTGACAATCTGAATTGCTGTTTTTGATTGTGATAGACTCGAGGGAGGAGTTATGAGTGACACAACTCTACAGATATTTTCCATAGGCTCGTCCCAAATCCACATTGATATTCTATTAAATATTTTTCTCTGGCATGTTGAGAACACTCATCTCTTCTCCACCTGTTTTGCCTGTTTCCATGTTCTGTGGTTGCAAAGAATTCAGAAAAACCCAAATACTGAACAGATTCATCAAATTAAACGGTTGGTCCGTCCTCAGTTCATCAGTCGGTTGAGTCTACTCAATGAATTCAGTTCATGCTGCTGCTCTTTCGTTTAATATGTTTTTGTCTGGCTGTTCACGCTAATTGTTAATTGTTGAGAATTAGTATTGTTAATCAGCTGCAGCTGTGTTTCTGCTGATTGTGTGATTGGATTTTGTGGCTTCATTGGATTGTTGAAATTTTTGAAATGAAAAATCGACAAATGGGTAAGAATCAGAATATTTTATGAGACCAAACAGCAGTCTTTGAAATCTTTCAGAGGTTCGCTACTTTGAAGTGTAGGCCAGCCCTGTGTGCAGGGTTTTTTATTTTTTATTTTCATAGTCTTGCAGATTAAGATTAATATTAATTACATAGCTGTTTCATGTTAATTTTCATGATTGCAAATTCTGCCCATATTGTTTTAAATGCCAACTATCACAGGAAATGCAGTTTTGTGCAGTGATGGATAGACACTCCCCTCTGGGACTGTCCTCTGATCCAATGTTTGTCAGTCCAAGTGTAATGTTCCAACAATGCATTGAAGGGTGACTGCATAGCAGATTATGACAACAGATTATTGCTTTGAACATTTCCTTTTTGTCCAGTCTCGGTCAATATTATTTATCCCTCGACAATCCCGGCGGGGTGACAAATTAATTTCTCCTCAATAATTTGAGCCGCTCCAAAACATCAAGACTTTTATTTATTGATTGAAAGCCCAAAACGAATGAACAAGGATGCTATGAACCTCAGACCGCTCCACACTGAGGGAGGAGGGGCTGGGGAGGTTGCTTCTGTGCGTCTTTTGGAACGGCTCCAGCCTGTATGATTGGCTTTTTGTCTCAGTCTGCAGTCTGCACACACCCAGGAGATGAGAGCAGTTTCTCATATTAATTACTGGTGTTGCAGGGTGTGTTTACAGCGGAAAAACAGCCATCACAATAAAAATTTACAACAGCATCGACATCCTGCATGGTCCTAAAAATGGTCTCTCAGTTGATCAAATTAATTTTTTTTTTCTCCCTCTCTCTTACAGGAGGAGAGAAATGTAAATGAGATCGGGTCTTAGGGCTCTGCTCTGATGGCCACTGAGCTCAGTGGTGGAGAAAACTTCAAAATGTTCCCTCCCAAACACGCCATGATAGCTCTTTATGAGCGCCACCAACAGCAGCCCGTGGAGTTCCCTCTTGAATTTTTATTGCGCAGGGTGAATCACGACTCAGATTTATAGCTCTGTTGAGAGGAGGTGGCCCTGTGGAGAGTTTTTGATGTACTAGTCTAATATCATTGCAGTGCAGCACTAAATACAAATATGGATAGCAGTAACTGCGTCCTGTCTGTCTGTCTGTCTGTCTGTCTGTCTGTCTGTCTGTCCGTCTGTCCGTCCATCTGTCTGTCTGTTCGCCTGTCTCAAACTGTGAATGCAGCCTAGGTTCCCCTTTGATGTCAAGTTCTCTGTGTCCTGTGGAGATGCAAAGGCTCTCTTCCTGCCCTAAAATCTGCACCGGCAGCTGGAAAAAACAGAGCACGGAGTAAAAAGGTGAAGGACTGAGTCGAGGGATCGACATTTCATTTCATTCCACCGGCCCGCAGGTGCTTCCTGACAGATGGTGTCAACAACTGTCCAACAACATAAGGTTTTACACAGCTTGAGGCAATATATATATACACACATGGATATCCAGGACCCCAAAGCCCTGGCAGTTTTTGCCTTGAAGTGTGTTAAAAAAAAAATATATATATACATATATATTTTTTTTAAATCTTTGAAAAGAGTAATAAATAAAAAAACAACAAAAGCTGATGTATAATCTTTTTACATTAAGTTTTCCGTAGTTCAAGACAACTAGGAACAAGATATCTTGAGTTTTTGAGTCAATTTCGTTTTGCACGATTTATTGTGTGATATTGCATGACTGGGGTGAAAGCAAACATACACGGATGGACAAGAATAATGACAAAGTGACTATTTTCTTTCTTTGTAGAAGACAATTTCAGATGACCTTTGGTGATATCAAGCCCAAGCAAGATTTTGTTTTATTGAAAAAGATAGGACATGATGACTGAACGCGAAAAAACAATAATAGTCAGACACCGATGCTTGTCCGCATTTGTGCAAGTTAATCATACAGACATGGCTGTTCTACTGAATGAGTTTCGAATTCTTTTCTATTTGCACTGTAGGCGAACTTCTGAGCAAGGATCTTAGGAAAACCAAGTACCTGTGACCAAGGACCTTTCAAGCTGCACTTCTCAAACCACAACCACACATGCAAAACCATCTTTAAATGAGACCCTGAAAGTTTGTTTGGTTGCATACAAAGGCAAAGCAGAACTGTGAATTCTTGCTTACTCAAAGTGTGACAGCAGTTCAGACAGGAGTCTAAAGAAATGTCGTGTGAAGGTGACGAAAATAATGGAACAATTATCTGTTTATACTTAGTTTTGTATTTTTGAGGCAGATGAAAGTTGGTATAATCTCGAGGGGGCTTCTGTGTCTGGGAAAATAGCTCTTGGTATTTATCTGTAATTCCAGACACTTCAGATGGGTAATGGATTCCCGCCGATTCCCCAAGGCTCAGACGGTCATTTAGTACGAGGGTATCAAATGTGTGAGGCCTACATCGAGAGACTATGGCAAATTCCTCTGAGCAGGTGAAAACAATTTTTGAGCTAAAATGTCATAATTACTATCAGATTTGTACATAGCGCTAATGATGGACTAAACCACGATTAGCTGTAACGATGCAGTAAAGTTACATCAAGGTTTATAAGAGGAATATTTGGCTTACATGCAGCTTTTATAGACTGCTATACAATTAGTAATGACTCTGGCATCATTGTAAAGCTTGTTCACTTTTCCTTTCTAATTAAATTTGTCCAGGATCACGGTATTCTGAATGAGCAGCATATTGCAGAAGTGGACAAAGTCACAAGGAAAATGTGCCAAATTTAGCTCCAAGCTTCTCTACTGCTGTCTGATAAGGATCAGGAACCAAATTGGAGAGATATGGAATTTGCTCCACAACATGAGATTGTCTCCACAAAAGCTGTTATGGGATCATTCCAAGAGTGAGCGCAGTGTTCAGAACATCTCTCCATATATTGTAGTCTTCACAGCCATCAGCCGATCAGTCACTAATTAATCAATCCCCCCCAACAAGACAAAACGCAGTCAGTACCAGCAGATGGATTGACTGTTTAATGGGTGGCAAATTAGGAACATTTTCCTTGAGACCTCACCTTTTCCGGAAATGTGTTGTTCACCTCTTAATCGTGTGAAAAAGTGGGACATCATACAAAAAAACTTTGCATTGAGACCAGTTTCAATCATGCCAATAAAGTGACAACAGCCATCTCTTTAACGATATGCAAACTTCCAGTCTTTTTCAGAACATAAGATCTGTAAAGTTTTATATTGACCTTATTAAAGGTGTGCTTGTTTTTTGTTTGTGTGGAGGAATAATTAATTAAAAAAATGAATTAATTAATTAATCCACCTGCTCAGTTAGGAGCAAAAAAGAAGTCTATTAACAGCATTTCACTTGCAAGAAATTAAACGTTCGGTTTGTTGATGTACATATTTGAAAACATAAAATCTTTAAAAGTAATGAAAAACTTCTTTACGATGAGGCTATAATGGCTCAGCCGTCTTTACCTTCCCTCCTGTTGACTTTGGCGAAGACCGGGCCGTGGCTGCTGGTCAGCTGGGAGGAGCTTCTGAACGATGATGGCGGCAGATTGGTCACCAACGGGTTGTCGCACACCTCTGTCAACCAATCGAAAAAATGAAAAACACTTTAAAACCCTCTGGCCTTTAAATCTGCCCAATAAATAAATTCAATGAGAAAGAAAATCTAAATGTGTCAGTGCTTCAAATAAAATCAAATGCATGTCCTTTCCACTGTCCTTCACAACCAACAATCACAATTTTATGATACATCTTAAACCCACAAACAGGGTTCAATCTGAGCCATGCGTTTAGCAACAGCAGCTCTCTTACTTGTATTGGCGAAAGCAAAGTGAGAGACGCGAGGAAGTTCTGCTCAAATGAAAAAGGTAAACTTTCATGGGAAAACTTTCTCACGAGTACCGTGACATGAAAATTGTACACAGGGCCAAATGGAGAGTCACACAGAAAAGGAACATGAAAAACACAAGTCAGCTTCAGCGGGAGAGGCAAGTCACAAGAGACCTTTTCACGCCCCTTACACTTTGATATTTAGAAATGTCAGGGATAACAACTGCACTTCTAAGTTGAGCAAATGGGCTTTTAGTGACAAGGGATGGCGAGTACCTGAGAATGACTATCACGGTATGAAAGAAGCCTTACTTTGAGGTCATGAATGACAAAGATGTGTGAACATTATTTATGTTGCAACAGAGCTCAAATCGGGCACACATTATGTCAATGTTAAAGGAACGAAAAACAAGGAAAGGGCTCACAAATCAATGGATAATGCCCCTTAGTTTATCGCCAACGGCAGCAGATCTCTGCCCTTTCTTTTTCTTTGTACAAAGTGACAAGGACTTTTAGTTCAGTACAACCGTACTGTTGTATTTCACAAACTGCTGATCCATTTGGATTTTCAGACGATAATGAGCAGACTGGTTGGAAATCAGAGGAAAGCATCAGCACTTGAAATAACCACTGGTTACAACCAAGGTATGCAAGCAAGTTGTTTGGGAGGACATGTTTGTCCTCCCAAACAACTTGCTTGTGTTTTGAAAAGTCCACTCACTCAACTAAATGCTTCAAACACTGCAATTGTGAGTGTCAAAATCTTAATTTCTGGTTATTATTGGCTGAAAAAAGACTTTTTGAAGGAAGAAAAATATATGATTTAGTGTAATGGCAATAAAATTTTAGCCAGTTTTGTGCTCAAAACAAAAACATACAATTAAAAAAAACAAACAGGCAAGTTTAATTACTTTGGAAGCAGAAGCTGTTCACTGAGGTTTTCTGAGAATCTTCCTCATTTTAAAAGTAAACAAACTGCAGCTGGAGATTGCAACCAACTCGCGTCGTTCAAGCTACAGATTAAATCCTTGAAAAGAAAAAAATCAAGCAGGCTCTTAACATAATCTACAGACCATTCCGTTGTGGGCGTGCCCCACAGGTACTTTTTTTTTCAAAAACGCCATTTCGCTTTATAGAAGAAAGTGCAAAAGCACACAGGGGGCATGGGCCTCTGACGCCACTCTGACCGTTTCCTTGTTTCTTATCTGCATGGAGAAGCAGAAAGAAAGTGCTTCCTCCATGAAAGCATCCTTCCAAGTTTTTTGTGAAAAGACCGTAACGGGGTCAGAGCTCCGTCTGCGTGCAATAGAAGGCCGGCACGGTGGGACGGAGGTGTAGCGTGTGCTGCTACGCGCTACTGTGGAGGTTGTAAGAGGAGACGGCCGCCAACTTTAAGCAACCAGCCACAAGTGACCTGTGTAAAGTTATAAATCCTGGTGAAGTGGGAAGACGGCAAAGTCAGTGTGAGCGTTTAGGACAAAGTTCAACTGCATATTTCACACACGCTGAAAAACTAGTGGAAAAAAACACATTGGAACATTTAGATGCAGAATCGCAAAGTTGCTGCTTTTTTGGTGATCTGTTTTTTTCAATGATCAGGAATTCTCCGCTTGAGACTTTTCTGTCAAATGACAGAAGCTTTCACCCATTTCCCGATCCATTTATGCATCAGGAATTATTTTTCTCTACTAGTAGTAGTTAATACTCAAGTTATAATTTCCACCACTATTGATGGAGATTCTGTCCTGGTCCTGGTGAGATTTCTTTTCTTTTCATTTAATAATTTATTTCTGCCATGGCTGAAACAAGTGCCTTTTAAAACAATTGACAGTCCACTCAGGACAGCCTCATCCTGACAACAAGGCTGCAATTACTTTGTCACCATTGTTGTGTATTTCAAGCTCACTGGGATTTTCATTACCTCTCACTATAAACCACAGGCTCCCGACAGTTTTGAATAAAATCTCAGAGGTACCGAGGCCTGCCGTGTCCTTATCCTCTCTCTTTTGCTGGCACCGGAGCACAATTTCTTTTTTCCATTTCCAAAAAGCATGGCTTAATCCATGCAACATCAGGTATAAAAATACTGAGGGATTAATGGGTAAACAGAATAGACTGCTGACTTGAAATCCTTTACTCATCAAAGCAAACAAAAGACACATTTTAGATTCAGGTCGGCTTTGCGGGTGATGACAAATTGTCATACTGACGATGGTGACTAAAACAGTCAGTGAAACTGGGGTAACTGAAAAAAGGGTACATGTGCTGTGTAAATACGCAGTGAGAACGTATTCAGAACAAAAATATTGAAGCTAAGGAAATAAAGTTGAGCTACTTCGACTAAAGGGAAGATTTTTGTCGGTGATGTAGTGACATTTCAAGAGGCGACTGTAATATGAGGAAGTAAAGCACGACAAGAAGTAGCTCAGGAAAAAAGGGATTATCTCTTGCAGTTGAGAACCCATACTATGCCTTTGATAAAGGTGCGTCAAAAACGTTTTTATGAAGAAAAAAAAAATTGATCAGTCTTAGCATAACAAGAACGAGGTGTCAAGACAGTAATATGTACCACTGATAAATTTAGGACCATATTATAATACGTGTCCAATCCAATAAATCAGACAAATCTGTCAAGACCAGTGGTATTCTTTTCCTCATTTTTACGGCACTGAAATTTTTGCCTCATTAGCTAGGACAAACTTTAAGTAAAAACAGCCATAACAGTTGTGGCCTTAAAAGTTTAGTAGCCAACTGTAATTGGCTGACCACTGGATGGGCAGGTGTTGGAGGCACATGCTCACGCTCCAATCATTGCTCACATCCAGGACAGCAGTCTGTGTGCGTATGAAACAATCATGATATGATGATTAAAGGTTGATTAGAAGAATTTCTAATTTAACTTACTACCCTGAAAAAAAAAAAAAAAAAAAATGAGACCGAGCAGCAAATCTTATTTCATTTTCTATTACCGCATCTCCTGCACTCAGGGTCCCATCTGGTGCTGGAGCCTGTCCCAGTTGTCCTCAGGCGGAGACGTGGTCTCACCCAGGACAAGTTGCCAGTTTATCGCAAGCACACGCAGATAAAACAACCATTTGCACTGGCACTCACAGCCAATTCAGTTCCCAATTTACCTCAAGGGCTTGTCCTTTGACTGTGGGAGGAGGTGAAGCACCTGGAGCGAACGAATGAAAGAACTCCAGGGGACCAAACCCACAACCTTCTTGATGTGAGGCCACGGTGCTATACAGAGGGACAGAATCTGTCTCATCAGCTTAGGATGAGCAGTCAAACTCTACTCTTATGGTATTAAGGGAGAGTCAGGGAACAATGAATCAGTCAATCAATCAATAAAGTATCATTTGGACAGCCCATGTTTACATAACCACTTCACATTCTCTTCAGATGCAGCACTTTCAACCCTTGGATCCTTGGAACAGGATGAGGGTAAGACTTTAGAAGAAAACCTTAACAGGCAAAACAGAAACCTCAGACAGAGCAGCAGAAGAAGAGTCCTTCTAGGATGGGTAGACATGAAGTCAGTGTCACATTTACAGATCACAACGGCAAGACAGAGATGGTGTGCATACAATGAATCTTTGTCAGAATGACACAATGTATTCAATAGATTTTTTTTTTCTTAGAAAAAGATCTTTATAAAAGCAAAAAAAAAGGCCTCCTTCTTGGAAAAAAAAATATTTCAGCCTTCACCAGGAATGTTTGTAGTAACTAACTTGTACTAGAGGCCAAGGGCTGGGATCGTCTCAGAGAGACAATAATGTTCTCTTTGCCCTACAAGTGAGACACAATGAAGTGCTGTTCTGAAAAGAAAAAAAACTAAGAAACCTGGATAAATCTTTTTATATTATATATATATATTATATATATATATTATATGTGTATATTTAAATCTGTTTTTTGTTTCTCTTAGAAAGTATTTGTAGTTCAGATAATAAGTTTGACTTCAGAAGCAGTGAGAAAGAAAACTGTTTTTGCTGTTTGTCAGCCTTTTATCTCTGTCTGAGCGACACAAGGCAGGCAGGTAAACATCTCATCATCTGAGCGGCCAGCATTAAAAAAAAAAAGAAAAAAAGAAATAAAGGTAGAAAAAAAAATCTATATTTAAAGTGCTTTGTTCTCTACGACAGCTGAAGCTTTCTTGCTCTTTGAAATGCCTCTGGATCCTCGGTCCATTTGTTGCGGCCCAGCGCGGGGTCGATTTAATCAGCAGAGATAAGTGATCAAAAAGGAACAGCGGGGGAGCAAAAGCACAGCCGTAACATTAACCTGCGAGTTTGACCCTCATCATATCGGGAAGCATGCAGTCTAAACACAAAAAAAAACACAGAAGTGATGGAGGGGAAGGCTCCGACGTTGATGGAGAAAGATGTCGGCCCTATAGATGGATTGCTACAGGTTGCATCATGTCCGTGAGGACGCATGGGGATGGTGATGAGTGTGTGATGTGCATTGTGTGTGTCAATCATCCCTATCTTAAAATCAGAGGGCGGAAAGGAAAAAAAGGAAGTCACTAATGACTTTAAAAGAGATTGACGTGTGAAATGTGGTTCTGCCTGAATGTTTGCTCAAGTTAAGAGACTATTAACACCTGGCAAAGGGACCACCGATGGAATTCAGCCTTCAGCTATCTCAGGTATATTTACTTTCTCATGGAAATGTTGATTAACGTACTTTGACCCTTTCCTCATTCGTAGGAGATTCAGAGTCAGGAAAAAGTCACATTTTTGGTAGGAAACACCGGTGAAAGGAATTTTGTGTTTAGTCTGAGCATGAATTCAAGACCAAATTCAGCAAGAGGGAAAAACATGGCAGGTTTGAGCAGTATCAGGAGTCATACTTAGTTAATATATGACGGGATCATGATGTCAAGATCACGATTCCTGAGCACTGCTAAGAGTCAATTGCGGAGAAGGAATTTTTGGGACTCTATCTGCAGGTGTATTGCTGGCTGTTTATGCATGCATGCAAATGTCATGAGATACAGGCTTTGTGTTGTCTTTGCAACGAGGGACTGAGGCAAATCAAAGAAATGATTTCCTTATTTTTCTGGCGCTCACCTTGGCTGTAGACTATATGGAGGTATAAAATCTGAATGAGACAAAAAAAAAAAACTGTATATAGGCATTTTTTTTCTTGGATGTGTGGATTTTTTCAAATCTGAACCATAAGTTATTTATACTTAGAGATGTAAACTGAAAAATAGCTACGCCTCATGTTACAGTCGCTAACTTGCTATCAGAGCTGACTGGCATGACCGACATGACAATCGAAGTATTATATTGAATTATATTGTATTATATTGTGACTCATTGACTTCATTAATTGAGTCATATTTTTTTATTGAGACAAAGAAATGATTCTGCCTCAGGTAGCCCATGCTTTGCTTTCTTTGTGTTAAAAATGTTGTTATGTTTTTCACATGTGTTTAAAAATACAACAACTAGTTTATCCAATTGTCAAAAGAATAAACAGAACAAATAAAATGCTGCAGTTCTACAGACGTAACGTCGTTAACAGTCAAATTAGCCACTGCAACTGACGTCCATGTTCCAAGCTTTAGTTTGCTCAGATTAGCTATAGGTGGCTGGCTATAGTTATGTCACGCTGTGCTGGGTTTAGTCAGTGTGGAATCACTGACGTTTGAAGCGTAATAACTTTTCAACCTTTCATTTATCCTTTCTTTCTCCTGTGCAATATGGACTTTAACCAAGTTAAATGAATTGAATTATATGCCTTGTTGCTGCTTATTCTCTAAGTGCCTCATGCCACTGTTGTACTGAGCACGTGCATATCATTTGATTATGATTTTCTCACTTGAACTAACAACACAGTCCACTAAACCAAAGACGAACCTCAGGTTAATTAGATCAGTGAATGGTCTTGGTTGCAACAGTTAAATTCATTATCGAGGTATTTCTTGTAAAAATTAAAACTAAATTTATTCAAGCTTTAAGTTAGCTGAAACTGCACTGAACAGATTCTAAACCCTATGGTAGGTGTGAATCTTTCAATTTGCTGTGAAATGACACTAGACCACATTAAATAAATCAAGAGCAAGCCTTCTGCTTGGTCTCATTAAAATGGTTCTCCTTCTCTGAAGACACTGAGGTCAGAATAGCATCAGTACATGAGTTAGAGTCCTGATTGCCGTAATTGCTATTATTTCCAAGAGACTCTCATTAAGGCTGTTCACTCCTCCTCCTCCGCAGGGCCTATAAAAGCTGTGAAACTCAATCTAAGAGGAGGAAGGTTAAAGCAGCAGATGGGTCATAGTCAACAGGTTTCTAAGGTGGTGGCAATGTTATGTTTAATTGAGAGAAATTGAGGGGATGACAAAGATATGATGTGATGGAACAAAATGAACTTTGTAAAGCACTTTCAGCATGTTGCCTCACAATATTTTAATGAATATGGCACTTAAGACCAATTTGTGAAAAATGCCATTACATGTTGTTATTAATGTTACCTGCTTTCCACTGTTACTACTTTTCTCTTTATTCTGTATATCATTTAACTTTCTGAGCCAGCACAGCTTTACATACACCTGTTTTATTAATATTGCCATGTTTGTGTTTTTTTTTTTTTTGTTTTTTTTAACGGCGCCTGATGTTTGTCCAATGAGTCATCAGAAGAATCGGTAATTACTTTATCAGATGACAGCTGTCTCTCCTTTTAGAAAGCTGTTATTAAACTGTTATTTTAGTGTTTACAACTTAAGAAAAGAAGGTAGTACTAATAACTTCAGTTTTCTGTCGAGAGTGCTTGCTGCTGTTATTTAGTGTCAGTGTGGTGCTTTTCCTTCAGTGTGTGTTGACAGGCAGAATACAGGTTTGGATTCCTTACAATTTTGTAATTTATTTCCCAACAGGAGCTCAGCCTGCTTACTAATATTAAACACAAACATCAGCATGGCTCTCTGGTCAGTTTAGATGAAAAACTGCATTTCTGATATTTCCCAGGAGCCCATTATTGTTTCTTTCATCAATATATGGCAGGGCCAGGCAGAATATTTTGATACATTGTAACACTGGCAAAAGAAAATAATGATCATAAAATCCACAACTTTTTTTTTTTTTTAATTGTTTCTGGAATGTCTGTTGATTAGCTGGGTTTTCTGCATCGCAACAGATAAAGGTTAAGTTCAGGGTTGTTCCAGTTGTGAAGGTTAGATGAGACAAGCAGCACGGTGACTCTGGCATTCTGACTTGCCAGTGCGCTCACACACACAGACACACCAATGCTAGAAAAGTGAGAATTCTTTTTTTCTTTTTTCTTTTTTTAAAAAAAGCCACTGATGGGTGAAATGAGAAGAGTTGGGAGTGTCACCGCATGGTTTAAAGATGAAGGGCAACCACAATGAATGTCCACACAGTGCACTGAACCAAACACCTCCATATTCTTTAGTCCAGTCCTCATTTCTTCCTCGACTAACTTCTACTCTCGTTGCTGTTTTTGCCCTTTTTATTTTCTGAGAAAGGATGAAGGAGACTCTTTAAAGTTGGTGTTTCAATTATAAACTACTTGTTCAGTTGTTTAGGTTTTGTCCACTGTTGGACCAATGGGCATAAAGGCAAAAGTAGTTCACCCACTGTGTCCTGATCCACATAACAATTCAGGAGTTCCCCACCCATCTCGAACATTCAATAAAAACAAACAACATCCGCAGGAGCAAAGCACACCACCAAACAAACAAAAGCCTAATAAGTCTCCATACTGCTACGGTGGCTGGTGTCATGCGGGCATCTTGACTGATCTTGCTGCACTTTCTGTCTCTTGGCTATCAGATTACAGAAGACATTAGCTGCATTTCCATCACAGTTTTTCGCAAAATAAAAATTACATTTCTATAATTTCAACAAAGTACAAATGCAATTTGCAGGCGTTTCCATTGAATGGTGAATTAAAATCCTCCACCTTCTTTATCTCAACTCCCTATGACCTCAACATTCCACTAGGGTTCCTCTCATTCACGCACATGTATTCCGTCTCACTGCGGTTGACCTTCATTCCCCTCTTTCCCAAGACAAACTTCCCCCTCTATAGATTTCCCCTCCACTCTCTCGTTGCAGATCACCATGTCATCTGCATACATCATAGTCCATGGAGATCCCTGTCTAACCTCATCTACCCCTAAGTCTGCCCATCACCATAAACTACAAGTTCAGCGTTGTTCGTTGACGCAGTCCCACCTGCACCTTGAACTCCTGGTACTCGCAGTGTTGATCCAGACTAGCACAAAAATAACACACTATTTTGTGGCTCCCTAAGCTCATAATGTATGTTATAAGTGCTACATCATAAGTAGTATGACAAACAAGTTTGGTAGTATAATTGCAAGCACCATAACACACCAGCAAAACAAAACAAAATTGGAAAACCACAGGCCTCCTTTGTTTATATGAATATGTCGCTCGATGCCCCGTACTTCTCTCCCTGCTTTGAGTGACAGCGAATAACAGAATGGAGGTGATTGCTGGACTGATAGCGAGTGAGCTGAAATAACGACATGGCTTTTTGATGAATGGGACTGTTTTTGGGAGGCAAAGACCTCCTCAGGGGAGTTAGCCTTGGGCATACACAAAATCCCACAGGTCACAAAGGCAGATGGATGGACTGCAGTTCTCTGTCACTTTTATCGCTTAACTACTTGTCACTGGTTTAATAAATCTGCCGGCATGACGGGCAGCTCCGGGCACACAGCGACTGCCACCGTCTGTGAAACCTTGGCTTAATCAGAACCTCTGCATGACTCTCTGCTTTCACTAAACACGTTTTCATAAACGACACTTGGACAGAAGAGTAAGGGTGATATATCCTCCCTTATTTTTCCTCTTTGGTTCTCCTTTTCTCTGCAGTCTCACAAAGCATAAAGGACAGGAAGGTTCGCAGCGAAAAGAAAGTCTCTCACACTCACACCAAATTGATTTTATTCAGAGGTTTATGTTCTCTCGGTGCGAACCACCAACTCATTGGAAAGTAATAAATTCTGATGAGGCAGGGGCTGTTCGCATATGGAGCAGGGAGCCAGGTCCCAATTTAAATCAGGCCCTCTCTCTGCACATTTCTTACCAACTTATTTCGAGTGTATCTGCGACAATGAAGGCAATGAATTTCCAGCGGTTCCAAGTGAATAACATCTCTATAATGTTTCCTGTGCCTCTGCAGCTCTGATAATCAACCCATCTACACAACGTACAAACTCTGACTGACAAAATGCTCCTGTAGTTACTCTGCTGTTTCCACCAGAATTAAAAAAAACAAAACAAAACAAAAAAAAACTGGCAAGTGGCAACTTCAGTTACTGTTTTTAGAGCAGCAAATGTAGACTGTGATAAAGTGACACCAGATTCAAATAAATCCTACATTAAACTAATTATGGTGTTTGGTTAAGAATGAAAAATAAAGATACAGTCCATTGTTCAGCTCCCAGGCAAGAGGCAATGGGAGGGGATGGATATTATGAAGGTTACTGGCAATTAATAGCTGAACTCACTGCGTGTCAATCAGTTCTGCAAACAAGGAGAGATACATGTCAATATTCCCTTCAATTCAATTCAAACAACTTCAATAATCCCACAAGGTCCCCGCAGTTATTCATAAGCAGCTGGTTTCTATGGACACATAGCTTACGTGTTACAATATGGAGTTGTATTGCAACAAAGCCGCGAAAAGGTGCAACAGAAAGTCTGTGACTGCCCATTCGAATGTTTGTGATTTACATGATAACTGTAGCCAACATCAGGCATAGAACATTCATTTAAAAGGCACCTTTAAAGTTCAAAGTTTTATGAATAACCTATTGAGTACAAGCCTATTTTCTGCCCTTTAAAGAGGCTGTTACTGATTTGCTCAGAGAGATTAAAAAGCATCTAAATTGGACTCAAACTTTGTTTAATGATGTATTACAGCAAACCATGTTGGTGAGATGCAATCTGTCTGAATGTATAAATATTATTTATAGAATGTCTCGGGCAAGCAGGCAGTTAAATCAAACAGTGGTTACCATAAAGGCTAGTGGAATTAGGAAGAGAAGCATTGATGTGTGATATTATCTTCTTGCTTATTAACTTTCTCATTTAACAACATGTATAACCACAGGGGGTATTGGAATGATGCCATTACAACAGTAAGGAAATTAAATTAGAGTTATTGAATTGATACAACAGTCAGTTCCAAACAAAAAAAATGTTTAAAGCATAGATAGATTATATATTGCCTGCTTTAGTATTTAGATATTGGCGATTTAAAAATACATCCCATGAACTATATATAAGAGGTGGTTCTTTGTTTGAAATGTAAGTAAGCTGATAACGGGAAAAAAAATCATGGAGCCCTCAGGCATTAGAAGGACAACAAATGCATCACTTCCTCGCAACGGAAAAGTCATGCTAAGTCTGTAAGCGCTATAACAAAATTAAAAATAAAAACAGAATAATTTCTTTTGAAAGGTTGTCTGTGATATGAAGTCCAAACAAACAAAGGCCTGCCTGACCACAGGTGGTCTCGATGTCAGTTTTCTATGTACTAACAGTAAGTCTGATCCAGTGGCAGACAAATCTGTCCAATGGATGAAAGGATTGAAAAGTTAAAGTTAAAAATCATTCATTCATTCATTCATCTTCTATACCCGCTTATTCCTATTCAGGGTCACGGGAAAGTTAAAAATATAAATTGTAATATTGTTCTCTACTGTCAATAAAACTCAATTAGACTTTGTAGAATTTTTCTATAAAAGGCACGACTGTGCTGTCACACTGAACACAATCACTGTGTGATTTTCAGCACTTGTCAGACCTGTGAGGAGCGGTGATGATTCCCAGTGTCACAGCACTCCGTCTCTGCAATATTGCTTGGTTTTAAATGACTCTCAAACACAGACTTCAACATCTTAGTCTTTAACTAGAAAGCGCTCTCACAGACAGGAAAACTCTTGAAAAAAATACAGTGATCAATTAACAGTAGCACCTCCAGAATAGGAACACAAAACACCAAAACGTGTCCTCCAGAAGTAGTAAATTACTCCATGGCATCTACACTGTGCAGCCATTGAACACATGCTTTCACCAAAACTGTCCCAACAACTTGTTTCAAATAAATCATCTTATTCAGCTTCCCTTCTGACTTTGTTTACTTTATTTTAGTTTGTTTAAGGAACGATATAATGTCTACGGTCTTTCCTTAAAATCTAAACCCTGCAAACTCCCCTGACAGGGTTAGGGTTAGTTTCACTCAAGCTAAAAGTTCCAGTGAAACACCAACCAACCTGCTTTGGGTTTTTGTTTTATTCTGTTTCTTTCTTCTTCTTTTTTCCCCCACGTAGTGCAAAACTTTTTTTTCTGCTTTGTTGGGCATAAAAAACATTCTTATCATCACTTTGGCTTAGAAATTGCTGTTGCTGTCCTTTTTGGCGATTGCAAGATAATGAAATTTTGAGCCATAAAGCAGCATAAAAGAAACAGAGATGTAATGTGGGGCCAAAACTGCAGCGCTGCCACACTTGAATGCGGCAATTTCTGGTCAACACAGTCGAAATTGCTTTGACGCCTACTCACAAAAGAAAAGTGTGGCAACTGTACGAGCACAATTTTAAGACAACCAAATATTGTCATTTTTGGTTAGTGTTATCTCAAAAAAGTGAGAAAACAAAAATATCCAACAAAAAAGTGCTTCCCTCTTGGCTTTAACAGGCCCCCTAGTGGCCTTCCCGGGAAAATGTTGAGAGAGAGAGAGAGAGAGAGAGAGAGAGAGAGAGAGAGAGAGAGAGAGAGAGAGAGAATGCAAAAACCACATGCGCTGTAAGAGAGGGCAGACTGAGGTTGGTGAATATGACAGTAATGGAAACCGCTTGTCCTCCATGCAAACAATCAATTATTTAATTGTTCCTAGCCCAGCTGAAACCTTGTCATTGCTTTTGGAGCATCATTTGCAGAGAAAACTCATGGGGTCTATGATAAAGTCAGTGGCGGGCACAAAGTAAGCAGGGGAAAAAAAAATCTTTGAGGCAGAGAAGAGACGCAGTGAAAGGTCTCTGAGCAGCCACCGCACCAAAGGGCTGATCAAGCTCACTGCAGCAGCCTGCTGGCTTCCGGTCTGGCCACTATGTTTGCTGCATGCCGTGACCCAACCTCTCCTCTTCCACCCTCTTGTCTTATCTGTCATTATCTGATAAGAGTACAGAGCCTAACGACGGCAAAATAAACATTGCCTCTAAGAATTTGGTCCATTCACTGAGAGAATTGTCGCATTTCAGCCAAATCAGACAAGTGGATGAATTGCTTTGCTTCTTATCAGCTTTTCCCAAACAATCAATACAGGGGAGATTGTTAACTCATCCCTGCCTCAACTTCCCGCCTATCAAATGTGATCCAGCTGCTTGACACTGACTCTTTCACTCGCGCACAGAAACCAAATTGACAGGATCTTTTGTGAAACCGCACAAGTTTTATCGAAAATTGCATCTAGCCCCCCCCCCAAATCCAAAGCATCTATTCATTGAAAATCTTCCGAGAGCAAACAAAACGCTGCTGTCTGGGATTTATCAACAGAGACGATTACAGCATTTCTTTTCACTTGTCCCTCACACGCCTCCCAAAAAAAAAAAAAGAGAGAGCACATTTTATACCTGCAGTGAGCAACTTTTAATGTTGTCGCCTCAGGGTCGACTCGAGATGTTTGCGAGAGTAACAGCTGCAAACCGAAGCAGACAGCTTCCTCTCCCCCTTGCAACACTTTGGCGTCTCCAAGGGCGGAGCGTCCCCCTACTCTTTCGCTTTAATCTCGCTCTCCCTCGTGAGGAAGAGAGAGAGAGAAAAAAAAAAAAACATCAAATGCCGGAGATGCTAAAATGAGAGCGCAACTCGTGGGGGTTATTTTTATTTTATTTCATAAGGCTTAAAGCCAAGATAAGTGAAGGAAAAACTCTCCTGGGGCTGAACTTTCTGCTGACAACAAGCCTTCCACAGCGGTGTGATGAGACCTCGGGAAACAGTTCAAGTCTCTAACGAACCTGATGAAGCATTCCCAGTCTGGTGGGACAACAGTGGTAAAACCTTATTTTTATTATTATTATTTTTATTATTTGTTATTTTAAAGCAGATATTTTACAGTGTTTGTGTGGGGGCGCTTTTAATCATCAATATGTTTTCTGCACCAACTTTTGGTGAACAGAGTTGTTTTAATAGCAGTTATTTTGAATAGCATAACTTCCATTTAATGAAGTAAAAAAAAAAAAAAAAAAAAAAAGTACAATGTAAAAGTATTGCAGTTTGGTCTTAACACAGTTCCCTATCTCTTTTTCGTATCAGACTTGACAGCTCACACGGGTCGGTGAGTAATGTACACCTAAGTCTACACCTGAAATATCTCGGAGTCCCTACACAGTGCTTCCAGATTTCCTCTCTTAAAATGAACCATTCCAATGCGGCCAATCTCGAGTTCCGCACCACCACCAACAGCCACCACAGCCTGGCAGAGACACTGGACCCCGGGTTTTCCGCGGCGCGCCTTTCTCACCTGTCCCGCAGGAGCCCAGCGTCAGCAGCAGCAGCGCCAGCAGGGAGACGGCGACCGGCGCGGTCATCCCAGCCAGTCCTCCGCTCCTCGCACACATCTTGAAGGCGCCGCGTGTGTAATTCCGAGAGGAGACGATCCGTCCGCCCCGTCCGTCCACTCGCAGCTCCGCTCCAACTCCTCTCCTGATCTCCTGGTCGCTCTTCCCCTCTGCGCGCTCCTCCGCTCCGGTGCGCTGCGCAGCGCCGCTGCAGCCCCGCTGACAAACAGTGCGCGCGTGTTTGGCGCCAAATGAGAGGAGGAGAGGATGCTGTCACGCGGACTTGTGATTCAGGTGGGGGGAGTTTTTTTTTTCTCAGCCAAAGTGCGGGGCGACGCCTCCCTCAGCTCAGAGTCCCAGGACCGGAGCGCCGCTGCGCAGAGACAATGAATGTGGCTGGACGGCGCTGCTCCCACACTTGGCGCTCAGCGCTCTCGGCTTAAAGCTGCAGGTGTCAGCATCTGGGAGAAGTTGCAAGGACACACGTGCAAGGTCTCGCCACAGATAGTACCTCTGTCCCAGGGAATTTAGATTAGTTGATGAATGAAATTATCAACATGCTTTCCATCTCCAGCAGAAGCAGACTGTGCGCTGCTCATGGTTTCATGTGTGTTCACCATATAGTGCTTGCATGAGAACAATTTGCTTTCGAGGACTCTGTCACACAACAGCTACACAAACTGTCTTGATATAAATGACACCTCACCATTATCTAGACAGCAGTGGGGAAAAGTTTTCAGACACCTTTAAAATTTTACTCCATCCCAATGATTGTCATTAGATATTTGCTGGAGAATTTATTTGGTTTGCTTCAGGAGGTTTGGCTGCATCAGAGACACACAAACAAATTAAAATGATTTGTTAGATTATTTGTCAGATTTGTGCCTTTCATTTCATGAAAATATCCGATATGATTTTCAGTGAAATGGAGATGAGATTGTGGGAGCAGAGCCTCAGGATGAACAACATGTCCTGTACAACTGGCATCCTTAACATTGGTATGCCACTAAAGCTAACATAATGGGCTATTAATGGAGACTGGTGGAACTGTAGGAAGCACAATAGTGTCATTAGTGCCCTCTCATGTATCTCCTGACACCAGCCACAGTTCACCTTTTGAGAGTGCAGAAATTGTACAAGGTGTCTCACTTAATTTGAGAACACCAAAGAACATCTGTAAATAGTAAAGATCTTTGGAAAAAAAATACATCAGTTTAGGTCAGCTGATGTGATCTCGTTGAGGCTTTCTTTGTTATTCAGTCTCTTTGTGGCTGTGCGGCTTGTTCCATTTTCATATGGCTTATTGCCAGTTTCTCTATTGCTGCCATTGTTCACCTCTACCTGTTTGAGTGTGGACATTGTATGACATCATTCTAATATATGTAGATAGACTCAGTGAAATTATAATTCTATTGAAAACCTCTGCCATGAATTATTCATGTCCCACCTCCCTGTAACTGTGTTGAAATCATATCAGCTTCTCTGGCACAAAAAGTGAATCACTACGTGCTTCCTTTAATTTGATCCCCCCGCCGCCCACTTTTTTTTTTTTTTTTTTTTTTGCATTCTGACATTGCGCTTGTCTTGAGATAGACCATGCTCCCTCTGAACTTATATAGCTCATACTCACAGATGACTGTGAAAACAGCCTCCTCTCTGCACATGCATCATTATGCACAGTGAAGGTCAAGTGAGGGGAAAATTACCAGTGCAAGTTTTGAAGCACTGGGGGATTTAAAATGAATCCCTGCATCAGTGCTTGAGGACAAGTGATGCTAAGTGTGTTTAGAGAGCGGCACTCTCCTTCGCTCCCAACTTATAGTGGCCACAACACACTTTACTCCGCGCTATATGATGTGTGACTTGGCTGCTGCACAGTCAAAATCCAGCCGGATATTCAGGGCCAAGGGAAGGGAAGTGATAAAAGGGAAAAGGATTAAGACAATTAAGAAACCTGTCAGCAGAAATTTCTAAAGCGCTGTTATCACTGAACCCCAAAGACATGTCTTACTCATATAGAACAATGCACGTCGTGCACTATAGACTGGCTCAAAGTGGGCATGAGTCGCGCTCTTGTACAAGCAATTAAAATGATCCACATCCACACATCCACAAGAACTGTGACAAAAAGAACAGCGTAGTGTTTTTTTTTTTTCATAATACAAGCGTGGAAATCTAGACCCAATTCCCAATGATGCGAGAGGTGACAGCAATACTCGTCTTGAATGGTCAAGTTTACTTGAAAAGAAAATGTTTCCTCAGAAACTGATGTATTTGCTTTTCTCAAACTTTCTCTCTCTTTCAAGTATTTTAGCTGTTAGCTCTATGGCCCTATTGAAAATTCGGCAAAAGAGACGGATACGGAGACAGCTGAGTGAGGGATTCGGGGAAGGAAGGCTGGATATGACCCTGACATCTCACAGCTGCGGAGCACCTTAAACAAAATAAAGGCATCTCCTGACAAGCAGTCAGACTCTGACACTCTGGGCCCATCTCAGCGTCAACATCCAAAAATCTGATGAATGAATATTGCAGACCACCACACCTCGCCTGTCACTCCAAAGCCAAACGCAGCACTAAGGTAAAGTTTTATCCATTCTTCCCACCTGTATTTCAACTTTGAAATTGAATGTCCCGCAGTAAGTAAAATATACAGCTATCTCCTATCAAACACAGAGCAGAAATGCTAAACCTTGTAAACACCCACCCGTCGCTCATGCACAGACACCTACTGAAACACATCCAAATGTTGCTGCCCTTCAAGCAAGAAGGAGCAGAGCTACTGTTGCCCCCACATGAAGCTCATCAGCAGTGACGGTGTGGAGTTTAGCCCTGTGCTTAACCTGGTGGTTACTGACTGCTTACTGGCTTTTGCTACATTTCATGGCCTGCAAGAGTTCCCCTGAATTAACAGCACATGTTGGAACAGAGGAGAGGTGCACAAAGACCATGCAGCCCAATGACCCACTGAGTTTCAGTGTTTCTCTGATCAGATTTAAATGGGAAATGATAGGGGTCCTCTTGCTTAGCATCAAGGCTGCTGGAATTAGCTCTACACTTGCACTCCAGGGTGGCATTGTTGACATCACTGCAGCAGACTGCAAACAGAAGGCTAAAAATGCTGTTTTCTGGAGTATTTTAGTAGTTCTGCTTATGGTCTGATTGAGCAGTTCTTTTTTTGTGAGTGTGCATGTGAGTGTGAAAAAAATCTCACTCACTCAGGCTCAATAGTAAGCTAAAAAAAAATTATAATTGATTTATCAGACTCCTTACAAACTAATGCATTAGAACGCCAATATTATTAATCAAAAACATTGTTTTTCCAATTTAATCAAATAGCACTGTTTGTAATATCCCCGAGCTCCCTTATTACCGGTGTTGTTGTTAGAGATTTACTTAAGGTGGAGCCTGAAATCAACCCTGAAGTGCTAGAAGCAATAAATAGCTTTTCCAATGTGTCATAAAGGGCTGGAGGCATGAAAGGCGCTAAAGAATTAATTATTGCAAGAAAACAGCATGCAAAGGTTATTGATGTAACTACGTCAAGACGTTTTATTTCTCATTCGTCAGATGATGACTTCACTATTGCTGTTGAACCTGCCTGTCCACCTGATAAATAAAGAACAACAAGTCCTATTGTTTGACCGAGCGTCAATATCGAAGTTGAAATGAAAAAAAAGAAATGTAAAGAAACCGGCGTTACTTAGAACTGGGAGACGCAGTCAGACAGACTTCTTGACCATCAAGCTGCAGTTTCTCTGAAGCCTGATCCCCGAGATAAGAATCTTTGAAATCCATCCGCAGTCTGTGTTCTTTCAACAAAAACCTTCTTACATGCGTTCACAACTTCCTGTCTTAAGTGCAATGAAGTTCTGTCTGTGGAACGCATCAGAAGCCTGCACCAGGCTCCAGCAGACCCAGGACTCTGCTGCCATGGTTCTCAGCCACACTAAGCCCTGGCAGCAGATCACTCCAGCCCTCAGCCACCTTCAGCGGCTCCCGGTCAAATCCTACATACACTGCAAAATCCTCCTCCTTACTGACAAATCATTTCCTGCCTTTGTGTCTCAGTAGCACTGCACGCAAGAGTCGTGTTCGGACACTGGCCTGATCTTCTCTCAAACACACGCTCACTCTTTCTCATTTTTTTTGGGAAATCTTCAAGAACTCGTCAAACCCCATCTGCTCACTGCAGAATACAACCTAACTTGACGCCATCTCCTCGCCAGACACTCATCTTGCACCTTTTTTTTTTTTGGTTGCCTACGCCACCTTTTTCTTTTCTTTTTGCTTGACAAATTCACAGTCCACGCTGGATTAGAAGAGATGTGATCTCTGGTGAAGAGGAATGGAACCGAGGAGAATAAAGTTTGCTGTTTTTTTATGCAAAAAGCAGCAAACTTGCCAGCAAATCTATCTCAATTGACACGTTAAAATAGTCAATTTGAGCAGTTAATTGACATCCATGTAATTAACACAACCACTTGTCCATAATGAGCCAGGCTGAACAGCCTTCTATACACACAGAGATTAACAACTCCAGACAAATACGACACTCAAATCAATGTGTCTTTGGTCTGTCGGAGGATGTTTGAATGTTCAGTGGAGAAGACACGCGGATGTATGGAGAGTTGCTCAAAGTGCCCATCAAGAGGAACGAGCCCGCAGGCAGCAGAGACAGAACCCTTCCTGCCTCGAGGCGCAGACTAAACAACCTTCGACTGAGGCCTTACACCTTAATGACACCTTGGGACAAATGCACAGAAATAACAGACCGCTGTGCTGCGGCAACGGGAGACAAATATCCGCAGGTATCATTTAGAGCAGCAGTCCTCAACTGGTGGAGTCTCAGGACTCACATTTTTTTCCCTTATCATGAAGTCGCGACCCACATTTATTTCTCAAAAATAAAGGCGCTAGTCGACCTTCTATCATGTCTAGTGAATAAATTATTGAAATTATTAAACTGAATTGTGTGTCCTGCAAAATAAATTGTAAATGGACTGCACTTATATGGCACTTGCCTCTCATTCACCCATTCACTCACACACACACCAATGGGTGGCTGCTGCCATGCAAGGTGCCTCCAGCCCCATTGGGAGCAATTTAGGGTCAAGTGTCTTGGTCAAGGACACAATGACAGACTGGGATGGAGCAGGATTTGAACCGGCAACCTTTCAGTCATTGGACAACCAACTCTACCTTCTGAGCAACAGTCGTCCCTATGCCCTAAATGCCCAACATTTTCTCCATCCATCCATCCATCCATTTTCAATTTCTGCTTCTACCTGAGCTCAGGGTCACAGGTGTCTGCTGGAGCCTCTCCCAGCTGTGATAAGGCAGGGTGACACCCTGGACAAGTGGCCGAGATCAGACAAGATCGGGCGTTCTCAGGATGGTATGGACGTAAGCCAATTTCTCCATAAAAATAAAAATATTTTAAAATCCTTCAAAAAAAAAAAAAAAAAGGAAACTGCCCCAGAAGCCACAACCTAATCAAAAACAGCTCAGCGACCCATTTTTGGGTTGCGACCCACCATTTGAGAAACGCTGATTTAGAGAAATGCACAGGCTTGAAAAGGCTGCTATCTGCACATTACGTCAGCCGTGAGGATTCCTGACTTGCACTAATAGCCAACTGAAAGCACCACTTTGAATTTGAAAAAAAAAAAAACGGCCTCCTTCTAACTGTGTCTTTATGTGGGAGAAACACATTAGTTTTACATGTTTGAGGCTTTCTGTGAAGGATGGGGGACTCCGCCACGGTCTCGCCTCACCTTACGAGCAGATTAGCGCACGGAAGAAGCGTCCACATTTGCATACGTCCTCCGGATGCAAAGAGGCTTATTTTGGCATAAATCTGCCTGCTATACTGTAGCACTCAAATGAACACTAATAGGACCTTCACGGTATGCCAGAGTGAAGCACATGGCAGCAGGTTCATTTCCCCACTGATACAACGCGCTGCCAACACTGATGAAGCTGCCGCCCGATCACATTCAACAGAGCGTGCACGGCGAGGCGTGACTGCTGGCAGCGGGATAGAGAGGAGGCGCAGGGCCGTGTGCAGTGAAGGAGGGACATTACAGTCCATTAATCCCACACCCGCCTTTGAATCTCAGGGATAAAGCTGCAGGTAAATCCAAAAACTTGCGCGTGAACTTTCAAAATTTTGTTGTGGACGAGAAAAAACTGAAGCAGAAATGGGTTTAGTGTGAAAATAGAGGAAAAGCTCGAGTCCGTAACTCAAAGGTCAGGTAGGAACATAAACATCTCATCTGTCTCAGTTAAGCAGGTGTCAGATGTACAGTCAAGTAAATTACATCTGACACAAATAACTCAGTGTACATTCAGTGAATGTGTTTTAACTGGTTTCCCTGTTGTATTGGGCTTCACTCATCTGCCATGTCAGTCAAGTCTGGGTTTGTTTGAAAAAAATTAGTCCGAGTAGTCTAAAACATAAAGTCAGTAATATGAATTGATGACAATTAAATAAATGAGTATTTTGTTTTTGGTTGTTTTTTTTTTTAGTTGCGTGAACAGTGCCTGTGTTTCATTGCTGGTGGTGTTTGCAAATGTTTTGCAGGTTTCAAAATGAATTTGTGCAGCAGACGTAAGAAGAAAAAAAGTCGTTCAAGAGAGCTCAGGTGAAATGAATACCAAACGAGTGCACGTACAATTACTAGCGACTTCTCTGTGTGCAAACAAACAATATGATGCAAATACAGCGAGCAGAAATGATCTCATTTTCATTTACTCCTCATGACTGTATACACAATGCTAATGATTAGAACTCTGCTACCTTTTTCTCACCAGGCCTCTTACCGAAGGAACAAACAACAGTGACTTACAAAACCACTCAAATCCCAGTTGGCCTTTTTATATCAGTGCTGGAGGATAAATGGAGACTCCAACTGGCTTCAAGAGTTTTCTCCTTGTTATCCATTCCATTGTGATGAGGCCGGCTTCCTTGAAGAAATCACAGACAACTTGTTTAACCGCGCTAGGATTTATCAGAATCTAGAGCTGCAGATTACAAACAATTTAACACTTTTTAACGTGTGTTCCCAAAAGCGGTCGCCATTAACATGAAGCCCTCTTTAGAACCAGGAAGATAAAAATACTTATGATATTGGGGGGGAAAAAATTCGCTTACTGACAACTATTTAAAAAAAAAAAATCCCCAGTGGCTCTATTTTCCACAGCTGCTTTCAAGCAGCTTTTCCTTTTACTGCAAGTGAGGTGTTACTTCCATTTTTAGATTGAACTGCATTTACTCCTTTGAGGTGTGTGAAAGAATAAATTGAAACTAAAATATACAAGTTATACCTTAAAGAGGCCTTATTATGGACATTTCAATTCATCCATCCATTTTCAAGACCCGCTTCCTCCTGAGCTCGGGGATGCAGGGGTCTGCTGCAGCCTCTCCCAGCTGTCATAGGGCGAAGGCAGGGTGACGCTGGACATAGCAGGGCCACACAGAGATAAACAACCATTCGCACTCACACACGCACCCACCCACAGTCAATTTAGAGTTCCCAATTCATCTCACATGCATGTTTTTGGACTGTGGGAGGAAGCCGGAGAACCCGGAAAGAACCCACGCAGACACAGGGACACCATGCTAGCTCCACATAGAAAGGCCCAGGGAATCGAACCCACAACCTTCTTGCTGTGAGGCGGCCGCACTAACCACCGAGTTGGGACATTTCCAGATTTAATATTAAAAAAAATTGGTGCTCCAACAATAAACAAGGTCAGGATTTATTAATCCAGCATTTTTCTCACTCAGCCTGAAGAGGATGTTTTGCCTCTCTTCCTCCCTCCCCTCCCTGCCCCATCCATGGAACAGCCCACTTGTTACACTACTAATGGTACTACATGTCAATTATGGGAAAGTCTCACATGGATTATTGAGTCTGGGGAAATTGGCGTTGCAGGACTTTAAAGAGGCCTGTGTGTCAATGACAGGGGGGGAAAGCAGCACAGGTTTACCTTCATAACTGAAGTCACTACGACTTTCCTCTCTGTGTGTCAGCTTGTATCCCTTAGGTCTGTACAGCTTCAGTCCCTCCAGTATTTTGCCTTTTGTCACCTCAAAAAGCTCCATGCGAACTCGGGGAAGGAACGGTTTGGAAAATGTAAAGCGCCGCTTCCGCTGGCAATGAGACATATGTGATGTCTGCAGGGACATGATTCCACTGTCTCCAGCTTGCTGCTGCGTGAAAAAGGAATTTGCTGGATTGATGCAATTTGCCCTCTCTTTCTTCGCAGTATCTAAAAAAGATCTGATACAGCCGCCATCCAATTACAAAGAGTGTGAGCCTGCTACACAATAACGGCGCAACAAAAGTAATATCTCAGGCATTGTGAAATAAAAGGCTTTGCCCCTTCTCAGTTTTTCTTACTGAAATTACAAAAATGTCTGTCATTACTTATCATTGCCTCTATAATTGCATGAAAAGGTGCTTTCTTTGCAAATTAAGCTGAAAGTGAAACTGAGGTTTTCATATAAGTTTGAACCTCTGTCTCTAATCAAGGATCAGTCACAAAATTGAAGACGCTCAGACTGTGACTCCTGACCTTAACCCAACTCCTCCTCTAGTCATTTAATTTTAAACATGTTACAAAGCGTAAATAATCAAATAAAAGGAACAGACGCCCAGCAAAATATATCACAAAAAGTTCTATTCTTAATATTAATGAGCCAGATGGAATAAATTCATTTGAGTTTTTGTTTTGATAATCAAGATGCTGTCTGATTTAGGAACATGCGAAAATTTATCTAATGGAACAAAGCAAATAAAGTTAAGTGAGTGATATCGTGAGACACTTTTTTCGTTTGACAAGACAGTTGGGGAGAAATAAAAATTTTTGCCTTGTAACCACTATTTTTCACAGGCAAAGGGCCAATAAATCTTTTTTTTTTTTTTTAAAAAAAACACAGGAATAGTTGAAGATTAAACTACTTATTAAAGTACTAAAAGAAAAAGGAAATTGTTGATTTAAGTGGAAGGCAAATTGAAACTCAGAAAAATAGTTAATTGTGAAACTGGGCTGAGTCAGACTTTGAATTGAGGAGAAAAGAACTTCAGGAAAGGAAATATGAGGAAAAATAGAGATTTCAAGCAAACTAAGATTAAAGACTAGGACGATGAAAATAAATTGCGGAGGAACAAACTCTAATGATGGTAGTGACACAACCGTTTGGTTGCTCTGTTGTGTATCATTGGAAGATTGTTTTTGTTTATTTGTTTTTTGTGGGTTTTTTGGGAGGGCATTCATCTTCTTGTGTGACTGGATTGGAGCAATGCGTCTGGGGAACTGAGGAGGTGGTTGATGTCCTGTGGCCCATGGGCTGCTCATTTCACACAAGACATTGCTGTACAAGACACCAAAAAAAGTAATGATGTGCAGCAACAATTGGCATGTGTTCATTATATGGAACCTCTGGAGACAACTTGTTTATCCATAGACTAAAATAATACTCCCACTTAAGAGCCTCGGCCTGGAATTGAGCCCCTCTCTGCTTGAAGCCGGTCCTCCCCTCCCAACCGCACGCACGGAAATAAACTGCAGAGTGTCAGATGGCATCTGATATTGGTATTAATTCCTTGCCTACCTGCTGTTAGCCCTAGTTAGCATATAGTGCAAATGAGTCTCGGTGGAGTGGATGAAATTAATTGGCTCATTTATCCAGACATCTAGTCTACTTTGATATTGAAATTTCTCCACTCATGAATATGGAAAAAGTTGCATCCTCGCACACTCGGAATACTTTGCGGGCCTCTCCACACAGAAATCCTGCAGCTGCGCTACGTCTCCGCGTCCCTTTAGCTTGTCAAGAATACCTCCACTCAGGGCTTCCATTAGACTTCAGATGGGTGACTCCTGAAAGCTCCCTCGGGCATGTAACTCTGTGCGTCTTTGTTAATACCGTGGAATTTATTTATTTATTTATTTATTTATTTATTTATTTTGCCTTTTAGCGTCGCTGTTTCTATTTATTCAACATGCCTGGTACCATCCTTTAGTGGAGGAGCAGAGCTGCCCCTTTTTGTTAAACAGTGAATGAGAGGCAGCTCCTCAAAAAGTGCCCAAGAGCATTTTTGCATATTTCCTTCAGTGAGGTTGGTCTACTTTAAAAGTTGGCATGGCTCATTTGAAAGGATTGTGGAGCATCTTAAAGTTTTGGATGGGTGCATGCTGGAATGGTTTCTTTTATCTAACGAATAAATGGTTATATAACCAACTAAATTTGGCAAAGAAATGGTCCAAAACCTGACTAATGAATGCCACCTTGGGCTCGTTGCTTGGTTACTTTTTCCTCTCAAACTCTGACAGTTTTTAACATATTTTGAAAAGACCAAAAATCTTTGAATTTACCAACATAGGTCACAGCATATCAGAATATTTGAGAATTATGGGAGGACGAATCATCAAGATGCACAATGGTCTTAATTGGTTACTGATGAAAATAGATTTTTTTCAAAGATGAAAGTTGTGTCTGCAGGCCAATACTAAAAGGACGAACTAATGGACTGACAAACTGTCCTGCACAGAGCCATGCAAATGGAATGGAAGTCTTCTAGTAAACCTTTCACTCAACGCCCACCTGCAACAGCAAGAAGGATTTAGGACTGATGGGTTTGATAAACAGCATTCTAGTTGCTGAGTTAATACATCATTTAGAATGTGGAGATTTTGTTATACTGTTGGAATATTTACAGCTGTGGTTTGTTTATCGGGGCGTAAAGTCAGCAACTGACCTATTTTACAATGTTCTTTTATACTCAACCCCAATTTTGGTGTATCTTTTGTTGGTTGATTCTCACCGCATTGTCTTTTATGAAGCCCAGGAAATACAGCCATAATATATCAAATGGCAAGCATAAACAAATATTTAAAAGTAGTTCCAACTTCCTGCATATTAAAGTCATTTCTAGTTAGTAATGTACATTTGCAAGGTACTAAGGTATCTAAATTTTGACCTTTGGTGCCAATGTTTTCCAATTAGTGGATGAAGAAACCTAGGATTAAATGTAGGATTATAAACTTGATCAGATTTAAAATTGGGACCTGACAAATACACTCTCATACATACACAGCAGAGCTTTCCTTGAAGTGACAGAAGGTTTAAACAAATTTAGAAATTAGAAATCGAGTCAAATTCAACATCTGCTTTTAAATTGTCAATTTCAGTGACAAGGGCTGGCAGGCTGTGTTTCAGTCAGCCTCTGTCTCAGAGATCCTTGGCTTCCTCCAAAATAAAATGAATTATTTTGCATACCAAATGGAGCAAGCCAAGTGATCAGTGTGCTGTTCATCTGACTTTTTTTCTCTTCACAACATCTGCTGCTGGATTCTCTTGGCGTTTTGCAGGCCATTCGACAAGGAAAACATTCAGAGCTCCACTCACTCACTGCTGCCCTGCTGCTGGAAGAAGCTCAACATCTCAGTTATATAATTAATTTATTTTCTAAACCCACTTACTCCTTTTCAGGGTTGACAAGGAGGCGAAGATCTATCCCAGAATGCACTGGGTTGAAGTAAGACAAGCACCATTGGAACGTGGGTGTCTAAACCAGTCATGTTGTATTCACAGTGACTTTCCTTTTCACAAAACTCAGTTAGTTTGTTGTTTCTTTTCCCCTGCACCTTCAGTGACTTTAATTTCATTCAAATTAAAAAATATTTGATTGCGATCTTCTCAAACTGCAATTTAAAAAGAAAAGATTTGATAAGAAAACTTTTCAAACTGCAATTAAAAACAAAAAATGTTAAACAATACAATTACATTTTTTTTTCAAAATCTTGCATACTAAAAGGTTTTGTTGAAAATGATTTTTTTAAATATTGAAAATGAAGGTTTTTTCTTCATCTCTTGTGGTTAAAAAGGACAGGAAGATATACCACACCTGTTTTGATCCAATTAAGTTATTTCCAGTTTGACAGCTTCATTTCCTTTAAAATTGCAGAAGCTAAGTAGATACTTAAAGACAGTGATGCCCAACCACCCAAACTGATCCATGGGTCATTCGGTACCTGGCCGCACAGAAACACATCGGTGCCTCTGGACTCTCGTCTCCGTCAAGAAAAATGTTAAGCGATGCTGTAGCAAAAGTAGCAATACTAGTTTTTTTAATTGCTCGAGAATGGCCTCTCGTATGAAAAGCAGTGAACACCCAATGAACGAGCAAGAAAAATGTTGAGCAGTTGCAAAAGTTTTGCTTGGTATAACCCAAAAACCACAAGGGGTGTGGGCCTGTTTAGTCACCATGTCCTGTTTCCAAGGAGACCACTATCAGTGTCGGACCTGCCTCTGACACAGCATTCTGTAACCATGTAAGACTTTTTGTTGAGTTGAAACCTGTTAAGATAAAACTCAACCTTGGAAACAGGACATGGTGACAGAGTGCTGCTAACAAAAGGTGACACTCTGGATTTAGGATTATATCCAGCATAATTTCATCTAAAATTGTCATTAATTTGGAAAATGTTTCAGCATTGTTTTATAAATTTGCCCACCATAGATGCAGTTGCTTCTTGCTATTTATAACGATGGTCGGGCAGCTACTTCCATAGTCAGGGAGGAGGCAGAGAATCACAAGTACCAACATGCACGCGCTGCCAGAACGGCCTTGTAAACGAGTGGATAGAGAGGGCTTGAAATCGACAGACAGGGAGGGTGTGTGATGTGACGCTCACAAAGGCCACAAAGAAATAAAACCACTCGCGCTTCACAAGCCAATTTTTCATTGCCATATATAGGACAATGATGAACATCCTGTATTTTCCCTTTAAAGTACACCTCTCTTTTGCAACGGTGAATCATTTGACTCAATCTCATGTCTACTGCATCCTCTTCTCTCACACAAACTAACTTCATGTCATCTTTCTCTGTCCATCACTGTCCATCACCACAGTGGGCAAGAAGGGTCTCAGAGCTGATCCGTCATACGGCCCCACTGTGACCTGGTCCAGCCAAACATATTTTTCTGTGACTTCCTTAGACACTACCTCACTTCCTCCATCAGCACTCCGTCATTTGTTTTCTCTAGATCTGCAATGGCACAACTGCAGCTCCCGCTGACCTTCTCCTTTCTCCTCTCCCTTCTTCTGTCAACGTCAAGCGGAGAATTTTTAGAGGGCGTGTTCTACTGGACTGGATTCCTGACAGATGATTGGACCTGGGGTGCCCTGCAGACACCTTATGCGTTTGTATTTGAAAAGCCTCCCTTTTAGCACCCTGAGCTTGATTCAGAGCGCACTGGGTTTGTAACAGTCCTCAAAGTCCTTGATCTGCACCTTTGATGCATGCTTGGCATGAAACCGTATCAGTTCACACACGCTAACTGCTGCCCTTCGCTTTGTTTCCTCTACTCTTCCCCACGACTTCAAAACTGACACCTCAAATAGGTTTTGAATACATCTGAATGGATATTTTCTTTCCACAAAATAGGGCGCTTGTTCTTGTATGTTTCAGCTGGTGTCGGCAGTCTTCCTCAGAAGTGTCATCTGAGGCCTGTTAGCTGTTTTTTTCAAGACGCAGCCACTCTGACGGACTTGACAGAGCCACCGGATTGGCCACGCCCCCCGCCATGATACAGTCGCTGGCGGAGCAAGTCCCAGGTGTGTGAGGGCATGAAGGCTCCCTCATCACGGTTGACAGTGTCCTTGGTCCACCTTCTACCTTGACATTTTTGCGGAAGACTGCAGACGTCAGTCAAAGCAGGTCAAGGTAAGAACAATCGTCTGCTGCCTTGTCTGAAGTAAGGAAATATTCAAATTTATTCAGAGAAAAAAAAACGACTGCCATCTCTCCTGGACACTCCCATACCTCAACTCCATCAAAGCCAAAGGTCTTTGCTCCTCACCCTCTTTAATGGCCTCCTTACTTCAGCCTTACACACCACCATCCAGTGACACACCATCACCTACATGACTTTGCAGACCTTGATTGCCTTCGGATTACATCTTCTACACAAGATGAAGTCCACCTTCTAACTCCACCTTTGGAAGTCACCCTATGTTCCCACAGCCATTTTCATCCTGTTTGCAAAGCCAACCATCTGTCCCTTTTACCAGATACCACACCTGCTCATTAATTTAGCATCGCTACTGTTGTCTGCACCAATCTCACCCCTGGGAACAATCTGCATCCTGTCATCTCACTCCCTTACCTTCTCTTCTGGCTCACATCCTACCTGTGGGGCACACATCGAGTTTCTCACCAGACTCACCGCACCATCGCCTCCAGCACATTCCTAACAAACTGCTCTTCCAAGACAACCCTGAATCCATGCATCTTCCTTTCCTGCGAGCTGGTACCATGATAAAATATTGATTGACTCACTGTGCTGTCACAACCAGTCGTCCCCGTGCTTCACTGTCCCAGCACAACTATCCTTTACCTTTATTTAGCTTCTCCAGGTTACCAACACCAGTCAATAGCCTCAATGTTGCATCATAACTAAGTCCCTAAGCATGTCGCAAACAATTGTACTCATCTCTCTGTGTGTCTCTCCAGTCCAGTTTTTCTGACTTTTTGTCCTATTTTAACTACTTAATTTAGGTTCCCCAATAAAAACAGAGGTTCAAGACATTTTACAAACATCACATTAAGGATTTGTGCCATCCGGTATGTCGAATTCCTGTGACTTAACGCTCGTTAAATCTCGTGCTGCATCAGAAAGTTGCAGTCAGCAAACAGGAGTCTATCGTTTGTCCTGCAAAGCTTACATGTCACTCATTTATCATTAAGATTTAGAGTCAGGTATCCAAGTATAAACTATTACCAGACAAATATTCTTTGTGAAAGGTTTGGTTTTGTCAGCAGGCTGGGAGCCCTTCACCACTCAGCCCAGTCACCCTTGTAATGAAAACAAACACAGCCTCAAGGCGTGAGTGCTGTGACTAGATTTATAAAGTAAGGCCGCCCTACAGTGGAGCAAACAATGGTGGGAAAGTGCAATATCAGTATTCATGTTTCCTCCAACTCACCCTGAAAAAATTAAAGACTTAAAGACTGAGTCTGTTCTGGGCTTCATTCATCGTTTAATCTGGAAGGATTGTTTTCAAGTCAAGATCACTATTTATTTTTTCATTTTTAAATTACACAGGTCTGCCAATGGTTGACTGGCAAACATTTTTCCCCTGATTCACGCACTGCTGCCATGCTGATATCAACACCTCTGATTAATATCATCACATACTAATTGCCTGCTTTGAGAGCACTCTGAACAGATGCTTCCGCAGAAATAAATTATGAAGCGCATGTACAGCTCTACCCTTGATGCTGAAGTGCGTGTGTGTGTGTGTGTGTGTGTGTGTGTGTGTGTTGAATCCTCCCACCAGAGACAGTTAATTGGGAACGTAGCTCTTCTGGGATTCATACTGACAGCGGTGTTCCTTCAATTCAGCTCAGACTAATGACATAATTCAGTGCCATATGTCTTGTGTTTCTATGACACAGTAATAAGTGTAAGCAGTTTGTTTGTGAGGGATCAGAGAGGTACAAAAGGGGAAATTATATCCTAGCGATCGCTTCGTTGATCTCCACCTAATTAGGGTTTTCTGATTGAAAATGTACTTCTGACGTATTTCATGAACTCATTTTTCAATAGGGAGCCGTTTGTCATTATATCCAAAAATAAGATTCCATTTCACCTTTTTTAATTAAGGGCTTGTTTAAAAGTAATCAATCTGAACTCATGTTGCTGGGAGGCAGAGGCTTAGCTGGAGTCAGAACGAACACGATGGGTGTGAGAACAGAAATCTCACTGTAATGCCACTCACTAAATGGTGGTGTCACGATGAGGCACTTTGGCCACTGTCGGATAGGCACAGGTAAAGTTATTTTTACTGGAATCACTTCTGAGAAAAAAAATAAATCCAATGCTTTTGACTACCAAACCACAAACTGCACGACTTTCAGCTGTGAAAGAAAAAGCAGCAGAGTCTACAGGAAAACTTAAGTCTCAAAAGAGCAAAGCTTCACATTTGTTTCCCCTTATTGCCATGGGCAAACAAACTATGTGGTTAAAAAAAACAACGACTCTAACTCTGAGCCCAAGGGATAATCTGTCAGGAGAAAAACAGGCTTCAAGAATACAAGGAATATGTTAGAAATCCCATAAAAAAAAGAAGTGCAAAACATTGGAGTGCAGTAGCAGACTATAAATAATTTGCTTTATCGCAGATCTGAATGGTTTAGGGGTTGTTTTGGAAGAGTTGATGACCGCCAAAGTTATCACAGGGGAATATGCAGGGCGTACTGTGCACACGCAGGGCAAATCCGCAGTTTAAATTTCTGCATTTCATTTCTTTGTTTCCAAGTGTTGAAAACGTGAAACTTTTGCAATGGATATGACAACTGTTATAGAAGCAATAAGTGCCCCGTGATGAGCACAATCACTGTGGAACAGTTGAGCGTGGATAAAATTATAGTGATTATTGTTGGATAAGAGGGTATTGTAAAGTTTGGGTTTTTGTTTTTTTTTTTCAAAGGAGGAAGATAACGTACCAGTTTTTCAAAGTAAACCAATTTATAATTGATATTATGTAGGTTATCTATTCAATGACTAACACAGAATTACATATATTTGCTGGAGTCAATATACTCTATTTTATAATGGCCAAACTTGAAATTAGTTTCATCTGGCAGTACTTGGATCCAGATAGTCCATTCTATTATTTGTCACAGTCACATACTGCCCCTCCACCGCTGAACCTCAAAATGGAATCTATGCTCAAACAGACAGGCATCAGCACGTTTTTCCAATAGAAATAAAAAACACAACACCCAGTCTGTTTTGGAACACATATTACATCCCCTGGTAAAAGTGTGGACGCTATAAATAAGTGCAGATCGGGGAGAACAACTCAGCGAGAATCTAATAACAGTATATCGGCTTGTTTGCGTGACAGCCATTGCATGGTGTGTGTGTGTGTGTGTGTGTGTGTGTGTGTGTGTGTGTGTGTGTGTGTGTGTGTGTGTGTGTGTGTCTGACTGGGAAACGGCGAGAGCAGAATATAGAAAGTGGAAGATAAATAATAGCATACTTAGCGTTTACTCCTGGACTTTATTGGGTCAGTTCTGTTCTGGTAGGTGCGCTGTCTTTTCAAAGACCGATAAAAATGGAAGGTATCTAACTTCTTTTGTTAACCTAGAAATAAGCCCCTCTAAAGATAATGCCCATGTTAGAGGTGGCATCAGGTGGAACAGTTGGTGCACAGCGACTGTAATAGATTCCGGCGGATGCACTGAAACACTCAGTAAGGCTGACAGAGACACCGAGGCACAGTCAGCCATTTCTAGGAATGATAAACATACAGTTTGTCTCGCATTCTGAGCAGGTGGAGGCTGACAAGGTTTGACGTGTAGCCAGTGATGACATTGCCTCTGTGGGATTCTGCTCATTTGTCCGCTGCAACAAAGCACGGACAATGCCACACAACCTATGGAGACAGTGTGATCTGAGAAAGCATTGATGGGTTTTCTTTTCACTCTCAGCTTTTAATCACAGAGAATCACAGAGGATTTAACTAAAGTCATAGCAACAGGATTATTTCAATTTGAGAAGCTATGAGCTTTTGTCCCCCCCAAAAAAACAACAAACAAAAACACTAAATAAGGGCAAAAAAATGGACTTCATTAAACTGAAAGAGATCAAAGCAAAAACGTCCCGAGTAATTATAAACATGTTTAATTAGCCGCAACATGATTTCTAAAGGGATCAGGTTGTTTTTGGTTCAACCAAGAGGACCTCAAGCGTGACAGCTGTGCCCACAGACATAAATTACACTTAGAGCGGCATGCAAGTGTGAGGTTTTATTTATAAAAACCCAGCGTCATAAATCATAATTTGCTTCTGGCTTGTTTCTGGATACCCCTGAAACTTAATTGGAGTTGTTTGTTTTGAGGAAAACACGAGTACACATTGCTTTCAAGATTCTGTGCTATTGAAGGTTAAGCTTGTATTGCACTGGGAATTTGTTTTAATTATAATCTCATGTCTGCAATGTGATGTTAACACAGCCAGTGCAGTCAATATTTTACCTCTGTATTGATCCATTCTTTTCATTCTATTCCCTTATGGAGCTTCCGCAGACGATCAATTCCCCAAAACCAGTGTTGATCTTCTCAAGAAAGATCACATTTAGCCCTCCGTTAACAGCCCTCCACAAAATTCACACACTTAGAGTTGCTGGTAGAACCTCACAGGGTGTCTGTGAGTGTTGTTACTCCTGCGGGAGAGTTATTGGTGCAAGTTGTCACAATCACAGGGACTGACATCCAAAACGCAGGTTCACTCAAACTACCAAGAAAAGTCAATGGTGGACTTGAGTCACATCTGGAGAGTTGACTGGCAATCTACAGACACAAGTTACATATTGTACCATTACAGGGAGAATAAGCAATTTTCCATCATTGTCAGATAATGAAACATTGGCAGGAGAGGCTCTGGTGGTGTTATTTTGTCTGGAAGAAACAAAATCACACTGCCTGTCTGTTGTTTTCCAGCCTTTTTCATCGAAAACCAGACCACGTGTGAATGTCTACCTTCTCCGACCCCATCAGAAAAAGTTGCCATACCACCGTCATAAATAACAAGAAGCAACCACTCCTTCGTTGAGCAAATGAACTGCAACTTCAAAAACACAATCAAATAGCATGAAAATGACTCCAAATGAATGCTAACTTTAGCTAAAATTCTGCTGAATATAACCCTAAACCTGGAGGGTGGATTTCTGTTACCATGCCGTGTTTCCAAGGGGACAACTATCAGTGACAGACCTGCATCCGACACATAACTCCGCTAAAATATGGAAGTGGTTTAGTTTTATTTCAACCTACTTTGGATGAATAAGACTAACCACAATCTACGTACAGCAGCAGAATTTTGTCTCGGACGCAGGTCTGTGACTGATAGTGGTCCCCTTGGGAACACAGCATGGTAAAGGATGTGTTAAAAGAAGGCGACCCTCCAGATTTAGGGTTTTATCCAGCAGAATTTTGTGTTGAGCACTGAGCTTGAGTGTTTTTTGCTGAGCAAACAAGACGAGGGAGGGGTGGAGCGATGGAGGTGAGGAGAACCAAATTTCTTTGATTTGGTTTTTTTGGTATGCTGTGCTTAACTGCGCTCTCTAGTGGTGAAAAATCTTAAAGGCTTATTTGGCCTTTAAATTTTCACAAGCAACAGACTTCCTCCCTCCAGAGATTATAACTTTAGGTAGGAATAAAACTTTCAGAAATGTACTTTTTAAGAGAAACAGAGAGCAAGACACAAAGACTAGAAGAAAAAAACCCTCCCTTGGTTGTAAAGTTAATGCTTCATGTTGGTCAGTCGCACGGCTTTTTCTAATTCAAACTGCCAGTGGTCGACTCGTTCCAAAATCTTTGTCCGCACCACCCACCCTCCTCTGCCTCTGTTGTCGATGGCCAGCTCCTCTGCAATACCTTCTTCTGATTTGAAGGCATCCCAGTCCAACCTGGACTTCTCCAGTGAGCTCATTTTGGCTTTCTTTCCTCCAGTATCACCCAGAACCCTCAAAATCCCAGCAGGACGCTTTGGACTTTGACCAGGTAGCGACCAGCCTTTGTCGTCCCGCTCCTTTGTTTTGTAGCTCCAGTTCCTCAGGTAGCTCTTGGCTTCTCTGGAATCTGCTGATACCTTTTTGCTGACCCAAACTTTTCCTCCAGCAAAGCCAAAAACTTCAGTGATGCTAACACCGGCAATATTTGGGTCCTTGTTCACACGGCTGCCTAAAGGGAGCGACATCAGTCCAGCTTCCATCTGTGCCGTCTGCGACTGTGAGGCAGCTGTGCAGTCTTTAGGTCTTGTTCCAACTTCAGACTGAAAACTTGCCCAGAGTTCTTCTGATTTTTCCATCCGGGATGCACCATCAGCACCAATGTGGCCCTCTGAGGTTTTTTCAACCTCTTCCTGTGGCTGCTGGGCTTTTCTTTGTCCATTGCCATCCCTCTTCTGTTCGTTAACGTTGAGTACTCGCTTTCTCCTTTTTCTCAACTCAGACCGTGTGTTCCTCATCTTCTTTTTCTTGTGTAATTGGTGAGGATGTGGCAAACCTTCGTCCTCTTGCAGGACAAACTCAACTTGTTTTTGCACGATTCAACATTCAACAATATTACAAGATTATTATCTTGAATTACTAGTTTTTTGTTCTTTTTTGTCCCTTCATGTGCACTTTGTGACATCACAAAGCGCCGTTTGTTTTGTTTGTTCCAGAACTGAACTGGGTTCTAGCGCACACTTTCTTTACTTTTAAAAGGGCTTAAATTTACTCATTTGTGTGGAGTTTAGTGACAGGCTAAGCACATGTTTTAAGATGAGAAAATCCAGTTGATGTGAACTTTGCAGAATATGCGACCTTTACTTCCGACAATGAGCTGAAGTCAAACACCAGGGCGTGACACTGGCAACACCGATGCACCGAGATGCAGACCGAGAAGAAGAAAGACACAATCACAACCTGAACTACCAACAGACACGCCCTTCAGCACAAGAGCAGGTAGGTATTAAAACTTCACTTGGCTAAGTGTCTCACTCAGGTGACGCTGATCTGGAGTCGGTGAGCAGGAGCAACATGTGTATTTAGGTGCAGGTGTGAGGCCGAGGCTCTGCTGAGAGCTGCGGGGTGTTGAGAGTGATGTCGAGCGTGATATTAGGGCCGGCGTTCTCCCGCCAAGAGGTCTCCGAGCTGCTCCGACCCCTAAGCCTTGGCCAGTCCAGCGGCTGGGAAAGACGGGTTCCCTCAGCCGGAACGGGACAGGGAAAAGGGAGGGGAGAGGAGGAGGAGGATGGTTGCTGTCTGAGCAGACAGGCAGGCCCGCCTTCCCTTTATGAATTAAACTCATACAAAACTGCTCTGGACTGGCCATTAGTCTGGCTTGACTTTGTGTGTGTGAAGAACAGAAATTCAGTCGTCCATACTGAAGTTTTGACAGCAGACTTTTTACTTTTCCAGGCTGGCAAAAGTGATTTTTTTTTTTTAAAAAAGCCCAACTTGCAAAATGCTTCTGCAGCAACACACTTTCACATCACAGATTTGTAGCCTGACACTGACCTTTCATGCTGCTCTTCTCTGGGTTAAGATTTCCCTTGCAAACATTTGAAAACACGATTCAGCTGAATGATGGTGACATCTTTCTCTGACTTTGCTTTAAGTGACGCTTAGAAACCCTCACCTGTTCAAACCGGTGTTGCACTTCAGGTGTTCCGGCCAAAAGAGTCCCTGGGCACACAAAGCACCAGTTCAATGTTCCGGGAGATACCAAGTGGAGGGGTGGAGCGGTGGAGCGGGGGGTGGATTTTAATCTCTGCCATTCGAGTCTTTAAGGATTCTGTGGCTGTGTATAAATATAGCATGCGGTAAGCAATGCTGTTTGATTGAATCTGGGGCTGGTGTTTGTGGAATTCCAATTGAATGACACATGGGAGTTGTTTATTTCAGAGTCGGGTCTGATCACATTCCCCCCTCTAGTGGGACTGTTTGCTCAGGTAGGTACCACAACACATACAATGTTAATTAGATTGCATGCAATGACAGCAAATAATCTAAAGAACTTTTATTGAATTAAAAAAAAAAAAGATAATTTTTCTCTGTACATGAATGAATTAGCTGTACAGCGACTTGCAGGAACAACTTGTGTTTTAACGTCTTAATCCCAAAGATCTTGAGATCAACTGAGATGAGATGGGGTTTTTTTTTAGCAGTAAGGATCATGTTCAAAGGTTTAAAGGCCCCAAATTTGCAAAATTCACTTTGCAAATATGCAAATTTGGAAAGTGGCCCTTTATGACGTCACAAAGAGGCACCAATAATCCTCCCAGTTTAGTGACAAAACCCACATCCGCATGTTGATTTGAAGTTTAACAAAGCACCAGTTTCTGTGGGAAGCTAAAACCAAAAGGAAACTGTAAACAGAGGGCTAAAAATGCTGTTTCCTGACAATCTGCTTCCATCATGAAGAACGTGAGGCTAACTACTTGGGCCTCAAAATGATTATAATGGATGGCGTTTGGGGGAAAAAAAAAGAGACAGTTTAGTGAGTTCGCCCAATTTATAAGAGCTGTATTATCCATGTTAGCCACAGCTGAGGAAAATCTGCTGGCAACACACTTTTTTTCAGAGAGGATTGATGAGCTGGGGAGGGCACGTCTGAAATTAATGAAGAAAAATATGCAAGCCTGTAAGAAGCCAATTGCAACTATTACCTGGAGCCCTCAAAAATAAGTAAATCCCCAACATTTTTTTTTATAATTAGTCGCCTCTAATGAGATTATTTTCCTGGAACTCTGAGTAAGAACAGTTCACTCGCTCTTAATGGACTTAATGTCGACAGCGGCTGACGCTTGTGGTCAGAAAGAAGTTTGCTTCCAACAAGTTTAATTTGTTTTTGCCGTCTAACCGATGACCTCTCATGCTATTATTTCCACAGAGAACCAGTCTTTTACAGCAAACACCTGCTTTAATCCCAGTTTATCACCTGCCGGCAGATGGAGGGTTATCTCCCGCGCCAAACCCACTGAGAGACGTCGGGTGAAAACAAACCTTAAATAGCAACGCAACCAGACAATCTTCCAGACAAGATTGTAATTCTTTTTCCTGCTCCCCTTGCTCCTTGTTTTCCTAGCGTGGAAATCCGCCTGCGATTTTTATTGATATGACACTTGTGTTTTCGGCGCTTGGTTCAAGCCGCGTGAGATAACAGATGAAACAGATTGAACGCACACACCGCGGATGATGAAATGCTATACAATAGTGTGAAAGGACAGACCGCTGTCATATCCCTTTCAGCTGCTCCTCCCTCAGCCTTTATATCGCAACATGACTCTGCTGCAAACTGCAGCAACAAGCTACTCGTGAGATTTTTACTGAAGTTAAACCATGAGAGAGCCCAATTTCTTTACAAAGTCTTTTCCCCTCATGGCCTCGACCAAAACATGGAAGCCTTTTTCTCCATTGGACTCCTTTCCGGGCACCCAGTACATCTTCAGTGTGTGTTTTTTCCTCTAAACCAGACATCACAGTAGAGTGAATTACTCCGCTGTAATGAGATTCCCTCTAAATAATGGGAAATTTGCAGCTGCAGCCAGTGGACTGTTTAAAGCCTAGTTGGTGGTTTTCTTGATAAGGACATGAATACACAAGAGGCTATTGCATGTCCTGGCACGGAGTGAGGGGAAATGAAAGCACTGCATATAAATACAGCTGCTTCAACGACCTATGCTTGCCATGCGTAAGAAATTCCCTTTGGGTGAATTCCAATTCCTCCCTCAACCCTCAATCTCAAAAATGCGCGCTCCCGCGAAGTGCAAGTGCTGTCCTGATTCTCAGAACGTCAAGTTGAGGGACAAGTTTAAGGGCTGTATCGCCCTCAATATTGAGATTCTCCAGCACCACCCTTGGGAGTCAGGGCTACCCAGAAGGCATTGTGTATTTTCGCCAAGACATCTTTGAAAAATGGCGATGAAAAAAGCGAGCTACAAATGGAAGTATTTTCTTAGTTAATAAAGATATAAATATTACGAAACCATTTTATTGTCTTTGTTTAAGACTTTTTTATGGATTATTGACATCGTTGTTAGTTAACATTTTTTTTTTTTTTCTTTACGATGTTTGTCAGCCGGACCGGCGGTCCCGGCTTCACGTTACTTGTGTACCTCGTTGTGTAGCGACGGAGGACTTCTTCTTTTTCATTGTCATCTTTTTCGTCTCCTTCTTCTTCGTCGTCATCGTCTTCTTGACAGACTGGACGTAGTTTTGGCGTAAGGCCGCCCCTCACAGTCTGAAGACGTAACTGCACTTAAGGGGTGTCCCATTTCTAAGTCACAAGATAGCCCTTACACTTATTTTTGAGGGCCGAGATTGAGGGCCAAAGATTGAGGGTTAAGGGCGAGGGTTGAGATTGAGGAGTTAAGGGAGGAATTGGAATTGGCCTTTGTTTCACAACAACTGCAGTGTATATCGACAATGACAAAATGTCCAGGATGAAACGCTGCAATCAAATCATTTATTAGAGTTTGGAAAACATAAAGAAGGCAGAAGCAATCAGAGTTTGTGCAACAGAAGCAGGAGTTGCAAAGCTTGTGTGAATAAGATTCAGTTTGCAGCACTTCCTGCCATCAGTCAGTCACTTGAGCGCGTGCGGTGCGGGCCGACGAGGGACAAAAGTTTGAAAGACAGAAAATTCTGCAGTTTCTGCTTTCACTGCTTCAGGCGTCCGACTTAAAACGCGAGCACCATGGAACATAACAATCTCAAAATCTCTCGCCAAAATCACCGGAGTGGTCGCGTTGCATTGTGAATATTGTAGCCTGGAGGTTTATTTAATGAATGATACCCTTTGTTCTGTCGCACCATCCGCGAGCCCAGTGGTAGGTTAAGCACTGAGTTACTCTGAATCAAAGCGATGAGGTTTTTCAAATTACAACCACAGTCTGCACCATGGAGACGTTTACTGAATTTAAATTGAAACAAGGGGGCTGTGAATCGGCGACATCTCGTCATTTGTTTTCATGATTTATAATTGCCCCAGAATTTCAGCTCAAGCCCTCACTGGATAGCCACAGCTATTTCTATTTCCATCATGTATTGAAATGAATGGCTTCCCATAATAGTTTTTCCGTACGTTCACGCTCTGCTCCTCACCTGCTCTGTATGTTAAAGCGGAACACGTTTGGCTGCTAATTCCCTGCAGCTGATTTGCATTCCTCCAAAGACTGACTTCATATTGCATTCAATATTCAATTAATTTATTGGCTGACTTTGTCAGGGGACGCCTTGCACAATCGCTATGTTGTCTTCACTCCTGGGAAGCAAGTGAATACATAAAACCTCAAACACAAGCTGGGTCACTCCACAAGTAGGAATAAGAAAAGCAAATTGCAGTTTTGGTGCTTCAAGGCTCGACGGTCCTGCAATTTAGCATCTCTTTGGTCAGCCTCTCCGCCAGCCACTCAGTGTTGGCACTCAAGGAAGTGCCAACACTGTTTCAAGAAGAAACACTACCAGAAATTGTGTAAAAGCATAATTACACTTGGGAGAGGTCTACGAGAGGCTGTTGCAGGAGCGTACAACATGGTTAATTTGACATGATTATCAGTGAGGCTCAGTACCCGTCCCAGATCGCTTTTACTGTGAGTACTAATTTCATTGGAAGGGCTTTTGCTTTGGAACATTTCTTAATGGCAAAGCAAATGCATTCAAAAGCTGTTCTGACAACTTGTGAACTAACAACTAACTAAAAAACAACTGACTGCTGTGTACGGTCCCCATAAAATTATGCTTTAAAAACATTGATTAAAACCAAGGCTGGTCTGGCTGCTTTCAAACCTAGGTCCACTTAACAGTGACCTAAATACATGACAAAAATATTCCAAAGCAGGTTGGGGAAAAAAAAAAGTGTTGCTTAGCACAAGTAAGCCTATTTATTGTGCATATCGCAGTTGTATCAGAGTTTGGGTTGGTGGCAGTTTCCACTGTAACGGTGGATCACTATCAAACAGCATCATCTGCAGGCGGACGACAGGCTGCCTTTGTAATGAGTTTCTCGCTGAGACAAAGCAGCAGGTTCTGCTATCTGGTCCTGGGTCTCTGAGCAGCCCTCTCATTAGCATGATGTCACATTAATAACGAGCCCAGGCTCGGCATCGTCTAATTCTCACTTGACCCCACTTGAACTTGACCTCCTGAACCCGACTATGACAGCGGGCAATGTTGTGAATCACCAGCAGCCGCATAATGCAAAACCGGGGCATCGGTGAACTTCACATCCTCTGCTGCGGGCGTTTAAAGAGAGATAAATTTTTAGCTTCAGACAAGATGGAAAATATGCTCCATTTAAATAAATGAGGCGTTTACCGACCGTGGACAAGTGCTTCATAGCCTGTCCATTAGTGAGTCATCGTGACGTCACCCATTGCTTCTGAGGCCTCCAGATTGATTCATTATCAGCGACATGTTGAGATTCCAGTTCATTGTGAAATCAGAAGAGTCTACATTTGGGTGTGTGTGTGGTACCACTGGGGAGCCATGAGTGCAGCGTTTGCCCCAACAACAACCCACACTACTGTTCAGCCTCATCGATGAATTTTCAAGTAATTTCTATCCGAAATAAGACCAAATCAGACTATTTTATTTCTATTTATTTTTAAAGTACCCGACACCGAGGTGGCAAGTTTGTTTCGTTTGTTTCACGTCATTTCCGCCTAAAACCACTCAACCAGGCCGTGCAGGCGAGAACCTGCTGCGCGGCTTCCCGCCGTCATCTTTAAACCACGAAAATCAATGGCGGTCGAGGCTTTTCTCTCACCTCAGTTCGAACTTTCCAGCCTCCAATCGAACTCCTGTCGACTCACAACCGTTAATTCTCCGGAGCAACTCTTGACACTACACGACCTCTCCTGCCATCTTGTGGTCAGTAGTGGAACTCCTGGGAGGATGTGATACTGAAGCGATGCTCTTCTTCAGAGATGTCTAACAAATTGAGCGCTGACCAAGTCTAGTTTACCAGTTACCCGGTTAATCAGTCACTCTTTTTATCAAACCCTTAGTCAGTTGGTTGCATTGTACTAGACAGAGGAAAGCGCAAAGCAAACTGCACCACAATGCCACCTGCAAAAAACCTAAAACTTAAAAAGCTGCTTTAATAAATATTTTATTTTATATTTCTAAGGTGCTACATTAACACTCAGTCTTGATAATTGTATGTGTTAATTTAAGTTAATAAATTCTTTGTTTTCCTGTGTTGATCAGCTTTGACTGTCACCATTATAATCTTGAGAAGGTAGCTTTTTTGCATTGGCAAAGACATTCATTCAAAACCACTTATGCCATTTAAGATAGTTATGTCTTTTTCAGTTAAAGGAAGGAAGAAGAAGAGATTTAGAAAAAAAACCACTTTATTTAGCAACCAAAAAGAATAGTTTCATTCAGTCAGGAAATTATAGTCAATTTTGACAGTTAAAAAAAAAAAATCTGCAGGACTGGGGAGGTAACAAGGGTTTCAGATTTAGCTCCTTCTAAAAAGTGTTCCGCACTTCTGCAGGTCGATGCTGCTGAGCCAGCTTCCCGTAGCCGCCTCTGGCTGGGTCGTAGTCCTGCCTGTACTCATCCCTCACCTACACAGGAAACAAGGGATGAGGGATCAATAAGGAAAAATTGCATTTCTCAAAGGAAGCAATTAACTCAAACATGCCCTTCCTATTCCACACGAGTCTCGGTTAAATATTTGTGTTTCATTATTTACACCCTCCGTTTATCACTAACAGGCAAAGGGGGCATGATTATGCATGTTGTGTTTGTTAGCAACGCAACGTGCACTTTCAGTTTCCCAAATGTCATGCTTTAGCAATGCCGTCTCCTCAAAGGCCATAGTTAGCCATGCATTATTTATCTCGGAAGTTATTTTGCTTTCTAAAGATCATGCTGATGTATTAAAATGTCATGAAATGCACTATTGATTGTTTTCAAAGGCCTTTTGGGTTTTGTTGTGCGTCTGTTCAACAAATGCCATGCTTTGCTTCGTTTTAGGTCGTCTTCCAGAAGACTGCACTGCACAAAGAGAACTCAACTTTTTGAAACACCAATCACTGTGACAAAAAACAGCCAGAGGCAACAGCGACAGTTTGTTCCCCATAAATATCTTTGACATGATGCTGTTTTGTTTTTTTTGTTTTTTCTTTTAAGGGCTGGATTTATTTAGTACTCCTTGACCTTTAGATGAGCACAGTTCCTTAGATTTGTTGGTACTGGTATAAAGAATTAATTCAGTTTATTAGGGTTTGGAGTAAAAAACACTAGGAACAGAATGTCAAAATTTGTTAATATTAGTACAATTTTTTCTTTTGAAGTCTTTTGTCAAGGTCTTGAGTTTTAGTAGAAAAGAACTGCCATGAAAAAAGGCCATAACAACCGCTGACAACTGAAAACCTTTGCTAATATGCGTGTCATAAAATGTAATCCAATTTTGATTCTATGATGGTAGTTTTCTTTATGCTACACAGGTGATCAGTCCAGCTTACTGCACAACTATTCTTTCCCCTGCAGGAGTTTGGAAAAATAACAACAGTGATTTAAAAAAAAAAATGCACCTGGAATTTCACACCACACATTTTTCTATGACTTAACCAAATTCAAAAGACGTGATTTTGACTAAGCCCTAAGACATAAAGGCAATGTTTCAGCTTCAGTGTCATTGCTGACCAACCAGTGACTTTCAAAACATTGCAAGTTGCTGACTTCTAGTTTATGTGTACGCACTTTCAAGCAGAACAAACAGAAGTAATCGGGGGAGGTTTTAACGACTGGGGAGTTCATTAAAACCTCCCCCATAATATTGTTCAACAGGTCAAATGAAATTTACATTTAACAAGTTACTGTGTTGCTAACCACCTTTAGGACGGTAAGAAAGAAAAAAATGGGAGAGAAAAAGCAAATTCTTTCTTTGCTGTCATAACAGATCAAAGTTCTACACACTTCTGTAGGGACATGGTCAAATATTCCACGTGGGAAAAGACTTTAGTGCAAGTGAAGGCAGATCAGTCTCTCCAGTGGAAAAAATGATGCCCACTGTCGCCGTTCTGAACAGACAAGACTCCGGATCCTCACCTGTCCCCCTGATTTGCCACGGCCGTATTGCCGGCCCTCCTTGAAGCCGGCGTCCCAGTCCGTTCTGATGATGCGGTCGTCCAGTCGTGTGCCGTTAATGAAGCGCATGGCGTTTTCTGCATCCGTGCGCGTGTAGTATCTAACACAGCAGGAGGTTAAGGTCCGTGACAGACTCCTTGACATCTATAGCAGGCCTGGGCGATGACTACGTGTTGGCAGACAGGAGACAGGTTACTCAATATTACAACGTATGTTCGCTGTGAGAATGAGAGAGACGTTTATTAAAGGATACTCGACGAAACAGAATCCACAGGCTGTCTTCTTGACTTTATCCAAACCAATGATGATTCGCTTTACATCACCACTTTTAGAGAACAGCTCCTGTACCTGTAGGGACAGTTGAAATGACATGAGACAAGAGTGAGACTTTTAAGACAGAATGAGGGGATTTCTTTTTTTTTTTATGAATTAATATTTTTAACAGTGAGGTCTAAGGCGTTCAAAAGCAACACTTCTTACCTGCTCTTCAGTGGTGTAAAAGGAAAGATTGCCAACATACAGTGTGCAGCTCTCCTTCAGATGCTTCTCTTGTTCATAGCGGTTACCCTGAAACACAGGCAACATTATTTAATTGGGTCAGTGAGAAACCTCCCACTGTAACCCAGTGGTACAAAGGAATTTTTAGACATTTTCCTATGGAGAGACTAAGTGCCAAAAAAAAAGAAAAATAAATAAATAAATGACACTTTTATGGACATATGGCAAACCCTGATAGATTACCTGCCTAAGGATCGAAGTGAAATTATACAGAGGGGAAATACTGGCGGAGGATTCCTAACCAGCAATAAGAAATAATAGCACATTCCGATTCAGATTCATGGACAGACATATTTCCATTTGCCGATAAGTTGTTGATTTCTTTTTTCCTTTTTATTGTAATTAATCTTTATCATTAGAATTTTATTTAAATTTCCAATTCCTTTTTTTCCTTACTTTTTACGATGTTTGAATAGCGCACAAGAAGCTAAAAGGGGTCATGGGCTAAACAGCTAATTGCTAACAGTCAAATGGAACCGTCCATTACACAGCAGCGCAGAAACACAAAATGTGCTTATCGAGTAAATAATTGCCTTTACCTTGGGACATCGCAACAACTAATTCAAAGAACAAGGTTGAGGGGGGCTGGTTTACTTCAGCTCCACTCAGCTGATGCGCTGCAGGTTCGGCTTTTGTCCTATTGCCGTCTATTCTACGCATGTTTCCCCAAGATGGAGAGAACGTCATAAAGAGTCTCCAAATAATTCCCGTTCAAATAAAATAGTGAAATTACAGGATTCCTTAAAACTCAATACACGTGAAATGGAAACGTGGACGATCGCCAACGGTTCTTGACGGAAAGAAACCACAACATCGTCCCAACTAAATATCGTCACAAACAATAAAGACTCTGGGCTGACGGCCGGGTTGCGGAAAAGGCTTTGAAAGGAGTGGAAAACACTTACTTTAAAGTGTTGATCCCTGTATTGGCTGATGTCAGTGTAAGAATCGCTGGTTAATGCGTTTAATTTGGCAGTCATGGTGAAATTTGCAGACCAAGGCTGGCTATTCAAAAAGGCTATTTACAATCACTTCCGGGTCGTGAGTGCGCCTTTGAAAAGAAGTCCGAGTGGAACATCGCGTAAAAGAACCGTTTCAGCTGTGTGTAGCCGCCTGTAGACATTATGCCAGTCACTTCGTTCATGACTGAGTTGGACTCGGACGTTCCTGAAAATCAAACTTGACAACTACAGATTAGTCACCCCATATTACCACCACATTTCATATACATAAACATATACTTACAATAAGACAAGAGGAAACACTGAACAAACAGTGTTGAAGCATTCAACTGATGATGTAACAAATACATCGAAAATGAAACTACAATTTCATGAGCAACAAGGTTGATGTAAAAATCAGTTTACTATTAACTATTTCCTGTTTTATACACTGCTACCAACTGAGTGAGGTTACCATGTCAACAATATGACTTTTCTTTCCATTTATTTATTTATTTATTTTTAAAACTGGCAGCTTGAAGGCAGTGAAGTCACATGACCAGCTGACGCACACGGAGATGTGGTGCCGTTCTATTGGCTACTTTCACAGGCACTACAACACTAATAGACCAGTTCTGGACGTTTAACTTGCTGCATTTCCCGTTTGTATATGTCAGAATTTTTAATGCACTCTTTGTAATGTTAACATTACAATTAAAGTGTATTGCAGTGTAATTTAAGGACAGAACATGCTGCTTCTGTCCAAACCTTTGCTTTGGAATTGCTTCTGGTCTGAATAAGTCCAGAGTTCTTACTGACTCCACGATTCATCCAACCACCCAACGCTATGGAAGGCACTAGAAATTCTTAATAGAATTATAATACCTAGGGGTTTTTAAATGGCAGTAAAGTACACATACACACACTTGAGACCATCAAGTTTCTGGTAAGGTCAACATTTTATTATCATATTTCAAATTAAAGTTATCTACTTCCATCTGATTATCCTAAGGTGAGTGACAACTTAGATGTATTGTGAGAAAATAATGCTGATAACATGAACAAAAAATGATGTTCAAGTAAACATGAGATGAGGCGTCAGGGCATGTGGTTGTCTTTAGGGCCACAGCACAATACTGGTCTTGGTGCTCACTCTACTGTTGGCATACAGTCAGTTCTCAGAACATCAATTTCATAAACAACAACAGGTTAAAAGCCAATGAGAGGCTCAGCTGTCAAATCGCCAGCTTCACTCCCAGATCATCCAGCCCGGTCTTCATCAGCAGTGAAATACCCTCCTCTGAGTGCTGCAGCAGCTCCTGGAACCTGGAAGAAAATGGACGTCCAATAAAGACATTGCGATTATTTCCCCTCCAGCTGAACAGACCCTCTCTTAAACAGATTAATTTCAAGGAAGGAAGGCTGCATCTACTCATGTTGAGCCCAGCTTTCAGTTTAAATTGGGACAGTGATCGATGGAAAAACAACAGCCACAGGAAGTGAGTCTTTTACTGCATGATTTGATTTGTCTTTATTTGGCTGCTTTTAGTGCACGGATGAAGCGGCTCTGAGGTTTTCAAGAAGTCTGACAAAGCTGTGATAAAAAATATACATTTTAAATAAGCTCAATCCACTCTTTAATGGAGTTGTATTTCCTCCTGAGTACTTCTGGCGATCTTTATTGGTAGGTGTTCTCTAATGGCCCACCAGCTGCCAGGGTAACATCATGAAACCTAAAATGCAGCCTATTTAGACACTTGGTATAGCAACATGGTCTTAGATTGGAGCATGTCAATAAATGCTGATTATTGACAAATTCAAAACTACACTGTTTATATTTGGCAGTGTTTTCCAACTAACACTGGCCACTCCAGTTCCTACTTGTACAGATCATTGCAATTCAGTTTGCATAGAGGGTCTAAGTCAGGGGCGGGCAAACTTTTTCACTGGTGGGCCACATTGGGTTCTAAAATTTGACAGAGGGTATCTTTGAAGCCCCACAGTATTTAGCTCTTTATTGAAATGACCCTTAAAACACTGAAAGCATAGATGTAATATAGCTTTTTGATGACTTACTATTAATATCATTTCTTAAAGTTCGGCGGGCCGGATTAAAAACCTTAACGGGCCGCATATGGCCCCCGGGCCGTAGTTTGCCCATGCCTGGTCTAAGTGAAGGTTCAAACATTAATTGGAAACAGTAAACAAGTCGACGACACCTTCGACCCAAATCCGATTCACACAAAATACCACACGCACGTTTCGAAGGTTGACTCTACACGCCGCCTCCCTGTCATCAAAGATCGGATCTCCTCTCGATGCTGAGCAGCTCCACTTCGAAGATGAGCGTCGCTCCTCCGGGTATCTTCGGCGGGGCGCCCCGGTCTCCGTAGCCCAGCTCGGCGGGGATGACCAACTTCCTCTTCTCGCCCTCGCACATGCCCAGCAAGCCCTGGTCCCAGCCTTTGATCACCTGGCCGGTGCCCAGGGTGAAGGTGAAGGGTCTGTCGCGGGGGATGCTGCTGTCGAACTCGGTGCCGTCCTCCAGCTTGCCGGTGTAGTGCATGTTCAGCACGTCGCCTTTGCGCGACTTGATCGGGCAGTTGTCGACGCGCTTCTTGATGCCTATCTGCAGCTTCTTCTTCTCGGTTCCGTGCACTTCCACCGCGCACAGGGACAGCGCGGTCACAGCGAGCAGCAGGAACAGACGCATGGCTGCAGTCGAGAGGTTTTGGCGATCGCTACGGTGGTCTCTCTGTCGTCGTCTGGGCTGAGGGCTCGAAGCTCGGCGACAGTTGGAGTGAAAGGGAAAAAAATTCCGTGCGGAAGTGACGCAGAGCTGATAACGTTACCCGGATGTGTTTGTAATGGTGTTACAATTTACACATGTCCGGGGGGAATAGTTTTCAAGCTGAAGTCAGATAAGCATTTGAAGTTTTTGATTCTGTGACGCAATACGCTGCTCTTGATATATTTTCTTTAGATTTTCTTTTAATTATTATTCGCCTTTTTTGAACAGTCAGACTTATTCTGAGACGCGCGCCTCGGTTGGGGAAGCGCCCTCTTTCGGCGTCGAATGCCAAACCAGCTTTACTGTGACTTCCTTCGCTCTTGGCAGCGGTGTTATGTCATTCACTGGTAGCCGACGGTCACCTGGCCGGGCTTGAGTAAGTCAACTATTTATTTCCACCCTCTAAATTAGTTGTTGTTAAACGCTGTGATCCCTTCATGTAAATATCCACGCTGGGAAGTGTTAACGTTACATGTTGTAATATAATATTGCGAGATATTTAACAGTTCTACTTCGGTTTTGTAGTCCTTGATTTTTATTTTTTTTTTCCTACTACGGTCTAAATATTCAGTCTCCTCTGTGACCTCTCACCACAGTAACCGTGACAGTGAATTCCACCACTGACCAGCGGCGCTGTCAACTAACCGTGTACCTGTCGCCACAGGGTGGACGGACCAGACAACTTGCTGCTAGGTGGCTAAAGCTAACGTCGCCAGTGCGAGTCATCGGGGGGGGAAAACGTTGGACAAAAACAAATAATATAAACATGTTGAACCGTCTGTTGTCGCACCTCATCAACAACCTCCATGTGGTGGAGAAGCTGGCGGAGTCTCGGCCGATCCGCAGGGCGGCCCAGATCACAGCCTACGCCATAATCAAGGCTCAGATAGCCGGCCGGGAGGTCTCCCAGAGGGTCATACGGTCCCCGACGATGCGACAGGTCCGGGCTGAGGCTGGCAAGGCGCCGGGGGATCTCGGCGAGGTGGGCGATCGCCTCCGGAAGGTCCGGGACACCTTTGTGAATGAGGTGAAGGAGGGCTGGAAAGAAGGATCCCGGCAGATCAAGAAGTAAACAGGCCGGACTGTCTTCTGGGATCTTGCACAGAGACTTCTGCCTTGTGTGCACCACAAAGCCAATCATCCTGCCACAAATCGCATTCGCATGAAACAACACAATAGTGGTGCTGCTGCTGATAAATATATATATATTTCCTGTCTAAAGTTGACCTGTAGCGGCAGTTTGGCTGCACTGACTTTGGCTTGGTTATCAAAAGAAAGGAGTTTGATTTTAGACGACAGGATTGTTTGTGCCCTGATGATCTTGAAACACTGGAAATGGGTCTCAAGTGTGTTGAGAAAGACTAAAGGTTCATATGTAAAGGTGACATGTAAGTAAAAACGTTTTGTCTTGACAGAGGGCACTGGTAGCTCTCCCACGTTTTCTGTTAGTTTTTGTTTTTAAATAAAGATTTGAAATTGGAAATGTGGAAAAAATGAAATGTATTATTATTATTATTACAGATAAATCATCTATAAATAATTATATGAGATGTGTTTTGAAGGAAGAGATGCAGCCTCAGCATGTTCTTGTTGGGGCAACTTTGAAAGATTTCAGCTCATTCAACAAGAGCAATATGCAATAGAAAAATAAAATTGTGAGCCTCAGGAAATTCTCGGGTGGAATGCTATGGAGTACGACGGTCAGTTGTTTTGAAGATGATTAGATTTTAAAATCAAGCACAGTATTAGTTGCAGAAATGTCTCCATGAAAATCACATGTCTGTCCTGCAGTTGCTTGCAAACATGCTTTTACCATAAACTAAAATACAAAATAGTATGTTGGGTTCAGCTTGGGTATAAATCTGTTGGGTTTTCTGATAATAACGAAAGATGATTGGATAAAGTTCCTGTCACATTCAAAACTACTTGTAGTGCCTATGTGCCAGGAAGCAACAGTTCCAACCTTCATAATGGTGTGAATGGTGACATTACATAGGAAACATCTGAGGAACACTTAACAATACCGTTATCAATTTGTCCAAGAAGTTCAACTCAAAGTTTTTGACTTAAATTGTTTTTACTTTATTTGAACAGCACAGAAAACAGCTTCAGTCAGCAGTTTTATGTAGTAATACTTATGCAGACTCACTGGCCTGGCAACTAAATATTAGTTACATGTTTCATTATTTCACAGAGAAATAAAACAATATCAGGAAGAGGAAGAAAAAGCATTCATTTCTGACAGCATGAGTCAGTACATATACACTGATATGGCACCTGAACTTCATATAAAAATAAATCTCTGTTAAGTGCATAGTCAAATCAAAAACAGAAAGCAGCATCGAGCGGCAGGGAGCATTGTATTGCAGCAGTTACTGGTGTGGACACCAAAATCACATTTTGTCCAGGTTTAAGGCCAATGCCGATTTCATTTGCCAATCATTAGCGGACATGTTTTATTATATAGAGTGTGTTAACTTGTATGTAGTCACCGTGTGCCCACATTAGCCCTTCTTTCTTACCATTTGATGCTACTAAATTGTACATGCTGGTCTTTTACATTTGCTCACTTGAGGAAAAAGATATAATCAACAGCAACTTTTTTTGAACATACTTCTTCCACTCGCACTCCAGCACCTTTTCATCACCAGCTCCAAAAATATAAAGCAAAAGCTTAATCAAAATCAACCGAATTTCAATATTTAGCAAGGTTAATTTTTAGGTGTTTGAGAAAAACACTCAAAACCAACAACCTCTGGGTAATTATACACTGACTCACTCAAACATCCCCAGCACTGGAGGTAACACTAGTGCATATTAGCTGATGTGGCATTAGCTACACGCAGCAGTGTGGTGAAAGCTAACAGAAACGTGCGCAGGCTTATTGTATCCAAATGAAACGACAGAATGCCCACCACAAATTGTAACAGGTGACAGCATACGCACTGATATGGCAGCTCACCTTCCGTAAACATAGTGGCAGCAGAAATGTGCACGATTACGGGTTTGCCGTGAACCTTTCAGCAGAGAAGCCTCTTCCTCTGGCGAGGGATCACTGTGCTTCTTACGCCTCCACGCTGGCAACGTCAATGTTGTGTGTTCTCACGTGTGAAGTCAATGCGCAATCAGGTAGAATTGATACATTTTGACGAAACCATAGAATAATCAGTAATTTAGGGGAAAAAAGGCAAGTTCCCATTAATGAATCTGACAAGGCCTTAAGTTCTTCAATGGCCTGTTATAACTTCAACTTAATTTTCTAGCGTTAATTTAGTTGCACCGCCAATATTTACCAAAACCAATACTCCCTACCAGCTTTAAAAATGAAAATCTGACTTGCTGAGAAAATGGAACGTGCCGAAATTTTTGAGGTTTTATGTGTGAAACGTGGAAAAAAAATAACACAAAGAAGACACAAAGCGTGACGAGAGGAAGGGGTGATAAAGAGGTGCGGTGTAGGCAAGTTGGAACATTAGTCGGAAGGAGGGATGAATGGCAGGACGAGTGTGACCGATGGCGTCTTTACATCAAGAGGTTGGTGATCACATAGCTGAAGAGAGACACCAGCAGCAGCCCAATGGAGGATGCCACTGTGAAGAGAAGAGCAGTCTGTGAAGCAGCTGACATGGACTTTAAGCAGCGTACACGTCCTCACACTGCTTGCAGCGCTGCTTCATCAAAGACCACCTGCTAATCCACAAGTCATTTTCTTCACGTCTGCCTTTTTTTACTTCAGGTGTCATCTCGACCCTTCCGACAAAATGATACATTTAAAACATTGTGAATTGAAAGATTCCAGTTTTCCTACCTGCGCTGGACGAGCTGCACTGCATCTCCTCCAGTGCGTCCATGTAGCCCTGTCCCAGCCAGTCCTGGTACGTCTTCCTGTCCCCGACGGCCACCAGGCGGACTGTGGAGTCCTTGAAGATCAGGTCGTCACCCTGGTAGTTCTGAGAGTCAAACATGCGGAAGCCCTCGGCCGTGTCGCTGCCATAGTACATCTGAGCCGGAGACACAGAGAAGCAGAGGCAGATCAACTCAGTGTGCTGACCGTTTCCCAACTGGTGGGTCATGACCCACTTTTGGGTTGCGGCTTCGTGGGAAGTATCCTTCCCTGTTTTTTTTTGTTTTTTTGAAGGGATTTTAAATATAAACTACCAGTCAAAAGTTTGGACACACCGGTGCCTCAGCAGCGGTAGAAGCAGATGCAGCCCGAGCGGTCGTACCTGTGCCTTGTCCAGGAGTCCATAGATGGCGTGGATGTTGGTTTCGGGTCGCACCATCACAGCGTGGGAGGGGACTCTGGCCAGGTTACAGTGCTTGAACTGCGTCACCTCGCTCCTGCTACCGTGAGCGCACAGCAGCTGGAAGTCTGACGACTTGAGGTTTTGAGCCCACGGTTCACTGGACTGACCTGCGCAGAGGAGCAGAGGAGCAGAGGAGCAGAGTGGGTTTGAAACGGGCTGCAAAGACTTTCCCTCTGACGGCATCTCCACACTGTGCTCGTCTCACCATCCGTGTACTGGAACACGGTCGCTTGCTTGATGAAAGCCACGTCTCCTTTGTTCTCTACCAGGCACCTGAGTCAAAGCAGAGAATTGAATCGTGTTGCAGGGATGTCAAACTCAAATATAATTACACTGCGGGCCAAATTTGGCCCCCGGGGACCAGAGTTTGACACCAATGCATTTGATGAAGTGACGTCGGCAAGCTGGGCTACCTGAAGGCACCGCCGTAGCCGTCGTACAGGTCCTTCCCCCTCTCACACTTGTTCTTTCCAGTGCTGTCTCCAGCACACTGATCGCACAGGTTTGCAGGGAAACCCTGCTGGTTGGCACCCGGTACACAACTCTGCTTGAAGAACCCACCAACAGCTGAGAGAAGGAGGAAAGAAATGAATAATTCTGTGTGTAATTCTTCAGGGACTCCACTTGCTAATCTAGAGACACAGCAATCTTAGCGGTCGCTACTTCAACATCCATTGCGGGAGACGTTGTTATGAACAATACACATTTTAATAAGGCAATTGTTTGACGCCCTCTCTGTCTGTTTATATCCACTGGCTCCAAATGCATGTGACTCCTCCCACCAATCAGAACAGCTGTCCTGCCGCTGTTCCCACTGGATGCAGGCACTTGCCAACTGACCGTGCGGTATGTCGCAGTTGCGCGGTGTGATCAGGCCTCTTTCGATCAGCGCCGCCACGGGAACGTTCCAGCCGGCCGTGCGGCCGTAGCCAGTGTGGCACGAGCGAAGGCCACGCAGGTCGTCCAGAGTCTGGATGTCTCTGTTGCCCTTCTTCAACACCACCACCGCATAGTAAATGGAGCCGTCAAAGTCGTCTGGGGGTAAAAAAAAAATCCCATCCAGCGACGGTCTTGGAAACAAGGGAGGGATTTCGGTAATTAAACTACTTGTTCGTGTGCGCAGCGTGTTACCAGTGTAGGTCTCTGCCGTGGCCGGGACCAGGCCGTAGTCTTTGCCAGCGGTGTAGATGTCACCCCCGTCCAGAGTGATGGCATCAGCCTTCTTGTCCTGCAAACAGGATGGAGGAAAAGAGTCGGCGTCATTAAAGGTCCAGTGCGTAAAATTTGGTTTGATTTACGATTTTTAAATTAGTAAAAGCTTAACACACTGCCCATAAATACATTAATAAAAGACGGCTTGGTGAAGTTTAAACTGAGCATCTGAATGGGGAATAAGGTATTTAAGAGTATTCAGGAGACTTTAATGTGGCTGATCTGAGTCTTTCCCTCATTGCTGATCTGCTGAGATTCTCACAAACATCTCCAGGCGAGAAAGACAATGGTTCCAAAAGCAGAAAATAGAGAGAAATGATAGAGCAGCAGCTGTGTGGAGGAAGAAGCCTTGTCAGGGGTCAGAGGTCAGAATGGGCAGACTGGCTGGATATCACAGGAAGTCAACAGTAGTTCGAATAACCGCTTGTTCCAACTATGATCTGCACAATGATGTCCGTGAACACACAACACATGCAGCCTTGAAACTGTGTGTATATATACACACTCACCAGCCACTTTTTAGGTACCCGGTAATAGCAAGGTGTACCTAATTAAGTGGCCGGTGGGTGTATTTATCATGTGTTAGTTCAATCATACAACAGAAAATGGTCAAGGCCTTTCCTGAAAGTCTGGTCAGGTTTCACTACACACAGTAGATATAAGAGTCAACGGCTGCCATAGCATCTGAGCCAATCACAGCCTGAAATGATGATAAAAAAAATACACACTAGCAATAGTTAGGGAAGTCCTACCTAACCTAATGCATCATTTATAAAGCATAAATATACCATAATTAAACAAAGCACGATGTGCATAAACAAAAACACTGTAACAAAGTAACAAAACACTGATAACATCTAAAGGTCAGAGCTCATTGTAAGATGTTGGCAAAACGTCACGGACAAAAGCGTCTGACGCACCACTTGCCGTCTGTTCTAAAATCCGTTACCAAGGCCTCAACAATAAAACTCTCCATCAGCTGGGAAGCGTTAAAGTCTGGATGAATGTTGCTACCTTGATTCTCTGCAGGCAGCTGCTCACGGATTCCCCAAAGACGCACTCGACCCGCGGAGTCAGACCATGAAGCTTGAAGGCGTCACGCATGGCGGTGCACTTATTCTGCTCTTTGGTGGACACAGTGCACCAGCGGACCACATCTGGGCGGGTGGCAGTCGTGATAGCACATTAGACAGATACATATTAATTATAGGACCAAAAGACAGACAGACAGACAGACAGACAGACAGGCAGGCAGATAGACAGACAGACAGACAGACAGATAGACAGACAGACAGACAGACAGACAGATAGATAGATAGACAGACAGACAGACAGTTAGCCAGACAGACAGACAGACAGACAGATAGACAGATAGATAGATAGATAGATAGATAGATAGATAGATAGATAGATAGATAGATCACCTTCAGCTTTACAGTCCATTGCGCTCATGGCGTTATAGTACAAGGGTCCCATCCACTTCTGAGCTTCCTCTGACTCCGTCCCCAGAAACATAGTGGACGACTCAGAGAAGAGGACGGTTCCGCCTCCGTATGATGCAGATGAAAACATGGAGAAACTCGACTTTGCCTGCAAACAACGAGCTGAACTTACTACACTGAAACGCCCGTCAATATCCGGGGGGTGTGGGGGGGTCCCCATCCTCCTGATTGTTACTCAATACCAATCTAAATGTCCTTAACATGCAGCATGCATGTGCTTTTAGGCTTTAACCGGCATTAAATAACATTGCGTCAAAAGACAGATGCAGCTCAGTCCTGACCTACTCATGTGTTAGTTAGTTAGTGTAGTTAGTTAGGTCGCAGTAGCTCCGCGCTCACGCTCTTCTAGCAAGGCGAGCTGTTTGGACGTACCAGGCCGTCTTGCAGCATGGTGAGCACCGAGGACGGAGTGACGTGTTTCCCAACCACGATGCCGCGGAACGGGACTCGCACCAGGTGGCACCTCTGCCACTCCCTCACAGCAGCTCTGGTGCCGTCACGACACAGCAGCTGGTAGTCGGACGATTTGAAAGTGGACGCCCAGCTGGGACCGTGACCTAATGAGACATCAGACTTTAGCGCCAATGTGGGTGAAATGTCGAAGGCGTCATTGCAACTGATGACAGACTGAGAGGTTACCGTCAGTGTTCTCCTCCACAGTAGTGTGCTTAATGAAGGCCACGTCTCCTGCACCTTCAGCTAAGCACCTGAAGACATAAACAACAGAAAAAATGAAATGCTTTGGACACACCAGAAAAACAGTTTTCTTTTCAAAGCCTGACATTGTGACACCACTTTGATCATCAGATACGATATCGTTTTGGAGACCTGAATGGACCAACGGGGTCGTTGAGTATATTGGGAAGTTTTGGGAAGACGGTTATCAAGCAGAATCCAGCACCAGGAGAATTCTGCTGACAGTGAGTGGCCTGCACTGCCATCACACAGGAACTACTGTCCTACTGACAGTTCAGCAAGGAGATGAGAGGTTCAGCAATGTTGCTGATGTTGCTAATCAGATGGCTCGAAGATACGTGTGTCGCTCAATTAATGAACTTTGTCAATCTCAGCATCTTCTGGGAATGCAGGCACCTCTTAATAAAATTTGAAGTCAGGAGTAAAGTTGCTAAGCTGCAACATTTTTCATTTTTTGTTCCACACACAAGCAGCCCATGTCAAGGACAAGGGACAAGATGTTCCAAAACAACAGATAAGAAGGTGCTCTGGTGAGAGTGCTGAGATAAGGACCGATCATGGAGGTCAGCAGAGTCACAGAGAACCGGCAGCATCGTCATCCTTTCCCCAAAAAGTGGAGTCTCCACGAGTCCCAACAGCCCAACGAGGGAAGTCTCACCAAGCCCCAACAGGAGACACCCAAAGCTCCACATTCACTATGACCTCCACAAACAAAGCCTTATTCATCTCAACCAAGAGTTGGTCAGGGCTAGGCAGCAGCATATTTCTGTTATCATTAGTAAGAACATCCACAGCCCTCCCACTCTGTTAGCTGTGGTCCATAAGCTCGCTAACCCCCCTAATCAGATAGCGGCAGAATTCCTCACAGGAATTATTCTGTGTCCATTTTGTGTATGAAATGTGCCATATAAATAAGGCTGCCCTGCCTTGTATTAAAAATGAACACACTGAACCTTTAAACTGCACCGGCACATTCGCAGTTTGCCCGACTGTGCCGTGTGAGCCGCGGTACCTGAAGGCCCCTTCGTAGCTGTAGTATTGCTCCTTGCTGCTCATGTCGCACTTGTTGTTTCCGGTAGCGTCTCCTTTGCAGAGCTCGCACAGAGACGGAGGGTCCTGAGACGCTCCGGGGATGCAGCTGGCGTTGAAGAAATCTGCCACACCTGCGGCACAAACACAGCTCAAGCGTTCAGGAACGAGGCGTCGACGTGCACACTGCTAAACTAGCGTGGTGCTTCTCCAATCATATTTTTCTTTTTTCTTTTTTTTTATGAAGTTTTTCACACGTATGCATCTAAGTGACAATTAAAGTGAATCTGAATCTGTGTCTGAACCCTACCCTGCGGGATGTTGCAGCCCATCACAGACATGTAGCCCTGGTCGATGAAGTACCCAATGGGCATGTTCCAGCCGGCCGTCCGCCCTTTGCCCGTGTGGCAGCTCTTTTTCCCCTTCAGGTTGTTGATGTTGATGGCTCCATTCGCTTTCTTCACCACGGCGACCGCAAAGTAGGACGCCGACGTACCTGAGACAAGAGGAGCACACGTGCTGAGGCGCACGCAACCATTTGCACTTTGACGCCCATAGAGTGAAGGAGGGCAAAAGGCCAGCGCTGCTTGTTATCAAAGGATGGAAGCACCATCTGGTTGGTCAAAGTCCAAACTACCACACCTGAAACAAGTAGGTGCTAAAGTGACACTAGATTACAAAAGCAGGGCATGAAAGTAATGTCTTGCTCTCAAACAATGTATCACAAAAGCTAAACAGCAGCAGTTGCTACAAGAAAACGAATGTCAATGTGACCTTTTTGCCTGGCGCCATGATGAAGAGGACTGTTTAAGTACAAGCTGTCATTGATTAAAAGAACAGTCGCCATTATCATATCAAAAACTTAGCAGTGGTTGATTCATGGAACAGGCACTTTGCCTTGTGCTTCTTGTGTTTTATCATCTTTTTAGAGAACAGCAAATTATAGAGCAAGCACTGAAACATTGAACAGTCAGTTAAATGTTTCAGTCAGTGTTGCATTCAAAAGTTTAGAGAAGGTCAAATTCAGTTCGCCTGTAGTGCATTTTAGGTTCTTTCTGGAATTTCATCCAAAAGCTAAATATCCTAAATATCCATTTTCTCAATAAAGTAGAGGGCAGTTCAGTGAGAGTACAAAAAGGGCTGGTTAGCCGTAGTCAAATTACATCACCATTCACCACAAGAATAAACTGGACTCAGAATCTAAGGCGGTTTTGCTGCTTCAGTTTGGTCTTTGAAATGAATCTTACCGTCAGCCTTGGATTCACTGCCAGCAATCTGAAAGGAGGCCGTCTTCCCCAGCTTGTAGATGTCGGAGCCGAACGCGGATATGGCGTCTGCTTCTGCTCTCTGCGAGGACACAGCAGCGGGAAGACAGCTCTCTCATGATGGGTATAAAGCAGGTCAGGATTAACAATTTGGCTGACTTCATGTACACAAACAGTTGTGGTTTTTTTTTTCATTTATTTTAATTCTTATTTATTTGTTGATATACCAGGGATTTTCCAATATAGGGGTTCCAACAGGTCAATGATCACCTGATGTGAGTGAAATGCAAGGTTTGACTCGTTTTGATTAAATATTTGGCTAAAGAAACAATTATATTAACAGCCAGTTTGGTAAATGTCTAATAATCTATAACTCCATGGTCAAGTCTGCGGGAACTTGTTGAATATTATTTCATATTATAAAGTGACCATAATCTCCTTCCAAGTCTTGCCTAGAGATCTATATGAACTGATAGGAAAATGCACAGACTGTCTTTTTGCTTATATGAGAGGTCATGTTCCCTGACTGCAGGGTCCCTGGGTTCAGCCTGTCATAAAGCAGCATGTGCCTTGTGAGCTGGGTCCTCTGATAACCATCAGCAGTTACTGGGTAATGCCTGATCATCAGTTCCTCTCCTTGAGAATTTCGCAAGTGATGATGGTGGGGCAATAAAAACACAGAATTATAATCAGATAATAAGCTAATGACTTCAAGAGCGAAAAATCTGCAATCAAACTGAAGCATTCAAATGTAAAATATATATATACATATATATACATAATTATGAGGGGAATCAATACTTATTTATTTTATATAAGAGAAAATATTGATTTCTTTTCGAAAAAATAATAATTTGTCCATTTACTTAATGATTTTCTGATTTTCTTTTTTTGATTGTGATAATCTTAGTGTTGAGAAGAACTGTACACTGTAATTTTAAAGTAAATGACAACAATATACTTTGTAAGCTGAATGATATTTCTGTTATTGTCCTTTATATTTTCATGTGAACCTCCTTTTTGGCCCGTCTCTGGTCATCTCCACTTGTCGTTGTGCAAAGTCTTGTGTTCTAAATATGGTTGTTGTTGTTGTTTTTTTTTTTAATAATCTGGAGGTATAGACCCCCAATGGAAAAGCCCCTCTGCTGGCTGACTGTTCATAATCAAACCATGAGTAACACCACTTAATTTGCCAATTTAAATGTTTGTATAGTTTTTTGTTTCTTTTTTTAAATAAAAAAAATCATAATTCCAAAGCAATTGGCCCAAATTTGCAAAATCTTTCCCAAATCATGACTCTTCATGACAACACAGCCTTCCAACCAGTTTGATAAGTTTCATAAATAAGTTCCATCCTATCAGATATTTGTGTTTCCCTTCTGAAAGCCAACCTCGATCTTTTGAACGCAGCCTTCTAGCGAGCCTCCACTGACGCAGCCAAGGGACGGACGGATGGAGGCGGTGGAGAAAGCCTTTGACATGTCCTGGCACTTCTGCTGCTCTTGATCTGAGATGGTGCACCACCTGATGGTGCTCTGTCCGTACACTGGCAGAGAGAGAGACACATACAACTCAGCTTTAGACTTCCAGAACAAGAGAATCAGTGAAAACCCTCTTAATTCCTCTACTTCAGCGGCGAAGCCAGACATCTTCCTTGGGGGGTTTCTCTCCTATGAGGTGGGCCACCAAAACACTCCATCCATCTGCTCCTTCTGCAACCCCTCTGTCAAAGTTTTAGAACCCATTGTGGCCCACCAGTCAAAAGGTTTGCCCACCCCTGGTCTAAGGGTCAGGGTTACAATTACATTTCTTCTTTGAGTGTCATGTTTCCATAAAAACAAAATCCAGGGTTCGGGTTTAGGGTTAGGAGGCAACCTCATGAAGAGCTAATTGAAAATTAAAAATTTTAAAACTTTTTTTTTTTTTTACCTAGCAGCTGTTTGGTTGTATGTGCTGTTTAACCAAACAGCACGTATATATTTTATTTACACATTGAAACGTAACACAGACAAGCTGAATACGCTTTAAATGCAATTTCCCCCTTGCTAATTGAAAAGAAAGTTGCCTTTACCTGCGTGCAGCAGGAGCAGCAGAGCTGCGGCTGTCTCCCAGGTGCCCATGGCTTCGCTTCTGTCGTCTTCCTCGGTCTGTACTCGGTCTGTACTCGGTTCCTTTCTCTGCTTTTAAGTCCGTACCTGAGGCCAAAGTTCGCGGTTGTATCCCCCGATTTCACGTGTGTCGAGCTCCGAAGGTCCCGCCGCCGCCGCCGCCGCGATATTTTTTTTTTTCTTTTTTTCCCCCCTGTTTTACGACCGTCGGACGTGCCGTTCGTCGACGAATCGCAAGGCTCCGCAACTCGGCTGGACTGAAGCCTCCCGTTATGTCCCGTCTTCCCGCCAAAGGTGAAGCAGGTCTGACGCGTCCTTGCTGCTGCTGCTGCTGCTGCTGCGGTGTGGCTCCAGGCCAAAGGTCCGGACAGAGGAGCCTTTCACACCAGCCGACCTCTGCTTTTCACTGCCCCATTGCTCCACCCGTGCGGTGGTTTTCCACTGGACCCCAACAGGAAGGAACACCGACTGAGTGAGACTCACTTCTCCCGAGTCACTGCAGCGGCTGTTGGGACACAAAGAGTCTGTTTACCTGCCTTGGGTTTCCCCCTCCGCTCAACTTTCACTTCAGGTCCCACTTGGCTGGGACACGAAAAAATAAAAACCTGAAATAAAACCTGAAAGTGGAACATTTGTTATTGTAATTAGTATAATCAAGCATATTGTGACTCAAGCTTTTTTTGGTGGGGTTGGGGTCAGTGGGGGGTTCAGCGTATTTGACAGAAGGGGGATTTTATTCTCTCTCTTAATGATGTTGATGCAATTTCCTACACTGTGATGCATTTTTTGCTTGAAAACTGCCGCTTTCATTATTTTTCCTCGGAACAAACACTGATTCCATTTACTGTACATATGTTCTGGTAGACTCGATAAAAACAGCCCGATCTGATGTATAATGTTTTGGTGTAATACACCAAGGACTGACACTGCCAACTATTTTGGTGCTCTTTTCTCTATTAATGAGAGCATAAGATGAGGATTTTTTTTTTTTTTTTAAAAAAATCAAATAGTGAATTAGAAAATGATTAGGTAACTTTGAGGGGAAATATAGTCTACATCATTCTCCTGTGGTTCAAATTTTTTGGGGGAAAAAACAACAGCTGTCAGCAGTTTTTAACAGCTGACCAATTAAACCCAGAGTTAGAGATGTTCGTAGCTCATCAAAACGTGGACGGCGGAGGTGTAGAGGATAAAAAGCTCGGTTTTGGAGACAGTGAACTACAGTTTATCACATGGAAGTAATACTGTATCGCTGTATTCAGGTGTAGAGTAAGTCAGACATTTTTAACTCCAGCTTAGCCCTCACCGATATCGTGGAACTGATTTGATTGTGAACCAAGGGAAAGAACACTGGACTGGTCGACCAGTCATGCACTAATATTTCCATGGCAAATGGAAGCCCCCCCAGTGTCCTCTGGATAACCCAGAGAGCCCCTTAAGGTTGCCCAAGTTGCTACTTGATTGATGGGATCTACCTGTTTTTCTTATATATGTAGAATAAAATAGACTAGAATGAAATTATAATAATAGGCATTATTGTTGCAGGAACAATCAATCTGTTATTTCCTTTTTAGATTACTATTTATACCATAATACTGAGTCTGTGCTCCTTTATATCCCAGCCTAATTTTATTGGTGGTGGTTAAACTGTCACAGCACGGCAGTCAAGTCATAAAGCTTGTTGTTGCAGCAGACAATTATGAGAGCTGCCATCTTTCTTTGTCATTTCATGAGCCGCTACGTCACGCTTTTACTGCTAACTGAAGCACACGCGACAGGAAACAACAGGAAATGAGGGGAGTATTACTGAGATAATGTTTTTTTTGCAGGTATCAGCTGAAACACAGGAAGCTGGGCTGTTGTTAAACAAAGTGTTGATCTGCATGTTCCCCAGGTATGCATCACGAGTTTATATAAGATATAAAAAAAAGACTTAGTACACACATATATAAAATAGGGACTTCAGTATAAACAGTGTGTGCAAAGCCTTCTTATTTATTTATATGGTGATTTTATCAGCACGTTTTGAAGCAGGACAGTGAATATATGGACAGAAGGAATGCTGAGGTTGGAACTGGCTGGCAGGAAGCCTAGAGGAAGACTAAAGATGAAACCTGACCGAGCTGACCTGAGCTGAGCCAAGCAGTGCTGGTTGAAATGCACCATTATGCAAAATGCAAAAGAGGACTTGAAGTTTCCTGATGTGACACAAGAACTGAAGAAGAACCTTGAACAACATGTGAAAACTTCAGTGAGCTGGAGAGTAAGTGCGTATTTGAATGCAGAAACCAAAACTACGTCGACTCGTGACTTTTTTTTTTTTTTTTTTAACAACACGTACATGGTACAGTTTTGATACGTTTCAGATGGCTTGCAACACCAACTGCACTCACCTTTTTTACAGTTTTCCGTGGACTCTGTATTTACTGACCGCAGCATAAGTGACGTAGTTACAAGATGAACCCAAGGACTCTTGAACTGTGGATGTTGCAAAACTGAAAGAAGTGACTGAGGGTGATTTTAATCTTTTCCTTGCTTGGCTCATGTCTTTACAGAAAAACAAAACCAACCCAAAACTGATCAAAAATGTACAAACTGTAGCAGGAAAACTGAAGCATTGTAAAATTATCTACCTATAGTATGTATGTATTTTATTCTCTTATTATTTGTTATACTATGGATAACAAAGTGTTGACACAATTTTTTTTAAAGGATTAAAATATTTTTCATGCCCATCTACTTATTTGTCTAAGGTTAGAGAACAGGTAGCAGGTTCACCTGATGTTAACATTATATTTTATGTCTCAAGCAAACGATTTAACAGGCTGCAAAGGCCTGTTATTAAGACCATTCAGCTTAGAATCAATATAAACAAGGCAACAGCAATTGGCCTCGCTAGTTAACAGAAATTAATTAAAGTTGAGCTTCTTAATTATGTCTATACTCTCATCCATTTTATTTAATTCATAAAAAGAGTCAACAGCATCCAAGCTCAGAATCCTTTTGCTTCGCAAGCACAAGAGATCACTTAAAACCCACAACAGAGGTGAAATTGTAAAGAAAATATATTCATATTTACAGTTATACTATTTATGTATATATGTATATAGCGTTCACACATTTCACAATGCAAAGCAAAAGCAATCAGCTCGACTCATCAGACAGGTGATTTCAGTAAATCTCAATAAAGACTTTAATTTATTTTTTGTACCAAAATAGGCAATTGGAGCAGGGATAAATATTATATAATATGTTAGATATAGATCCATCTCTGTAATAGATTCTTTGCATCGGTGCTTTACTCTAACAGACAGTGGCATGGTCCCCTGGCTCAAACACACACTTTGGAGTCACACAGAGTTCAGTTCTGCCAACGGACGACACCACTACTTGATTTATCGAGGACTCTAGCGTGGAAAGAAATAAGTGAACTCTAGCCTCCTGTGAAGAACCATCAATATTAAAATATGAACCCCAAAACACGCGGTCAAAAATCCCTCTCGTCTAAAAAGCTATACGCCGTCGGCAGGACAGACTTTGTGCGACTCTGGTCTCCAGTCAGCTTGGAGCAGTGGCCTGTAGGGGGGTTGTTGAGGGTGGAGATGGGTGGATGGCTGACAAGGTCCACGCAACGGCTGCATCACCAAAAGCATCTTGGGGTTTAAGATCTGGAGCTCACCAACGGTGGAAGCAACTGATGGGTGGCATTTGTGTGACTTCACTCTCTTTCACTGTTCCTTTTTTTGTGTCTGATACATTCACAGGGAAGTACTGAGGCCTGCAGCTCCTCCTCTACAAGCTTAAGTATAAAGCAATGAAAAAATATGAATCAAACTCAAAGAGCCAGGGATTAAACAGAAACATGCTGCGCTTCCTTTATCATCTGGAGAATTGTTGATGGTTACTGATGATCACTTCTTCAAGTATGCTTCAATTTGACCATGCAGTGCGTTGTTGTGTTTGGCAAAGGCACTTTCCTAACACTCGTGTGCAGTTCAGGTGCTGCGACACACGAGGGACTGTTAATGCCAGTGAAGCCATTCAGGACGTCACGGCTTCATCGTGTTGTTCACCTGCGATGAAACAAGGCAGCTTCTTCCACTCAGCCTCCGCTGTGAACTAGACGCACTCGGACTGCGTCAACCGAGGTCATGTTGCAGTGCCTCTGCAGAGCAGAACACGTTTTTACCTTTTAAACTGGTGGTTATTAAGTTGGGAGGTTGACTGAGCGCTGCAGTGGCTGCAAACTTTGTGGGGGGTGAAAAATGCTGATTTATCGTCCTTTTTTTCCAACATCAGCAAAAATATGGTGGGCTGTGAAAACACCTTTGAAGACACAGCTTGTTCTAAGTGAAATTGAACATTTTTGAAGTTTGCCATTAGCTCAAATTGAACCTTCACTTTATTAATATTTTATACTATCTTATTCCATTTAATATTTATTTAATTTAATATTTTATGTACTATTTTATCTTATCATCACCCAGCATTAAAATGATTTTGGAGGAGGTATTGCATTTGAGTTGTTTAGCCCAGAAGGGCTTTAAAATGGCATTGATAACTAACAAAATTGTGCAGCAAAGAGTACGCATAATAAAAATGAACCTTCTCCTCCGCTCAAACCAGCACAATCATAACAGGAAACAGAAGAGTAGAGTGTTTCACAGAGTGAGCCGGTGCAAACCCTGGGATGGTGCAAGATCTCAGCCAAGATGCTTTTGACAAACCAGCCCTCAATAGTGCAACTACAGTTAGGAGGAAAAGCTATCACAATAATGATGATGATGATGATGACGATGATTATGATCAATGCTTATAGTGTCGATGCAGAAGATGATACACTGTCCAATGTTTGAGTGCTCAACGTCGCACTGTGAACGAAGAGGAGGAGGAGGAGGAGGAGAGTGAGAGATGAAGGCCTGATGGAAATAAGGAGAGAGGAGGAGGAAGGCAGAAGCTTCAGGGGGATCCAAGTTTGCACGGTGGGGAATCTGGGCTCGTGTTCATCCAAGAGTTAAAATTTGATTAATAATAATAATAATAATAATAATTATAATAATAATACATAAATAAAAAAAAGGAGTCATTTGGAATTAGTTTAAGAATTCAAACACATCCTTATGGACGCAAAATACTGTTGAAACTGATGGAGTAAGAATTAGCCGAGTTTGCCTCCTGATGATACACTACATCAGCTTTTCTTTGACATTCTTTGTTAGAATGATTTTTTTTTTTTACATAGTGCTCTAATATAATATAATGTTTCCTAATGAGTTTCCATTCTTTAATTTTTTTTTTTTTTTAGACTAGAGGACGTCAGACCAGTCTTGTCCTGGTAGCTCTCTTTCTCATTGATACTTGGAGAACCATGTGATTGCGGTACAGTCATCGGATGTTTCCAACGAGATTTTTCTTTTGGACTAATATTCATCTGAAGTCTAAAAATAACGGGCAAGGCGGGCAAAGGGAAAGAAAGAGAACGAGAGGAAATTATGCCATCTAGGGCCAAGCGAAGACAAAATTGCAAGAGAATACTAAGATAGGGATTCATTTGAAAGGATCCACCAGTGAATTTTAGGCTTTCAAAATTCAGCAAGTGAGGTTGGTCTTTGCTGCGTCACTCAGCTTAATGCGGGTCTGATGCCGAATACCCCAAATCTGCCGCCAGTCTGGGGAGAGAAAGGGAGGCGGATGGGTAGAATATGACAGGGGGACAGGAAAAGGGATGAGAGAGAAAGAAGCTCTAAACGGGAGTGATGAGATGGAGGAGAAGACAGACTTTCAGATGGGACGGGTGGTGGTGGTGGTGGTGGTGGTGGGGGGGAGGAGAGAAAGTTCAAGATTCTGTCCCAAAAACATGCTCATAAAGCTACAGCGTGCAAAAGTCTGCCTCTTGGTGACAAGATTATCATAACAAACCCATACATGAATGCATTACCCTTCATTAATATGAAAACAACAACGACAACAACAATAAGAAGAACAATAATGAAACCAAATCCGATAATGGTACACGTCGCCTTGATCTGAACCGCCTCCTTAAACATTAAGGAACTGAGCCGTAAAGAAGATCCACCAATAGGCTGCTGGACAGACTTTAGCTCCTCCCCCTTCCGAGGAAGCAGCAGCGCCAGATAGTCCCAGCCAGGTCCTGTATTATGTGCTTTGTGTAAATGTGTGAGTGTGTGCATGTGTGTGTGTGTGCGCGTCTATGCACGCGCATCAGTGTGTTGTGTGTGTAAGAATATATATATATATATATATATATATATATATATATATATATATATATATATATATATATATATATATATATATATATATATATATAAATATATATATATAGATAGATATATAGATATATACACATATCTCTATATATATGTGTGTGTGTGTGTGTGTGTGTGTATACATGAGAAAGAGAGAAAGGAAGCAGGCTGATAATAGAAAAGTTGACAAACTGCTGAGAGAGTGATGATGATGATGTGTGTGTGTGTGTGTGTGTGTGTGTGTGTGTGTGTGTGTGTGTGTGTGTGAGAGTGTGTTTGTTCAGAGTCGCTCCTTGGTGGGCACCCAGATGTAAGGTCCGGACTGCTCCTCGATCACCTGCTTCACCTGGGAGTAGACCTCCTCCAGGGACGAGCCCTGCACCACCGCTGCAGCCACAGGGAGGCGAGAGAAACAGCCATTTTCAATCCACAGCAACAAAACCTCCAGTAGGTGTGTGTGTGTTAGGTGTAGGTATATCAGGGGTCACCCACAGAAGCACCTGGTTAAACATTAGCAGTCCTCAGGTACCAATTATGGGATGTAATCCCCCTATTATAGCCATAGTCATTGAGGTCTCTTTTTCATTTGCAGAATTGAAGTTGTCTAGAGGTCGTTGTGATGCAAGTAGCCACCAGGGGGCAACAAAAATACTTTGGTTGACTTTAGGGCAGAGGTGGGTAACTTTTTGACTTGAAGGTCACAAGGTGTTTCAAAATTTCACCAGGCCAGGAACAGACGGATGGAGTGTTTGTGAGAACTATTATATCGCAAAAGTCATTAAATAAAGGATTTGGCCTTTAACAGGTGGCAAAGTATTCGTGGCTGACTGTACACATTGTTTTCTAAATGCATTCATTTCATAATAATTTTATACAGCCGTTGATTGAACTTCTAATGAGCTCTCGGCGTCCACTTTTCTATTACTTACTCCAATTTATTCCACAAAAATAAAAACGCTTTCCCACTTCCCGAAAGTATTGAACTGAAGTGTTTCTCTATAAATATACAGTAGATGTATATATTTTATTTAATAAAAAGAAACTGCACAAAGCCATGACCCACATTAGGGCCGCGACCCTCCAGTTGAGAAACGCTGCTACAGAGAAAATAGTTACGCACCGGTGAAGTATTCTGTGAACTCCTGCTCCAGTTTGACGGCTCTCTCGAAGGTCTTCCTCGCCTGCTCCTCCGCCAAACGCTTGTTCATCTCTCTGGAGAGACAGACAGACAGACAGACAGACAGACAGACACGGTAGGTAGGTAAGCCATGACAGCGACAGCACACCCGGCGTTGCAACAAACAACATTCCCAATGAAACTTGCACACTTTTAAAAATTGTCACACAAACACGGCAGACAAAGACTCACAGGATGTTGTCGACGTTGCGCGGTCTGATGAAGACGGCGATGGGATGGAGGCCGGCCAGCTGGAGACGCTTTATGGCATTCCCCGACACATCCAGTATGCAGTGTTTACCCTGAAGGACACAAGAGACACACACCACAGGCTGTTGGCGCATCAATCCAAAATACCACCAGTATTGATCCCAAGTTGGTATTGGTTTTGGATCAATACTCGAAAAATTAAAATATACAGATGAGATTTAAGAAAATAATGCACACAAATTTGTGTTGGTTTTCTATTGTTTTTTTTGTAGAATGTTAATACAATGTTATGACAACATTTTGTAGTCACCTATAAACTTGTATCAAACTTGAATTCTCAAAAAGTATCAGTATTTTACATATATACTCTGGCCTTAGACCTCTACCACTCAGTCTCCAACTCCACGGCGCCCCCCGGTGTCGGAACTCACCTTGTCAGCGACCTCCTTGACAGACTGTATGCTGGTTCCGTACAGGTGGTTGTTGTACTGGCCAGCCTCGATGAACTTGTGCTCCTGGATCTCCCTCTCCATCAGCTCCCTGGAGGACATGAAGTGGTAATCTCTGCCGTCCACCTCGTAGTCTCGCCGCGGCCGCGTCGTGTCTGGTGGTTCAATCACAGTTCACATCTCTGTCAACGTGGTTTTTTGTTTCGTTCTTATTTCCCCTTTCAGCCCATGTTTGTTGCTGAAGAGGTCCATGTTGCAACTCCAGTCCTGGAGTTCTTTGCAGACAGCTAAATCAGAAACTTAACTTCAAGCAATGGAGTTCCATTTAGATTAGTTAACATATTTTTTATGTTGCTGAACCAATTAGGAAACAGTGGTAAAATACAAAAAAACACAATTGTCTTAAAAAAAAAAAAAAACGTACAAAAAACACTGACTGATGAGCTTATGTTCAATAAACTGCTCTACAAACAACTATCTTTGATGTAGCACCAACTTTAGAAGAAGAAAAAAAAGATTGAAGATCAAGATGCTGTTTAGTTTCTAAGGCCACTGATGTGAAAGTTGGACTCACGTGGGACGCAGGAGCCAAACTTGTCCGGGAACTCGGAGATGAGGTCATCGTTGACCCGGTCCTTCATGGGTCCGAGCACGATGACTGGCCGCGTGTAGTTGACTGTGACAGGGAGGACCCAGACACACAGAACGCTCGCTCACAGAGCAAATACAAAAAGACCTCAGAGTCGTTTCACTGATGATATGGAGAACAATGCCGCTGGCACGACTAGCGAGACGCCTCGCTCCAGTTCACCGGTGTTTATAACGGCCCTTAATCACATGACCTGTCTGCCACCTTTGCGGCGCAATGCTAAAAAACATTCACGCACGAGGCCGAGCTGCAAGGTATCTGTGCAAAAGCAACTAGTGTGGAAAAGGCCCAGTGTGGAAGATTTGGCACCATCTAGAGGTGAGATAGCGTGTTGCAAAGAATGTTAATGGTTATTCTGCAGCTTCTGTTTTCAATTAACACCACAGCTCAGCATACTTTTTTATAGCTTTTTTATGTTTTTGAAGTCTGTCAGCAGCCCAATAAGAAAGCAGATACTGTAAAACATCAGCAAGCAGACACGGGATTCAGTTCCCTCTGTCGTAAAACTGCTCCAAATTCCCCCCAAAAAGAAAACAACCCAATCTTAAAATCGCAGTTGGACGACGACGACGAGCACTGACCTTCCTGCTGCATGACAGGCTGGTAGGTGAGCAGCGTCTCCTCGTGGCTGGCTGCGTGGACACGGAGACAAGAAGAGGGGACACGTCAAGACTCTGAGAGAGAGAGAACCAGCGACACCCCCGACCCGCGTCTGCCATTGAACTAAACTTCCTCAGCAGCTCTGGAAGTGCTGGAGAAGCAGATGGAGGTCATGTACGTATGTAACACAAACAAACACACACACACACACACACACAGCAAACACACCATCACTCACATGCACACGGGAAACCAAAGCACGCAAACGCACATGTGGATGTGCGAGCACGCGAGACAAATCCACACAGCACACGCAGACGCCGCTGTTTGAGGGCAAGAGACAAGCGGGGTGAGGTGGGGGAGGAGGAAGAGGAGGAAGAGGAGGAGGAAGAGGATGGGGGGGCGGGCAGATGAGGGTCTAGACTTACAGGTACAACTCTCACAATCGCTGGTGCCAGAGGTTACCAGCTCTGGAAGGACAAGACAGGTTTAGAGTCAGCAGCACACACACACATACATACACACACACAAACAAAAATACCAACTCACACACACAAACAAACTCAACATTGTTTTACCTCCACTACAATTATTTAGAGTGAAAACTCAAATCACGAGACGCATGGCTGCAGTTCAAGCGGCTCTGGCTGGCAGCAGAGAGCCTCCAGACGACAACGCCGTGCGCTGCCGAGACCAAACTGAGGAGGTGAAGGTCACGTTGGTGACCTTTAAGCGTCCACATCGACAGTTTGTGACCACAGAGCACGGTGAGAAAGTGCAGGTGGTATTTTGTCACATGGTGTTACCAGTATTTGCTACAATTGAAGATTGTGCAATCCAGTGTTTCTCAACTGGTGGGTCGCAACCCGAAAGTGTAAGTGTAAAAGTGTCTCTACATTTATAGAGACACTGATGGGCATTTATTTTGCAGGAAACACAATTCAATTCAATACTTTCTATCATTTATTTACTAGACATGACAGGAAGTGGGCTGGCGTATTTATTGTTGCGGTATTAACTTAAGTGCCGTGGAACAATATTGGTTCGCAACTTCATGACGAGGAAAAAAAACGTGGGTCGTGAGTCTCCACCAGTTGAGAACCGCTGGTGTCATTTGTGTTCACAGTGCAAGCGTAAGTTTAATCAAATCCTTCAACTGGAACAAATGTGCATTTTAAAAGTTCTTGATGACTTCATTAAAATCAGGTTTAATAGTAAATCTGGTGTCATAATAAAAATAATGCAACTCAGAATAATACTAATACAATAAAAATACAATAAAAGATCCTTGATAGGGAGTGTGATTGTCTTCCTGTGGATAAAGTGCGGCTCCCATTATGTTCCCTCCCACTGTGGGTGATTGCGGATCTTTCGAAAAGTTTCCACTTCAGACGTCAGCAGCAGCAGCAGCAGCAGCAGCAGCAGTCGGAGTTCGGCTGGCCGCGGCGCTCGAACGTAACCGACGGCAGAAGTTTGAGTGTGATTTGGCAGCAGGTGTGTGTGATGGAAGGAGGGCCTACCTTTATCCTCCTGATCCTGCCGAGAGAGGGGGAGAGGTGAGAGCATTAATAATTATGCTGGGAGGGGAGGGGGGTGATCATCACAGTGTCTTGACTGTTATCATCACACACACGCACACACACACACACACACAGTGTGTTAGCGGAGCTAATCTGCAGCGTGCCTCAAAGCGCAGCGGGCGCAGGCGAGCGCGTGTGATCCTTTTTAATTATCAGCTCTTCGCCGTGCGGAGCGGCTGATTGCCGACTCGCTGGTTCGTGCGGCGCCAGCTGCCAACACGGGCGATATCAATAGCTGGCGCGAGACCGCCGCCTCATCAACGGCGGCGTGATCACGCTGCGCCGAGTGCGACTGAAGTCACGCCGTCGCAGCGCAAGTGTAAAAACTATTCATGGCTCTCCTGTAAAGCGGCTTCAGGTGTTCTCGTCACATGTTTCCCGTCATTAGAAGTTTCAGTGGGGAGTTTCTGCGAGGAGAGCTTCACTCTGGAGTCAATTAGCAAAGCCGGCGAAATCTGAGTATTTTAGAGTTTTTGAGATGCGAAAAGAAATGGGAATTTGTTCTCATCAAAAAACAAAGCGCTTGAGCAAAAGATGCTGCGCTTAAGACAATGAAAACTATATCATTGGAATAAAATTCAGTTTGCAATTATTCCCTCGTGTAATATTTGATCTTTTTCAGGTACAACAAATCCAACAGGTCAGAGCTGCCTGCGTCTTTTATTTTTTTCAGCCTTTAGCATTTTTTTGGTTAATGTGCATTGTCATCGTTCTCTCAAAGAAAGTGGAACATGAATTGTTACACGACCGTCACAGCAATAACAACCCTATGAACAGACAGGTTTCATGCTTACTATGGAAGAATGACAAGCACACATCGTCCAGTCAGGCGGCTACTCACCGATCTGTCCTGAGACCTCGTGACTCGGACCGTCTTTAACCTCGACCTCTCCTTCTTCTCTGCCCTGTGTGTTGGAAGCATATTGAATGATGTCATTGACTGATTGATATTTGAAACGGGATCATGTAGTTTTGTTCTAACTTAAAACAACTTGTTGGCTTCTGACTTCTAATTTAACTGGCACTGGCCAGGCTGTTCTGGGACTACACTGTAACACTACTGTACAGAGACGGGTGCAACATCAACAGCTTGTTCGGAAGAAGCTGGCCGGCTCACTAAACTCTGGTTCAAGTGGGAGTGAATGGATGGCCACTAACCAAATGATTAGAAAGAGACAGATGAGAGCGAGACAAGTCTTGAACCAACCTCGCAGTGAAGTTAAACTGCAGAGATTATAAATGTGAAACCTTGCTATCCCCCCCGGAGCCATGAAACACTCCATCTGGCGTGTCAGGTTAGATCTGAGGGCTGCTCAGTTTAAATTTAGTCACTTCCTGTCCTGCGTCATTTCCAGCCTTTATTTATAATTCAGGCTGACGAGCCACGTGTGCTTTGGCTGCTACATTATGCAGCGTTTGGCCCCGGGACGTCTGTAAACACCCAAACAATCCACACAGGAAACAAACCAGCCGCAGTCCAAAGGACGAGTTAAAACAATAACCTGCAGCCACGACCGCTCGGATCCGATTACGAAGCGAATGGACAGAGCTCGTGAATGAGGTTTCCGTGCAAACGTTCAGGGCTTCTTTCAATCAACTTCGAAAGGCACAGAGAAACGAGGCAGATGAGGCGCATTGGGAGGAAGAGGAGCCACACGGTGTGGAGTTGGTGGAAGGAGGAAGCTGGAGAAGTAAGGGAAGACGGGAGGAGGTGCAGGAGAGGTAAAGCGAGGACAAGAGGAGTACGGCACAGCAGGGGGGAGGAGATGGAAGGAGGGCAAATCAGGTGAAGCAGAAAGATGGAGGAGAGAGAGGAAGGATGGGAGGAGAGATGGAGGAAGGCAGCAGGGATGCAGGGCTACAGGGGAGAGGAGAGGAGAGGAGAGGCGGAGTCAGAGAGGACTAACGGCAGCTTCTGAACTACGTCCAAGCCTCGGAAATTCCATTAATTTCAATGATCTTGAAATTTCGACTTAAATCTTGAAATGGAAAAAAAAAATCAAATCTCCCTCCTATAATGATTTTTTCTTCTTCTCTTGGGGCCCTGTGTACAAACACCATCACTGTATTAGACAGACAGACAGACAGACAGATAGATAGATAGATAGATAGATAGATAGACAGACAGATAGGTAGATGGGGGGGGGGGCAGTGTTTGGACTCTGACCTCCTGCGGCTGGGGATGACTCCCACCTCGGGGCAGTTTGGAGGAGGGGGGCTGAGGTGGCGGGCGGGCCACCATTCTTCCTCGCCGGCGCTGCTCACGTGGAGGATGTCCCCGAAGTTGAAGGCCAGCGCCTGGTTGGGCGCGGTCAGGTCGGCGGCGCTGCCGTCGTAGTCGAACAAGGCCCTGCAGACGGTGGGAGAGCACGGAGAGCCGTATTGCCCACGTTCAGATGAAGAAAACACAGTCAGCCCGCCGGAGGAGGCAGAACCACATGAGTCACTCGTCTCAGCTGATTGAATGTGACTGACACAGCGACTGGCGCGCCGCTGTGAGAAACTGCACACACGCAGCGTTTTCCACCTTGGCTTTCGCTCACGTTCCTCGTCTTTTGCGACCTTTTTTCGGGTAGTTTTTTTGAAATCAGCAGATCCTCGTCGGGCTATTTCTGACCTGTGATTACAGCAGCACCATTTGTGTGATGAAATATTGAAATAGGATTGAACCTTGAAATGTGAAGGCAAAGAGGAAACAAAAAATGGAGAAAAAAATAATGAAATAAAACAAAAAAAGCTGGGAACACTGCAATGCAGCTGCGTAAAATAGATTTCGAGGAGGAAAAAATGTCCAAAGATGAAACATATTTCATTTTAAGACATAGAAAAGTTGGTCAGTTTTTACTTTGCAACAATAAACAAGACAAACGAGTGGGTGAAATGTTGCTAAGATTATTAATCTATATTAACTATAACTACACACCATTTATAACCTTGCCTGTGACTTCATGCCAGTCGTGCACTCCTGTCTGTGCAGCCCCTGTGCGCTCTGTGTGTGTTGTTAGTCTGAGCGGTGATCTGTCTCTGTGACCACAGCTTCAGACTCATCCACAGGGAAAAGACCCAGAAAAGTAGGCCAGCGGTTTATGTGTGCGGGCGTGCGTGTTTGCGCGTGCGCCACTGTGTGTGTGTGTGTGTGTGTGTGTGTGTGTGTAAAAGGAAGTAGAGCTGAAGTAACAGGCAATCCCCTAAAGTCCTCGCCGCATTCATCAATAAAACAGAATACAGTCGGGAGGAGGGAAAAAGCGAGGTGACACTGATCCAGAAGTCCTGCGTGCTGTTAAACTCACGTCCAGGATGAAGATGTTTTTCTCTATTTTCAGCTGACGGCTGAACTGTGACCCCCCGCTGCACTGAACTCAGCTGTGGCTTCGCTGATGAGTCGAGGCTGCACCTGACTCCTCTGAACCGCCGCAGTTCATCACGGCTGCTACGACTGAATAACACCATAAATGAATTCCACAAGTGTTCCCTCCAGCCTCCCAGCCAGGTTATTTTTTTTAATAAAATAACGCGCTATGATAATAAAAATTACTTCTGAAACCTGATTTTTCAGTAAGATGAGGCAATTATGAATTGAGATAAGCTTATACGACGAATGACTTTGGAAGGAAGGACAAGGAAGTTTTTGGTTTATAAGAGGAAATGATCTACACGTTGCACTCCGCCTGAATCTGTTGAGCCTGTGGGTAATGTTATGTTATGTGGAATACACTTGAAAGCAAAAAAATAAAAAAAAAAATAAAATCCCAATACATGTTTATTCATGATGCATATTTCCTTGTAATGTATTCCATACATTGTACTACACTCATGTCTATTTATAGTCCGGATGCACTTTCTTAGTCATTAGAATTGGTTCTCAGTTCTTTATTTGATCCATTATAAATATGAAATTCTGCTACGATATGATGGCGACAGTCACCATCGACAGTGTGTAAGAATTTTTTGCTCTGCTTTGAACAGGATACGAGAAACATATGAGAAACATTTCCATGACAAAAATGTTCAAAATGAATAAAAAAAGAAGAAAGACTCGACATGAAATATAAATCATTCTCTATGTTGTATCTAGCACATAGATGATAAAGAAGCAGAGCCTACATTAACATTAATTATTAAAGCAAATGAAGAGCGATGTCCAGGCAGAGTCCACTGCGGCGTCAGGCTCTCAATCTGTATGAACCAGAGGATGGTGCTCGCACTGATGTACGTTATTATTGGGCCACAGATATGCAAATGCACCTCGGAATCAATTACAATACTCTCACCGTTAGCGTCGGTTTAATTTGCGAGTGGGAACCTTTTGAAATTTAATTACCCGACTGAGGGAGCACACTAATTACGGCAGCGTTAATCGCTAACACCGGCCAGATCTAAACGTGTCTCTGAATGAGTTTATAATCTTTGGAATATCTCGAGTCTTAATCTCCAGTTCCAAATTCGTCAAGTGGATCCTGGCAAACCACCGTCACACCTGCGTGAGATCCTGGTGTCACTGTGAATACAGACTGGTGTAACCTCAGTGCAAGAGCGCTCCTCTTGCTTCTGTTCCAATGGTGAAAAACAATGGAGGCAGATTCCTCTGGTGAAGGGCTGCGAGATAAAGCACTGCAGCAGAGCGCAGCACGCAAACACACTCTTCTCCCACTGAGTGCCGTCCACATTTTAAGCCTCACATAATAAGTGGGCAACTTTTTGGGGGGAGAATAACTGTAAACCTGGGGAGCTTAACTGTAAAATGCAAACATGTAACTGAAGCCTGCAGTAGTGGGTGAAAAAGATGATGCAACCTGCCCTCTTAATATACAAATCAGGAAGATTCATTTCTAGACAGCTGAGCATACAAAGCATCCATGTTTTGAAATAAATGATTTTTTTTAATAATCATTAAGGTCCTTGTAAAACTAATGCTTATTACAAGGACCTTAACGCTTATTAATGTTAATAAGCATCTTATAGGGTGCTTATTACCTATTGACTCATGCTTATTACAAGGACTGTGATATAAAGCGTTACTCTCAATTCTTCATACTATCATCCTTTTACTGTCTTATCAATGAATCAAAAACTCAGTCAATTTCCATAAAGCAGCATAATTAGCCCTTTGTTTACAGCGATAAAACACCAGTTCTAGCTTCCTGCTGAGGTCAGTTCTGTGTTGCTTCTCAGACGTGTTTGGAGGGGAACAAAAACGAGGCAGAACGGACAAGAATTTAACATAAAAAGAGACCTTTAAGAAGCCGAATGATAATCAGTTTTGCTAGTTAACCTTTTATGACGGCGGAGCGACTACGGCAGAAAAAAAAGTGGGAGCGTTCCGTTGTAGTGAAGGTGCGATACGGCGACCAAAATCACTGCGGATGCAAACTTTCTATGAAGGTGGATGTTGACGGTAGTAGGAGACGACAAATCTACAGTTACAGTAGCATGTGAGGGAGCTACACAGAGGGCTGAAAATAGACATTTTGGAGGGTGCGCGCACACACACACACACACACACACACACACACACACACACACACACACACAGATGATAGCTGTGCATGTGTCACCTTGCCTCAGTGACATTTCCTGGGAGAAAAGGTTAGTCCGTGTCTTCCCCATGCAGCAGGGAGCAGAGTGTAACCCGCCCAACACACACACTGTACGCACACACGGGCCCCACTCACCAGACACCCCCGATCCATCACGCACCAGCACCGCCCTCCGCAGCCAATCGGCAGCCAGACTCAGGGCTCCTCTTTTAATATTTGATGCAGATTGGTTGATTCCCGGCAGTAACTAGGTTCTTCCACGACAGTGATTTATGACTCGGGCGGTTGTGGGCTCACCGCATTGTTCTGTGCAACACTGAAACGATGACGGCGGCCTGACTTTGACAAGGTTTGGGAGGAGCGATGACAGTTTTACAGGCTTTACAGGCACGTTTTGTTTCTCAGGCAGCTATTACACGGTGTTCAGCAAAGCGAAAGCAATCATCCAAATTTCATTTGGTGGCTCGGTGGCAACTGATCAGTGGTGTTGTTGCAGTAAAGAAGCATTTAGACCACAACTGCAGCTCTCATTTGACAGAAAACATATTTTCAGTGCGGCAACATTCTGCAAGTGTCTCCAATTACATTTGATGACAAAAATCTTTCAGTATTATTGTCATTCAGTCATGAATTTAACAGCGACAAATAATCTTTTTACAATGGATGCTTTCATGGATGTGACAATGTAGTTTCTCTGAAAAGCTGATAATGTAATTTCCATTTTTTTTTTTGTGCCTGCGATGCAGCCAAAGCTTTCGAGAACACAAATAAAAAAAAATATTTTGGCAAATATTTAACAACAGTCATTGGGATTGAGTAAAATTTTAAGGGTGTCCAAAAACTTTTCTCTACTATTCACGTAAGCTGATGGCAATCGAACAGCTGCCAGAAAATAAGGTAACGGATACCATGATTCAGCAAATGCTTCAACACTTTGACAGTCAGGTTATTGAAAGCCCATGAAAAAGTGTGCAATGAGCACCTGGCATTGTGTTGTCGAGTTTGTGTTCAGCGTCTGATTTCCTTTGGAATAATGTGTGACTCTAAAAGGATTTTCATCCGAAGAACGTCAATGACCATTAGGGGGCTTCAGGCTCTGGACTCCTTTCATGCATTTGCAATGGTGAGATTGCGGCGCAATCTAACCGCTGATGTCAGCGTTTTCTCAGCGCGGTTTGAAATCACTCTCCCTCGCGGCTGAACTGCTCCCAACTAAAAAAGACTTTCCCTCGTGTCCTCGGAGCGCCCAGTGTGCTGAATGATTCCCGTGACCCCTTTCAGCCACATTTCCCGTCTTCCCTTCCACTGTAATGATCCGAGAGCAACCCAGTGCAGCTTATCTGGACCTGCGACCTTGCACTAAATCGATGCTTTACCTGCAGCAGTCACTTTGGTGAGGGGAGGGCATGTTTCCAGGCTCTTCAGAGCAACTTCAACAAGGGAGAGCAGCACAATATTGACAGCCGTTCCAAATTTGCGGTCAATATTAGCATTTGGGTTGGGGGGGCGATACTGATACCAATACCAGGGCCATTAAAAATCTGATACAATACACTGGCCGGTTTTAAAGAGTCATCATCATATCTACCTCATCACTGCAGAATGCAACTTACAGTTTATATTGCAATATCAAATATTTTTGCATATATTTTCTTTTTGTGTGTTATTGTGTTTTTCTACTTTGCTATTGCTCTATTTTCTATTTGTTACATATTGTATTTTATATGATTTAAATATTAACTTTGTAATATTTGGAAATTTTAAAGAAGAAACAGCGACATCAAGTGGTTCCATTTTAGATTGCAGCATCTTTCACTCTCTCTTCCCCTCCTGAGCTTGACAGTGAACTACAGTGGCCTGTGCACACAAACTTGGATGCCTCGTCCACCTTCTTCTTTGCTGTTTTTTTTTTTTTTTTTTTTTTAGGACATGAGTGTTCAGTCTAAATACGGAACACGCTGTCAGCTGAATTTGTTGGATCTATATTTTCTGCACGTGTGGTGGTGCACGCTTGAGACTTTTGACGGTGCTGCTGAGGCGTGTCATGTGACCGTCGCTCTCTGGCGACAAGTGGCAGCAAAGGATATGCACTGTAGGCATAATGAGGCAATATTCTTCCCTTTGGTGGAAAATAAATAAATAAATGATGTCTTTTCACACACGTTGAGGATGAAAGTTGCTGATGCCAGAGATTCGCTGATGTGGGACGCGAGATTCACCGTGTCGGTCGGGTTTTCTGTTGGCCAACCAGGAGGGTAGAGAACAGGAAAGACAAGAGAGGAGCAGCAAGAAAGAGATCGCTGACAGGCGACGGATGCCTTTTGTGCGCTAGAGATCACCTAGCGGACAATCTAATTGAGATCTTCCAATGAGATTACGCCGTCCTGCCTTTACATACACACACAACACCGGCACTGACAGCCGCAGATAAAACCTGATCACGGTCGTGCTACCGGAGGACTCCAGGAGATGGACGGCGGCCTCACCTGACGTAGAGTGTGCGTTTCTGCGTGGAGCGGAGCGACGTGGAGCTGGAGCTGACGCTGCTGGTCATCATCTGTTCCCTCAGGTCATGGATCTTGGCCTCGAAACGACTGTACTCTGTGTAAACAGAAGGCAGAAACATTTTCAAGCTTTTCCTCTCCCCGTCGGAGGAGGTTCCGCCGGCTCTGTTGACAAGACGTCAACAAGTCTTGTTACAACAAGTCTGAGCGCAACTGTTAAAATCGTCAGGAAGTGGATTTTTTTTTTAATGCACAGGCACAGAGGAGGAAAACAAGCGCGACTGGCACACACAGACCTACAAACGAAAGCAAGCGAGCGATCAACGGATTCTCTACGGCGATCATCAAATAGTCTGTTTGATGTGAGCATTAGCTTCTGTTACATCAGATCCCCATCAATACACACACACACACACACACACACACACACACACACACACACACACATCTTTTTTGTATGTCGTTGATCGCTTGATCACAATTTCATAAAACGCAGCGTTAGCTCTGTAGATTTTCTCTCTTTCATTTTCCCCCTTCAGCCCTTCCATGAACACAACTAGGTTGCACGTTTGTCATATGTGGGATCCTTCATGTGGTGACCAAATGTTCAAATCAAGAGGAAAAAATAATGAAAAACGATTTTGAAAGAGTTACAGGGTGCACTCATAAGTTTAGGTGTTTCCATCACCATTTTTTTACTGCCATATTTAGGTTTTGCGCAATTCTAGGGGTCATGGAAACGCAGCTAAAGATGCATTAATGCAGATAAAAGCAGGGTTTTGTCATTTTCCTATTTTGAACAAATCAAATGCTTAAAAGTGTCCTGAATCCAGCTCACTATTTATCATTTGTTGTCATTTTGTGCCCCAGACTGATTTTATTTTGCATTTCTGCCCAACAGAAAACTCAAGTGAGTCTTTTCAGCCGTTTTCTCACAATACAAAAAGCTCATTAGTGATGTCGGCACCAACAACATTCCTCCACCAGAGTGGCCCACTAGTGCCGTGCAGCCAAGTGACTCCCGCTGGGCTCGCAGCGTACGAGGCACCAACACATGTCGCTGCCGTCCGCTGCCAACATGTTGTGCTGCAGGTGAACTTCCAGGCAACACATATGTCACCTTACAACACGCGGTCGCGCAACTCGCTCATGCGCTACAGCGCAGCTGACCGACCCAGAAAGGCGTCCCTGGCCTGAACCTCAATTTTTGAAAAAGTTCATAAACGACTACTTCCTGTAGCGCCATCACGTCTCAATCTCTCACTGACTCGCGGCGACGAGCGAGCGACCAGAAGGCAAATCGATGCAAAGTGCAATGATTTGCTCACACGCTCGGCTTTGCGTGCATGAGCTCTCCCATCCTCCCTGCACAAAGAAAAAACCAGGCTACTTTTTCCCGACCAGTTTCTTCCCATAATAAAAATGCAAACGCACCTCTTTATCATAAAGTGAACATCAGTTGTGAAAACGCAACTGATGTAGCGGAAATAAAGCCAATTAGCAGATTTCCTGCTGTGCTTTTGGAGGACGGCGGCCTCAGTGCAAAGGTTTGATCGACTGAACCGAGGAGTTGCGGCTCGCGAGATCACTGAGCAAAAAAAAGAAGGAGAAAAAAAATAATCGGCGGAAAATCCTGTGTTCTCTGGTGTGTCGACTTGGAACTCCTGGAGACCTCGGCGCTTCTGCTGGGGTGACGCTGCTGGCAATGAGCCTGAAGAAGCCTCTTCTGAAGGATGTGTCTGCGTGCACTTGTGTGTGTGTGTGTGTGTGTGTGTGTGTGTGTGTGTGTGTGTGTGCGTGCGGACCACAGAATCTAATTAACCCGCAGTAATTCAATCATAGCCGAGGTACACATGGCCGTGCACACACACACACACACACACACACACACACACACATATTTACATAGCCAGCAGCACATCCTGATTATCTTTTCATCGTCCTCTACCTTTTTTTCACCTCCTTGAGAATAAAAAACGCACAACCTGCGTCCCGGGATATTGACTTTGGAATTTGTTCAGCGGGTCGGACACTTTGAAGTTCCAGCAGGGGGGAAATAAACATCTCAAAGTCAATAAGCGAGCCGTAAAATGCAGTAAGTATCAGAGCATCCACTTGGAAACGGCTCCCCGCAGTGGGAAGAACTCCTGTACTCTGCGCATTCAAAACCCACAAAATACACCGACGAGATGAAGCGGGCTGGTTGAAAGCCTCCAATGACGAGAGAACTTACCAAGCAATTTAATTTCCCTCCAAACCCCCTTCCAATATTTCCATGGTTGACCTCGGGGCCTGGTGCTTTTTTTTTTTTTTTTTTTTTTAATTTGAGCTTTAATCCACCCCAAATTGATGGATTAGCACTCGGCTGTCAGAGCATGAACACGCGGCACCGTCAAAACTGGGGAGGAGGACGAAATCCACTTTGGCAATGTTCACGCGTCACCTCGAGGCAGCACCAAGGGATGGAGAGGAGGAGCGACGGGAGAAGATGAATGAGTGTCATTAACACAACGAGAGGCAGAGGTCGCTTCCAGCTGCGACGAGCGGAACAAAGACCAGAGTTCCTCCAGAGTTGCAGCTCCAGTGTGCGAAATACAGGGGGCCACCGAGGGGGTCGGATTGAGTTAGAAGGCCCCTGAAAGCCTCAAAGCAAAATTCAAGGAGGTCTCATATTTTTTTCAAAAAGCTAAAACTTTTAATGAATTCAATGTCTTTTCTTTCATTCTCATGACTATTGCCATTGCAGTTTCTCACTGAAGGCATCAAAACTATGTATGGACACACATGGAATTATGGAGGAAACAATGAAAGCGTAAAAAATAACTCAAACACGTTTTATATTGAAATTCCTCAAAATAGCCACCCTTCATAAAAAGCATATTTAGAGTTATTTTAATGTTTTTCTTTGCTGCATAATGACATATATCTTGCTCATATATTTGATGTCTTCAGTCTCTATCTGCAGTGCAGAAAGAACAAAGTAAAAAATTCCATGAGGTGTGTCCAAACACACACACACACACACACACGCACGTGTGTGTAAGTGATTGTCAATAATGATCACTACAGTGCCTTCAAGATCACCCTGACTAATATTCACTTTTTTACATGCTGCCTGTTGAGGAAATTTAGACTTTAACCATCAGGAGGACGTGGGACCCCCGAATATTGACGGGTATTTTGCACACTGCGCGGCTCTGCTGACCATCTGCTCTCTGAGAAGTCACGGCTGCGATCACGTGAATCGAGCACTGAACCCAAGAAGCAACGAGGAAAAAAATAAAATAAGACTGCGAGAGTCACGAGACCGCAGGCAGCGCGGGGAGCCGACGTTAGCGCTGCATGACTGTTCATTAGTGCGAAGAGATCATCGCGGCTCTTCTGCCCCTTCTCTCATATGAAGTGACCTTCTGGATGGGTCACTGAAATGAAGATAAAGGAAACACAAAAGAAGAGAAAAAGCTCCAACTAACTGCGCTCAAAGTGTCGCAGCTCGACAAGTTCCCCATCACAAAGTGACGCCGAGCGTTAGCAAGTAAGCCTGCTCACACACACACACACACACACACACACACACACACACACACACACGCACCATCTCCCCACCAGCCCTGCCGGCTGTACTCACGTGCTCAGCGTCCGTCCGCACGATCAGCTGCCGCGACAACGGTTCTCTCGTGAGATAGGAGTGTGTGTGTGTGTGTGTGTGTGTGTCGCTAGTGAATGAGAGTTTGACAGAGAGAAAGACAGAGGACGAGTGTGTGATGACCAGAAGGATGGAAAAAAGATCTCACATGTGCGAGAGAGTGAGAGAGAGAGAGAGAGAGAGAGAGAGAGAGAGAGAGAAAAGTGTGTGCGGCTATGCAGCAGCACGCGACACAATGTGTGTAAGTGTGTGTATGTGTGTGTGTGTGTGTGCGTGTGTGTGTGTGCGTGCGTCTCAAATGAAGCCCGGCGCTGCTCAGCCGCCACGGAAACAACAGATGCTCACTCTCGCTCCGCCGCACTCCTCCCTCCCTCCTCTCTCTCTCTCTCTCTCTCCTCTCTCCCTCGTCTCCCCATCGCTGCTACGGCGCTCGGCTCCTCCCACTTTTTGACAGCAGCTCACAGGAAGGCGGAGACGCGCGCGCACAGAAACGCTCGGCAACAGACGCGCACGCACATGCTGTTTTGTTTTTTTTCTTTCCTCCTCTTCAGGTCATTCATGCAGGAAGCCGAGTCCACGCCAGGCTCCCCTGCCCTAGTTTGGCCCGAGGGGAGAGAGAGGGTCTAGCCACACACGCACACACACACACACACACACACACACACACACAGCACCCACAAAAAAACGGGCTAGGGCCATATCTCCCTAATTGGTTTTCCTTCATATATTTTATTCATAGAAAAAAAGAGTGTGAGAGCAGAAGGAAAGACGGTTTTTGCTGCTTTCAGTAGCTGCGTTTCCATGACCCCTAGAATTGCACAAAACCTAAATATTGCAACAAAACGCTGGTGATGGAAACACCTAAACTTTGGAAAAACCTCTCAAGTATGGCTGAAAGGTGAAAATTACGGCTTATGGCTTCACACCATTCAATGGAAACACCTGCAAATTGCAATTATACTTTGTCGAAACTTTAGAAATATTGCTTTTATTTTGTTAAAAGCTGTAATGGAAACGCAGCGAGAGACTCTTCCTGCTCTGCATCATTTATGTCCGTCACAGCCTCCATCTGTCTCTTATTCCGGCCACAGCCTCTGTTCATTTCGGTGCACATCCTTCCAAAAAACCTCTGAAATGTGAGTGTCTTCTGCTTTGTCTTTTATTCTTTCCAACACGCTATTGGAAGTTAATTTAACAGATGAAAAAAAGTGCTTCTGTGCCCCTTCACTTCCCCTTTTCTCCCCCATAGTGCACGTCAGGCGAACCGACAGTGACGCCATGTGAAGTTTCACCTCGTCAGCGTCTGAACCGCCTCCGTCAACACGTGCCGCCTCGACGCGGCACTATCGGGTGACGGGAGGGATGGAGGGAGAAAAGAAGACACAATGGAGAGAGAGGAAGAGGAGACGTGGAATGAAACGAGTGAAAAAGGAGACTGCGGGAGGAGGAGAGGAAACCAGGAGGGGAGGGGGGCAGGAGACGAGTACGGGCTCAGACCCTCCTCTCTGTCCCTCTCTCTCCTCTCCTCTCCTCTCTCTCTCTCTCTCTCTCTCTCTCCTCTCTCTCTCTCTCTCCTCTCTTCTCTCCTCTCTTCTCCTCTCCTCTCCTCTCCTCTCCTCTCCTCTCCTCTCCCTCGGGGAGCATTGTTCCTCCATTCAGCAGCTGGCAGAGCCGTGTGCTTTTTGCACAGCGACCGAAAAGAGAACCGCTGGAGAGCAGCGGCTCTTATCTTTGGGGCTCATGTGCAATGCAGCATCACACCCCTTCACCCTCCCAATTGGAATCACCTCCTCTAATTCCAAATCACCCGGATTCCTTGCGAACCTCACTCCGGCGTAATGAGTTAAGATAAGCTGAGCTCTTTGTTTATCATTGTGTGTGCGCATAATGAGATTTTGCTGGCAGCTTGAGGCTCCAAGGCGCAGCGACACGGATGCTAAAAATAAAAGACAAACTAAAGTACTGGAAAACTGAAAAAAACAAGTTGGAACAGAGTGAATGGCTCACTGCCATGGCGACGCACATTAAAGTGCTGATGAAAAGCAATCGTTTTGGGGATTTCATGCAATATTTTAAATCTTGCATTATTAGCTGAGTATATTTTGTTTCTGATTTAATGGTTTTTCTTTCATTTTCATGACTATTTAAATTGTAGATTGTCACTCAAGGTGTCAAAACTATGAATGAACACATATGGAATATGTATTAAACAAATAACGTGTGAATAAACTCAAGCAGGTGTGTCCAAACTTTTGACTGGTAGTGTATTTGGTTTTGAAGCGCTGCGCTGTGTGTGGCTGAACAGTCGCCAACAGGACAGCGAGGACTTTAAAATTAAAAGAAAAAAGCTGCAACACGTCGAGGAGCAGAGTCAGTTTTTAAATATTTAAATTTTCGGCCCCCGTCAACGTTTTAGGGTGCAAGATTGTGTGCCAATTGCATCATGGTCGGGCCGGAAGGATTTTTACACGTCGTACAAATTGGTCGGGGGTTTTCCTCTTGAGTCCTGATCATCGCTCAAAATCAAAGCAGCGTTTGCTGTGAAAATGAAATCACTAATTAATCAAACTGGTGGTTGCAGGGAGCCACTCATGACATCAGCTGGCAGAGAGGAGAATATGTGAGGAGGGTTGCACGGATTACGATACCAGTATCGGGTATCTGTATCGATACCGGGGTTGAGTACTCTACTCGTAAAAAAAACGTGCTGGTACCACGACACCAATACTAGTTGTATGTGCATGTATATGACAATTTTGTTAAATTTGTGTTTGTGCTGCAGTGAAACTTGTTGACTGCCAGTTGTGCCAGAGAGCAAAAACGTGAGGCTTCCTGGAGGTGCAGCGGAGGCCTTCACTGCCTCTCTGTGCTGTTTTGAAAAATGATACGTCCCTCCTGCTACTGCAGCCTCCGTGCTGGTCTAATTAGAAATTGACAACAATACTGCGCACGCTTGAAACAACGCCGTGTTAATGCCGTCGTAAGACGAAACACAAAATACAAACCGGATCAAAAGCTTGAGACTGACACTTTAAAAGCCCCCTCACCTCCTCGGAGAAACTGCACAAGGATCGATTCCAGGCTCTGCTTCTAAAAATAGCGGCGCTGAAAACGGCTCATTTGACGGGATCAGGTACAGTAATCCATATTATTATTGATCAACGTGATTAGATTGCACTGTAGAAGAAAGCAATAGATAGGGAGGGGGAAAAAAAAAAACTGGGAGTCGCTCGTCGTACAGTGAGTTTAAATAAAATGCCAGGAGTGACGGATGGGTTTCGTCTCTGACGGCGCAGCAAGGAGCCTCAACATGACAGGGACGCGGCAACACGCTGTAAATCTCCTTGTTAAAAGTGACAGCTCAAATCCCCACATCACTCTCAGTGGGCGATGAGCCACTGTTACAGTGACATCAGAGGAGAGGAGGTGGTGGAGGTGGAAGAGGAGGAGGTGGAGGAGGTGGAGGAGGGGCTGACAGGTGGGACGGCAGCCCACTCTGTGTTTGTTAGAAACACGGCAACGTTGGACACATCTTTCGATAACTTTTTTCTCCCCCCCTCCACCACCTTCCGTCTCTCTTCAAACCCACAGAGGGAGTTTGTGTTAATCTTCTGCTTAACAACTTGGGCGGGAAGCAAACGCACACACACGCAGTGAGAGAGTGCAGTAAGCAGGTCGGGGGAAGAGGAGATAATCCCCTCTGCGTCTCCTCGGCGACACCGCCGCTCTGTGTAAGTGTGTGAGTGTGTGTGAATACATTGCGGTTGCCTGTGACAGTTGTGTGTAACCCGAATGGCCAACACAACCTGCATGGGGAAGCTTCAGGAGGCTTCAGTGTGTGGTTGTGTGGTGTGTGTCTGGTACATTGCTGGGCAAACCTTTTGACTGCTGGGGCCACAATGGCTTCTAGAATGTGACAGAGGGGACGGAGCAGCAGCAGATGAATGGAGTGTTTTGGTGAGCCACCTCATAGGAGGAAAAAATATATCATGGGGTATGTAGAAAATATGTGCTTCAATATCGAGTGAAAATGAACAAAAGCCTTGCAGCAAAATAAGTGTATTTGAGGTAGTTAGCTCTTTATTGAAATGACTCTTAAAACACTGAAAAAATGGATGAAATACAGCTATTTTATGACTTACTTACTCTTATTATCATTTCTTCAAGTTCAGCGGGCCGGATTAAAAAGCTTAACGGGCCGCATATGGCCCCCAGGCCGTAGTTTGCCCATGCCTGATGCTAGATCATTAAATTCGTAGAAAATCGGTCACAAAACAACGATAATATCATTTATCGTAATCATTTCTTTGCCAACATATCCTTAAAAAAACAATCAAAACATTTCTTCTGTTGACAGTCACTGACCACACACTGTGCACTGTGTTACAAAATAACAAAACTAAATTCTTGTAGTTCTTGTGCTCTTTTAATCCGGATGTGTCGCCACTGCTTGCAGAAACATCCAGTTCGGAGCTGGACGGAAAAGCGCACGTGAGGCACATTGGTAAATGTTGGTGACTACTCAAAAACAATATATTATCACAAATACAGGCGGAGTCCAAGAACTTTTTCTTTCCACCACTGCAGTCGCCCAGCGTTCCAACAGGAACAGGAGGAACTCAGTCTAAGTGAGGCTTCCTGTGTCGGAGGAAAGAAGAACTGAGGGGTTGAATTTTATTTTTGGTGGCAACTCTGCAAAAACCTTGTGGTTTATGCATGCCGCGAGCTAGCGGCTGGCCAATCACAAGGGAGCGAGCTGTTCCAAAGGACGGAGCAGGTAGGGAGGGGGGAGCAGAGCCAAAACAGCCTCTTCAAGCTGAGTGAGAGAAAGACTGGGGATTGTAAAAACAGCACAGCTCAAACTAGGAGTCCCATTTGGCCAAACAAACATTTTTGTATTGTTGTTGGTTGTAGACCACCAAAATTATTTAATTAAATTGAGCATAATAAGGCCTTTTTAATACTGTCTGGATAATTTGGTCACCCAGTGCGTGTGTGACAAACGAACAGACTGTATTAGCAATCCAGACAACAACTGAAAATATGAATGGCTTTCATTGAGTGTCAAGAATTGTTGAGTCAAGGAGTCAGAGTGAAAAAGCATCTCATTCTAGACAGAAAAGTAGGAGTCATTCCTATTATGACTAAAATTTGAATGAACAAATCTTAATATGTTCCTATCAGAACCTATTATGAGCTTTACTCTTTCAGTAAAGTGATGGGCAGTATTCTAGAATGCCTTTGATAAACCAGGCAAAGTTGTTAGAACTGTAAACTTTAACTAACAACGCATCGAGTTTGTTCTTCATCTACATTAAACTTCACTGTACATTTTGTGATGTAATGAATCGTAGTCCAACTTCTGTGTCCACTCTGCCTTTTCCTCTCAAAGAGGCTGGAAACATCCTCCTTTTTCATTTCCAATTTATCACTTTGGACCAAAACTAAATGCAGTAGAACTGGCATGTGAAGACAAATAAATATGTTGCTGTTTTAAATAACAAAAACAAAACATCCGGGCAGATGGTGAAGCCACGCTCACCAGCTTTGCCAGCAAACATGACCGTGTTTTCGAGGATGAACAGATTTGAAAGCTACAGGTCCGATTTTTTCTTTTTCTAAAAAAAAAAAAGGGCTTAAAATAGCCGGCGACGCGACGAGGAACGTCAGCAGGAGCAACGCGGCGTGAAGACTCTGCCCGGGCAAAACACGCTTCATCTGTTGCTCTGCTGCGAATTAGCGCTGATCTATATCTGCTGCATCAGCTCAAATCAACCGTGTCGCTGCCCAAGATAGCAACCATGCCCACCCAATACACACACACACACACACGCACACACGCACACACACACACCATGTTGTGTTTGGCTGTGCTCGGCTTCAGCTTTAATATAAATAACAGTTGGAGACCTCTGCGCGCACACGCGTGCACGCTCATAGGCGCTGCATGAGAGACACTCTCGCACTGCTGGCGGAGGTCGGAACGAGTTCCTCCTTCGCTGGCAGGAAGTGGAGGCGCGAAAGCAAAGCACCACCGCTGGTCACCGCATGCTCTCGCCGCGGGAGCGGGACGAGAGCGGCGCCCGGAGGAACACGCAAGGACGCGCCCGGCACGGACAGACGGCTCCAGGCCCATCAGCGGTGGTGGGTGGCTGATAGGAGTCACGACACAGACACACAGACACACAGACACACAGACACACAGTGCACCGGTGGTCAGGGACCAGAAGACGTTCTGATTGATTTTTTTGAACGATATGTTTGAAATTAATTGAATGAAATTATTACGATAAAGAATTATTATTGTTGTTTTAAGACCGATTTTAGACAAATTTAATGATCCAGGCAAACTACACTGTTCCGCCCATTTCACACTGCATCAGCCCCGTCCACCAAACACCACAGTAATTGCTGACTGCCATGTAGAGGGTCCCCCTACGCAGTGAGACTTTTATTCTTCTCCCCAGCAGGGAAAATGGCAAGAGGTGGTTGAGCTTCAGAGGTGCCTGCAAATTTGAAGTATTCAAGCTTTTCATTGCCGCTCTCTTAAAACAAAACCCCACACACAAGTTAGCAGGTGAAACCAACATCTTTCAGTACTAACGCAGTGGTATTCTGCTTTGAAACTCCAGTTGCATGTGTGTATGTTCTATGCCTCTGCTGGTGTTCAGGTGTAATCGTGGTGACAGGGCTATGTGTGATCACAGCAAGACAAATAAAACAAAAACCATTCACACAGCTGCCTGCAGCACAGCATACAAACAACTAAAACTAAAAGTTTCTTTCCGTCTTAAAACATATGCATAGTATACTGTCCCCTGTTCCAATGCAGTATGGTTAATGAGCCACTAAACATTTTTAATGCATCTCCAGATGCCACTTTTGCCTTAAGTGCTACTGTTGTATAAAACTGCTGCTTAGAGAGAACGGAAAAATGCATCCGTAAGCCGCAATCACACAGGAATAGCATCACTCAGTACCTCATCTAACATGTCTGTTCGTCATGTGATGTGTGCTGATTTTATTAGTATTAAGTTTCAAGTGGAGGCAGAGGCTAAGTTGCTTGTGAGCTCAAATAGCCAATCGGCCGGTCGCGTCAGTCAGTGCATTTGTGCATATAGATGTGGTGAAGACGCCTTGCTGAAATTCAAACTGGGCCATCAGAATTACACAAACTGCCAATTCAATAATTTCCTTCAAAATGAAATGAAATGCGGAAAATTTAATTGAATTGAAAGATTAAAAAAAAAAAAACTAATCGCTGATGAGAACAAAAAGTGGCACTAAACATAATTTATGTTGCACAATATATTCACATCCACGTTAACACAATGGCAGTAGTGCTTACGCTGTATGTTAATCTCCCTGAGTCCGGGGCGCTGTCCCTGGTGCTGAAACTGACAAACTCACTGACTTCTCTTACATCATGCTGTGATTACAAGAAATTCAAGTGTCAATGTGAGGTTTTAATTCCACTTTCACTTTCCATGTGTTATTAACATCACTAAGAATATAGATTATTAAAAAAATTAAAGCAATATATACATGTATAGAATACGTATGTATAATAAAAATAAAGATTACCGCAAACTGGTTTCAAATGACACTGAGCAGCAAAGCCTGCAATCATACACATTTAGAGTATTTGTATTGTTTTAGTGCATATTGAGAAACTACAGCTACATCGCAAAAGTGTCTTTTCCCAATTCACTTTCTCACTGTTTTAATAAGCCAGGTCGGGGCGGACAGGACGACCTTCCGTCTCCGCGATTCCAACTCAGCTTCCCCAAACAGAGAGAACGAGTTCCATCGTTGACATATATTTGCACACGCTTTCGCCATGGAAATTAGAGCTGCCGCCCGATATATCACTTGGCCTATAGTGTGATGTATGGCACACGGCTTTGCCGCTGCCGCCTTAATAAGCTCCCCGCTCATTTGCATGCCGTGGCTGCAGAGGGACTTCATTATGCGCCTGCCACATCTTGGTACTTTCTGCCCTTCATCTTCCCCCCAGATTCTGCGGCCGCCCTGCGAATCACACCGCTCTCTCCCACAGCAACACCTTCTAGACCGTCCTTGCTCATCGAGAAATAGGCAGTTAATGCCAGAAACACACACACACACATACACACACACACACACACACACACACACACAAAGGCCTCTTCCCATAAACATTTCAGCGGTGAATCAGGGGACCAGCGTGCCTGAGTTATAACCTGGTTGCCGTGGTTACAGCCTCCTCACTCACTCCCAGTAGACACAACGAGTAGGATGGTCCCTTTCAGAAAGCCTTCTCATGTGCGTTTGCTTGATTCACAAATTGGATAAAACAAATTTTCACCTTACTAACTATAGATGCGTTTTCATGACAGTTTTTCACAAAATAAAAGCGATACTACCAAAATTTCGACAAAGTATAATTGCGATTTGCAGGCGTTTCCATTGAATGGTGTGAAGCGCACACCCTTCTGCATGGGGGGGGGGGGAACTGAACCCCTGTGTGACAACAACGTACCGGCACTTGCATCCAAATTGCACCCCGACAAACAACAACATATCACTTGACAGCCGAAAAGCAGAGAAGCGGAGGTAGCGCTGTTTTGCTGCCCCCTACGGTCCAATTTTTTTATACATTTCCCATCTCAGCGTAACAACAGAGCTGCTGACGGCAGTCGAAAAAGTATGCTCCAGGGTATCCCGCGATGGATGGCAAGCGCTGCGTGTGCGTGTGCGCACGTGGAGAAACTCACCTTCGGGTCTGTACTGCGCCACGATGGTCACGGTTTGCCCGGCGTTCTTCAGCGCAGCCGCCGCCTGCTCGTGGGTCGCGCTGGACAGATCCACACCGTTCACCTACAGACACACACAATAAGACCAAATGGCTTGGATCAATATTAATAAACGTCTCCATCTGGGAGTGTCTATAACTCACAGGTGAGCGGCCACGTGCGCACGTGCCTGCGCTGTTCTTTTACGTCTTCTTTGACGTCAGCACTTGTCACAGTTAGTCTGAATTGATCACCGCTGCCTCGCACGCCTGAGGCACATCAATAGATTTACATTTTGCTTGAGAGAGCGCCGCTCGGCACGTCCGTCAGTGTTTACTGACGGGAAATGAGCTCTACGAACGTCATGAACGCAACAATATGAGAGAATGGATTGATAAAAACTGTAGAGTAAGAATCATTCCCAGCCTCAGTTTGCAGCGGCGGCTAGATGTCACGGAGAAGGGTCGTCCGTACCGACAGGATGCGGTCTCCCTTGCGCAGTTCCCCGCAGAGATCAGCCGGACCTCCGGCAAGAATGAAGGAGATGAAGATTCCTTCTCCGTCCTCGCCTCCGACTATGTTGAAGCCCAGACCTGTGGACCCCCTCTGGAGCACCACCCGCCTGGGGTCCCTGCAGGTAAACACAAGTTATGCACATGAGCCCAACCAGGAGCTGCGTTTCCAAATATTGAAATAAAAAGCTGGTCATGTAAACACCTAAACTTGGAAAAACCTCTCAAATATCACATGATGAGGTATTATGAAGTGGTTTTTCAGACGTATCCATATAGCAGTATATTGCAAAAGTGTCATGGAAACACTTTTTCTGAATTTACACGTCACCGGACGTGATGTACGGGGTCACATGGCCAGTTCACTGACCAGTGAAAATGGCGAGTTATGTTTGGACGGAGGAGGAGACTGAATATTTTTCACATGAATTGATAGAATGAACTGCTCAACATTTCAGAAGTGGTGGAAATAAGCCCCTTGTGATGTCACAAAGGGCACAAAAACCTGACTGAAAGCGGCCAGGTGTCATTCCTGCCCATTGACACCACCGTGTTCTCCCACATCCCTTCAAAGGCAGAATGTGATTCATCCCGGACATCAAAATACTTCTTCAATCGTTATTCACTTACAAGCTGCTCTTCTGGAATTTTAGGATGACAAATGAAACCCACTAATTGTGTAGAACTGCAGGGTCATTCGTTAGTAGGACGTGCATTCTGGGCAAGATTCCCCTCAGTGGGATACTTGGAAATGATGCTGATACCCGCACATGACCAGCAGATGTCACTATTGCGCTGTGTTTGGGTGTTAATCGGCTGCAATTTATACCCAACAACAAAGCTCCCAGTTGAGAACGCCTTCAAAACGTTCACCGTGAATCTGTAAACGTTAAAATCATTTCAGTGGGCCCTAAATTAGAAATGAATGACTTTGATTTACAAGTGCGTCTCTGAATAATGCTCCCTGTGCCTGGAGTGCATCTTTTAATTGTCCCAAAGACATTTTTGCATTTTTGTTTTCGATCCTTACCTGAAATTACAGTGTTTTTTGTTGTAAAGACACTAATGGTCAGTTATCAGATGGCTGGGACAATGCAAAACTCACTGCACCAATGTGAGTCATTTGCAATGATGACTGATTCTCGAGTCAGCCTTTGAATTACTCAGAAGGTCATCTATCACATCTCGCTCGCTTCACTTTTGAGAGATTTTGCTCAAGCATGCAGTACTGACAATCATGACTGTATGACCTCTGCTGAGTTAGTGACCATAACAACAGCCAGGTGTTCATTTCACCACCTGTGAACACTTTGCCACCAATGCGTTGCTGTCCCTCCCAAAATTTTGGAAGGTACAGTAAAGCAGTAGAATATTTGTATAGCTGGGAATGTTAAACACATCCATCCTTGAGTTCTGAAGCAGAAACTATTAAATGGTCGTTGCCTTCACTTGGAGTGGTCATTCTCTTGACATTTATTAAAAACCCGTAAACCCTCAATGTCAAACAATTCAAAGTATTAAAATGGCAAAAGAGAGAATGAGGGAAAATAAGATCACAGGATAAAGATGTGCGGACGTCAGGATGACTGTTACACAGTCAGTCTGAGGCTTATCAGATTTGTTATAATCAAAGGAGTCTGATTGGCTGGAAGGGCAATGACGAAACCGGTCATATTCTGGTAAACCCTGTGACGTAAGCTCAGTGACGAGGGTCGTGATAGGCTGTAATCCGTCCATTATGATGGATTAAAGACAGTGGAGTAGCTGACGGCGTAGCTGCTTGTGTGTGTGTGTGTGTTGATATTTGAGTTTACAGGGCAGTCAAAAATTCACACCGCCATCTGCCTTTCACTGCCAAACGCACCCTGACACGTGCAGCGGCAGCAGAGGGAACAGGTGGGGACGGAGGTCACTCCATATTTCAGGCTCTCTAGGACTTTGTCGGCCAATCTGGTGGCTCAGAGCCGCCCGGCCAATCAAAAGTCCAGATATGCGATTGTGTAAACAGATTAAATTATCTTTCTTTTTATAGGACATAACAAACAGAATTTTGAGCTAATGGAAATGGACTTTTTGCTGTTGTTTGTTTTGTTTTTGTTTTGTTTTTTAAAGAAAAACACATATTTGAAAGATATTTAAATAAATAAGTAAATAAGTAAGTAAGTAAGTAAGTAAATATATACATAAAAACGTGAGCCTTTCATAGCCTCTTAATAGTTTCTACTTATGTACAGTTTCAGGCAGGTGTGAGTGTGACGTCCAACCTGGGCATGTCGTCCTCTCCCGTCATGCTCCTGGGGAGTGGAGAGTATCTGGGCGTGGTCAGAGGGGCGGGGCTTACAGACTGGCTGCCACTCATGTATGGGCTAATGTGGTTGTCTTGATGCGGGGAGTACGCTGCAACACAACACACGGCGGTTTAACGGTCAGTTTAAATTTGCATTATTCATCAGGTCAGTCTTTGGCTCAGCTAATGAGACCACATGGTTTGGAAATAGCAGATTATGACTGTGTGGAAAGAGATCAGTGTTTTTTCGACCACTGTGCTGCAGCTCACTAGTGTACAGTGAAATTATGTCAGCTATGCTGTGAAAAATTGGCCAATTTCTCCTCCTTCAATTCTTCCCAGTATATCAGCTTTGTGTGCATCTAAACTATATTGTCATTATTAGGCTAAAAAGTGTCATTTTATAAAATGTTTGACTCAAAAAAGGTTGAAAAACACTGATGCACATTACCAATATTGTCATGCAGAAAGACAATAAATACGACATATGATTGACACGGCCACAATGTAGAGCAACTCGGCTGCTTCTCTTGTCAGGCGGCTTTGCACCGGAACTCTGCATAATGTAATGCAATATAACAGCGGGCTTCTTAATATGCAAAAATCTCCATCCACAGCTTTCTTCCTGCCCTTTAACACACTTGGACGCCATCTGGCCCGTTGATGCTTCAGCGGCAGCGTGCGACAACCACCAGAGCGCAACGTTACCGCAAGCTGCGTCCGGCACTCAGCTGTAGCGTGACCCCAACGGTTGCACGATTGGAGCGCAGCACAGCGCAGGTGCAGGTGAGGTGAGGGTGAGGGTGAGGGTGCACTCACAGTTTGTGACGTCAGGCGGGGGGAAGTTGTCGTTGATGAAGAGGGACGTGTGTTTGGCCACGCGGAGGTAAACCACGTCCGGCGTGGACTTGAGGGCCGCCACCGCCTCCTCGTGAGTCACTTCCTCCAAGCAGGAGGCGTTCACCTGCACACGCACGCATGCACGCACAATCAAGCATCACGTCGGGTTCTGCCACCCCAATACTTCACTGCCTTGTGACAAATAAATCCTTGATTATTGAAGTGAATAAGACGATGCGAGAGTTTCTCACAGCGACGAGCTTGTCCCCGATCTGCAGCCGTCCGTCCTTGTGCGCGGCCCCTCCCTCGATGATCTTTGTTACGTAGATGCTGTTGTCACCCGGCACATGTTGGTTTCCAACTCCCCCTGCTATACTGAATCCTAAGCCTGAAAGAGTCACACCAACAGCCCATAAATCCTAAAGGATTTAAAACACAACATTTATAGGTCTTTTGCACATCTGCTCTTGTTTTTTTTAGTTGTGCACAGATTCACTTGATTGTTTCATGTAATTACTGTATAGTTTATGTTTTTTTATTATTGTTTTTAGTATTGCAACAGCATAGTTTCCCAATTTGGGATCAATAAAATACATCTATTCAATTCAATTCTATTCTATTCTCGATTTATTTCAGTCTTGCATGCACACTGATTATCCGGCTCCCATGACAATGTTGGGCCGTACCCTCCCGTTGACATGGTTGAGGACGGTTTTCCCACCTTTGGGTCCTTTGACCAGCTTTATGTCCATGACTCTCTCTGACAGGCTCCTGCGGCGGCGTATACAGAGTCTGACGAGACCACCGGCCTCCTTCAGTGCCTCCACAGCCCCACTGTGGGTCACCTCCCTCACATCGGTGTCATTCACCCGAACTATGCAGTCATTCACCCTGCAGAGGGAGGCAGAAATCATTTTAATTACGTTGGAAACACATCACACGAGCAGAGAGACCTCGGCTTAGCAAGTCAAATGGTTCAAATGAAATGGTTTTGAAAATCTAATCTAACAAACTTTTTGGACGCCTCGTGCATTTCTGATGCACTGCATTGAATCTAGAATTAGTCTTAAGTCTCTAAGTCTAAGTGCAGTTCATTTTAGTGCAGTTACCAACATTTACCCATCCTGCACCTGCACTGTTCTGTCCAGCTCAGAACTGGATATTTCTGCAAGATGACGCAAAATGATGTTCCTTGCAACACATCCAGAGTACAAGAGCTGCATGAATTTAGTTTTGTAAAACGGAAAAAATCTGAGTAAAATGTTAAATGTGTCTACGACTGTAAGTCCTTCTCGGAAAATATAGAGCATTTACAAAGTATTTGAGGACAACAGTAATACATCCATTCACTTAGATAATGTGAACCCAGTTTAAATCCAGAATTCACCACACTAGAATCAATCTTACAGTTCAGAAAATTGGATATTTTTTTTCAAAGACCATTCTAAATTTGTTCTAATCTGTCTGTTTCCTTTCTCTCCTCTTGTTTCTAGTTTTTGTTGATGTGTTTTGTCAGCTTTGCTTTGGAGTCAACTGGTGCAGAGCGTTATATATATTATATTATATGTACATTCTATATATAATATATATAGTATTTAAAAAAAGATGAAAAAGATAAAAAAAACATATAATGACATACAGTTCATGTATGTCAACAGGGATCATGTCTACCCTGTGATTCCTGGCTGTTTTTACCTGAGTCGCCCATTCTGGGCTGCAGCCCCACCAGGAATAATCTTGGTGATGAAGATGGAGGGGTCGTCTCCAATGTGGGGGTTGTCGGTCCCTCCCGCGATGCTGAATCCGAGACCTGAGTTGCCCTGCACACACAAAGGCACCGGGGAGACAAACACAGAAAGCAGTTGAAGCCCATTTTGACACGATTACTGCATGAAGAACATTGGTTCATGTTTGTAGTTCACTGATGTTAAAATGTCTTTTAGTTTTGTTTTGTCATTGTGAAAATGCAAACTGACATCATGTAATAATAAAAATGCAGCTCGTTTACGACCTCTCCGGTTCGCTCGCTGTAAAAGGCCTCTAACGGGTCTTTTACAACTTTCTAACCTTATTTCTTGGGGAAGGATTTATTTTCATTCTTGGTTATCTATACTTAAAAATGTGATAGCATCAAGCCACTGTGTTGAGGGCTGGAGTCATGTCTGTGCCTGTGATCGTGTGCCTGTCCATAGTGTCTTTAAAGCAGATCCCATCAAGCAGACAGAACCAGGTCACGGGAGAATAGCGTGGAAAAGAGTTGGAGAGGGATGGAGAGGGATGGAGAGGGATGGAGAGGGATGGAGAGGGATGGAGAGGGATGGAGCCCGGGGCCATGAGGGGAGGAATACAATGGGAGAGAGAGCGCAGCCAGAAAGTCAGGGGGAAATAAAGTCAGGAAGGATGGTCGAGGGGACGGAGAGGCTGCGGGGACGGGGTCAGCGGTGTCACGTCAATGTCTGGACGCAAGTGCGAAAATATATGGAAATAACATTTATAACATTCATAACTATATTCTAAATCAAATTCCAGTCTGTATTGATGAGGCTGTACTTGAGGTTCAACCAAAGGCTTTGAAACCCTCAACCACTCAAGTAACCTGAGTGGGACTTATTTTGTGCAATAGAACTGTGATGACTAAAATAAGAATATAATGAGAATATAAAATACAACGGTGTCCCTAACCCTAACCCTAACCCTTTATCCAGAAGATACAGTTAGAAAGAATTGAATCAGACTTGATAGTCACAGGAACAACTGTTTTTCATTGTTGCAGCTTATAAAATCATAATTGACAATATTTGAGGTTTTTACCATCTTTTTGAGGATAATATATAATATATAATAATAATGTCACAATTGGTTGATGTGTAGAATTTAAACTTAGTGAGTTAAACTGACTTAAGGATATACAAGTGTTCAAAACCTCCAAAATAAGAGGCTGGTATGCACATTCAGACTTTGAAAAATGTGTGTGTTGCTTTGTGTTTCGTGTGACAAGTTCTTACCCGCTCCAGCGTAATTTCTTCATACTCATAGTCTGCCTCTGTTCCGTTGACCTGTCAGTGAGGAGGAGGGGGAAGAAAGGGAGCCTAGTTCATTGCCACATCAACAGTCAACACTGAAAGACGACTTTAAATGTTGTCAGAACATTACAAACGATTTGTAAATACAATGACTTGATTGATTGAATCAGGAAATCAGTTTGCCCATAAATATTTTCATTCTAAAAGGTCCAGTAAATTAAAAGGCAGTACAATACATTTCTTTTTTCGTGTCAAAAACAAAAACATATGCAGCTAGCCATTAAAAAAACAACAACTAAAATTCACTGCTGTCTAATAGCATTAAGGAATTAACCTTTAACTCTAATACAAAGTGTGAGCAGATTATCTGATCACTTTATTTCCTTATCAGATCCGGCAAAATAGAGAAATTAGACATCTGATCGTTTACGAATGACGCCTAAATCCTCCAGATTAAACCTACTTAATGACGATGCGTCTCTGATGTCACATTTAAGAACATCCCCGGTGAATTACCCACGAGCCAATGGCATGGCTCGGACGGGACAGCCCGGCGGCGAAAAACATATTAATGTCTGCATTTCCCGACTGAACGAGCAGCACAAAGAATTAAACCTGATCCGAGTCGTGAGACTATTATACGTTTTTGCGTTCATGCTGGGAGATGAGTGTCTTGTGCAGCTGTTTCTGTCGGGAGGGCACGCACGCTCGCTCGCACGGTAGCACGCACGCAGAGACACAAACGCAGAGACACAAACAGACACACATTGGTCGACTGGCATCCCAAAGGCCCGTGTAATCCCCTTGGCTGTAATCTGTGTCTCTGTGCAGCCAGATTAGTTCAGATTTTGAATTTTCTGCCGTTTCAAACGGAGGGCACGCAGTTCTTGCGACGGCCCGTCTGCTGTCGCAATGTTAGCAACACATCCTGAGGCTGGACGGGTCCCAGGTCAAAGGTCAAATGAAGCCGCAAGGGAACGCGAAATGTTAGACGAATCCTGGAAAGAGGCGACGGGAAATCACTTCAGTCCTTGGCCCGTTTTCCACTTTGGCATGAGCACGTTATCAGAAGACAATCAAATCAGAAGACGACCAAAGCGTCGTCACCCAACAGCATTGTGAATTCATTCCTATGCGTTAATAAAAGCACATTTGTTCTGCCTGCGCTCTTCAGGTTGGAACAGACCGACTGCCTTTGCACATTTACATAAGATTCATTTCGAGGCAAAGTGGGGAACAGTTGGCGACCAAATGAGTGAATTGTTAAGCGGAATCTGCTCGAGAGGAAGCTTTTCTTTTCTTTTTTTCCCTCCCGAGTGTGCGTTTCATTCTGGGCAGTTCAGCGGGGAGTAATTCCACAGTAATTACATAATAAAGTGATCTAACAATGGCAGTGGCTGATTCTGCGCGGCAGCTGGCCTCACCGGGGAAATGACATCTGGATCCATCTAATTCAAGACCGGGCTCTCCATCCAAAATCCTGGATGCCACATTCTTTCTTTCTCTCTTTCTTTTTTTTTTTTTTTTTTTTAAAAAAAAGGTCACTTTAACTTCAGAAAGTGTCGCTTGAACTTAGACAATGCTTGATCTTTAGTTTAGTTAGTTTTAGTATTTTTTTTGTGCATGAGAACGTACCAAACTTATAGTTGCTTCTTTTGAGCTGCTGAGAAATAGAACATCTACACTTATGCTTCGGTCTCAGTTATCAACCTTTATTCGGAATATGCAGAATAAAGGTTCAGAAAAAATATTATTATGATAAAAATAAATTATTCAGAAAAAAAAGCAATAGTTTTTTTTCTGTCAATTGCAACACGAGTCAACATGTATTTATAGTATTAGAAGTCACACATGGGTGCTGTGACAGCTGGGACTGACTCCAGCAGACCCCCACAACCCTGAGTGCAGGACGACGTGGGTATTGAAAGTGGAAGGATGGATAGATGGATGGATGGATGGATGCATGGATGGATGGGTAGATGGATGGTTAGATGGATGGGCGGGTGGATGGTTAGGTGGGGGGATGGATGGATGGATGGGGGATGGATGGTTAGGTGGGGGGATGGATGGATGGATGGGGGATGCATTGTTAGATGGATGGATGGATGGATGGATGGATGGACAGGTGGACGGTACTCACGTATGGGGGCGTGTCGACGCTGTCGGTGTTGACGACCACTGGAGGGGGGTTGGCCTGCAAGACAGAGGAGGGCTACAATTAGCACATTTGGACTGCGCTGAAAACACACACACACACACATACACATACATCAGACATGTGGGGAGGTCTGGCGACTTACTCGTCTCATGTTTTGGTACAGCATGTCGAGCACATCTGCTACAGATTACCACGGCGGAGCGGCAGCGAACGCCCCATGACATGCTGCACAGCCCCGAGACTGGACACCGCCGCCGTGCAGCCCTCGGCTTTGTTTCTCTGAAGCTCTACTGACTCACACCTCGAAGTAACCGCAACACAATCTGCCCCCTTTTTTTTTTACATTTTAGGTGGCACTTTAATAGCCCGAGCAGTACGATACGCTGCTACTCACTATTTGCGTTTCATCGCAATGTCATCATTTCCCGCGGATGTGCGGCCGAGGTGGGGAAAAAAACAGCGCTTAGTAAAAAGAGTGTTTTTTTCTCCTCGTGTTTGCAATGATGAACTCAGTCCCCATGTTTCGAACCCCACCCCGGCTCCCAAAGTTCACTTCCTCCAAGCTCTCCAGCGTCCACGGTCCCACTCTCCCCCTCCAAACAGCCTAGCAGGCGAGGTGCCGATCCACAGAGGATAATCTGAAGCAGCGGCCCATCCTCGGCGGGCAGAGCGAGAAAATAAAGGGGAGGTTTCGCCGCAGCAGCCTCGCGAAGCGTCGGACGAGCCACCCGAGCAAAAAGTCCAGTCCAGACTCCACAGTGTCAGCGGACGGCAGCAGCAGGAATCCCGTCTATCCCTCTAAAACTAATCTCTACTCTCTCATCCCCCCTTTATTCCACTCCTTTATCTTCTTTCTGTCACACACACACACACACACACACACACACACACACACCTCCATCATCTCTCTCTCTTTCTCTCTCTCTCTCTCTCTCTCTCTCTGCACCACATGTCCAACTGTCTGCCAGTCAAGCTGACAGGATGCTTGATCCCACATGGGAAAAGGCAGGAGGAGGAGGAGGAGGAGGAGGAGGAGGAGGAGGAAGAGGAGGAGGGGGTCTGGCGGATCAGGGGGATTATGTGAATGGTGGGCGGAGTCCCATTTGCCTGCTCATCAGCAGACAGCAGAGGGGAGCAGCAGAGGGTGCAGACAGACGAGCAAAACAAACAAACAACAACAACAACCAAAAACTAAACAGCAACAACAAAGGAGGCAAGAAGAGAAGGACTAGAATGAAGTGAAGTGATGGAGTGAGAGAGTGAGAGAGGGGAGAGTGCAGCGGGGTGCGTGAGTAATGAGGGTCAGGCTGACAAAGGGCTGATTTTACTCTGCAAATTTAGATGAGGGAGAGGGAGACAGATGACAGAGATGATGACTCTATAACCAAAGATTTCACTGATGGATTGAATAATTTAATCATGTAGGAAAACAAAGCTCCCACAAAAATGCTGCTGTACAAAGGTATTTGCGCATTTCAGAGAAATGTTTACCATCCATCCATTTTGGTGTCGTAGTACTGGAGATGAGTCTTGGTCTCAAGACCACTTTTTACTGGGTCTTGTCTCAGTCTCGGACTGGACGGGCTCTGGATTTTTGATCAAGACCAGTGGAGACTCAGTCAACACTGTAATGACACGATAATAACGGAAAAGAATCCAGCTGCTGCCGTTTTGCGCTGTTTGTGACACCGAGAGTGACACAGTCCCTTATTCCTAGTTAATTTATTTTTTAATTTTATGAAACTTTTCTTCTTTTTTTTGAAAATGGTTCAAAATATTGGCAAAGCAACAAATTGTTAAAGAAAATTATTAAAGATACCTTGCTGAAAAGAGATGTGATGTTCCTGTTCCATTTAGAAGCAAACTTGAATTGAAAAAAGATTTCTGTTTTGTTGTTATTTGTCTTTGATATATAAAGTCTTGGTCTTGTTTGATCTCAATACTCTCCAGTTTTGATAGTGTCTTGGTCTCTGTTGGTGCGGTCTTGACTATAACACTACATCCATCCATCCATCCATCCATCCATCCATCCATCCATCCATCCATCCTCCTCCTGCACTCAGGGGTCTTGGTGATGCTGGAGGCCATCCCAGCTTTACTGGGGTGAAGGCGAGGTCACACCCACGGCCGAGCTGCCCATCTATCAAAGGGCCACATGGAGGCAAACAATTATTCCCACACACTCACGCCGAGAGACGATTCAGAGCTGCCAATTATCCCGATGTGCACGTTCTAGGGCTGTGGGAAGGAAGCGCAGTCCCGGAGAGAACCCACGCAGACACGGAGCAGAGAGAACATGAAAGGACCCCAAGGAGGAACTCAACTCGCGACCTCCCACAGCTGTAGTTATATCCAAGGCCGCCTATAAACCACTGTGTCAGCAGGAGGCGGGCCGTTCTCCCAGTTCTCTCTTCTCCTAACCATCAGAAGAGAGAAAAACTACACGGCGTCACTTTGAGTTGCGTCCCTCTGAACTTGTCACGCAGCCTCGGCGTGCCGTGTGTCTTCCTGTGCGTCGCCCGCACAGCAACGAAATCCACAGTTAGTCAGCGGCCAATTCCGTATGAGTTTGCTCGCTTATATAACAAGTTAATATTGGTGAGTGTGTGTGCATGCGCTCGCTCATGTCAAAAAACAAGGTTCAAAAATGAAAATGTACCGCAAACACTGAAACAAACGAAGCAGCATCATCGACAGTTGGTTGTTTTGCTGCACTATACAAGCAACTGTTGGCTGTTACATAAATGCCGTGACATCAGCTGTGTTACCGCGGCGTCGCGGCCTCGCTCCATCCAGCAGCAGCTTGACAAAGAATACTATTTGTCTCATTTGCATAATACATCTCATTCACGCTCAAATGCTCTCAAGTGGTGTTCCAAGTGTCACCATGTGGGCACACAATTCGGCTCGCACAGCTACACGGGGATTTGCTCTCTGGGTGAACATATGAGTGCTTAGCAGAGCACAGATTTCTGTTTTTTCTTTTTTTGCCAGTAAACAGAAATGTTCAATGTCTCATTTTTAAAATGAGACATTATATTTAGAGTTAAGTGCACAATGACAGCTGGATCTTTTGATTTTAATTCAAGGAACAAAACAGAAAACAAAACGTTCTAAGAGGGTGAACACGCACCCACCCATCTACTGCACTTGCGTGCACAAAACTCCTCTGCTAATATTTCACTCTAATGCGCAATTAAACTCAGTTTGATTTGCTCATGACTCTAATCGAATCAAAATGGCCATACTAATCTCTCTAATTAGAGTATCACAACTTGTTATGTCTGACCAGTGACCTACTAAATAAGGCCGCAATTCTAAGATGACAACAAATTTAGCGCAGTTACTTGCCTTCCTGTTTCGCTCTTGACACACCAGCATTTTTTATTCAACTGTTGAACTTCACGTATTATTGTTAAAAAGTTATTTCACCTTCAAATGTCCTTTACCGATGAACGCAACTTTCAGCTCTGAAAAAGTGACAGCAGCATGTCACACACTCTTCTTTATAAACACGCCACAATTCTGTCCACATTTCAAGCGCACACGCGTTTGAACGACGACAAGCACTAAGGGTGGGAGTGGCAACTGCCGTCATGATGTCTTCAAAACTCTGAGACAACGTACAGCCTCCATGTTGTGTTAAGATGTGTGAATTTCCATGAACTGCCTTGTATTTTTTTATATGGTGGTCGGACACCCCCAAAACTTTACTCAATCCCAATTATTGTCATTAAATATTTGCCAGAGGACTAATTGACTGGACCAGCAGCAATAGTATTAGCATGGTAGGTTTTCATTTGCATGGCATTCATTCAAATGTCAATATTTAAAAAAGTAAACCACGGAAAGCCTACCTTTGGACTCAAACCCTAAAGGCATCACTAATGTACCAAGTGATGATGTCCTCAGCTCTAGTGGCCATGTATCCCATCAAAACCTACCTGCACGTGGGCCTGAATGAGTGGGAAATGGTGCACGTGTGGGTGGTCCAGAGGCGACTCTGCTCTCCAGATATGCGTGTCAGTGGGCCACGGCTTGCTCCCACTTTTGCCTTTGGCTTTCCCCTTGGTCGGACTCTTCTTCAGGGTGTCCCTGGCGCCGGACAGCTTGGCCCTGGAGGCCCTGGTGGCCAGGCTGGTCGGCAGCGTGCTCCACCCATAGCCGCCCAGGCCGGCGCACAGGGGGAGCTGCGGGGAGTGGAACGGGTGGATGGAGAGCGACTGGGAGGCATGGGGGAGGGGAGGAGGGCACTGGTGGTGGTGGTGGTGGTGCTGGAGGAGGTGCTGGAATGAAGGGTGGCTTGGGGAATGGACTGGCTGCTGCTGCTGCTGCTGCTGGTGCTGCTGCTGGTGCTGCTGGTGGTGGTGGTGGCAGAATTGGTGCGTCGACTGGGACGAAAGCAGGGGACTCTGCGATGCAGCTGCGTGGCACTGCTGATGCTGCAGCTGGTGGTGGCTCGGCGAGACGTGGAGCTGGTGGTGACTCGGCGATACGTGGAACTGGTGGTGGCTCGGCGATACGTGGAACTGGTGGTGGCTCGGGGAGTGCAGCAGGCGGGTGGGTGACGGCGGAGGCAGCTGGAAGGTGGGGGAAGGCGGAGCCAGCTGACAGCCAGGGGACTGCGGCGCTATGTGGTAGTAGCTGGGCGAAGGGGAAGGGAGCGGGTGCTTCGGGGAGTGGCAGCCGCGCTTGGGCGAGTGCGAACGGTGCTTGGGTGAGTGCAGCGGCGACGGCTGCAGCTGGTGATTGGGCGTCTGTATTTGCAGCAAGTTCTGGCTGTGCTTGGAGTGCGAGTGGCCCTTCCCGGACTTGGCCTTCCCTTTGCTGGATTTTCCTTTGGTGGCGGCACCACCGCCGCCGCCGGGCTTCTTGGGGCTGCAGCAGAACTCGTGGCCGTGGAAATAGGTAGTCATCGCTCCGGATCAACGTAAAAGCTGCAGCGACGGTGGTGGTGGTGGTGGTGGTGGTGGCGGCGGTGGTCCTCTTTTTCTTCTGGTCGCTCTAGCGAGATTGTCTACTCGGCTGAGATGACAAAAGGAATGAGTCTCTCGGACTCACTTGTGTCCAATTAATGTAGGTCATGTCTCTCCAGATCAAATAATCTGACCGTCTCCAACCGCAAAGTTGATATTCCTGCGTTTCTCCTTCTATCTCTGTTGCCTATCACAGCGTCTCAGCAGGTTGGAATCACTGGTTCAGAAAGTTCAGAAAATTATAAAGCACCTTTCTTATTTGGTTTCATTTTCTCTCCCCTTTATATTCCAGCATCTTGTCACCAAGTGGAGGATCGTCGTCCCTTGGTGCAGGATTTAATCAACTTCTCCACGGATACTGACCTTCTGACCGTCCTCCAAGGTGACAAAATGCCACAATTAAGAGCAAAGATTTTAAGAGACACAAAGACAAGCAGAGCTTCCTTCCAGTCCTGGCTCCTCTCAAGGTGTCGCCTTGTATTTTTTCCTGCAGGATGCAAGTTGGTCCATGTGCCCCACTGCACGGACTTGTCTTCCAGGTCCAGAGTCTCTTTGTCATTTGTCGCCCAGAGTAACTTCAGTCATATTGCAGAGTAATCCAGCATTGCATTTCACCCTTCAGTCAGCCAGTTGATGGTCCAATAGAACTTCTTGTTTTCAGGAGTTTAGATTTCAGTGTTCCAACGCCTTTTTCTATTCTTGGATTCCACATTATTGTCAATTCAGTCCATGTGGAAGGATTAAAAGGTGATCTTTCTTCTCCTCTCTTGTCTTCCTGCCATCATGATTCAGTGTTGGGCCACCTCTCCGTGCACAACTCTTTCTTAGCCTCCCTCATCTCTCTCTGCCGCCTCCTCCTCGCTCTCTCTCTCTCTCTCTCTACCTCACTCTCTCGCCCTCATCCCTAGACTAGCCAATTAGGGGACTCCTGCACATGACAGCAGCCAGGCATGACTAATCGATAGGCAACCAGGGACAGTGATACAGCACTCAAAGCTCACTCAGTGTGCATGTGTGTGTGAGCAAATGTGGGCACAATGTAGGAAGGGCAGCGATTGGTGGAGGACAGTCGCCTTCCATCAACCTTTGTCTTGCTGTGCTAAAGCATCGCCAGGGAGGCTGGGTCAACTGGAAAACGGTCTATGTGGGTGCTGCCTATGTGTGACTTCACAATGTTGGCCTACTTCTTAATAACAATGTGTCTTCTTAAGGAGGTGTCGACAAGTTTGGCATTTGTATATGGTTAATACTGTCAGCCCTACAGTGTAAACAAAGACATTTTCACACTCTTGGTAATAAAATTAGTCAGAGTTCTTAAGGATGAAAACTATGAATCAATCCAGGATCCAGGATTAAGATTAGTGGGGAAGAATATAAAATTAAAACTAATGTAATTTGTTCAGATCTTCTGGTCGATTCACATTACACTCTTACAGAATTGTGTCATTTTTGGTGAAAACAGGCCTCCCACTAGAGCTGATACAAAAAAAGCAACAACATCAAAATGTGCTTTTAGAATGTGAATGTGAAATAAACAGGTGGGGTTTTTTGGAAATTCACAATAATTGCCCACATAAGGCAGGCCATCTATGTATGAATATTATTCACATTAGAAAAAGAGGAAGAGAGATGGAATGATACAGCTTCCGGCTTCCTACAAATGTCATTTGACTGCAAAAGTAAGCTGATATTTCTTTGCATAAAAAAATAACTATATGGACTCGTTCATATGCAGCTATCACATATGATGACTACATGTTTAAAATGTCAGCTGATATATGCCACAACTTGCCCCTAACCAGGCTGCAAATGTAAGAGAAGCAGCTTAAAAAGCAGTGCCCAGTTTGCTGAAATGAAAAGAGGGTGGTGGGAGAAAGGCTGTTACAGCGTTTCTGTTAGTGTTCCCTGTGCAAAGTGCTGCTAGCGCTGCAGGCTAACTGCTCACTCAGGAGAGGATGAGCAAGGAGAATGGGCTGTTAGCATCACAGCGCTAAATGAAGCCCACACTAATGCAGCGCAAGAAGACGGGAGAGGAGGGGTGAAAAAAGACAGGCGGTGAAACAGATCTGAGACAGAGGGTCTCCATTAGTCAAAGGCAGCGTGGAAGCATCACAGCGCCACTGTTTGATAGTGAAATAGTTCACCTATGCACAAGGATATCCTCTCCTGACATGACTGAACAGTTTGCTTTCTACTGCAAGTCTCCATAAGACCATCTCTGAGATGTGGGCATGTACATTTGGATAAATGGGTACATGTGGCACGACTGGGAGTGATTTCATGGGGACCAGATAGGTGGAGGTATGCCAGGTAGCCCAAGGTGGCTAATTAAGAACTGATGTTAAACTATAGTAAACAATCTGCCCTGCAGAAAAAAAACACTGAGACAAGAACTGACAAATATCTTGAGAAGCTTCACTCAATTTCTGCCTCTTCGACGTTGTGAAAAGAATTAACTGAGAATTTCTGAAATCCAAATCGGGAATAGTTCCCTAATTTTAACGGTGGTGTTTATTATTATTATTATTATTATTATTATTATTATTATTATTATTATTATTATTATTATTATTAATAATAATAATAATAATAATACTTTTTAAATGCCGCATTATTATTCAGCAATTCTGCTTTTCATTGAAAAGCACACTTGTAATACTGCATATTACCAGCAGGAGGTCTCAGACTCCACATGCAGTCGCGCCACCAAAGAGGACACACTGTGAGATACGAAGCTAGTGCTCCTGCGGTGCTGCCTCCTCATAAAATTACATTTTGATTGACAAGAAGCACGGGGTCAATAAGGAGAAAATAAGACACAGGTTGTCATAAAAGCATTAACTGTAAAATAATATGCTTTTGTATTTTGGCTGGTTGAAAAGCCACTCTAATCTAACCATCCACACATTCCTTCAGAGAAACAGTATATTAAATGCCAAACTGTGGAAAAACAAGTCATGATAAAATAGGATAAAATCTAATCAGTATAAAAGTTTCAAGAATTCCAAATCAATTTCAGAATTCCAAAGTCAGTAAATCGAACAGAATTAAAAACTGATGCACAGAAAGAGTGAGACGCGGCTGCAGACGCACTGGTGATATTTCAGCAGCTTGCAAGTGCTGCGCCTGATCGCAGCAAAGCTGTGCTCCCCGGTGACTCGCCGAACGAGACATGCGACGTCACGCCCTGAGTTCTTCATTATCATATACAACACCAGCAGCCTCTCGGAACAGCGCGCGGATAATCAGCATTCACTTCGATCAGAGCCGGGATTTATTTTAGGACTGGGCGGGAAGGGGAGGAGGGGTTATGAGCGCGTGAAACGAGGTGCCGTCACACTGACTCGTAATGTGCAAACTGTAAGGCTGACGTTTAAATCAAGAGCCGCTGTAATGTGTACTGTGTTTGATGAAGGTAAGACAGAGGAGGGCTGTCAACAATCAGAGGCGATGTGACTTGATGTCATGTGTCTTAGAAGAAGAAGGCACTGGCTCACTGTTTGTGAGCTGCTGCAATTGGCTGGCTGTAAAAAGAACGAGGTCGTTGAACCTCAGACCAATGAAATAATAATTTAAAAAAATCAAGCCTCAAACTTGTTCTGTGGTTTAGTTTTGTGTGTTGAAACCCTCAGAGTTTATTCATTTTTTTTTATTGCTGACCTCCAATCATTTCAGTCGGGCAATGCAACTTCCAACCCCCGAAGGAAGAGGAAAAGAACAGATACCTGATCGGCCACGTTTCCTGCTGTAAGAAAGTCTTGCAATAGCCTTGATCTAATCTTGAGTTTAGTTTTTTCACCTCCAAACTCAAAGTTTATTTTTGGAGCTGAAAGATAAACGCCAGTGCGAGTGTCCCCTTTGAATAACTTGTTTTTTCTTTATTTCCAATCCCTTTAATTTCAGTTTTATTGGCCAAATATAGGTACACGTTCAAGAAAATATCATGTACATGGGAAGAACACATTTGGAAAAAGAATGTGTATTTATATATTCCTTTTTAAAATCTTTCCAGGTTATTATGTATTTTATGCTTTATTGATTTATTTTTTCAAACCTCCCGCACTCGTTTTATTTGAAACTGATGCCTTCAATACAGCCTTATAACAACATCCACAGTGTGTTTAAAGCATCACAACAGAGTCTGCCATCATTACGGACACTGTGGGAAAGATAATTACACACTACAATGGTTGGAGAGAAACATGAGAGGCAGCCGTGGTGTCAACAGGGCCAAACCTGAGTCTTCGATAATCCCTGGGGCAGAAAAGGGATAAATCTCTTCCTCTCACGCTGACTGCTGACCTCAGGGAGTGAACCCACTTGGGAAAGATTACTTTCTCAGGCGGGTCGGCGGCAGTCGCTGGTGGTTGGACAGCAGCGCTTTCTATTTTCCCCCCTGCGGTCGCTCCTCGTTGGGAGAGCCCGGCTTGCACCTTATTGGCTGCGCCAGCTGTCTGTTAAAGTTGAAGCACTGCTGTGCTGTTGTGTGGTGTGCGACTGGTATCTTAGCCAGGAAAGAGTCTGTTTGTGGTGTTGTAGTCCAAACCGCACCAACCGAGACCAAGACACTCTCAAGACTAGAGAGTATCGAGATCGAGACCAGACCAAGACATTTGGAGTTCGAGACCAAGACAAGACCAAGACTTTATATATCGAAGAAAAATAACGACAAACCAGAAAAAAATGATCAGTATCAAGTTTGCTTCTAAATGGAGCAGCAACGTCTCTTTTCAGCAAGGTATCTTTTCATAATTTTCTTTTACATTTTGCTGCTTTGCCAACTATTTTGAACCATTTTCAAAAAACAAACTTTGCTTCATAAAATTAAAAATGAAATTAATTTATTTATTTATTAGACAGTTTCTTTTTCAGAATCACACCAAGTGGCTTTAAAAACTACAACTATTTGCAAGCTATATTTACCTTGTACTTAGAACGCAGCAATTAACCCCAAGTGTCAAAGGCCCTTGAATGACTTGAACCCCTAACACTCTCCCAGCCAATATCTCACGTGCAGACAATGAAAAAAACAACGGGGAAAAAAAACCCTAAACGCAGCATTAATCTTTTGATTCACACCATCATCATCATGTGTATCCAGTTATGAAATGTCTGCGCGAGTGAGTAGGTCAAGCCTTTTCGTGGTGTCAAACCCGTCCACTGGGATTACGGAGGGATGGATGGATGGATGCGGCGGTCATTATGTCGAGCTCAGCCTCATTAGTTAGTGGTCGTATTAAGTGATTGCTCGCGGTCGGCCAATCTGCCTTGATTATATCCGCATAGAACCGAGAGAGGGAGAAAAGAGGGAGACCGTTTGTGTGTGTGTGTGTGGGAGAGAGCTGACATGCAGGCTTCGTCCCACACGCGCAGAAGGTGATGCAACACTTCACGCGCTCCCCGAGCTGCGCAGATGTGACACAGCGCCGTCCGCTGCAGCGACAGTCCACTTCCCGGTCAAGTCGTCGCACATTGGACTCATTCGGTGGTTTTCCTCCGTCCATGCATCGCTCCGTACACGCCACCTCCTTTCCTTCCGAATGTAACGCAACGCGTTCACAATCAGCGCGACGCGCTCGGCTTCTTTGGTGGATCAGTGTGGCAGCGTCACCATGACAACAGCCGAAGCCGTCTGTGACAACAGCCGGCGATCATCTGCTGCCTTCAGGGAACGGAGGCTGGGCGACCGCTTCCAAACGTTCACTGACGACCTCGTATCCATGCGATTAACGTCAAGAGACTCATGTCTGTCTGGTGACGGGATGCACCGTCCTTTTGGATGATTTCAATGTGCAAAAAAAAAAGGTGCTTTGAGAGATTCCTCCAGGATCTCAATAAGCAGAGGGCACATGTGACCAAAACCTGAAACAGGAGTTAGCAACCTTTTTCAACCTGAGAGCTACATCATGGGGTTTGAGTCACATGAAGGGCAACAAGTTTGCTACACTCTACTGAAATAACAAACTTTCTCAGTTATATATTATCAGTAATGATAATGATCGCGTTAATGAGTTCCTAGAAATTGATGTATCTCTGGTTGTATGTGGGCCCAGTCAAAGACAATTTTCTGTTACGCCAGATAATAAAGTTTCTTCTGATTCTGATTCTGACTCCGAACAGAGTCAAAATAAAATCCCGCCATGCCATGCACACAATTTCATCTCTGATTACACAACTATATCATTGCAGAGGTCTTAAATTAAGTCTTAAATTAGGCCTGTGGTCTTGGGCTGGCTTTTTTTACATTTCCCAAAGAGAAAACATTTTGAATTTATCATCATGGTCCCAAGGAGTGGGTGAGCGCAGTGAAATTATATTCATGGCTTATCCTGCGAAACATATAATCGTTTTTGGAGCATTTGAAAATGTCCTGCAACACAGCAGACGCCAGCCTCAGAGCAGGAGCGGCAGCGCCAAAATGTAACACAGCCAAAGGCACAAAACTAATGTATGACAGCCGTGTGGAGAGGAGGCCCGGTGCTTTATCGTATTTTGCAATGCTCTGAGGGTACGGATGTTCCCCTCAAGCAAGACAAGGAAATCGATCGGTGTCTGCCGCTGCCGAGGCTCAAAAAGTCTCAGAGAAAGCAGCAGTCACTCACTGGACAATTTCCAGATTTCTGGAGCGTCAATTCAAGTCCTCAGTTTCTGTCGGCAGCCGTTCAGAGTGGCACAGCCGTATGAGGAGGGCAGCACTTCATCTACAGCTTTTTTTCAATTAATGCAGTTTCTATTTTGTGATGTTGTCGTAATTAGTTGGTTGTTTTGTTTGAAGGTTTCAAAATCTGAATGATTTTTACATACCTAACAAATACAAAAGAAGTGAAATTTGTTCTTAAAAGTGAGCTGGGCACCACAGTTGGGAATCATTAGGCCAGTGGTTCTCAACTGCTGGAGTCTCAGGACCCACAATTCTTTCCTTGTAATAAAGTCACAACCCAAATTTATTCCACAAAAATAAAAACGCAAACGCACTTTCTATATATCTAGTAAACAAAATATTGAAAATATTGAAATGAAATGTGTGCCCTGCAAAATAAATGCAATTTTCTCCATAAATATGTATATATATTTTGAAATCCCTTTTTTTTGCCCCCAAAGTTGTAACTCAATCAAAACAGCTCCATGACCCAGTTTTTGGGTTGCCACCCACCATTTGAGAAACCCTGCATTAGGTTGATCTAATCCCAAAGCACAGCCTTGGGGTCCCATTTTTGCAGTTTCTAGTTTGACCAATCAGGCGATCAAACCCATCTCAGGGAGGGGGCACTCTACAACTAGGCGACCAAAATATTTTATCGACTGAGCCGGCTCAATAACTGTATCAGCATCTGAATGCTGCACTAAAGGGTTCTGCTCTGAAGCGTTGCTAAGTGGTGACGATGTATAGTTTCTGACTGCGGGAGGTGTAAATTCGCACTTATGCGGCGATGCTTCCCAAAATACAGCTCCAGCTTGGCTCAACCACTTATTACCGCCTCCCTCTCCATACTGCCCACTCGGCAACAGATGATCTATACGAAATAATGTGGCAGAAACTGTGATTAAGTTTCACAGGCGAGAAAGCGCAGCCCTGCGACGGGCGGGCGGCCAGCTCGCTGTGGAGCGCTTTTGCCAAAAACATAACCCACCCGGTCGGTTGACGCTGGCCGAGCAGCGTCTCTGCACCAGCGAGGCCCACACAAGCTCGGCAGAATTCCACGGGGAAGGAAAGTTCGCTTGGGCAGCAGAAAGATAATAAGGCGGTCTATACAGGAGCAGGGTGTGTGTGTGTGTTGAGAGAGTGGGCCGGACCCTAAAGTGCGCACACAGCTCGCGGCGTGGGCTGACGCTGTTTGTGCCACGGCTCCCACTCCAGCAGTGACACTCAGGGATTGTTATGTCGCGACTCGGATTGATCAAATGCGGCCCATCGTCACTGCGTCTTGTTTAGTTATACAAGATCTTCCTGGTGCATTGCAGTGCAAGTCAGAAGTCGGACTTTTGGAGATCCTAGGCAGCCTCGTCATTGGCACAAACAAGCAAACAAAAGCAAACACAATTGTCGTCAAATCTTGCAGGATGAGATTTGACGAGATGTTTGGTTTGGGCAAGAAATGAAGAATCAGGTTGCAGCCGGTTGCCAGTTTTGCTACCTGGAAGACACCAGAAGACTGCACAATAGGAAGTATAGCAAAGTATAGCATAATATCCATATACTATAGTGTACAGTATTGATAGAAGTATAAGAAGCTGTCAGTAACCAACTAGCCATAAAGGTATGACCTCAGCCAAGTGACGCATCAGCATATCAAACACTGCAGCAAAGCACATTTCTGGAAGGATGAAGACAGCAAGGTTTTTTCAGTAATGGCAGAATAAAATATTACTGGAGGTGTAGAAGGATGCTGTGGTCAACGCTGGCAGGCTGGACGCCTAGAGGAAGACCAAAGATTTACTGATGCAGTCAAAGAACGCGTGACGCAAGTTGGTGTGTGAGAGGGGGTGAGGAGGACAGGGTTGGATGGAGGAAGATGCCTGGCGGTGGCCACCCCTGAAGGGAGCAGTGGAAAGGAAAGGAGGAAGACTGGAAGAAAGAACTAAATGTTGTCCTACTGTGGCAAAAAAGGGTTTCAGGGAAATGGTTGCCATATCTCTTGGCAATTATGGCGTTCACTAGCGCTTTCAAATTCTTCTTGGATTTACAGGATGCCAGTTCAAGCTTGGTTCAGTCGTAAAAACGAAAAAGCACCATATTTAAGATAGCTGGAAATTAAGATACATTTACCACACTGACATGCATGACTATCCATGTTGCTCTTTGGGCACGTAAACACAACATCCAAAAAAGGGATACGGCTCTAAACAAGGAGAAGTCTTGGCTTGCTACTCCTGAGTTTAATCAAACATATCATTATTCAGTTACGTTTGCCTGCTCACTATTAACTTCAATATGCTTTTCTTTTTTTTGCATTCTAATTCTTTTAAATGTCAACTGCCCGTAAGGTCACAGCTCCTGCTTTGACACGTTACATACTTCCACCCGTCAGGACAATCTGGATCATTCCCCCTCCACTGCATGCAATGCCCAGTAGGTCACCAGCAAGTCAGGCTATACCATGACAGCAGAGCTTCCATCTCCTCCAACCAATGTGCTTCGCCTTCAACCTCTCCAATCAGGTTGTTGCTCATTAGACTCCCATTCCAGGCTTGAATGGATGGAACAAAAACCACGGCAGGACTTTGAAGCCTATTCAATCCGCCTCTGCAATGCTTCAATTACGTTTGCACATCTTCATGTTTTTTTTTAGGTTCTTATGTCCAAACTTACATTTCAGCATTTCAAACACCTCTTATTACACGGCAACGACAAAATAGAATAAAATAAATAAATAAACTAAAGTGGTAGCAGAGGGAAAAAATGGAATAAGTGCTGCCAGTTATTCCAACTTTGAAAGTTAATACTTAATTGTCTGACAGTTTTAGTGTAATTAAGTAAGTAAAAGTGCGTGGCATGATCCTCTCACTTGATGTAGACTCTTTAAGTTGATAAACGCCTTGCTCACACTCACTGGCAGCTATTAGGCTATCGGGTTTCTCCCCTGATCAATCACTCATTCTCTCCTTCACTGTCTTTTTCTCTCTTCCTCTGTGTCTCCATCCCTCGCCAGGCCCCCCATTTCCTGTGACCACTAAACACCTCTTTAAGGCTTTTAGAGCACTTTCTAAATGCACAGGATGACTTTCATACCTCTGCTTTACCACTCATCAATTATACAGTGACGGAGGAGTGGCGGCTTTGGGATGAGCGTGCGGGACTGCACCGAAGCACACTGGAGCGAAAAACAAACGTAAACAATGGATGATCGTCGACGTTGCCGTTCTTGCGAGCGTCACTGAGAGAAACTGAGGGACACGATGAGGCGACGCGTGACCTTTTGTTCCTGTGCGAGCAGCTCCTGAGGGAACGCGACGGTTGCATTGTACAGAATCCCTGCGTGGCTCAAATCAATCAGTCAAGTGGGGGGGGGCTGACGGGTTAATATCACAAGCTATCGACATGAGTCAATCAGTGACAGCGAAGTGCGGGGGTGGTGGGGTGTAATAACAGGTTTTCCAGCGAGATGAACTGCCACGTCTGGACTGGAACATATTCCAGACTTCTAAATGTCACACTCTATACGGCCGGATAATTTCATTAAAAAGTAATAAATGGCGGTTTTGTGCTTTGACGTACGTGCATGAGTGTGTATGCGTGCGTGTGTGTGTACCACTGAACATCACACACCCCCACTCCCCCACATCAAAATCTAATCTAGCCGTGACCCTGAACAGGCAGGCTCAGATGACCTCCGAGGCCAGATCAGCCCATCCAAACCACTTCCATCAAACACTGGGAAAAAAAATTTCGGCCGTGTGCGTGCTTTTTTGTGTGTGTGTGTGTTTGTGCACGCGTACGTACGTGGTTTAATAGCCTATCAGTCAAGCGGGTAAGTGCCACGGACAGGAATACGGCAACACCTTGGGAAAACAGTGGCCAAACACGATTACTGCGGGGGAGTCGGGTGGGTTAACTTTTACTTTTCCGCGGGCCGCGCTGTAAATTTGCAGGACAACTGCGTGTGAGTGCTGCAGAATTGAACACTGTGAGTGGTCCCCAGTCCGCTGAGAGGTTTCGGATCAATACTCCCAAGTTTGGCTCGGAGAGATGCAGGCCAGTCTTGGTCATTTGCAGCACTAACCTGTCTGTCTTTTCGCCCCGGTGTAAACATTTGTTCTCTGGCTCAAAAAACAAAGCGACGAGAAAATAAAGGCCAATTTCAAGGCTTTATGAACCGTCTGTAGATATCATATGTTTCAGAGAAGTTAGGAATCTGCACAGACGACAGTATATTTTCACATTATCTGTATTTTTTGATGGTCCCATATAATGCAAAATTCACTTTACTGGTGTTTCTCTTCTAAAAACATATTTGTAGACTGTGTGTGACTGATAATGTGAGGCTGCTCTGGGCATTATTTGCACATTCTAAAAATGCAACAACAAGGTATGAAGGCTTGTGTCTGAAACAGACTGGAATGAAACAGCGTTTCTGGGATTAAAGAATGAGAAGAGACAGCACCGGGCTTTGATGTATTATTGGAATTACTTAGCGGCGAGGACGAGAGTCTGCAAGAGGCTCAGGAGAAAGTTTGCAGCGGCGGCGTGCGTCAACGTCAGAAGAGGCTCGTTTAAAGATCTTTATCGGGTGAGTGGCACTCCAGCGCCACCGAGTCCTTCAGAGGCTGATGAGGTTGCTTCGGATATCAGCTCGGTGATTTACGTGGGCTGCGGGCTGCAATGACTCAAGCTGGTCAACATGGACGCCGGCGTAACTCATGAGACGCGCAAGAAATACGGCCACTTTAATCCGCCGTGGGCCAGCCTGGCCGTGAGAATATCAGACCTTTAATAAAGTCCAGCGGTAAACAGCAGGTATCACTATCCTTCAGCTTGCTGAGTCATTAGCGCAGCGGGGATGGAAAATGGATGGTTGGATGGCTTATGCCATTCTGGCACCGTATAAAGTCGATTGGGTTCTGAGTGAAAAAAGTCATTTTGATAATTGAATGGACTGATGGACTCAGAGAACATCTGACGCAGGGGGTCATAAATATTTCAACCCCAATTGCAATGCAAGACGTTTTAAGCCTTCTGAAGGGAAAGTTGTAAAAAAACACTCCCTGCAGAAAGACCTGGAAAACTGAGAACCCGCATTGGATATAACGTCTCAATCAGCTCGTGGCATTTCTTCCTTAGTTTAATACTTTTGATTTGAACTACCTTCTACGGTGGTTGCAGAGATGCAACTAGGTTATTATGCAGGGTTAAAATGTTGCGATATTGTATATTTGATATATTCTATCACCATCTACTGGTCCTGACTGCCATTGTGTCACACAGACTAAGATAATCCCTCAAAAGCTCAAGTGGACATTATAAACAAAGTAAAATGCAGTTCAAAAGTATACATGTTTGACTCTATGTCAAGGCAGCTTCTTCCATGTTTAGTTATTCAAATACAATACAACAGCAAAAAAAAGGCTCCCTTGATGGGTTGGGAAAACAATCCACTGTCTTCTCTCTTCTGAGACTTTTAGAGACAAAATCATTTTTCTTTTTGCATATTGTCAAAAGTCGTTTTGATTCAACCCCTAGCAATTCATTCACTCTACACGTTAGAAAGCATGCGTCCAAGTGGCAGCTCTGGAACTCATCCCTTTGTGATGTCGTGTGGGGGTACAGGAACCTCTATGACACCTTCAAGTGTTCGACCTCACCAACAGCCAACGTGTTCATGTAACCTTCCAAACATGTCAACAACACATCAGTCTCGACTTTAGCTTTTAGGGTTTTTTTAGGGGGCAGGAGGCTGTAAACAAAGGGCTAAATATGCCGTTGTCTAAAGGGATAGTAGTTACTTTATTGTCGAGTGATGCTGCTCCACTCAATGAAAGACAAATACCTGAAAGTGCAAATTTGAAAATCTTTAATCTCTTTGTATTTATAGTTTATAACCCAGTTTAAATGAACTGATTCCATTGAACGGTTCTCTCCCCCGTCTGCGTTATTGCATCATCTAGCAGGGTTTTCCATTGTGAGACGATGTAACGTGCACATTAGTCATACCTCTCCTTTGGACGACTGCGACTGTGACCGACTGGGGGCCGAAACATGTGGCGGTTTGCCTCTCCTCAGGTGAGCCACGCACCCTCTCGGCCATGTAAAGGATTTTGATCGGTGAGCCCGACAGGGCTTGACGAGAGTCCGAAAAGGCAACTGCGGGCTGAACGACAGCTTTACCATGGCAACACACGGGGGCTGGTGCTCGTGCCGGTGCTCATTTCCATGACAACATTGTCAAAAACCTCCAGCGATCGCGGAGAGCTGCCGCGACTTCAGTTAAAAAAAAAAAAAAACCTGCCTCGTTCTTGCGGCAATGAAAAGGAAACTGGAGAATGTTGGCGAACGCGATGATCAGCCCCCTTTACGCACACACGCACACACACACACACACACACACACACACACACACACACACACAACAAAAAAACCCGGCTCGAGTTTCACGTCTGATCCCGTGTCATTCTTTAAGCTGGTGCTTCTCACCAGGTGGAGTCTCGGGACCTACATTATTTTACCTTATCATGAAGTCGAGACCCCAATTTATTCCACAAAAATAAAAACGCCAGCCTACTTTGTATCATGTCTAGTAAATAAGTGACTGAAATTATTGAACTGAACATCTGCCAGAACATCCATCCATCCATTTTCAATACCTGCTTACTTCTGCACTCAGGGTTGTGGGGGCCTGCTGGAGCTTCTCCCAGCTGTCATAGGGGGAAGGCAGGGTGACACCCTGGACAAGTCGCCAGCTCATTGCGGAGCGACACAGAAAGACAAACAACCATTCACACACACACACACACACACACACACACACACACACACACCTATGGACAATCTAGAGTTGCAAATTCACTTCACATGCATGTTTTAGGACTGTGGGAGGAAGCTGGAGAACCCGCAGAGAACCCATGCAAATTCTACACAGAAAGACCCCGGGCCCGGAATCGAACCCACAACCTTCTGGCTGTGCCGAACAGTTTCTCTATGAAGACATACAGATGTATCATTCATTCATTCATTCATTCATTCATCTTCTATACCCGCTTATTCCTATCCAGGGTCACGGGGGTCTGCTGGAGCCTATCCCAGCTGTCTTAGGGCGAAGGCAGGGCGACACCCTGGACAAGTCGCCAGTTCATCGCAGGGCCACAGATGTATCTAGATATTTTAAAATACGCTTTTTAATCCAACGACGCTGCGACCCTATCAAAACAGCTCTGCGACCCACTTTTGGGTCGTGACCCACCAGTTGAGAAACGCTGCTCTAAGCACAAGAGGAACACACACACACACACACAGCACGTGATGAGTGTGTGCGTGTGTGTGTGTGTGCTACCTGGCCGGCGTTGATGCAGTCGGTGAAGGCGCTCCTGCGCGAGAAGAAGGTGAGGAGCTGCTGCCAGCGGGAGGAGGAGGAGGAGGGCGAGGAGGAGGCGGGGGAGGAGGTGGAGGGCGAGGAGGTCTGCGGGGGCGCCAGCTCCTCCGAGGAGCCCCGCTTGGGCCCCAGCTTCTGCTTGAGTCCCAGGCCCGACCCCTGACCCCCGGAGACCCCGCCCACCCGGGAGCTGCGGGGGTACAGCGTGTTGTTGCCGAAGATGTAGTTCATGGTGCCTGCGGGTGGTGGCGCTGGTGGTCACGTCGCTGTTGCGTCTCCCCGCTGCTTCATCTCCCGGGGTTCCGTCGCGTCGCCGCTGCTTCCACTGCCTCCGACCCTCGCCGCCCTCAGCGCCTCATGGCGACGAACGCTCGGCCCTCCACCCCTGCACCACCCGGCGCTCGCTGACTTCGCCTCCTCTTCGCTGACCCGTCGCTGGTTTCTTCTTCACTTGCGAGAATCTTTCTCTTTAAGTTTTCCCCGTCTTGGGAGTCCCTTAAGCAGTAAGGTGGAAAGTGCAGGGCGGTCGGGGGGGTTGGGTGGAGGTCCAGGGGGCTGGTGAGGGGCTGGTGGGGTCCTCTTCAGGTCACTTGGTGCTCGGCCGTCCCTGATTCCTCGCCCCCCTCTCAGCCGGGAGAGACGTCCGTCGTCCACATCGCTCTCCTCTCTCCCAACTAATCTTCTCTCTTTGGCTCTTCTTCCAGAGGGAGTGAGGGATGGGGAGGTGGGTGGGAGGGTTCCACGGCAGGGGAGGAGAATTGATTATTCAAAAGAGTTCACTTCCATCCCACCTCTCACTCCTCCTCGTCCTCCTCCTCTTCCTCTCTGGTCCGTGGAGATGAGCGGTCAATCTCCTCTCTGTCACAGCTCGCGCTCCCATTTAATGTGGAGGAGGAAGGATGCAGGCGCGGAGGGGGGCATCTGAAGTAGGTGGACGGCTGGAAGACTCACTCGGCAACTCTTCTTCTTCTTCTTCTTCTTCTCCTCCTCCCTCCTACATCTGCGCGATGTCGCTTCTCCCTCTGCTCGTCTCGCTCCCCCCTCCTCGAGCGCGCTGCGTTCACGCCGTCGCCGCTCCTCTCCCCCTCTCACCGTGCAGCCGGGCCCACACGCGTGGCGTCCTCTCCCGTCCGTCCGTCCGTCCGTCCGTCCTCCCTTCGTCTCTCAGCAAATTGTCTTTTCCAGCCTTTTATCGGAGCTGCAACCCGACGCCTCGCTCGTTCTCCCTCTCTGTCAGATATCGTTACTGGCAGAGGCCACACCCCTGTGTGTCCAGACAGCCAATGACTAAGCAGAACCGACCCCCTACCCACCCACCACCAACCCCCGACACACACACACACACACACACAGAGACTCAACCATGCGCGCACGCCTGTTGCAGGTCGAGGAGTCGATGAGGTAAAACGCGGCTCAGCGCCACAGAAGTAGAAACGGGGATTGTGTTACCGCGAGGCAGACAACACAGACAATGTTTACAAATGTGTTTAAGTGCTCTGCAGCGTGCGCTCAGGAGTGCGCACGCGAGGGTTGGTGAGGAGGAGAGGCGGAGGAGTGCACGAAGGAAAGACGGCAAGAAAGAAAGACAGCAAGAGAATGAGAGTGAAACAAGAGAGATCAGAGAAAGGAGCTTTGTTCCACCAGTCCTAGTGTGCATGTGCGTGTGCGTGTGTGTGTGCGCGCGCGCGTACATGTGTGTGTGTGTGTACGAGTTGCAAAGCGTGTGAATTTGTTAACAGATTTGTTGTTTGCGTGCGTGCATTTTAATAGGGGAGATCTGTTCCCGAGGCTGTTTCTAGACACTGCAGCAAGCGGCTCGGCTCTCCCACACACTCTCACTCAATCTCGCATGTAGACACACACACACACACACACACACACACACACACACACACACAACGCTCCAGAATGGAAAACAACAGGCTGTTGCCGGGCACCGACTGAGATAAAAAGAAAAGAGAGGCAAGCGGCGGCGCTACACAAACTGGGCAACAGTGAGAGTCTTCACAACCCCCCACACCCCAACTCTCAACCCCGAGGGTGCCGTAAAGCCCGACGGGGGGGCTTGAGGACCGGCAGATTAGTCGAGGGGGGTAGCGGCCGAGAGCCGAATCAGGTGCGCTGGTCGCTCCAGCTCCAGCAGCAGCAGCTGCGGATGTAATTACTGGCTACTATGGTGCGATCTAAAGTTAGATATTTCCAGGTGTAACCCCCCCCCACTACCACCACCACCACCACCCCCACACACACACACACACACACACACCCTCCCACCCCTCAAGTGCCCCCGAGATGTACAGTTAGCCTCCGCAGCCGTGCAGGCCTCCCAGAGGACGAGCCACAGGTGGATCAGGACCCCTTGTCAGAGCCTCCGTCCACGTTTCCTTGGGAACCGTCTCCACGGCAACAGCTTTTTCAAGTCATTAAACACACCTCGGACTGGCTGACGTGCTTCCAAAGATATGAAGCCAGCACGGCTTTGTTTTTTTTTGTTGGTGCGCATACGCTACCAGTCAAAAGTTTGGACACACCTTCTCATGCAATTGTTTTGTTTTTTGTTTTTTTTTATCTTTACAACTTTCTACACTGATTATAACCATGAAATTTGTTGAAACAGCCTCCGGTGATAAATAGCAAACTGGCTAACTTGGAAATGAGGTCATTTGTTCAAAATTCCAAACCACCCCTTGAAGTGGATAGCAGAGAAGATTTATTTTTTTAGACAGACTTATTTGGCAAAGTGAGTTGCTTCACGCTAACTGTTACCAACAAATTTAAAAAGGGAATAAAAAAAAAACAAATGTGATGGGTGTATACCATCTTAATTTTGGTATGTTGTAGACAGTGTAGTGCATTAGCACTAAACCTTATGAGAACCTTATGAGAACTCCAAGTACAAAGGAATTCTTTAGGAATTCCATTCAGAGGCCAACCGCACCACATTAAGAGGCTATGAGACAACAGCGTGTTTCGTGTTGTGTTACGGGTGAGAGTAAAAAAACAAAACAAACAAAGACAGCAACAAGCAGCGGATTAATAGTTCATGATTAACAAAGCCGTCCTCAAACGACAGCGTGGCTCTAACGTTTCAGTGCGCGGCAGAGCGGGAGTACAAGCTCCGTGTGCCGACCGGAGCCAGCGACAGCGGTGGCACATCAATCACAGTGCCTGCAGGGTGGACAGAGTTCATCATTAGCACAATTACAATCTGCCAGTCACTCAATATGTCTGTGACGACTAAAGTCTAAATAAATAAAGAAACAAATAAACAAATAAGTAAAAGTAGGCTACACAATACTTGGACATGATGTCAGCTGACACAGCAACAATTCAATTACACACATCAGAGGCGGGCTCCTCTGTCTCTCCACAGTCAAATGTCAGCCGGTGAATGCCAAATCTATTAATATTTCAGGGCCAATTAAATAAAAGCACACATCATGCAAGTTTAATGTCCCACTGCCGAGAAATCCCATGTCGTCCTGCTTCTCCTTTCCAGGTGTACGACATAAATAGCCGCGGCCGCTCGAGCGCACAAACGTTGTGTTTACATTTTGGAACAATTTCTTTGCTCCGTGTCCTGGCCTCGCCTGTGGCAGCGCAGACCCATTCCCATCGATAGTCTGGCACTGTAATTTATTTGCCTCTGGGGCACCGGGGTGTGGGTACCATTGTTTTTATTGGTGGGCTAGCAGAAACCATTGACTTGCACTAGCCTAGCGCCATCGAGCTCTGATAAAACAAAGCACGGGACGAAATCTGTTGAAAAGGTCCATGCTGATAAATAGCACACTGGCTAACTGGGTGATGAGGTCTTTAGTTCAACATTCTGAACCACCCCATTAGCTTCTATGTTAGCAGGCTATGTTCAAAGTAATGGGCGGCTGAGGACGTTAAGAGCGTAAAAGCAAAAAGGACGAAGGAGATTCAGATGGAACGCAGCAGGACGTGACTTTCTACTGGTAGACGTCAGGAGGCCTGCTAGTTTTTACACATTTGACAATAATAACTCAAAACGAGTCGTCAACTTCATGTCTGACTGCTTTGAGGTTAAACATTTAGGGAGGACATCTGGCCAGATTAACACTAACTGAAACTGATCGTGAGAGGTTGAATGTTGATGAACCGTTGTGAAGTGAAGGTGCAACACCATTTTGATCGCACAGACCGAGCCACTCATCCAGGTGGCTGGGTTGGTTGTGCTCTGACTGCCAAAAAAAAAAAACAGTTACAAATCGAATTGCAATTCAAATGTGTAATTGTGTTCATATGTGTCAACACAATGCAGACAGTACAACCAACCAAACCTTGGTGAGCGCAAGCTTCAGCTCCCATAACAACCTCTGAATTAGATTCTACTCAAGTTCCAGTCATATTCTGCCATGGGGTCATTTGGAAGAGCTGTACTAAAAATAAAATAGCCATGTCGCTGTCGAGGAAGTCGAAGAAGAGCCCTGAAAGGAGTTAAATATAAGTATCGTGTTTCAGGGGTGCACTTTTCAACTTTGCGCAGACGAAGCCCCTCCTTCCTGATTCCCTTTTTAAGCAGCCGCGATCAATATTTGCTGCAACCAAAATAGATCAGATTACCTACGCCGGTGGTCGTCTGAAGAAAAATGTCGGGCTTCGCAGCCTCATCCGGCTCTTCAAAGCTCTCAAGCTCCTTAACGTCGTTGTTTATCTGTTTACTTTCTTTAACTGAAGTTCTAAAAAAGAAGCGAGCCACCTCCTCGGCACCAACTGGCTGCCTAAGACGTGGGCGACGTGGGCGACGTGGCCCACAAAAGACAAAAATTAAGAAACATACACACAGACACACACGCACGGACGGACGCACACACACAATCTGTGCAATCGGTGCGATCCAGAACTGTATTCTGCATTTTGGTTTTAAATATGATACATTGAATCAAACACTCCGATCAAAAATCTCAAGACAGTCCAGCCGAAGAGAAACTTCACAAGCAACATTGACAATTCAGGGGGAGGAAAAAACATCTCTTCGAGCAGCGTTTCTCAACTGGTGGGTCGCAACCCAAAAGTCGGCGAACCTGTTTTGATTGGGTCGTGGCTTCATAGGCAGTCGGCGCCGCCCCCCCAACCCTCTTTTTTTAAAAAGGGAAAATGTTGGGCATTTATTTTGCAGGATGCCAAATTCAATTCAATAATTTCAACAACGTATTTACTCGACACGACAGAAAGTGGATTTTTGTGGAATAAAATTGAGTCGTGATTTCATGATAAGGAATTAAACATGGTTCCTGAGACTCCAGCAGTTGTGAAGCACTGCTTTAAAGGAGCTGATGGGACGAACAGAGGGAGGAGAAGTGAACGCTGAACTCCCCCCGCCCCCCGGAGCGTCTCCGCTATCATGACAATGAGTGCTGCGTAATGGCCTGAGCGACTCCGGATTTCTATTACTGTAACAGCGGGAGGGAGGAGCCGTTGACTGGGGGAGATGATTTGGATGACTGGCAGGATGACTGACGCGCAGCAACGGTCTGCACTCTGTCTCTCCGCCTCTTCATCCCATCTCCTGACGCTCCCCGGCCTCTCTGCCTCTCTCCTTCCCCTCCAATTATCCGCATTAGAGTAATGACTGCGAGCCAGCGAGGCCTCTGAGCGGCCCCCGTGTGTCTGACCAGAGTTCCTTTAACTCTCTTATGCGTTTCCTCCTTCAACAGAGTCAACTGCACAGCCGCAGAGCATTTTGATCTATGGAAATCTTCTGTGTGGAGCAGCTCCACCTGCAGCACGCTGGGACCAACCTCAGCATGGGTGCACATGCTGTGGTTATTTTTCTGCCTCTACTGCCTCCTGCAGTCGACTGACCGGTACTACTTCGAAGGTAACAGTGCTGCACCAAAGCACAGGTATATACAGTATACAGTATTCTTTTCACAATAATTTCACACAGGAAAAATTAAAAAGTCACACTTACAAAAATGGAGCAACAAGCACAACTGAATTATTTTTTTGTTTTTGTTTTTTTTGTTTTTAACTTATTATATTATATATATTGTGTGTAGCCCAGGAAGAATAGTCTTCACATTGTGAAAACTAATGGAGATCCTTATAAAATAGCAAATAAGAAGCAATTGAATAATTCTGAATTCTGACCATGACTTCAGACAAACATATCAGCAAACACAGCACTGGCATGCACAGACAAGACAGAGGACATAAAGTGAAATGCATGCAGCAGATAAATGGATTGTTGAATGATAAGACTTCAGATGCTACAGAAACTGTTTTTTTAAGAGTTTGCAGAAAGGATCTTCTACAGCTTTCTTTCTTCAAAGCACTGTTTCTCTAAGCTAAACCATCAAGCTATCTTTTTTTTTCTTTTTGTATAATGAATCCTAAATGTGTGCCTTCTATTCCGGCGGGCTCGCCTCCTGAGTCGTCCTCTCTAAGAATATAAACATGTTATTTTTCTCGCAGTTTGCCTTCCCTTGCACCATCTGCCACTAGGACCTCTGGCACTCCAGCTCAGTTTGAGCACAGGAACAGCGTCACATTAAGGTCGCCTGCTTGACTCAAAAAACTAGAGCGAACAACAAAGTCTCCTCTGGATGCATGCTGTTTGCACATCGACAGAAAATCTACTAAAAAAGCAAAACAACAAAACAGCCACCGAGCAGCGGCACACAACGAAGCAGAGAGAGCAGCATGCTGGCATCGCAGCGTAGAAACACACAAGACGGCGAGCGGACGCGGCCGCGACTGCATGCAACAGGCTTGTAGGCGGGAGGGGGTTTACCTGGTAGTAGGCGTGGCTCTGTGAGTAAAGGGAGGAGAAAGGCGGAGCCGGGACTTCACTGAGCCTCCCTCCCTCCTGCTGAGGCCACGCCTCATCATCAAAGGGAACCTCAGGAGATTCTACCTACGATACGTACAGACAGAGCTCAGCATGGTGACACGTGGACACACACACACACACACACACACACATACATACACAGGCCACCACTGGCTGATAAAGGGGTCAAGTAACAGTTACAACAGCAACACGGAGCGATTCCTGAAATGAAATCTGGGTCATATTTACATGAACGAGAAGAGTTAGTAAATAGTGAAGATTTTAAAACGGCTATGAAATGAAAGAAACTTCCAGGAGGTGTAACACAGGAACTGCGGCCCAAACGAGGACGGCGTCGATCAAGATGAACATTCCTTTTCACTTTGTTAGAACAGGATTATTAATTAGTCTTGACCCCAGCTACTGTGATTACGGTCGCAGTAGTGCACTGGCACATTTGAACATTGTTTTCAAAGCAATGCAGTCAGTCATAAAACAAAAGGGGGTGAGATATGTTGCAATACTTTTGATTTGTGGGAAGGAAAATGGGACCAAAATCACAGAAATATAAGTCCTGCATTTACTTTACTTTAAAAATCTATATGTTACTCTACAACTACGATGCTACATGCGTGGATTATTTATGTGCCATACTTAGGGCGACACAAATGTGCACTTAAGACACAGTGGAGAGCGCCATAATGCGACATAATGTGAGAAAGAGTGTGTACGTTTTAGTGTGTGTGTGTGTGTGTGTGTTTGTGTGTGTGTGTTGAGAGGATGGGAGGGAGGGAGGGAGGGAGGGAGGAGGGAAGGAAGAGAGAAGGGAACATATACATGTGGAGAACAAGGTGGCAGCTCCATCTGTCGTGCAGAAGTGAGCCAGAGCTGGTAGCCCTTAAAATATCCCAAAGAGCTTCTTAATATACCGCCACTGCAAGACAAGACGAGCAGAGTCTTTATAAACCTCAGCGCAAACCCCACACTGACAAGCTGGGCCTAGCAATTGTGCTTCCGAAGAGGGAAAACAAGGCGGGTGACACCTGACAAACAGCCTGTCAGTGAACTTCCCTCATTTACTTGTTTCACTTGCATCCCCTTTTCTGGCAATGTGCACTGAAGCATTAGGTTCTGGGGAAAAAATGTCCCTTGGTGACATCACAAAGGGCAGTGCTACACGCTCATGTGTTCCCTCGCACCAGTTTGTTTGTGTCCCCCTCCAAAACACTGGGACGGTACCATGAAGCAGCAGATTTAGCAGGAAGTTTGACACGTGACAGCTAAAACATTTTTGCAGCAGGCTGTAAAACAGATGGAGAGATTCTGTGTTTTTTTTCCCCCTGAACATTAGTTGTGTGAGGCCTCTCTCGACCAGAGTCTGGTGATGAGGAACAAAGATAGCCTAAAACAGATATAATATGGGGTCTGTGAAATATCTCCATGGGAAAGAAAAGAAACAGGAAACACTGTATCAAATCACTAATCACAGACAAATGCTGAAGTACTTAAATATCACAAATATACATGAAGAGATATAAACGTGTGAACTATGGACACCCTGCACAATAAAGGCATAAAAAGGCAAGCGATTCTCAGCCACTAGGTGGAGCTGCACACCATTAATTCCTTCACCGGGGCAACAACTTCTTCAGCCATATCTGGCTTTTATTTTTCATTCTCAGCTCACAAACTTTAATCCTGTGGTGAGTGTGAGAACACAATGACTGGGAGGTGACACACAGACTCCTTGGCTGGGCCTGCTGGAGGCCTGCTGGAGGCCTGAAGTAACTCAGCCAGCATCAACACTCGGCGCGAGCAGCAACTGAACCACTGATGAAATTGCAAACGTGCCGGGAAACAAAAAACAAAAAAGCCTCCTAGTTTGAGATGCACAGGCCTTGCAAAACAAGCGTTTCTCTCACTCAGCCTGTAGAGGCCAGTTACTGGCACTTAGGGTGCAACAATGTATAATGAGACCTGGATACCAGCATATATAGTTTTCTATTGGCCATCCTTGGGATTGCCAAAATAGAAAAACTTCTCATAGAGTGCAACACAAAAATAAATGCTTGTTAACGGCCAATTTTAAATCTTTTATAAAGATTTTTAGAATCAAAAACTTTTAATCTTTCTACATAAAATTTCTACAGGCAAGAAAATTTATTCCGAGGACGACGTCACGGCGTCTCTGCTCGTTCTGATTGGCCCATACACAATGTATAATTCATCATGTGAGTTACAGACACGTGATGGGAAGAGACACCACTGCACATGCTCAAGAGGACCCACAATGCAGAGGTTAATTCAAGATATTGGACTTTTTCGCTATCCTGCGCCAGGTGAGCAACTCTGGACGGCCGGGGTTTGATCAGGTGGCAGTGAATGTCTCTTCCAATGATAAACAGCTCAACTAGTGATGCAGAAAGTGGGTGCAAAATCAAAACAGCTGGTGTCAGCGCAATAATGTGGAAAAGTCGACCCATGTAGAGATGTGCAAGTAAAATTTTTAGTGTTAGTTGGCATACGAGTAACACAAAAAGACATTGCTGGTGGTGAAAGATTTAAGGCTGGAGGCACATTGGAGGGAAAATAACACTGACACCAACCACCTACTTTACAACATACTGGGGTAAAAAAAGATCATAATTAGCATGAATATTGTGTACATGCAGTCCTGGCTATGCAAGAAGACTGAGGGAAGAACTAATCTGCAGACGACACAGGCAAATCCACCAAAATAGATTAGCGCGCTACGCTGCGTGATGAGTGTGCGTACGTGTGTGTGCACGCACGAGATAGGGGAGGGAAACTAAGAGGGAGCCAAACAGATACAGAGTGAGCACAGAACAGAGATAGTAATGGGCCTCATTACTTTAAAATGGAACAAGCTTTCCACCAAATCCCTCCGCAAGCACAGTTCCGCAAGACTGCCCTCCTGGCACAAAAGACGGCCAAGGAAATGTAGGGCAGGATTCTCCACTTAAACCTGCGGCAGCGTGGAGCTGCGAGGAGGCAAGTCCCCCAACTGCTCTTGAACTAATTAGGGAGGAGAGCCTGGCACCTTCAGCTTCACACTGGACCAAACCCTAATGACATCAACAGTCACAATCACAACGGAGCCTTTTGTATCCGTGACACAAAACCTTTCTGGTTTCATAGTCTAACAACGCCTCACCGTGAAGTCAGGTTTAAAGTTTGTGTAACCAGTGAGTTAATAATGTGCAGAAAGCCCATTGAGCTTCAAACAGTGTTCATTTCATGAGAGTGTAAAAACCTTTTCGCCACATTTGAGAGGTTTTTCAAAGTTTAGGTACATTAGTTTTTTATTGCGATATTTAGGTTTTGTGCAATTCTAGGGGTCATGGAAACACAGCTACTGCCAAGATCGACTGCACACCTGCCTGCTGTTGAGTGGGAGTCGTCTTCAGACTGCACGGCAACATTCATCACTTCATCACAAGTGGTCAACATGCACCTCTACCAAAGCTACGAGCCGGACAAAGCGAGTTACCTGAGCGGGCGTGATGTGCGTGTGGGTGACGTATCCATGCACGTGCTGGATCTGCGACAGCTGCCTCTCGGCCACCTGGACCAGCTCGGCCCCCCGCAGGTCGCAGTGACGGCCCAGGGTTCCATCCCTTCCCAGGGAGCGCTCCCGTTCCCTCTCAATGGTGCTGACCCCGCCTCCTTCTCTTCTCCAGGTGCCCCCGTCCCTCCCCAGAGTCCCGCCGTCCCTCCCCAGGGTCCCTCCGTCCCTCCCCAGAGTCCCGCTCTCCCTCCCCAGGGTCCCTCCGTCCCTCCCGAGGGTCCCGCTCTCCCTCCCCAGGGTCCCTCCGTCCCTTCCCAGGGTCCCTCCGTCCCTCCCCAGGGTCCCTCCGTCCCTCCCCAGGGTCCCTCCGTCCCTCAGCTCTCTGGCTACTCCCATTGGGTGATGATGGCAGGTGTGGTGATGGAGTTTCGGGGCACCTGGCGATGCCCCTTCTTCTTCTTGATACCGATACTTCTACCATGGGAAAGAAGCGAGGAGAAGAAGAAGGGAAGAGGATGAGGAGAGTGATAGAAAGAAGAGGCAGGGAGAAGGGGAGGAAAGAGAGAAAAAAGGAGAGAGGTCAGTTAGTTGGAATTTTTAGTCAAGCTTTTAGTCAGGTCAGAAAAAAAGACAAAGGCTGTGCCCGAAATCACCCACTCATTCCCTTCTCCCTATATAGGGAACTCTATGTAGCCAACTATATAGTGCGCTCATTAGCAAAGTTACTTTTGGATGCTACTCTTTTAGCGCTGTCAATAATGTCATCGCGGTCACAATTATTAAAACATCCCGTCGGAAGGCAGTAATCAATAAATTCAAAATTAAATATGTATATTAATTTACACATAAATATGCATTTTCGTGACAAGTACATATTATACTAAGCGTCTTCCCATATTAAAAAATGGCTTTTCTCAACATTTCTACCTTTGGGTCGGCATGAGCACAATGCATGATGGGATATATTGCTGGGCTATACACTGCTTTTAGCCATGAGTTGTGGGATACATTGAGTGGACTATATAGTGAATATTGATGTTCATTCAGGATTTGGACGTCACTAAAAAATGGCCTATCCCCTATACAGTGAACTATGCAGTGAGTAGGGCGCAGTTTGGACACAGCCAAAGAAAACAAGCGTACACACAAGTGGCATTCAAGGAGAACAAAGCTTAGCAGAGAGTGTGCAGATGGAATAGAAGTTTGTATAACAGGTGTTGGCGTGAAAGCACTCACACACACATACACACTGAACAGAAATTTCCCTAATTAGGACTTTCTCAGTCACTCCGTCCCTCCATCGGCACCGCGGATTCGAAAAACATGTCACCCGAAACCGGTTCCTCCGCTCACTGGATTCTCTAGCTGGTCTCCCGTCTCCTTTTATACGCAGCTATCCTCCACGTCTCTGTCTCTTTGCTAAAAATAACTTGATGCCTTTTTTCTGCCTTACTGGAGTAAAGGGAGCAGTCAGTCGGGGCTGGAGGAGGGGACGAAGGGTCCGCGGGTCCTGGGCTCGTCCAGGATCCGTGACATTGTGGTTACACGCTGTGGAAGTTTACCCAGCTAAGCGGCAGTGCGACGAACCCCTCAGTTCACATCAGGGTCAGGCATCCAGCCAGGAACTGATAAAGGAAGTCGACTAAAAAAACCTCTCGTTAATTTGACCTGGTTTTCGAGCAGGAAAGGCAGATGATTCTAAGGAGGATTCGGAAGCAGTGAGAATCTTGTTGACTGCTGTACAAACAAAACAAGTCCATCGAAAAGGAAATGTGTTTTCTCTTTCTGCACTGGTCCACCGATTTATAATCTGAGCAATGGGGGATATTGGGTAACTTTCCTCAATTCCTGCAAATTGACCACAATTGCTTTCATAGGTGTGAATTTCATAGGTGTCAATCTTAATTTGGAAAACTACAAGGTTCTCCAACAGCTTTACGGGCACTGCAGACTTTCGAGTGCACTTTGTTCTACTTTATTTGATGTGGGATGCACCTAATTTTTATTGTAGTAGAAAACATCTTTCATAAAGATGTGGTTGCAATTAAATTCTTGTCATTACGCATAAAATCCTCAGCAGATAGGAAGACAAGGTCGTGTCTTAAAGGCCCAAAGTGTAACATTTAAAGGCATCTATTTGCATGACGCAGAATAAAAATACATATGTATGTTTTATAAAGGGTGACGCCAAGGTGAAGTTGTTTTCATGCATTAATATTATGCATTTAAATTTACATAATGGAGGAGGCAGCCATATTGAATCTTCCTGGATCAACAATGACCCAGAACTTTTTAGCTCTGCTTAGGGTTTTGTCATTTTTAGCCTGAAATTACAGCTTGGATGAGAAAGACAGAAAACAGAATATGGAGCTGTGTGGATTGAGTGACATCGCCGCAGCCCTCGCCAGCCTTACATGGTCCTGCTCTTGGCATAGCGTGCTGGAGCGGAGTGCAGGACAGCAGCTCTGGAGTTGCTGAACAGGTAATGGAAAAGCAGCATGACGTGACTTGATTAAATGCTTCCAAAAGCGGCTGCGGTGGCAAAGGTCTTTACTTGAAGGATCTTTTTAGGATCAACCGGCGGAAACAAAGGTAAGTGGTGGGATGACCTTGCACGGCTCAGTGTGCACACTACTGATACTGCAGCCAAACCGGGCTACACAGCCATTTGATCACTTTTTGTGCAAAAACAAACAGGCAAAATTGTTTTTATATTAAAAAGTCAAACAAAAATATACAAATGAGATCCCAACTTTTGCTCAGACGCACAGGTTGAAACTACACCACAAATGGGTTATCTGTCTTGCAATGTCTTCATTGTTTATAAGTTGTCATTTTAAAATAAAATAATACTCCTCTAATATTAATTAAAGAAAAGCGAGTGCCCCACTTTTGAATCTAGTAGCCCAAAGGCTGCGCGTCGGGTCTCCACAAACTGGGAAGCTCTTCTTTGCAGAACGCTTTGGCAAGCTTATATTGAGATAAAATACAGTGACAAAATATATGACACACAAAGGAGCCACAACCCCTGCTTTGGGTCAGGCACACGTCAAGAAAAATGGAGGAAAGCCGAGGGCCCAGCGTTCCGACAAGAGTGAGAAGTGTGCCGAGAACTGGGAATATAAAAAGCAATGCCGCAGTTCGCACAGCGGCATGGAAGCACAGCCTGCAGCCAGCCAGACAGATTCACAGAGGAGGCGACAGATAGTCCTGGTAATGTCACATTTGACCTTTGGCATTTAACTCGCTATCGCTCTGGATATGTAATAGGAAGACACAAGAGACTCCGTACATGCGTGGAAAAAGGCAAAAAAGAAAAATCACTTTCATATAAACTACTGGTGCTGACTGTAACCCTGGTGCTACCCTAACCATAAACCCTAACCCTAAAAGGTTGGGACATACTCTTAGAAGCTTTTCTGTGTGGTGTATGGAAGTGAGCCCAGGGTTAAGCAGGAGCACAGGGTTCACAGCTGGGTCACGATGAGGCAAGTGGCACTCGTGGTGTGAAGTTAAGGCCATGTTTCCAGGGAATGAAGGCAAGGCCATGCAATGTAGTACGAACACGACTACAAGCACGCCGCCGTGAAATTTTTTTCTTTATTTTTTTTTTTTCTCCGATCTGAATCCCCTGCATCTCCGAATCAGTAACTAGACAGCCCACGGTCTTAATTAGACTTCTGCTCTCGAGACGGAAATTGAACGCCGCTGCTCCCTGGCCCAGAAACGTATTGGTATTTCCCCTCCCGTGAGACACTCGGCTCCAGGGACCCCCGATTTAAATATGTCAACTCCAGATGTGAGCACACCGTGCGTTTTAACATTCAGACTCACAGGCATCCGTGCAAGTCAACCCGATGGTGCTTCTCCTCTTCTTATTAGCAGATAGGGTTGTACGTTTCACCCCTAGAGTCTGTGTTCTGGGGGCAGGAGTGGGCGGCGGCTCGCTTCTCGCACAGCTGCCACAGCTAATTGTCCCGTGGCGTTCGAACGGACGCGGCCGTGAGTGCCTGAACGCGTCGCTGTCGTAATAAACCGCTCTGAACCCGGCGCGTAAAAACCTTCAGCGATATTTTCATTCACCGCGGACTCGCTCGTTAGTCAGAAGTGCCGCCGGACGACGGGCACTAAGACCCTGAAGAGATTCTGGCACGGCGCTGCTGTCACAACACTTCTGCTGCTGCCCTCTGAACTTGCGCGCACGCACACAAACACACACACACACACACACACACACACACACACACAGACCTGTGCATAAAGTCATAATCCTATATTTGGAGCTTGATTTCCACCTCGGAGTGACTTCATGCGTGAATTGTCCGGGCCACCAAATATGTCTATTTCTATGCCTGTGTGTGTGTGTGTGTGTGTGTGTGTGTGTGTGTGTGTGTGTGTGTGTGTGTGTCTCCAACTCGACGAGGAAGAGGCGTAAGCGTTCCAAATCAGGACTGTGCCTGCAGAACATAAACACAACCACACACACACACACGGAGACACACACACACACACAGTGCCGCATGCGTGTCCCCCGTCATGCTCCAGTGTGTCAGCCAGTCTTGCGTAGTATGAAAAAAAGAAGAAAAAAAAAAACATGACCAGAAAGGGAGCAGATTCAGCATCCTTGTGCATGACCGTGCATGTGCGTGTGTGTGTGTGTGTGTGTGTGTGTGTGTGTGTGAGAGTGAAGCCAGACGTTAGTTATGCTTGGTGAAATATGAAAGAGCAGGGGGATCCTCTGCCGTAAGGGACTCTCACACACACACACACACACACACACACACACACACACACACACACACACACACACACACACATAAACACACACGTGCCTTCCTCTCTCTCTCTCTCTCTCTCTCTCTCTGTCTGTTTCTCCGGATCTTTTCTTCCTCCCGTCCCTCACGCAGCGCTCAGCCTGCTGCGCCTCCATTGGCACAAAAGGACTCGGCGGCCGACGCTCGGTAGAGAGTAAGAGCAGCAGCAGCAGCAGCAGCAGCAGCAGCAGCAGATGACAACCACATTCATTCAGGAGAGATTTTTTAGTCCGTCCGCATAAATCGAAGCCGAGCATATTTCTTCCCCCCCGCCGCTGTTTTCCTTCTCCATCGCACCGTCCCCTTCCGTCGCGGTGGCTCGCAATCCTCGGCGGTGATGTAATGAAATTGAATAATGTCACGGCAAGGGTAGCGCGGGGACACTGGGCGAGGGCGTGTTTCCAAAGAGGCCAAATCAGACCATTCTGAAGCGTTTACGGGGCTAAAAGAAAATGCGAGAGGAGGTCAGAGCTTCTTGTTGAGGCTAGAGCTGAACTCTGGCAGCGTCAGTGAGCAAAATAATTCATTAAACTGCAGATGGGGGTCTGAAGTGTTTTGATGATCCACCTCATAGGAGGAAAACATCTCATGGGATGTGAACAAAACATGTGCTTTAATGTCAACTGAAAATGAACAAAAGCATTGTATTTAGCTCTTCATTGAAATGACTCTTAAAAGACTCAAAACAATGGATGAAATACAGCTATTTCATGACTTACTGACAATTTATATAATTTCTCCAAGTTCAGCGGGCCGGATTAAAAAGCTTATGGCCCCCGGGCCACAGTTTGCCAAAAATACTTTAACCCTCCTGGGTTAGTATTTTTTAAATAAACTTGCCTAGCCTGACAAAAAGGATTCTGGTTTTTGATCACGTCCACAGCCAATCATCAGCCTCTATCTCACACTGCTTTGTTCACCAGACTGTTTTGCTGCACCGTGTTCTCTTTTTAACACACATTTACTTCCCGCCGGCACCTTTCAAACTTGAGAAAGTTGAACCTTGGGGCTTTGTCGCAGCGTTCCTCGCTGAAGTGTCCCCAGACCTGCGCTCAGACACTGGAGCAAACTCATCCATTTTAAATGCGTTGAAAAAGTCTGACCCAGTTTAGGTGTGTTTGATTTATCTTCTCAGCAACTTGAGCAGCCTCGGCGATGGACACATTGCTGGCGAGGTGAAAAATAAATGGAGCTCTGCCTCATGTATATAAAATGTACAGTCATGCTGCTGCTGCTGCGCACTTGTGTGTGTTCGTGTCAGTGCCTCTGTGTGTGTGTTCGTGTGAGTGCCTCTGTGTGTGTGTGTGTGTGTGTGTGTGTGTGTGTGTGTGTGTGTGTGTGTGTGTGATGTGGTGGGATGTCACTGGAAATCAGGTTCACTGAGATTTTAGCCTTTTCTTATCATCTCAAGTTCTTTTACAATACATGCAAGAAATGCCATCAACTGCAGTCATACAGAAGTGGAAAAAAGTTTTTGGACACTCACACAGACAAATTGAAATGATCTTGTTGCTTCTAAGAAAACTAAATTATTGTACCCTAGTACTCTGGATGTGTTGCAAGGGTCGTCATCTTGCAGAAACATCCAGTTCTGAGCTGGATGGAACAGTGCACGTGCAGCATGAGCACATATGCTGACGATTGCACCTAAATAAACTGCACTTGGAGACTTAAGACTAGTTCTTTGTGCAATAGAGTAAATCACAAACACATGAGGTGTCCAAAAACATTTTGTCCACCACTGTATTTTTTTTTTTTGCAAAGGAGAAATTCTGCATTGTGACTTTATAGATTTAAACACCAGTTGTCGCTGTCACTAGAGCAAGACACCAGACCAAACAATTCAACAGCTCCCCTTGTTTTCCTATCATGGATGTGATGTCACACGCCACACTTTTAGGTCTCGTCTATCTTGTCTATTCACCTATTTGCGTCCCAATGAAGTCGACGTTGCTCATTCCGTTTACAAAATTCCCCCAGTTCATTCTTATTATTCTGTTAAAAGTTGGTTTAAAATGTACAATAATAATCCACTGGATCCAACTTCTCAACCATGTTGAGGATCTAATTTCAAATTAGCTTCCAACCCCCATCCCCTTTCTGACACTCACTTTGAACTTCATCAGGTCATTTTCATCACGTCTACGTGTCTGAGCACGTTGCGAGCTGCTGAATCGCTATCAATCCAATTTATCAGGCCATTTTCATTAAAGCAAAGTCTTCAGAGTATTAAAAAAAACAGACTCGGGGGCGACGGTGACGTCATTCGCGGCAGCGCGACGCCCTACGTGCAGCCTGCTGACTGACGATCGCTGGCCGCCATCCCTCAAAAAACCTCATCTACAGGCTGAGGAGTCTGGTGCCTTCCACTTCCTCCTTATCCTCAGGACACACTCGCTCATTAGGCTCTCCTGCTACACTCCAGTGTAGAGGACAAAACCGGCACTCTTAATGTCTCTCTCTCTCTCTCTCTCTCACACACACACAGAGACAGACCCGTGTCAACCCCTTCTCTCTGTGTCTCCCTCCTAACAGTTGTCTCTCAGGCTGACTCTATCTAACAGGCTGTCACAATGAAGTGATCTAATAGGACAGCGGGTGAAGCCCATACAGTCTATTACGGACTGGACTGCTGAACTGGACAACAGCATTAAAAAATGGAACTCCCACAGTGTCTCTTTAACAGGGATTCGCCACAGTAAACCAGACAGTCTCGCCGAGCTTTTGATCCAAATCAGCGAAGGGAGACTGCGCCGAGCGCGACTGCCGACCTCGGCGCGGCACACTTTGCACGTGCAGTTCTCGAAACACTCGGCCTCGTCGTTCTCGGCCCATTCTCACTTTTCCCCTGCGCTGTTTAGTCCCCCGTCTCCCGGATTTTCTGTGTGCTTTGTAGTTATTCAAAGAGGCAGCGCCGCACCAACAGTTCCCCCACTTCAAAGGCACGGTTCCTTAAGCGCTTGAGTGGAAACTTGAATATTTCATGTGTTGATTTTCCACTCGGCCAGATATTTGTACAAGAAGACGATTTTTAAATTGGAGCCTCGGCTCATTTGCCTAAAATGGGGCCGCTATAATTAGCCAGGCTTCATATTTAAAAGTGATGTGGCCATTAATTTAAAAGATGGTCTGTCAAAACCTGTCAGGCAGATAAAAGTTTTATTCCCGCAGTGGAATGATGGTGTATCCAGAGCATTCCAATCAGGGGTTTTCCGTGGATAAATATTGTTTTAATTAATGTTCGTTCATATTTATATCTCATATATATCATAACCTCAGCGATTATCATTACCTATTTTGGGGGTAGCAAACACTTCGAATCCATGCTAGTGAATTACAAAGCTCATGTTTTAACTGTACAATAGTTATATGCAGGATATCCTGAAAGGTTACAGAGATATAGTCCTGTAAAGAACAGATACAAGAGTCCAGTTGAGTAAAAACTCCAAATGTTGGAGGAAATTGTACATCTTTTTCATTCACAAGTGTAAATGTCTTGGATTTTAATTTATCTGAATATAAATCTGTATATCGGTATCTGTATCTGTCTATAAATGTAAGAAGTGTAAAAGGGTATCCTTTCTATGAAAGTGTAGAGCTAACTTTTTTCCATTTGATTGTGAAAGTACCTGCTTTTCAAGCATTAAGGTTTCCTATTCTGAAGTATTGTGTAAATAAAAAAGTGAACAGCAAATCAACGGCTCAGCAGTTCTTCATCCACAGGCTACAGCTCCATGTTAACGCCCTGCCCCATCATATGTTCCTCTTGGTGCTTCTTCTCTATTGCTCTTTTTTTTGTTTGTTTTGTTTTTATGTAATGTGGCTCCCAGTTAACCAAGCTGGGTTATTATTAGTACTGATCAGCAGCCATTATGTGTATGTTATTATTATTTACTGGCACAATGTTAGGAGTGGGAGGTGGCCAATGGTTTTGGAGGCAGGGAGGGAAAAGGACATTCACATGATGGCACAGCCAGCCTGGCAAATACAGCAAATACACCAAATATAGCAAGAAGAAAGGAGAGCAGCACACAAACAGGGTCTCCACTTTACAGCCAATTGTCCAGTACAAAACCAAATTTGTCCTTCCTGAAGTCTAACAAGGTGAATATCTTTTTAAGACGCACATTTTGATGTTTTTATGTGTACTGCCTCGTGTGTTTTTGTAGTGTCCTGTTTCAATGTTTTTTTAATGTATTTTATGTTTTTACATTTCTGCACAGCAATTCACTCAATCAATCAATCATTTTTTGTCTGTAAAGTGCTAAATCACATCCAAAGGTGTTTCAAAGAGCTTTTCACAATCAGCGAGAAAACCAACTGAGCCCTCCAGAGCAAGCAGGAAGCGACTGTGGCACTTTGCCCCACACTTTAGATAAAGTTAGACTGGATTGGATTGGATCAGATCTTTGCTGTTTGTTTAGTTTGATGTTATGTGCAGCAGCATGCCTACAGATTACACTTTAAATTCATTCATTCATTCATCTTCCATACCCGCTTATCCCCGAGCTCAGGGTCACGGGGGTCTGCTGCTCCACTCCACTCACTTCATATTTCCCCTTTTTTTGGAACCGTTCCCTATAAACCCTGGAGATGGCTGAGTGTGAAAATCCCAGTAGACCAGCAGTTTGTGGAATACTCAGACCAGCCCGTCTGTTCAAAAAGTCTCTTCAACCTCCTTCCTCCCCCGTCCTGATGCTCGGTTTGAACTTCAGCAAGCCGTCGTCTCCACAGCTACACAACTAAATGAGTTGCTGCCATTTCATTTGCTTATGTCGTTTTTTGATGTTTTCACGATCTCAGGTGGGCGTTGCCACTCTCGCATTGCACATGCACATCCAGCACGGGCATGAATAAAGTTCTTGTAATCTTGAAATATTGATGTCTATTGGTTATACCATGACACGGTGGCGCAGTGGTTAGCGCTGCCGCCTCACAGCAAGAAGGTCGTGGGTTCGATTCCGGGGCCCGGACCTGTGACCTTTCTGTGTGGAGTTTGCATGTTCTCCCCGTGTCTGCGTGGGTTCTCTCCGGGTTCTCCGGCTTCCTCCCACAGTCCAAAAACATGCATGTGAGGTCAATTGAATATTCTAAATTGTCCGTAGGTGTGCATGTGAGTGTGAATGGTTGTTTGTCTCTATGTGGCCCTGCGATGAACTGGCGACTTGTCCAGGGTGTACCCTGCCTTCGCCCTAAGACAGCTGGGATAGGCTCCAGCAGACCCCCGTCACCCTGAATTGGAATAAGCGGGTATAGAAGATGAATGAATGAATGAATGGTTATACCATAAGTTTAATTGGTAAAATGTTTGTGAATGAAGCATCAGGCAGTGCAGCGGTTGCAGCGAGGATGCAGGTGAGAAACTGCAGCGTCTTTTAAGATGAAATGAGACAGGAACCAGCTTTCATCCATCCCCGTCTCCAGCTACTCGTAAAACTGTTACGTAAACACACACACGCACGAACACACACACAAACACGCGTGCAGGCAAGGGACCTCCCTCCTTCCCTCCCTCCCTCTGTCCTGCCGGCTACCAACTCTCACCTTAGTTTACCTCAACTCCAAGTCTGTCAACCAGCTTAGTCACCACCTCTGGCCTCTCCTCTCCTCCCTCAGCACATGTTGCAGTCCATTACTTTATTTTTTTTAGGTTGCCCCTTGCGTGACCCCTTTTTTCCCCCATTCTCTCTCCCTAGCTGCATTCCCATGACTCCTAGAATTGCGCAAAACCCAAATATCACAATAAAAAAACGGTCATGGAAACACCTAAACTTGGAAAAACCTCTCAAAATAAGGGTTTTGACGCTCTGATGAGGTGGTTTTTCAGACGTATCCATATCGAAGTATATCGCAAAAGCGTCATGGAAACACTTTTTTCGCGGACGTGACGTACGAGGTCACGTGACCAGTCCACTTCAAGTAAAAATAGCGCATTATGTTTGGACGAAGGAGGAGACAGAATATTTTTAACAAGTAATCAAAGAGAAAAATATAACAACCAGTCTTGACAGCAAACAACATCCAAATGCAGATTTATCGGAAAATGTTTTAGTCCTCCGTCCTCCTAAAAGTGGGGTCTCGCGGGACGAGATTTTACGAGAATTATGACTTATGGGCTTCACACCATTCAGTGGAAACACCTGCAAATCGCAATTGTGCTTTGTTGAAAATTTAGAAATATTGCTTTTATATTGTGAAAAATGTTATGGAAATGCAGCTACTTTCTCTCTCTCTCTCTCTCTCTCTCTCTCTCTCTCTCTCTCTCTCTCTCTCTCTCTCTCTCTCTCCTCTCTCTCTCTCATGAACACAAACAAAGAGTCCAAAGACCCCAGAGCCCCCCTCCGGGGAGCCTCTCCACCTACCTTGCATCCGAACATCAGCGATATGGTGTTGTTGGTGCATGCTACCTTGCAGTGGCACAACATGTGGCTAACGTCGGCTAGCCGGTCCCGCGCTGGGGGGGCATCCTAGTCTTCACGTGCACATTTCACACACTCCCTCACTTACACACACACACACACACACACACAGGCACGCACGCACGCGCGCACCCCGCCGATCAACTGCGCTCCATCCGTCCCAGACCCCCCCCCCCTCCCTACAGTCCTCGGACCCCCCCACCACCGCCTCCACCTCCTCCTCCTCCTCCTCCTCCTCCTCCACTACTCCCAGCCGCCCGGGCCACCGTCCTCAGCTGTGGCGGGCCGCCGTCCTCTGCCCCTCACTCTTCGTCACTGCTCTCGTCTTCATCCTCCGTCGGCGTAATCCTCACGTCCGTCGGGGTTTCGCACCACGGTCACTGTCCGTGCGCGTGCACGTGCATCGGCACATGTGGGGTGTTGTTGTTTTTTGTTTTTTTTCAGTCCGCCGCTGACGCCGCCGTGGTTGTTGTCAGCATGTGTGGGTCAGTTTGTGTGTGTGTGTGTGTGTGTGTGTGTCAGCATGGATGTGGATGTGCTCTCTCTCTCTCTCTCTCTCTCTCTCTCTCTCTCTCTCTCTCTCTCTCTCTCTCTCCTCCCTCTGCAGCCCCGGTCCTCCGTCTCCTCCTCTTCCCCCTATCTGTGCTAGTGTGAGCCTCTGACTCTCCTACTGCCCGGCTTGCCTCTCTCTCTCTCTCTCTCTCTCACTCTCCCAGGCTCGCTCGCTCTACCTCGCTCCGCTCCACTGCCTCCCTTGGCCCGCCTCTCAAAGCCGAGATCAATGAGGAATGAAGAGAAAGAGAAGAAGAGACCTTGACGTGGAGGCGATTAAATAAATTTGTCCCCAGAGGGCCTGCTTCTATCTTGTGTACAAACACACACACACACACACACACCTGACGCAGGGATAATCTGCCCTGTGCTCATTCACCAGAAAACACTAACGAGAGAAAAGGTGGAGGGGAGGGGTCAAAAGTGGCGTGTTGCGAAGACCTGATTGATATGACAGTGGCGGGGAGGGAAGGGGCGAGAGACACCAGCGTGGCTTTAAAGAGGCGGGCTGTTACATCACCCCCAGTCACAGGCAATCGCCTCTCAGACACGCGCACACACACACACGCACATGCACGCTGCAGCCTTTTAGATGTCAGCCAACCAATCTGCAAAATGCACACAGTGATTAACGGGAAACATCGTTCCCGTCAACCCGAAAATTCAAAAGCCGAGGATTTGCCCATTTACCCATAATGCAACCCCAACACAAAACAGACATTCATCCTGTCAAGCGATCTGACATCAGACACGGCAACATGCAGTGTTTGCACAGGAGAAGCCAGACGGCCTCGGTCCAGCGGAATTCCGACGCTCCAGACCGTCAACACGAGCACGTGCCGCTCTTCCACCCACTGGCTGGCGACGCCGCTCAAGGCTGCAAATCCCAATCCCAGCTCATGAAATATGTATTTGCATACATTTGAATGACCGCTTAGGAAACAATGACTTGTATCACCTCGCCTTGCAGCAGCCATACTGTCACTTTGCTGTAGGGTTGGACGATTTTGGTCAAAAATAAAATCCAGATTTTTTTTTCTCTGAAAACTCGATTTTCGATTTCGATTTTTTTTGTTTTTTGTTTTTTTTTGGGGGGGGGCAGAAATCTCGTTAAATATGATACAAAAACGGGACAAGTGCGTGTTGTATGCAGCTTTGGAAAAACAATTTACCAGGTAGTGGTGAGGGCAGCAAACAGAATCACTTCCTGGTTTTAACACCTGCTGTGGCTAGCTAGTGCAGATGCGAGTAAACATACAGGTAGCCAGTTAACAGCTCCTCGAGGGGGGAGGAGGACTGCGGTACCCAAGAGGCGCCAACCCGGAAGCATGACAGAGGAAAATCGATTTTCCGATTTTTCTCTATTTAACATCGTTACGACTAAAAAAATCGGATTTCGATTTAAATCGAAATCAGATTAATCGCACAGCCCTAGTTTGTTGTTTTGGTGACCCACCTCATAGGAGAATAAAATATATCATGGGATAAGTAGAAAACGTGTTTTAATGAGCATTACAACAAAATACCGGTCTTTGAAGCCTCACGGTATTTAAAGAGAAGACAGAAGAGAGATGAAGAGAAGAGAAAAGAGAAGAGGAGAAGAGAAGAGAGGAGAAGAGAAGAAAGGAGGAGAGAAGAGAGGAGAGAAGAGAGAAGAGAAGAGAAGAGAAGAGAAGAGAAGAGAAGAGAAGAGAAGAGGAGAGAGAGAGAAGAGAAGAGAGAAGAGAGAGAGAGAGAGAAGAGAGAAGAGAAGAGAGAAGAGAAGAGAGGAGAAGAGAGGAGGGTTTATGGGAGTTAAAGGGCAGAGGAAGTCAAACAAGTGAAAGCGCTCTCTTCAGCTGAGGCCCTTGATGCTGACGGCTGGGCCATCTGGACCATCACACACACACACACACACACACACACACACACACACACACACACACACACACACACACACACACACACAGTGGCCTCTCTGCGGTCGTCTCCGTCTTCTCACCTCGACACCGAAATAAACAACGCAGCGTGAGAGCGATGGGCAGGAGGGAGGAAAAAATGTGTGACAAAGCAAAGGGCAAAGCGTTTGGAGTAATTATTACATAAGGTCAATGATTTTTTAAATATTTTTTTAAAAGACGTGGCACGTTACGAAAGTGGGGGGTGAGTGGCGATTCTGCGCAGAAGTCTCTGCGCCAAGCGGCGACGTATCGACTCCACGGCCGAAGCTCAAGAACAGTGAGGAATTATTAAACTGCACGCGGCGCTGGGAGAAGCCCAGAGGAGTCAGTGGAGCCTGGTGGCTGATGCAGGTAGACAAGTCACATAAATGATGCAAGCACATGACGGGTCACTAGAGTAGAGCAGGGGATGGATCCTCAAAGATGTTTCCGGGTACTTGCACACGGAATCCCTCAAGTGATAACAATAGGAAATAAGACTTCTGAAAAAGAAAGTCTCCTTCCAAAGACAAAATATTTAGATAATGACGATGACAATAATAATAATAATAATAATGTCTACTCGAACTCGTAAAATCTTGTCCACCAAACTTCGAAAGTGTTGTGCTAAGTTTTTTAGCAATTAAAGATAATTTCCCATTGGATATGATGTAGCTTCCCATTATAGTTGACTATATATTTAGAAATACTGTTATTATTCATTTCAAGTACATTTGCCACATGCATAACTTTCTCATTTCAACTGTCAGCTGACAGATAATGAGATGTCTCATCCTATACCTTAATTTGGCAAAAATATTCCAGAATAAGATGTGGGAGTTATTTTTATGAATGTTTTTCCTCAAGTGCCTGCAATCTTTTTGAAAAGTTTTGACATGTACTGAGATCAGCTGTGCAAGACAGCCCTCCCCCCTCCCTGCCCCCTCCCCTCCACCGTCTTCAGCTGGAGCAGATGGAGATGGTGCGAGTTACCACACACACCTCGCGCACTTAAACACATCCATGCATCTGGAATCGCCAGGGGCGCTGCGGTTCATATGGCATATGAAATATACAGTAGCGCGAGTGTAAATATAGAAGCAACATCGCTGAGCAAATTACCAGAGGATATTAATAGGCAAAAAAATTTAGAAAGAAATAAAAGTAACAGCAGGGAGACAAAAACATGACAGGGTGCAAGACAAGATGGAAGAGAAGGAAATCTGGAGGAGCGGATGAATGAATGGAGATGAAGATAGAGATTCAGGTGGGGGGGATGGATGGGGAGCAGGAGGAGGAGAGAGGAGCAGGAGAGAGGATGCAGCATCATGAGCCTAGCAGGCATGTACTACATGTTAACATTAGTAGGTCAGCCAGCACAAAAATAACTTCACCGCCGCGTGTATATGCCTGTGTGCACGCCCGTGTGTGTGTGTGTGTGTGTGTGAGAGAGTGTGCATGGTAACCTCGTACGCTCACTACTCGCCAGCAGAGGCGGAATCTCCATTCTGCACGACGGGCCAATCAAAAACCACTCCATACATTGACATTTCAAACATGGGCACGTGTGGTCAGTTGAAACAGCTGCTCAGTTTCCACGTGAATGAATCTTAGAGGCCTGCGTGCACACACACACACACACACACACACACACACACACACACACACACACAATGGTAAGGATTCCTGCTGAAAGTGTGCAGGAGGAATTACAACAAACCTCATCCAAAATAAACATTCCCTCTTTCTTTTTTTTTCTTTTTTTATCAATTGACAAACAAAAAATCAATTCCACTGATATTAATGACTAAATAATTCCAAGCGGCAAAACTGCAAAGATGTCACGTCAACGCTGAGCGGGGCGACTTGTGCGTCGGGTTGCATTTGTCATACATATAGTGCCACTTTGTGGTAAAAGACAGATACAACAGCACGGACTGAAAGCTCTTTCTATTTTTTTTCCACAACGGGCACATCTGAGCAGCTTAGCCTATTCATCGTGCTTCATTCATGTTTCAAATGGATTATCTTGTCGAGGTTGGATCGATCACAGTCTCTGACAGACTGGATTGACTGGATGCATCACTCACTTGTCACTAAAAGGAGAAGTTTAGATTAAAAAAAAATGTGTGAAGAGACACCAGCAACAGTCCATCCATCCGTCTTCTATCACTGCTTCAGCTGCACTCGGGGTCAAGGGGTGCCGCAGCCAATCCCAGCTGTCAGGGGGCTGATGGCGGTGAGTGAGACGGGTTGCCACTTGCCAGTTCATCACAGGGCCACGCAGAGACTTGGCCCTGCAATCGTTGCCGATCAGAGTTGCCAGTTAGCCTAATAGGTCTTTGGACTGTGGGAGGAAGCCAGCCGGGATCCCACGCAGACACATGTAAAGATCCGGGCCAGTTCCTATTGGGGCTGCCATCCATGAATAGGGTTTTGGATGTGAAAAGATTACAATGACTCAATAAACTCTTATTTTTGGCTTGAAAATGTATATAATTTAATAGGATCAGCGAGAAACCTCCCGCTGTAACTCAGCAGGACAAATAAATTGCTAGAGTTTTTCCGATGGAGAGACTAAGTGCCACATTAAAAGGAAATGACAACACTTTTATGGACATATGGCAACCCCTAATAGATTACCTACCTAATGTTCTAGGTGAAATTATACACATTGGAAATATTGGCTTGGAAGCTTCCAAAGTGAATGAACCAGCAATAAGAAATACCCACTAACAGATACAAGGACACACATATTTTCATTTGCTGATAAGTTGTTCATTTATTTTTACATTTTTATTATTATTATTGTTATCATGATAATTTATCATCTTTTTCTTCTTTTTTGTCTCCTTACTTTTTCCTTTAACTTTATTTAAATTTTCTCTCCTTGCTCAGACCACTATTCAATGATGTATGTTTAAATGTATTGTTGCGTTATAGTTCTGCAAATAAAATAAAGTATGATTAAAAAAAAAAAAAACTCCATACAGAGAGGCCCAGGTCAAAATCCAAGTGTTGTTAACCTCACAACCCTCACAGACAAAGAACTTCTTCCGAAAAAGAGGGCAAACAGCAAATTAAGTGGAATGAACTCAGACTGGTTGACGTGTGTGTGTGCGTGTGTCCATGCGTGTGAATGTGTGTGTGTGTGTGTGTGTGTGTTGTGTGTGTGTGTACGCGCGTGCAAAATCAGAGATTAGTCATCTCCTTAATGGGATTATCTACTCTGACTTTTCCAAGGCAGGACACGGGCTGAACGATTTAATGTTAGCCTGCTAGCCTGCTAGCCTCTTAGCTTAAAAAGCACAGTGAGGAGGAAAGGATGAAGACTCACTAAATGTTGTTTCACATTAAAAGTTCTTTTTCATCAAAGCTACTCCACCAATCCTCAAACAGTCAGACGTTGGTTTGAAACATTTTCCACCACGCTGTCATCTACTTTCATGGAGTCAAATTAAGTGCAAGAGCACGATGGGTGTCCTGGTTTAGCACAGGAACATGGGTCAACATGGGTTCTCGTTTAAAAACGACACAGATGTGACGCTCGGGTCAGAGGAAGGTGGGCACTTGCAGACGGCCACTGTGAGGGCAAAGCCCTGACCTTCAGCCCTGGACTAACTCGTCTTAATTACTCAGCTGCGCTCGGTTCACACTGAGCCTGACACAGTTCTGTGGAACCGTGAGCAGGTCTGGTTGACAGACTGTAAATCACTGTACAGTAGATCACTGTAACATATCACTGGAAAACATGTCCTGAGACACGGGTATAAATCAACCAACCAGTACCAAAATGTGATAAAAACAGACATTCGGAAACCATGTAAACTAAAACAATGAAAACAAGTAGAAATACCACCAAGTAATTAAAGGCATTTATGAGACTTCAAAAAAGGAATCTCAAACGTGAGCCTCATTTTCTGTTCTTAATTTCCTCATTCTCTTCTTAATTTGTGTAGATTGAGATTTACAGAAGGACACTCAAAAAGGAACATAAAACAGCAGTCAGAGCCCTCAGGTAGGAAAAATGGCAGCAAAAAAAAAATACAGTATTTGTTAATAGAAAAGTGTAAAAGTAATGCTTTGGGCGAAGACCAAAGGCTAGAAAGGAAAGGTTGGCTTCATTCCAATTTGATAGTAGCCAGTACCTCTATGACCTCAGTACCTCTATGACCCCAGCCAAAGGTGTGATCGTGCTTCTTTGAAAACGCTCAACTCAACTCAACTCAACTCAACTCAACTCAACTCAACTAGCATCCAAGTCGTCTTGGATACTAAAGGCTAAAACAAATTGTACAGTTGTGACCTGGTCGCATCAAATAGGAACACAATGGAATCAAAACCAGATACATTACTTGGACTGAGGTGGAGTTGTGATGATTCATCTTCCGTACGTATCCTTTTTATGCTGATGTAGCAGGTTTTTCGCCCAAAAAGCTGAGCCGGGCCCTGACCCGAAAAACCCCACAGTCCGCTTGGATCAAAGAAAAAACGTAGAGTTCTGCAGAGCCGTTCAGGAGGTCGTTCAGCCTTTCAGCGGGGGTCCGGCCAAGTCAGCTGCCCTGCAACGGCAATCCTTCATGGCTGCGTTGTTCCATCTGCAGGAGAGCAACTGCGGGCTCAGCGCTCAGGTAATTCTCCCCACGGTCTCTCCTTCTCATGGCCTTCAACCTATGATTAATTTGTGGGCCGCGACCTCCCCTCAGCTCCTCGGCACAGCCAGGGTTCTCTTCGCGCAATCCTGCGAGATCACGTCCGAACGCCAGTCGCAGAACAGGGACGCCATGCTCGCTTGATCTCTGGCCACAGTGCTTGGTCCTTGTGTGTGGCTCTCTAATTTTTTTTTTTTTTTTTTTTTTTTTTTACCTCCCACCACCTTTTCCCCGCCCCCCCAACCTCTCTCTTTTCTCTTCTTTGTCCATCCAAAAATAGCTCCATCTCTGTAAAGTCTATTAGCAGCCTAAGGTAAGCCTCTTAGGGCAGACTTTTGCTCTCCTGGAGCACAGGAGGCCACTGACTCGGTAAAGGGCCCAACAACAATCACATTCTGATAAAAGAGCAGACATGGATTTAAGGCTGGATGTATCAGGGAGGGAAAGAGGATTGGGAAAAGATAAAAAAGTCAGATCCTCATTATTCAGAAACAATTTGGACAAGTGAGTGCAGATCCTTGGCTTTCATGTTTTGTGCGTTCATGGGCATTGTACAATAGTAGGTAATTTATTGGTGTAAAACTACTGATTGTGATGTTGTTGTCCATTATTGTGCAAAACTAACTGCGCAAATACTATGTCTAATAATTTCTGGCATGTCAACCAATGTCCTAGAAATGAGAAACGTCCATCCTTTGCTACTTTTGCTTGCTCCACTTTTCAGAACCTCTGGAAATCTGCTCTCAGTCATGTCATATAACCTCAATACTTCAGTCGCATTTTAAAACATAAAATCCGCGAGAGGGAAGACATCATTTAAGGTTGGCACTGCTTTAATTAAATGCGGTTCTAATAAACTGGGGATGTAATCAGATGTGTTCCACAGGTCTCAGACTGGATGTAGTCACATCTAATGGTAAGAAAGCAATTTGCAAACAAATGAATGCCCATAATTCACATTGTGTCCTGGTCATGTACTGTATAGCAGCAGGGCCATGACCCCGATGTGACATTAGCTTCATTCATCCATCCATCCGTCCATTTCAATCAGGCTGATGACTTCAGCGTCAGCAAGCAGGTGACTTCGGCCTTCATGCAGCCAACCTTTGTCTCCCATCAGGAAATTGCATGTGGGGAAAGGCCAGCCCGATGGTAATCCTTCTTTTGATCTTGGTCTCACATTTTTCTTCCAGCAGCTGTGATGTCACGGTACAGTCACAAAACCCTGAAGAGACCCACGCTGAGAGCAACCCAGGACAACACACGTGGCGGTGAAAGTCTACAGTACAATCGGAAACACGAGCTGGTTGGCATCATATTGGTGGACCAGGTTTAACTGGAAACGTTGGTGCGCGGCCATTTTCAAACCTCTACAAAGATGTGGATTCAGGTCTGGGCTCTGGCTGGGCCACTCGAGGACACACACGGAGTTGTCCTGAAACCACTCCCTCGCCAGAGAGTCGTTTTCCCGATGAAAGATGAACAGCCGTCCCCGTCTGAGAGTCAAGAGCTCATGAAAGAAAGATCGTGGCCCAAAGGTTCACGTTACGCGGTGCACCTTTAATCCATTAAACAAAGTATAAACAACAACAAATAAAATGTTCCATTTCCCTTGTTGGCCTTTTGTCTTTGTCCTGCAGGTTTACGGCGACAGAGCCAAATGGGGTCAAAGGGGCAAGATGACAAAGAGATGAATCAAGATGGACGAGTGAGGGGGAAGTGTTGACGCCTCCCGCGGCAGCGATCCAGGGAAAACACCCTCAGCTTTTTAATCCACTACCTTGATGAGATAAACAAGATTAACCAGATGAATGTGAGATGGGATCCCTGCTGTCTGTTTGCCTACCTGCCAACAGACTCCAGACGGATGTGCGCGTAAGTAGGTGTCTGTGTGTGTGTGTGTGTGTGTGTGTGTGTGTGTGTGCCTGCGTGTGGGTGTTTGTGTGTGTGCGTGATGAGGATAGTTAACCGAGAGATGTCGGGTTTTTTTGTTGAATGTTACAGGACTTTTTTTTGGGTTTGGAAGTTCTTGGGGCTGTGTTTGCTGATGTTCCATTGCTTCCAGTGTTCTAACCAGAGTGACAAACCCCTGCTACGCCCCTGCGCCTGCAACCGAGGCACGGTGTCACGCCACTAATAGCCTCTTAACTGCCCGCTTTTTCTCTCTTAGGCTGCGGCAGGGTGACTTAGAGGCCAAAGAGCAATTCCTCCAAGAAGATAATGTGATGCCAACAGCACAGCACGGTCGCAGGGCCGCAAACAAACACAATCCAGACTGAGTCAAAATGAGATTTGACGATGCGATTCGCCAAAACGCGCGAGGTCTGCGTGACGTCCGACCGCAAAGAGTCTGAAAGAACGTGCGCAGCGTCAGGTGGAGCAGTGCCTCTCTCCACAAGACGCACTGTGAACCGAGGATGCATTTGATGAAATTGGCTCCTTTAACTCCAGTTTAGCTTGTGTGGTGCAACTTTGCACGGCGTTAACCCCCGGGGCCACGCATAATCACAGCAAGCTACCGTGCCAAGTTCCCGACCTTGTTGATGTTCACTTTGCTGAGCAGGATCAGCAGACGACCCTCTCCACAACCCGGGTCACGCCTGCCTGCCTGCCTGCCTGCCTGCCTGCCTGCGGCCAGCCAACAGGTGGCGCGGTGACAGGCAGCCCGGTTTCACAGGTGGAAGGGCTGCTCCGCTCTACAGCCCCACAATACAGCAAACTTTTCTAATGGCTAATTTCCAATTCATTGATTTTTATTTATTGATCTATTTATTTATTTATATAATTTGGCAAATGTCTCCGATCAAGTCAACTCATTTGAAATAGTTTAATGCTGAGTCATCGTCGGGAATTTTACATTTGGAGCACCGCCCTTTTAATGTTATTAATTCTCGTCTTTGTAATGTTCAATCACTGAGCTGCCGTTCCTGCCTCGTCTGGAGTCATGGCCTGTTTTTCAATTCTGTCCATTTGGTTTAAGAATCTTTTTCAGTTTTCACTCTCGTCTTTTCATCGCCTATTTCCACGATCCTCTTTGCTGCTGACTTCAAATGAGCTCCGCTGACTTAAGAGCACAATTAAACAAGGTGATGCCGCCACCAGCTGGAGTCAAAATGTAATCATGGCATCAACCAGCTCCCAGTCTGGGAGTCGCTGAGTGAGCAGGCAGCCAGGGGTGCGTTGACCCAGTACCATGAATGTAACAGCGGCCTGATAGGTATGCAAAGGTGCCAAAGTCTTTCCTATTTGAGGGAATTTTTGTTTTGCATTCAAAGCCTTGCAGTGCAATTATATGAGCCATCAGATTTCAAAACTGCAACATAACAAGATAAAACAAAATTGACTTTAAATATTTAGCGAGCAATCTGATTCCATAACCAACCAACTTCCTTTTCGTTGGAACCAAAACAAAAGACAGCTGCTACTGGCTGCCCTGAAATCCACTGGGAAAGGAAGTAGGAGGAGACCAAAATAAGAGTTGATACTAAGAGAACTGGACAGACTCAGTGTAACTGAGCTTCAAGCTGTGGTGTCCTGCTTAAAGCAGCCGTCAAAACCAGACACAAGTAATAAATGAAACTCCTGCAAACTCAACCTCCTGAGATGGTGAGCAGACGGACAACTAAAGAAGAGCCTTACACACTGTCGGGCGCCATCATCATCATCATCATCATCAGCAGCAGCAGTCCATACATTTCTGAGCATTTACTTATCGGCCACACGTGAGTTTTTAAATACTTTACATCCTGTTCATGTTTTGTTTTGTTTGTTTGTTTTTTTTTAACTTGAAACACTTCAGTCAGTCACTCGCATATCCAGTCTAATCCAGTTTAGTTTTTTTTCTTTCTTCCAAGTGTGTGTCCTATCAACCCAGTTTTATGTCTCGCAGGGCTGCCAGATGCAACAACAACAGCGCAACAGCTGGCCATCGCTATTAGAGGCTCTTCTTGATGAGGGCACAGTTTGCAAGTGTTTGTGACCTGCCATCAGCTTCAACACACTCATTTCAACTCTGCCTCCTCTGTAAAATGTGTGTGTGTGTGTGTGTGTGTGTGTGTGTGTGTACATATAAATATACATTTACACATACACACACACACACACACACACTCATCCATAACATATGCCAGCAGTTTGGAGGTAAAAAGACAAAAGAAAGTATGATGCACACACATCAACTAAACAGTCAAGTCAATGATGATACAAACTGTGAATGATTGAAGCGGATGATCAGAGAAGAACGGAACATTTCCCCAAAGCCACACACACACACACACTTCATCGCACCAGGTCGAACGACACCACGCCGTCTTTTGACTTCCCGTCCTCTCTGCTCCACTTCCTGCTGCTCACCTTGGTCGTGAGGATACAGATGCAATCCATCCTCGCCGCCGAACCCGCAAATCCGCCACAACTTCTCACCCAAGCACCCCCCCCACCCAACACACCGACCGGCCGCAACTTTCACCCTTTCCGCCGCTGAGTCGCTTGTTGCTGCCGGCAGCCGTCCGTCCTTCCCCGCGTCCTCATTCTCATCCTTCTCCGTCGTCCGACAGCCTCGCTCCCTCGCCTCCGCCTCTCATGTTCTCCCACCTGCGGCCGGAGAGGAACTCCTCCGGCCGACCCGGTGCACCTCCTCCACCTACCGCGTTTGTCTTCCAGCTGTCCGTCTCTGTTTTTTTTTGTTTTTTTTACGGCAGCTGGTTGGCACATCGCGACCTGGGAAAGTGCATGGCTACGGTTGTGTTTTGTTCGCACACGAGCAGAAGGCGGTCAGCACGCGGGCAAAGGGTAAAAAACAGGAGAAAGGAAAATATGCGGAGACAGGCACAGTACACATGGATGCACAGGCCAACGCTCACGCACGCAGACACGTATACACAAAAAACACAAGCATACAAACCGCAAGCACTCACAGACAGACAGACAGACACACACACACACACACACACACACACACACACACTCTGCTGTTTTATCAGGTCAGGCTGTGTTTGGCAGGAATGCGGGTTGGACTGAGTGAACTGTAACTGTGCTATGGAGATGGATGCTCCACTTTCAGACTGGAGGTATTATTGAGGTTAAAGCTCCATGTGCACCCCAAAGCCTCACACATGGCGATGCGATGGGACGTTACTCAAAAAAAAAAAAAAAATAATAATGAATTTTTTACCTTCATGCAACATCGCTGTATCCTTGATATCTGATGCGTAAAAGTACATTTTATGTTACTGCGTGCTTTGCATGACTTGTGGTGCAGACAGATGTTGGCAAATGAAGTCCAAATGAATTTGATGCAATACTGTATGATTCATTGATAGGATTCAAAACTATTTGATAGAGTGTGACACGTCACAACACAAGACAATGTGATACAACATACAACAATACGATAAGATATGTTTCAAAGCACAATTTCAAAAGTAAAGCACAACCCTGCTATTGGCAGACTAACAGGACAAACAGATGAAACGCACAGGTGAATTGCAAAGCATTTCTTGTAAACAACAACAGAGAGCCCAAAAACTCTCAAAATGACAATAATATTATTTATCGCAATAATTTCAGGGACGATATATCGTTTAGGAAAAAAATCTTATTGTGACAGGGCCTAAATTTGATTGACATGTTTCCAACAGGAAACCCATTCTGACAGCAATGAACCCAAGCATAAAGACTAGTTGATTCTATACTCTGCTTGGTTAATAGTGCTTGTGTTTTCTGAACTAAAACACACAGAATGAGAACCACATGAATATAGGGCCAACCTTAGTGAAACGATACCGCATTTCAGACAGACATGATATGTTGACGGCACAAGAACATGAACAAGAAAATCAATATCAGAAGAAATATCCAAGCAGCAGCAGCAGATATTGTGGCCACTGTAAGCCAGCGGTGAAATGGCCCGGAGCCGCGCAAACAATTTAATTTTCATTCCAACAGGATCAGCCAAACCAATTTCGTAAGCTCATCCCTGCCGGACAATAAAACGCAGCCAAAGTGAATTGATTGCTCATGTCATATTACGTAACAGAATATAAATCAACGTTCAAACGGCCACTCTGCAAAAACAATTCTTCCGTCTCCTCCTGCTCCCTGCAGCCACCAGCGGCCATCTGACAGGAGCGACGCACTGGTTCGGGCAAATGCAAGTCACCGCCACTTAAACAGCACATACAATAACAAAGAGTCTGTGTAGCAGGGCTGAGAAAACATTCAATATATACATACCGTGAATTTTTTTTTTTTTTTTTTTCAGTTTGCAATCTCAATTTTCAATTTCACAGCCAAGTGTGGCAGCAGATTAAGACAGCAGGGCAGAGTTAAGAATCCATCTAACCTTAGATTGAAATTATATAACTTAGTGATCAGATTGTGTCAGCAATTTAAAGGCAATGTTGAAGGCTTGAATGATTTAAAGCTTCAGAAAACTTCAGTTTTTGCAACGTCAGACTGAGTGAATGACAAATGGGGTTCCAAATGGGAGTCCATTTTTCCACTAAACAACAGGGTTGGCGGTTGAAACCACGCAACTGCAACCCTTGTGCAAGACCACATGGGGTCCAACACGCACCGGCATCAACCTCAGAGTAAAAGTATAGGCAAGCGCTGCCCTAAGCGGAGAAAATTCACCCAGGCTTCCTTCGATGCTAATAAAAGCAGGAGCTGTCTTACCTTGTTGGGGGTCAGAGGAGTTGCAGGTGACTTGGGACTCGTGGGAGTGACTCTTCCTGGCCCGGGGCTCAGGGGACTGAAAAAAAAACAAAGCAAAAAAAAACTAAGCAGCTGGATGTTAACAGTGCAAGTTGCAACTCCGACATAGGGAGAATGTAATTTTGGGACACCAGAAATTTCAGGACATCAGGAAGTTCTCATAAATGGGCCCGGGACACATCATCAGCAGTGTTCCATTGAGTCATCAGCCTTTGTAACACTAGACACCTTCATCAGGGTGATCAAGCCTGAGCCAATCATGAGAGCCCCCCGGTTGTTTAAATAATGCAGCACTGAGTTCTCAAGTAGGGGGTGGAGTAAAAATATAAAAGGAAAAAATAAATTTAAAAATCATAAATCAAGAGAGATTTTAAACACTAGACCTTTAAAAAAGAAATTCATATTTCCATTCCATTCCAACCCTATTCTGTAATCAAGAATAAATGTTAGAAATGTAGAGTTTTGAACTCGCTAAAACCAAGATGAAGGTGTTGTTCACAATTTTCCTTGCAGTCGATGCTGGACGTACCTCAGGCGAGGCCCTTTAGGCAGGAGCACCGGGGGAACTGTGGGGCTGCGGCCGCCGAAGGTGAATTTCCCCTGGCTGGGGCTCGTTGGACTTGTGCTGGGAGTCACTTTCCCAGCAGGAGCTTCCTTGCCACGGGGACGAGCTGAGGGCACCGACGGTGAGACGGTCGCTCCCGAGACGCTGACACGACCCGGGCTGGCGGGGTTCAGGTTGTCGGGGGCGGCGGTGGGGGAAACCAGGCCCTGGATTGTGCTGGAGACGAGGGCGGAGACGGTGACCAGGTTGAGGTCTGGGGGCGTGGCCGAGCTCTGCGGACCGGCGGACGCGACGGAACTCTCTGACGAGAGAGAGCCGGTCGCCGAGAGCCGTGGCTTGCCCCGTTGGCCGATACCGCGGGCTGTGTTTTCACGGAGTTGGCACCGTTCACTGCGACCGTGGACGACACGGCGGCAGATGGAGAGGAGGGCTGGGCTGGAGGGAGGGGGGCTTGGTACTTGACTTTTGCTGGCTGCGACTGAGCTGCGCTGCGCTGTGACGCGGGGCTGGCGGGCTGAGTTGTGGGGATCGGAGGGGCCCTGGACTTGACGGACCTGGGCCTGGGCGCCGGTGGTTTGGGCTGGGATGGCGTTCCAGAATCTTCAGGGCCCGGAGGTCCAGGGGAAGGCTGCTGCTGCTGCTGCTGCTGCTGCTGCTGCTGCTGCTGCTGCTGCTGCGGCTGCTGCGGCTGAGGTGGAGGTGGAGGCGTCGGCAGGGTGGAGGGGTCTGCTGTTGGATCACTGTCTGGGGGACAGAGATCCGTCTGGTCTCCAGAGGTGGCGCTGTTTTGTATAATGGTAAACTCATAGTATTCCTGAATGTCTGTAAGGAAAATATCAGAGTTATAAAAGTTTAAAAGAGTGAGGTCATGACCGACTGAATAGTTGTATGAAAACAGTCAAGGAAACAATAAAAGAATAAATGATTAAATAAATATTTAAATATTCTGTATCACTGTTCTCTGCCTGACATAGGGAAACTGAACAGTCGGTTTAAAAAAAATACATTTCTTTTATCTTTGAAATTATCCTTACTTTCCATATAACTGAAAAGAATTTTAAAGATTATACAGAATTAGATTAACAATATGTGTTTCTAGACTGTCGTTATTGATGCGGGCTGCAATTTCGGGGGATCTACAGCGTATTTCCAGATCCAGATAACGATCCGAAATTGGTTTGATGTGGGAATTTTAGAGAGCATGACTTTGTTTTGCTTTTGTTTTGATTTTGTTTGGGGCTGAATAAAATATCTTGACTAACTACATCTGAATTAGGGTGGACTGACTAGACACGCACAGCTATACACTGTTGACCTCTAGTGGTAGCAAAATGTTTTCACAGAGTTCGACTGAGCAGCTGCTTGTAAAGTTTTTAGTGCACCCCCCGCAACAGATTCTCTTTATAGAAATAAACACACTGGTGTAATAGATCAAAGCTACTATAATGATTAGGTTTCACTTCCCTCCCTATGCACACAGACAGACACAGAGAGCCACTCTGCACTAAATCAAGAATATGGCCTTTTGTACAAGGGAAAGTTTGCTCACCATAAAAGAATAAAGCCAGATCAAAAAAAAATGTAAGGGCAGACATTCAGAGAAGGGTGTGATTACAAAGAGAAATCGGATTCAAAAATAATCCACTGGGGAGAAAAAAAACAGGGGCAGAGTTACAACAGCAGAGTTTCAAGAAAAGTTTTGATTTTTTTCGGCGTGCACGCTGACAAGCCTTGAGTGGCGGTCAGAGTCGCAAACAGGCGACCAGGCCTGTGTTTGGTGACAGCACAGTCACAGAGCGTGCGCACACAAACAAGGCAAAGAAAGGGAGTGTTACAGTTGCGTCGACAGTGTGAGTGGGCGTGGCGCAGGGTAGGTGGCGCCGGGAACTGAGAACCTGTTTGTCGTCATGCACGCAGCCACAAAGGCACACATGAAGCCCGGTGTTTTCTTTCCCATAAGCAACAGGTTGCCACAAGCAGAACGAACCAGTCAGGTGGAAAAAAAAAAAAAAAGAAAACTCAAAACAAACTGTTTGTGTTGGCAACACAATCTGTAAATGTGTGTTCTTTCATAAAAGGATCTGCCTCGTCTGGGTCAGGTCACTGCAGCCTTATATTAGGGACATCTTTTTTTATCATGTGCAGCCGACAGTTTTAACAGACACTCTGCGACCACACATGGAAACCAAGCAGCGTTGTTGGTCTGTGATAACCAGCCAGAAAAATGATTGTTTTGTTAATATGTACAATATTTGCTAGCGTAGTGCAAACACATTCCAAGCTTACTCAAAAGAATTGTACACACTTCAGATCTGTGGTACCTGAGTGTAATTCCACATGATTTAAATCAAAGGTGCATTCAAACACCTTCTTAAACAGGAAGTAACCAGAAGCCTGGGAGATGTGTTGTAGAAGGTATGAATCAAACCTGCTGGAAAAAAAAAAAAAAAAAAAAAAAACTGGTCTATGAACAGTTGCATGGTATATGAACGAGAGCCTCCTCACCGAGCAGAGCGCCGAAGAGCTGACTTTGGAAGACATTAATCACTCTGTCCAGAGACTGATGCAGCTGGTGGTCTTCCTCCACGAGGCCTTGTTTGGATCGGTTCTGGTTCTCCTGCCTGTGGTCGAGTTTGGCCCGATACTGCTGGAGAAGCTCCAGGGCTCGCTGGGCATCTAAAAACAAAAGTTGAAGCTCAGTTACCACAGGAATAAGTCACAGGGGGGCAGGGGAAGAAGACACAAGGGGTTGGGGGAAACAGCAGTCACTTCAGTTCAGCAGAAACAATCAGCAAGTGAAACTGTCCCTCATAGTGGCCTCACAGAGTCTCATGAGATGAAAGGCATTTTATAGGTGTAGTAAAAACCAACATGCCAATGCATTAATTAAAATAGGCAAAAACGTTTTCTTTGCAATCCTGTGGTTTTGCGATGATTATAAAGTCAGTGTGTAAAGATTATTGTCATGTCACGGTGAGGAGACGGCACAGCTATATTGCAGATTATGCAATGCAGAGTGGCACGGCAGCAATAAAGAGCTGAAAGGTAGAGTGGCGGGTGCATTCCAGGATCCACTGACTGTACCCTGAACAGCTGATTAAACCGGAAGCAGCGACAGCTCGACATCAAACTCCCGGCAAACAGTCCGGCTGCGACCTTTTCTGCGTCGACTTTGTCAACTAAAAGATGTGGAATTCCAAACAAACCCCCCTTTTATCAACTACAGCACAGTTTCAACAGAGTTCATCTTGAAGCTTCTCCCCACGCTGTCGTCGCATGCAAACGAACCTGAATAAAATAGCAAATACACGATGGCATGTGACTTCATTTGTGCGCCGAATTCATCGTAACGCACGATTAACTGGTGAAACACCTGCGGTTAAGTGCAAAAATCCGCAAAACGAAAGCGGCGAACAATTAGGGGCTAATTTGCTGGAGTTCTTTGGTGAAGTTTCGCTTCTGCTTTTGAATGAAGCGGAGCTTTGAGCGACAACAGCGGAGCCTTTCAGAGAGTCGAGTCCGGGGGAAAACCTGTCGCTTCCGAACACACAACCACTACTTCAACAACAACAACAACAACACGATAGCTGGCTCAGACCGGTCAAACTGAAAACATATGTGACGTTTAGGTACCTTTCTGACGCACGGGCATGGTAATACGCGCGGTGCGGTGCAGTGCGGTCCTCCTCCTCCTCCTCCTCCTCCTCCGGGCTTGTTGTCAGTCTGTGGTGTGTCGCCTGTGTGTTATTACAGGCGTGTGTGCGTCTGTCCCGGGACAGCCTCCTGCCTGCCTGCCCGCCTGCAGTCACACAGCCGAGCCCTAAAACCACGAAGAGCAACACAACTTTGTAGTCGCGTTTAATTAAACACAAATGGAACCGGAAGGAAAGTTAGCGCGGTTATTTTAGGAGGGGGGGTAGAAAAAACGAAAAGTCCAACAAATGCGGCAGGTCGGCGACGAAAAAAAGCGACGCTAATAACGGCGGACTTGGAACCGGGGAGCTGCCTGGCTGTCACCGCCTCCGTCTCCTCCTTCCACTCCGGCTCGCCGTGACACAAGACTCGCTCCTGTGCTCCTTCATCCAGGTGACTGGTGTGAGCACGTCGCCAGACCGGTTTTTCGCGGGAGGGGGGGCGAGTTCGCGCGCGCGCGCAAACCCACGAAAACACACAAACACACACACTTACATACGACGACGACGACGACGACGACTTCGCCGTAGAAGTCCCGTCCACCACCACGTGACGTACATTCGAGAGGTACCGCGAACGTTACCTTCTCGTTTCAGTCCCATTCATCCAATGTCAAGACCTGCTTCTCAGACCAACTGTCATAGGGCGAGGACTGGGTGCCACCCTGGACAAGTCGCCAGGTCATCACAGGGCCTCATTGAGACAAACAAGGAGAAACGACCACTCAAACACACACCTACGGACAATTTAGAGTTTACAATTCACCTCACATGCATGTTTTTGGACTGTGGGAGGAAGCCAGTGAACCCGGGGAGAACCGGTAAACTACACACAGAAAGACCCCAGGTCCACACAGAAAGACCCCAGGTCTACAATCGAACCCATGACCTTCTTGCGAGGGTGTGAGGCGACAGCGCTAACCACTGCACCACCGTGTCGCCCATCTCGTTTTTAGTCGTGTTAACTTGAAAAGTCCATATTGTGCGCACTTGCACCAAAACGCGGGTCCTGTCACTTGGCTCAACGCAGCCACCGGATCCAAATATAATCCACTCCACTTTAAGGATATGGATTATGGGTTTCCATACACACTGATTAAAGGTCCCAGTGAAAGGTCGAGGCTTTGCAACCCCCTCCACCCACTTTCTAAGGCTGTCTGATTAATCATACTATACGCCCAAATTGGATATTGGATTTTGACAGAAAACAGATCCGTCCAATATAAAAGGGGGGGGGCTAACTGTATTGGACAGCGGGGTGCATGGTGATCTCTCTATGTTCTCTGCATAGAATCATCATAAAAACAGCAAAGTTGGACCCAACTCAAGCATCAAGCTTGAAATCTGAGCTCTGTGTGTTGATACTTGGTCCCTCTGTGTGTGTTTGGAGGTATTAACCAAGGAAAACAGTTGTTTTCCTGGTCACAGAGGTTGCTGGAGCCGATCTCAGCTGTCTTTGGGGGAAAGGCCGGGTCACACTCGCCAGTTGAACACAGGGCCACATAGAAACACAAACAACCATTCACACTCACAACCACAAGCAGGGTCAATTTAGAGTTCCCAATTGGCCTCACACGCTTGTTTTGGGACTGTTACGCATTGTCCAAAAGTCCAAAAACAGCCCAAAAGTAACAGCTATCCAATAAGTCAGAACTAATAAATTAGTTGTGTTGACACACGGTTCTGTCATGTAAACAGGACAACAGGGAAACAAGTCAAACAAGGGAAGCATTTTAGTGGAGCAACAAGTGAAAACATGTTTGCATTCACTAACGAAAGAGTGCATGCTGAAGTGCGCCAACGCAGACAAATAGTATTGTGCATTGTGTCCTCTGTCGAGGATTCGCATGTTATTTGTGGCTAAAAAGAATTCCTTGTTAAAACGAGCCGCGGACTGACGTGACACTTCACTTCAAATATTCAGAATGCACATGGTGAATGCATGAGGATCAGGGTGGTGAGGGTGTCACTTCACTTAATTGAAATTTAAACGGAATGAGAAGAGCCGCTCATAATCCAAGACATTGTAACCTTGTGAGGCAGCTGTCTTGCTAATTCCTAACTTCTAACTCTCAAATCTCTCTCGTCCATTCAAGTGTTTTCATCCATCCATCCATCCACTTTCAATACCCGCTTCCTCCTGCACCCTGGGTCACGGGGTAAAGTGTTTTCAGCTAAAGCTTACTATTTTGGAACCAATCAGTCTCCTGGTTTGTTGGTGTGTTATAAAAGCAGGAAGCAAGCTGTCTTATCAAAAAGCCACAGTTTGAGCAGCATGAAACAATACTGGCTTTTGACATAGAATCAAAGTTTTTTTTATCCACCTCCGGCTGAATACCATCACAATAATAACACCGCTATGCACTGTTTGAAAGCACTACTCCCCCTGCACCTCATGTGTCCGCCTCCACCTTCAGTGTTCAGCCTCATTCGTCTGGCAGGCCCACAACCACTGATGCAGACGGTTTACAGTGCAGAGAAAACTTTCAGCAGAAAGCAAAATCTCTTGTTTTGCAGGTTACAGAAATCCACAGGATGGACAGTTGGCTGTATTGGGACAGTAGGTCAACTGTGGGGAGGCTCTATCCGTGCGCGCGCACACACACCACACAGAGCTGAATACAGGTCACAGACTCTGTCTCTGGTATTGTTATTGACCAGGTCAAAAAAGGAAATCGACAGCTACAGTGGGTGTGCAAAGCCGCTCGCTCTATCTGTGACTCTCTCTCTCACACACTGACACACACTGACACACTGCTCTCTGTCTGTGAGCGAGCGGGACAAGGAACGGGTGCGTGACTGCGCGCGTGGGTGGACCAGCGGACGCGTTGAAAGTCATTTCATCTGCAGATGTTTGCAAAATATGGGAAACTAGAGAGGAGAACAAAGAGGCTCTATTCCACTTCCATCAGTCTGCTAGATGGGGTGTGACAGCGAGCGCGTTTCTGCTATTAGCTTCTATTGTTCATTGTTGGCCCGCGATACAGACAACACAATTGTTCTGGACACTGGACCAGCGGAACAGAGGAGAATGGTATAGAGCAGTGTTTCTCAACTGGTGGGTCGAGACCTAAAAGTGGCTCAGAGGGCTGTTTTGATTGGGTCTCGTCTTAAAAAAGTGTGTGTGTGTGTGTGTGTGTGTGTGTGTGTGTGTGTGTGTGTGTGTGTGTGTGGGGGTGGGGGGGGGGGTTTAAAATATATATATTTCCAGAGAAAATGTTGGGCATTTACTTTGCAGGACCCACAATTCAGAAATGAAGTCAAGAACATTATTAGAAAACATTGGACATGGATGACATGGGACCATGTGATTTTGAAAACAGAGTCGGTATCATTGATCCAGTCAATGAACACGGTTAGCATTGATTGTGCTTGAAGGCAGCAAGTAAATTCGACAACTGCCGGCCATAAATAAACCGCAACTTTTATCAATGATGGAGCTCATTAGGAGAGACCCTTCTACTGTACCAATACCAATCATTAAATAAGCGATTGGTATTGAGCATTGAATTGAAACAGATTTTCTAAATGGGCCCTTCAACAAACTATAAACTTTTTGCTTTATTTGTCCCCTTGACCGGATTAAAACAGTGACCAAAAATATAAAGGGGGCGAGGGGGAGTGGGACAGAGAAGTGTCACAAAGTTCTTAACGCTCTGTTCAAAATCCTGGCAGGGTTTGACACAGTTCTCACAAAAAAACGGCCAGTTTCGCCCCGAAAAACACAGACGTGTTTTCTGCTAAATCAGAAACTGTGTGTGTGTGTGTGTGTGTGGGGGCCACTAAGCCTGAGCTGTCCTCTGTGATCCGCCACTCAGATAAGTGTCAAGATGGGAGCAGATGAGATGGACGGATAGAGGGGGATGAAGAAGAGTCGGGCTGTTACACTAATGGGGAGGAAGAACAAAAGAACATCTGCGGAAGTGGACGGCGCTAATCCACAGAGGAGGAGTGGAAGAGAGGAGGAGAGGAGAGGAGGAGAAAACGGAATCTGCCGACAGCCAGCTCGGCTGATCTTCATCACTCCCCCTTTTTTCATGCCGTGTCTCTTTTTGTTTACTTAATCTCTTTTCATCCATCCTGCTTCATCACTCTCTCTTTAACTCCGCCCCTCCTCCTCCTCTCTTCCTTTCCCTCAGCACCGCCTCAGCCTGGCTTCCTATCCTTTCTTCAATCCCGTCTTTTTTTCGTCGAGCCATCCATTTGCTTCCCTTCATATTTTAAGCCCCGGAGGCCGTTTCCCTCTTTGTTCGTTCCCCCTTTCATCCGCCGTGCACTTAATTCACTTTATTAATTTTCTATCAGCTAATTCCCCCGTCCCTTTCTTCTTTTGTCTCACTCCCCCCTTTTTTGTCCTTGCAGCTTTTCTATTTGTATTTACAGCCTTAAAAATGCAAATAAAAGCAGGGAGAGGAAAACATCCCCTCCTCCCAAGGACACAGCACCTGGAGAAAGAGAGATTACCAATAGTGACATTTTTATTATTTGTACAATAGAGACTTTAGTACATTATTCAAAACACTTCTTATATACTGAAAAAATGGTACGTCCCAAAGCCCAAAATGGCTCCAGTATAGTCGCTGCACAGCATTTTTTCAATTTTATACATATATTATTTTTTGTAAAAACTGTATCTTAAATAGTATGTACAGATAGCGTCTGCAAAATGCATTCTAAACACATGATATATATTATATATACTTCTGCAATTACATTTCTCCGCATTAATACTCAAAAACTTAAAACTGGAAGGATTTCAACTTGCATGTGCAAATAAATAAAGAAAGAAATAGTCCCGAAATAGTCACTAAAATATGTCCAACTGATAAACGCGACAGCGGCTCTCTCTCTTCGGAGGTCAAAGTACTTTTTTTTTTTCTCGTTTTGTCACACAACAGAAGAAGCAGCATTCAAGTTGGGAAGGTGTAGGTACTGCAAAAGCATGAGTACATTCACAATCAATATGAGTCTTTTTTTTGTTCTTTCATTCACAGCTATGTACAGTGAAGATGTTCTCGGAATTTCTTCAGCTCTTATGTCGTTTAAACACATAGAAAATGACTTTTTGTATAGTCATATACATATATATAATATATATTTTTTTTATAACACAAATTCACAATTACAGTAGAAATACATTTTTTTTTACAGTTCTGGATAGTACATGTGTAGGTCTCCGAGTCATACTGTGCGTACTTCCGTCCATAAGTTTGTTTATAAGTGTCTTTATAAAATATCACAATTTTTGAGCAAAGCTAAGGTATATCAATATATTTAGAAAGAATTACCTGAAACATGTAGTAAAAAATAATTATATTATCAAACCGTTTTCTCCTCACAATATCTTGGATATTTCACACTCTGAACAGGGTTGGGTCGGCGCCTGCGGTTCGTACCTCTCCACCGCGACGCTCTACTGTGCCATTTTGTGTCCTTTTTCACTGACTGGAATGAACCCTCTACACTCTGGGGAAGGGTTTGACACAAAATGGCCACCGGTGCGACGGCGTCACCACCTGGCAAAAGCAAAACGAAGGACAGCGGAGGACGTGCTTTTGCTCCGGGTGAAACATCAGATGCTTTACGGAAGAGAAGCGGGCACCCTGTCGAGAGACGTCTTGAAGACACGAGTCGCGTCCGAAACAAAGACAGAAAACCAAGCTCTTCGCTCGGGGCTTGCATGAGTCCTGAAGGGGTGAGATGAACGGAAGGCGTCGGGTCTCGGCGACCCCGCGGACGTCGTTTTGCTCGGATGTCTACAGTTTTTGCGAGTTTGACTTGCTTCGCTGCTCCGCTTCCCTGCAAAAGCCAGATGCCAAATAACAACCAACCCCCTATCTATCTACAGACAACTTCTCCTTCTGCTGACACTTTTTCCAACTACGTTTCCATGCACGCCTGGGATTAAATGTCAACTCCTCGTTTGTGAGAAGATTCTCCGTCCACCTCTTAGAGCTGAAGCAGCAGGCGACCTTTTCGTCCAGTGTCGCTGCTGCTGCTGCTGGAGCGCTAAGAGGTCAACTACCTCCCAGAAATAAAATACAAAAATATCTCAAATTTGGCCTCGATGTCTTTGCGACACAGATCTGATCTTTCCTGATTGTCCGAGAGATGAAAGTCTGACCACAGATTCACCTGTGAAAAGTAAATCTTTTATGAACCATATCTAATTCGGGGCAACATTCACTGGCTTTCCAAATGTGGAAGGAAACCAAAATAAAAAGAACAACAATTTCCTAATACACTGCAGCTTTCACTGCGAGGAGATCAGATCTGGGCCACAAAGAGGTGAGAGCTCTGATGTTCGGAGTGTGTCTAAATGCAACCGGAGACCAGCAGAGGGTCCTTACGGCACTGAAATAAAGTCTCGTATCACCGATGAGAAGCGCAGCCAGAATATGCAGATCGACTCTCGAGAAGCGGTACGAAAAACGTGCTGCGGCTTCATCGCACAACTCTTCAAAGAGCAACAAAGAGCAACGCGACGACGGCCTAACGACACCGAGAAAATAAAAGACATTTAATATGGCACTGACGAGAGCGTCTCGTTTCGAAACGAAGATGGCGCCGTTGTGACTTGTGGCACATACTAGTACTGCATGTGTTGGTTTGGCCTGACGGGGTCAGGTGCATGGCAGTGTGTGTAAACATTAGCATGATTCGTCCAGTAGATGGCACTGTAGGAGCTCGGTGGGCCGAGCATATTGCTTTAGCTCTTCCAGCGCAACTGTGCAAGCCACAGTTTTCTAGTTATTTTTTTTAAACAATAACAAGTAGCAGTGATGGACTATAAACAGCATTTTTTTCTCCCCACAGACGAAAATCATTAAATAATTCATATCAAGTAAAAAAAAAAAAAAATCAAAACAAAAAAACAAAACTATCAATTTGAAGATACAACCCCTGTATGTTCGTAGGAGACGATTCAGAATGTGGTTTTTATCAACAATATTTATATCCAACCACAAACTTATTAAAGCCGTCTGCCCAGGCCCCCTGGGAGGGCGCAGCTCTCGGAAAACTGCAGCGCTTCGTATGTACACAAGGCATAAAAGTCTCAGCAATCTTTTTTTTGTACAGTGGAGGCAATAAGAGCTGCAGCAGAACAGAGGGTGGCAAAGGAGGAGAAACACCAAAGTGTGAAACAAAAGAGAAGAGCAAAAGTTATAGGCCAAAGACAGTGGAGGACCAGGGGGACTGAATTGTGCGCTACAACACCCAAATCATCGTTTAAAACAAGAATAAAAAATAATAATAATACCAGGGGCAGCAAAACAAAAGCTAAAAAAAAGTTTATATTCCAGAATCCGAACCAAAACTATTTAGAATGACCAATCACATAGCTGCTCAATAAACGATATCGGCCGCAAACTCCCAAACTGCAGCAGCCTTGTATGGGAGTTTTCGAGCACAGCGTCCTCTTGTGGTGGGTCCACTCGTCCATCAGATTCCGCTGGTAGACGCAAGAGCCGATATGTTTCCTGTGGTGCATTTGGCACAAGTATTTGCCTTTTGGTCCAGCAATAGGCAAATAGATGTCTCTTTCTCTCTCTCTCTCTCTCTCTCTCTCTCTCTCTCTGTGAGTGAGTGTGTTCCTATAGAAAGGTTTCAAAAAAAAAAAAAAGACGCAAAAAGTTGGCTCATTTTTCAGTTCGACGAGCCCTCCAGCAGAGGGCAGGTGGAGTGGCGTTGATGTGTTTGTCGATTGTATTGAAAAAAGGAAAAGAAAAGAAAAAAAAACAGCTTTTAGCGCGTGCTGCTGTCTCTCAGGACCGTCAAGTCCACCATCCGCTGGAAACTCTTCAGCAGAGAGACGGCTGTCTCGTGCTCCATGTGTAAAAAACTATGTCCGTTAGCCTGCAAGGCAAACACGCAGCACAGTCAGGAGCCTGTGTGTGCCCATGCATGTACACTGGCATGTTCTGCAGTACTTCCATGTGTGTGAGTGTGCGTGCGTGTGTGTGTGTGTGTGTGTGAGAGGGGTAGGGGAAGGATCACTGCCATCATTATTCTCAGTAACACATCACTGTTGGGGAAAAGAGAGAAGAGGAGGAGCTACACAGTCATGCTGTAGAGAGGGAGAGAGAGAAAGAGAAAGAAGGGGTAAAGACAAAACAGGGCTTTAAGATGAGTTCACCAGGCCAAGTTGTACATCAGTCGGGGGGAGATGAGGGGGAGGAGAGAAACATGAGAGAAATGTCAGGAGGGTCTGGCCTGCAGGGGGCGACTGTGGTCAGGAAGAGCTACTCTCTGTTTTAGCTTAGCTAGGAAAGAATAAACCAAAATGCAAAGCCTGAGCACCACCGTGTACATTTTATTTAGTTTTTTTCCAATTTTGGAAGGTTTACTGTAATAAAGAAAAATAATATGTTTATATGACTCAATAAGTAAACATAGTGTACAGAGTAGTTATGTTGGAAGACAATATTGAGACTTCAGAGATTAAAATCTTTTGGTTTCTAGCTATTGGACCTTCTGCTTCTTCAAAGGTCACAGTAGAGGGGATCTCGAGGGCTCAAATGAACAACAAGCTGGTGGAGTTATTACCAGTCTGGGAGAGGAATGAATGAAACCACAGTGTCCGTTGTGACAATACAAAGGCAGACTTCTAAAACTGACTTTTCACAAAGAAGAAGTGCATTACACAGGACCTGTATAACGCTACACTTCAATACTCCACTGTGCTGCTGTGTTTATTTCTGAAATGAATGAATAAATAATTCAAATTCAGACAACACACCCAGCCTATTGTGCAGTGAATTGCAAAGGCGGTGCCATTCCAAAGACTTCCATCGCACTGCCAGTATAGGGATTAGCTGTGACCTCGGTCAGGCAAGACAATGAGAGGATGGTGCCAGTGACAGCCAGCAGCTATCTGACCTTAAATTAACTGTTTTGAAATGTGTCTATATTTACACTATTTATTGTTCTTAATAGTTAAATAATAGTGAAATTACCAGCATCGGGTCTTTCTAATGACAGATTGATTTAAGAGGTAGTACAGTAAAACTACATGTTTTTCCATCTAACAGTGACTGAAATGAATTAAATGTTTACATTTTTTTGGCCTTTAACAGAAAAATTGGAATCCCTGCCATTGACACAGTTCTCCCAGCTGGGACTCTAGAACTCTGGTTGCCTTCCCAGAACTCTCTCATGGAAGTATATTGGTCCAATTTGGACAGGCACTACGCACCAGACAGTAATAGAGGGTATCACAGCAGGCAGGTGCACCATTTAAATCAGTTTTTCCTCATTCCAAGTCAATTAATCATGACACCGATTTTGAAACTATCATCCTAAAGTTTGAAGAACATTCAATGGTTATATTCTTGAAGGCAACCAGACTGGTTTTGTTAAGTTGAAGGCGTTTCTTCACAAAAGTTATAAAAAAAAAAAAAAGGATGGGGAAAAGCACCGCTAAGGAGGAAACCCTGGTGGGTTGCTCCACCCCAGCTAAGGTGTTTTGTTCTGCTAATAGAGGACAGATGGTTTGAAGGAGGTGTGAAAGAGGCCATCTACAGCATGTTCACCTGGAAGAACACTCAGAGGGGAAGGCCTTTGTCATCACCTTTCTGCCAGCTACACTACTGTATAGTGCTGCCTTAAGGACTGTCACCAAATGGTTCAAGCACCTTTTTCAGACCTCGACCTCATCTCAGGTGAGTTGAACAAGCCACACATGGCAGCGAGGGGGAAGAAGTCAGAACTCACACCCATGGGGTCATCAGATTAACAACCCACATGGGTTCCGCTCCTGCACTGTATAAAAAGGAGGATGGAGCTTCTGGTTACTAAAAGGAGGCCGAGGAAGAGGTACCACAAACGGTCATTCTATCATTTGGCCAGCAGGGACCGCCAAAGTTGGTTGCAAAAAGACAAAAAATGACTGGCTGTCAATATGGAAAGGAGCACTAAATTCATACCTTCACAGCCTGGTCAAAATTTTGTTGAACTAAATCACTGCTAAAAAAAATTCAGCAAATGGGCTTTAATGTGCATTTGGTCCAGTCTAGCCTAATTCTGAGTAAAATTGTCAAATTATCGGCAAAAAAACACCTTTGCTGATCGGGTGGGACAACCATCACGACCACCTCCAGGCTTTGCTCCCCAGTGGTGGTCAGATACATGGGATTCTCAATCCAATCTTCTCAGAATTAAAGAAGCCTTTCGGACGAGCTGAAAAATGTCTTCAAATTAGCACAGCCAGTCCAGTTGCCTGAACTCAACCTTCAAGACGATAACCTGGATGACTCTGAACGAAATCTGAGACCCCGTTGCCGCTCAACAGTCATGTCAGAGGCCTATTTTGTTTGAGCTATTTACGCCCCCTTGTGACAAATAACAAATGAAAAAGATGGCGGTGGCTGAGGGTGGTCATGCTGCATTTTCAGACAGATGCGCTGAGGCAGGATACTGTACGCAGGCAGGAGCATGCTGAAGTCTCATCCACTCTGGGCACTGACAGGAGGGCTAACAACGAGAGGCTGAGTTGATGGCTCATCTCTGACTGTCTGGGCGATTTTTCTTCGTATAACTTTAAGTGGAAAGGTTCCAGGGAGGTGGGGGGGAGGGTAGGCTGTTTCTGGTGAGTGAGAGGATGTTACCTGCACTATCTTGTCTCCAGGCTGCAGGGCAGAGGCGGCAGGCCCATCATGCTGTACCCTAGTAACAAAGATACCCTATAAGTCAAAATGATACACAGTTAGGACAACACAGGGACACGATGGTTTAGAATCTTTGCCTTTCTCATTCTCATCTCATTTATCCACCTCGCCAGCCGCCCCCCGTCAAGTAAAAGCACATTCTACTTAAGAAAATATGCCAATGGAGTCTCTGACTTTTGAGAGCCATGCAATTTAAAGTAGGTAGGAGTACTCAAATTTTTAAAATTGAAAAAAACTATATGATGACCTTACCCCCCGCCCCAAGAAAAGACTTACAGAAGACTTGGCACTGATTAGAAGGGATGTGTGAGAGAAAAGTAGTTCATATAAAAAAGAATAGGGGAAGAAGAATTAGGTTGGGGGAAAAGGCACCGACTAGGTACAGGATGTGGGGAGCAGGAAGGGCAGGGATATATATATTGAGAAACCCCCCAAATTTTCCCCCTTAAATAACCCAAGGCAGAGATTGTAAAAACACCAACATCTTTTCACTGAGCGCTGAAAGATGTTCTTGTTGAACACAGAGAGATCGTGGGACAGCGCAGCTCTGATCCACTCCGCACGGTTCAACAGTTTGGGCACATGTTGAACACACAGCTGAGAGCCAGACAGATAAATGTGCCACGGGTGACACCAGTTATCCACAAAGCGAGTGAAGGCAGTATTGGCGGTGCCGGAGCACTTTGATACTGCAGTCTGTGAGTGAATGCGGGAACACAGACAAACAGTGCACGTGTTAAAAGAGGTGTACATTGGAGAAGCATCGGTATTAATCACCACAGCACTGGTATTTTTTACAGTGAGCCTTTTACTGTCAAGCTACAGGATGCAATTATTTGGACAATGTGAACAAAAGGGGGTGGGGTTAAAAACACATTCAATGAATTTGTTTTTTCTCATTTTTGCTAATGCATTGGAAACTGCTGCAAAACTCGTGTTTCCCCTGTTTGTTCAATTGAGTGCTTTTACTTTGTCGATTTGCATCCTATGGAGCTCACTGTAAATGACAAATTAGTGTGTTAGCAACAGGTCATTGTTAGTCACGGTGGTTTAACATTTAGACAGTTTAGAAATGCTGCACACACGGCTGCAGAGCGATGCAAAAACCTTGTATCTTTCAGAAATGTCTCTATTTTCTTTTATGAATCCAAAATAAAAGTGTACCTCCACCCAAGTAGAACAAAATACCCTTGAGAGTATGTTTTCAGAAGGGAGAGACTTGGGGGCAGATTTTTGCAGCTCAGTGATAACATAAACACAGAGGGGTGTTTGTTATCAACAGCAGCTCTGTGTGCAAAGGCAGCATTGAACAAGAGCTGGAACAGAACATTGGATTTTCCACAAAAATATAAATAAATAAAAAAAATCCCGACCCAGATCCGACAGAAAATCCATGTTCTGCTCCACAAAAAAAAAAATGTTTTTTTTCAAAGGAGCTGAAGGAGCTAATTAATCAAAGCCAAGGATTGCACTCCTGTCAACACAGGAAGCAAATCTCCATCTTTATCAGCAGTTTCACAGGAGTAAATGTCACAGGTCATCTTTTATGTCCGACTCAGATGATCAGTGTGGCTTTCTTTTTTCTTTCATTTCTTTTTTTTTCTTTTCTAAGAAACTTGATAACCTTGGCTGGAAAGTTTCACAAAAGATTTAAAAAGTTTAAAAAAAAATCATGTGGGAAAGTCAAACTTTGAGAAAAGTTCACAAGGCTTTGACGAAACATCAATAAGCCACTATAAAAAAAAACATACCTATTTGCTTCTATGAGTTAGTTCCATGATGTTTTTTTTCTTTTCTACAAGTTAAACACAAATGTTTTAAATATATAGATTATGTAAATGATATTTAAAGAGCATTAAAATAGCAATAAATCAAGAAAAAGTGTTTAGCTTAAAAGATAACAAAAATAAAAACAGCAGGGATTAAAAAGGCCCAATTTTCCATCTTCAATTCCTCAGTTCTGCTCCTTGCAACTGAAGCTGGGGGTGGATGGGTGCGCCAAACTAAATTACCACAGGGGGGAGCCACAGTCTTGTACAACAACAGTGGCGCTATGAAGTTCTGGGCATTGAAACCACTGATGTATAATTCAACAATGAAGACAGTTTTTGATACGCAGTCCTGTTTAACCAGTGAAACCCCGAATCGGTTCAGCTTTTAGTCTGCATTTTAAATGCAGGTCAAAAGAACTGGACGTTCCACTACTACTGCTACTACAACTACTACTACTACTACTACTACTACTACTACTACTACTACTAATAATAATAATAATAATAATAATAATAATACAGTGATAAAACTGCATTTGTAGGTGACATGACCGACAAATAGAAGACGGAAGAAGAAAGAATAAGCAACTCTACAGCAATTCTCTTACAGAAAAGGCAGTAAAAACAGAGGTGTCTTCAAATGGGGATCAGTTAGCAGGAAGCTGTTCAGTCGAAGAGGCCGCTGAGAGCAGAGAAAGCTAAAAAGCTAAAAATTTGTCTGCGTCATGTTGACTTTGACCAAGCAGAAGAGGAACTCGTTCCCACAGGCCCCTGAAAGATTTGCTAATGTTTCTCCCTCACATCGCGCAAATCCCCCCCGACATCTGGTAAAGCCAGGCGACCGAGCTGATAAAAAACCCGCCACACGAAGCACCCCTGAAATCCCTCCGACTGTTAACTAATTTCCCGCAGAAAATGCGCGGTACATGCGGCCCATCTGCGCTCTGTGCCGCTGTAACGCGGCATCAATAATGGAGGAGCTGCAGCTGGCGGAGGCTTTGTGAATACAAATAGACACGGGAGCGGGCTAAATAACTGCGTGTCAGCAGCAGCAGCAGACACACTCCTACCGGCCTAACGCGTGCAAAAAAACAAAAAAAAAAACAACTTCCGCTAAATGATGAATTGACACTTTGGAAATTATGGCTCCACGCCCCCAACTTAAATGAATTCATCAGGCCGTCACAGAGGGCCGTGCAGAGGATGACTGTTCCAATAAGTGCTGGGCGCGGGGGCCTGCCTATTTATAGGCCCCCGCTGTCTCGTCAGCGATTCGACGTCGGAACAACAGTCGGCGGGGGGAGAAAAAAAAAAATGGCGCCACACTTTGCCGTTCGCCAGATCAAAAAGTGTTGAACATCTAAAAAACCACCCACCACTTCGGTCCCAAAACTGAAGCCGCCTCTCCCTAAAAATAGCTGACGGAGCTGAACAGTCTCTCTCTCTCTCTCTCTCTCTCTCTCTCTCTCTCTCTCTCTCTTATTATTTTCCCTTTTCGCCTGACTAACTCCAGCGGCATGTTTCTGGGCCATGTGTGCAGAGCCATGGTGGTGGTGGTGGTGGTGGTGGTTGGGATGTGCAACTCCTGCAGGCTCAGACTAGACCAGGGGTGGGCAAACTTTAAGACTGGTGGGTCAAGACGGGTTATACAATTTGACTGAGGGGCCACAGAGCAGATGGATGGAATGTTTTGGTAAGCCCACCAAAAATATATCATTGGATGTGTAGAAAACAGGAGCTTTAATGTCGATTGACAATGAACAAACGCGTTACAACAAAATATCTGTCCCCTGGCATTTCACTCTTTCTTGAAATTAAATGAAAAAATTAAATTAAACGTTATAACACTGAAAAATGTCCAGTTCAGCGAGCCGGATTAAAAAGCTTAACAGGCTGCATATGGACCTCGGACCGTAGTTTGCCCACGCCTGGACTGGACAATAAAAGCTCGAAGTGGAAACGTTGAGAGAGTTTGATGCACCTGGGAGTGATGCACTGTGTACGAGCACGGACTTCATGACACTAGAGATTATTGATTGGCTGAACAGACGAGCCCCCAGTGAGCGTCACCAGCCTGAATGTGTCACCGAAGTCTGGGTTAATCGACTCTCTGAGGATCAGACTCATACGCAGGGGCGGAGCTACGCGGTGGCCACTGGTGGCTGGATTTCAACTCACTAACTAACTGACCTTTGGACAGGAGGAACAAGCTGACAGACAGTAGGTTTATTATTATTAATATTAACATTGGTGGAGATTTGCTGTTCTCCAATTCAACATTTCAGAAATACGAACTACAGGGACAACAATAAAAAATAATAAAAACAGTCATGTATTCATTTCAGGTATCTACTTATTGCCGCTCCTATGGGAGTCGTGATCTCACCCTGGACCCCCCAAGAAAACATTTCTGGTTCCGCTGCTGCTCATAAACCTAAAAGGCAAACAGAAGTTTTGGCCTTGGGGTTGAGTTGCATTTTTAGCTTTAGGAGTTCAGAGACCAGGAGTGGTTGGTCACCCCCCGGCCCCCCCCCATCCCCAACAGACAGACACACGGACAGATCGACGTAACGCCGCAGTTAACGAGCGGCTGTTTCCATGGCAACTCTGAGGTAAAGCTGTGGGGGGGGCAGGGAGGCTGCGATTGGCTAGCGGGCCGGGTCGGGTCGTACCATATCGGAGGGTTTGAAGGGGTTCCCCTGGCCGCTGATGCCGCCAGAGATACTGAAACCAAGACCGGGGTTCTTCTCTATCCTCACACACAACTGGAGGAGGAGGAGGACAAAAACAGAGGCGGACAGGGAGGAAGAAAGAAAGAAAGAAAGGAAGAAAAACAGGTGAAAGTGAAATGCACAGATCATAACGGTCTCTATGCGAGCATAGAGCAGGTCAGACAACACGTAGAAAAATGCTGGAGGCGTGCGTTCATGTGGCGTGCAACATGTGCTGGCAAGCTATTTTGGAGGTCTTGAGATTTAATTTATTTATTTATGTATTATTTTTAATTTGGCACGGCAAAAAGCCGTCTTGAACAAGGAAAGGGGGGGAACAAACCCCTGCGAGGAAGATCAGCTGCTCCTGTTGGTGTGAATGACTTCATGTTCCCAACCTAAACTGCTACAGCCAACTCCATCTGTGAAACAGGCCGGATTTAGAACTACGCCTCCGTGGCTGTTTCTAGACGTGCTCTCTCCTCAGGACGTTTCATGTGGGGGAGCCGACACTATGCTGAGATGCCCCACTTATGAAAATGTTGGGCTTGTTTTAGTCTTTAGTCCATTTTGCCTTAATTAACTGTCAGCTGCAATTCTCTACCTTCAACATCTACCGAAGCACCTTGAAATAATGTTTAAAAACTCAGCAGGCCAAACTACTGAAACTACTGCATGAAAAGACTTCAGTGCTATACTAACTATGACTTTGTTCTTCTGTTAATGTGAACAGGTATCTGATTTCCAGACTAGTGCACCACTGAGGCTTTTGTCTGTAGCAGTGGCCTCGGCTGGTGGTAGGTGTGACCTGTTTTTTCCTTCCTGTTTTCGTCTGGGATTTTAGTGGAAGCTTGCAGAGCTATTCTCCTGGCTCTCACAATTAAACAGAGGCTGCTTCACATGAAATTTAACACTTGAGGCCCTCAAAACAATTTCCTCTCCGGTGGATAAGTGTTTTATTTTGAAATTAAAATCTTTGCAATCCAGCAATCGCTCAAGGTTGCACCAACAAAAAGAGCTTCGAACTAAAGCAGCCCTTTGATTTTATGGCACTGCTGTATTGTTAGTACTAGGTGAGACATAAGTTTTTTACAAGGGCTGCAAAACCTACAACAAAACAGGGTTTTTTTTAGTAGATTTGCGGCACCACTTTAAGCTTATCTAACATCAACGTTTGTTCCCAGTCTAAGTGAATCAACCTACATCCACCAGACTGATATCCGCTCCAACCTTGCTGTTTTATATTTAGCCACCGTTTCACCGCAGCCTATTTTTAAAGCAGACCTCCAAGATAGTGTGGGATGCGAGTCCAGAAGGCATGCGGACGGACGGACAGACAGACAGACAGGCAGACAGACAGACAGACATGATACCTGCTCCTGGTAACCATCGGTGCTCTTCTGGCCTTTAGTCTGCAGCAGGCAGCGAGCGCTCTGCGGCCGGGGGTTGGTGTGGGTCAGGACCACCTGGTTGCTGTGGACCATGCCCTGGTTGCTGTGGTACTGGGGGTTGGTGGCGGGGAGCGAGGGCTGATGGGAGGAGTGGGGGTTGTACTGGGGCTGATTCCCAGACGGGGAGAGGGCCATGGGCAGACCAGAGCTGGGGTAAGCCTGTGCACTGTTGGAATGGCCTGGATGGCCGGAGGAAAGAAGAAAATAGAAGGAAAAGAAACAAGGTAAAAGGACAAGATGTTGGATTTTTTTTTTTTTTTTTTTTTTTTGCTTGAAATGTATTTCAGACTTAGATTCTTTGTGCATATTTGCATCTTTGAACGTGGCTTGTTAGCAGGTATAACTTGCTGGAAAGAAAAATCTAGTAGCATCATCTGTAAGACCGCTCAATTTCAATGAAAACTTGTAATCCCAGAATGCTTGGAAAGTAATCTGGGTGTATAAATATAATAATATAATAAACAATTGGATTTATTATCCACTTCTTATCTAAAAGAATCAAAAGACAGACACCTGGGGGCTGCTAACTGGCTAATAAACATCGCCAGATTTCTGTCCCTTGACTAAATTTAACAGGCCGTGTCAGCGACCACGGACTTCCACTGAGTCAAATACACTTTAATTAGTGATGATGCCACATCCGTCCTCATCGTAAATTTGTTGCACGTCAAAGTGGCTCCAAAACGGAAAGCCGATGATACTGGCCCCACGGCCCAATGGGTAAAACCTGTTGAAATGTACCTTGAGACATGTTGCCCTGATACTGGCCCGGCCCCCCGGCGGGGACCACCGACAGGGGCATCCCTGGCTGGTATTGGACGCCTTTGCTCATCATCCCGTCGTAGCCCTGCTGCACGACCACACGGTGAGGTGTGGTGGAGGAGGAAGAGGAGGACGAGGTGACGATCATGTGCGTGTTGTGTGACTGGTGCGGAGGGGGGTTGTGGGAGTGCGGGCTCTGTGGACGAAATGCACCGACAGTTGGAGACGCACGCTTGCATCCGCACAACGGAGAGCAGAGAGTTCAGGAGGTCATGCAGATTGTGCAAAGCAGAGTCCCTCCGTTCTTGAGAAAGGAAAAAAACCCTCAAACGGCCCATTTAGTAAAATAATGATACGGAAATGTGGTCACGCCCACGGAGCCCCTTAGTGGACACGGGGGGAAAATTTAAAGAGTATAAAGAATGAGAAAAAAATGGGGTGAGGGGCGGTACAAAAAAAAGATGGGGGGAAATTTTTTAAGAGGAAAAAAAGGATTAAGTTTTGCAAGATCTCGCAAAACAATCTTTTTTTTTCACTCTTCAATTTTTTTTTTTTTACTCTGAAACATTTTTTCCCCAGCAAATATTTTTTTTAATCTTCAATTTTTTCCACCCATGTCCGTTTAGGGGTTCTGTAATTAATATGTTACAAAAAAAAGCTCTCACCTTTTTCATGAGATTGTCAGGCGGGACGTCCCTCCTGCCAAGTGAGTAAGGAGCCCACTGGTTGCTCCCCGTCACCCCCTCCTGGTCATTGTCTAGCATGGCGGCCTGCTGAGAGGGTGTCTGAGAGAGAGGGAGAGGTCCAGAGAGTGACATTACTAAAGCCATCAAGTGTGAATTACATTTAGAATGAATCAACCACGGCCAATAGGAGTAGAGGGTGGTCCAGACATGCACTCTTGACTTGACATCAGACAGGTCGGGCGGTGAAGCCAAATGTCTGCTTGAATTCGTTGCTGACACGCCGAAAGTGTCTACCGATTGAAATTTCTAACCGGGACGTGTATAGTCGATGGTTCACTTTGATTTTGAAAAGGCTTTAAGTCATGTGGGAGACAGTTATGACACATTACGCACATTACATCCAGGTTCGCAGCTTCAACTAGCCGTAAAGAGTGTTAAATCACATTAACGACAAAAGTACACAGTGAAATAATGTCGTAAAGTTGGATTACAGGAGTTGAATGAGTGGGGCGGTCGGAGCTACTTTCTGTAATTGCCTGAATGTGCAGTGCTAAAGGCAGTACCGGGAGTGGGGGGTTTGGTTCTCTGAGGGATACTCACAGCGTTGGCGGACGGAGGTGGAGGAGGAGGTAGTGGCAGCCAGCGGCCAGCAGGGGGCTCATGCTTAGCGTTATTGTAAAGGCTAAAGTTCAACGTGCTGCTGCGCCCCTGGCCGTGACCCCCGCCCTGACAGAGCATGCCCAGCGTGAGCGTGTTGTGCTTTAGGACACCACTCTGATTGGAGAAGGCGACATCACATGACATGCGGCGTGGTGACACACTGTGAGCTCCACAGACAGGTGAACAGAAAAAACGTGGAGAACACCAATAGAACAGTACAACAGTAACAGTAACAGCAACAGCAACAGTAACAGTACAGCAACAGTGCAGAGTCGCCGAAAGCGCAGAGAAATGTTAGCTGTTGGGGGGAGGATGATCAGATACACACTGAACACGACAAACATTGTGTCATATGAGCAGTGTTGTGATGTTGTGAGCGGCTCTGTGCTTTTTAACATTTAAATCTGACTAGATGTGACTCACAATAACCGCTTATGTCCTCAGTTAACAGTAAACTTTTTTTAATATGTTACATTAAAGGTTAAGTGTGTAATTTGAAAATTTTGAAGAAGAAACAGCGACATCAAGTGGTTAAATTTTAGATTGCAGCGTCCTTAACTCTTCCCTCCCCCTTCCGAGTTTGCCTGTGAACTACAATGGCCTGTGAACCCAAACCTGGATACCTCGTTCAACGTCTTCTTCGTTGGTTTATTTGAAGATGCGAGCAGTCACGTGAGCAGTTATTATATGTATAGATATATACACATATAAGAATATATATATATTTATATATGAGAACCGTTCTAAGGGTAGCAAAACAAATCTCTTTTGTTGTACTGCAATTATACACTTTTGTTAATGTATTTAAGGGCTGTATATTAAGCTTTTACCAATACAAAAATCATAAAAGAAGCCAAATATTACACACTGGACCTTTAAATATTCCATTACAAAAAAAATGAACTGGTAATTACTTTTGCTGCGTAAACATTTGAGGAGGGGATTCCTCGTCGCATATTCATGAGTGAGTGTGCGGTAGGTCAGGCTGACAGAGCGACAGTGTGGATGGAACACACATGCAGCCGGACACATATCCTGGTTGACCTTACGACACAGACTCACACATATACAGGCAAGGGAGGGCCTTGCGAGTGTAGTTTTGCATATGCATGTGTGTGTGTGTGTGTGTGTATATGTGTGTGAGTGTCTTGGTGCGTACCCTGTCCAGTCGTTTGGCCTCTATGTGCCGGAGCAGCTGTTGCCTCCAGTCGGCAGGCATCCTGGAGGTGATGTCCTCGGGCTTCTGCGGCACGACCGGCCTCACTTTGATGGTGTCTTCAGACGGTTTCTCAGGGCAGGTCGCCAGGGTGTAGTCAGGCGGCATCTTCTCCAGCAGGGCCGCCATGGTGGGACGCGCTGACACCGGGCGGGCCTGGTGAGGGGTGGAACAGAGTGGGGTTAATGCAGTCGGACCTGAGAGTTTCACTTGAACTGGTGCTGGATATACCATATCTGAAAGAACAACTAAAAGACTGCGTGTCGCAACTTTTACACAGGACAGGTGCCAGGTGAGGTGTTTTCTGTTTCTGGTACTTCCAGGTAAAGGTTAAGTGTGTAATGTTTGGGGATTTTGAAGAAGAAACAGTGACATCAAGTGGTTACATTTGAGATTACAGTGCTCACCCACCCTCGACCAAGCTTGCCAGTGAACTACAGTAGCCAGCGCACGCAAACCTGTATAGCTCATCCACCTTCTTCTTCGTTGGTTTATTTGAAGACGCGAGCGTTCATCCCAATTACAAAACTCGCTGTCAGGCGGGCTGCATTGTCCACACCAGGCTTCCGTAGAAATATGGCAGTGCAAGATGGCAGCTAACTGGGATCAAGACCCTTGTTCTATGTATATTCTTATATACTGTATAAATAAGAACCGTTCTAAGGGGAGGAAAAGCTAATTACTTTTATTGTAGTGCCAGTATATACTTAATGTATTTATGGGCAGTATATTCAGCTTTTACCATTATAAAAGTAAATCGGTAAACCAGGCCAAATTTTACACCTTTGGATCTTTAAGCCCTTTTAAAGACATTTTGGGTAATAAAACCCTGCTAATAAAAACCAAACAGGTCATTTTTGTATGTCGTTCCCTGTTGGCTGATTTTTAGAGTCAGAGGAAATGTAATGAATAAATTTAATAGTCTGGCCAAATGATTAAAAGAAAAACAAATTAATTAGCTGGAAGTATGGCGCTGACTTGCAAGACTATTTATAATACTGCTCACACTTTTATAATGCAGTGTTTGCATATGCAACTTCAGAGACGTTTCTATTGCCATCCACCTGCGAGGCTCCGTAGGTCTCAGTGCTGTAGCTCCTGGCAGACAGGGGGCGGCGCTGAGTCAGACTCTTGGTCGGATAACCAGTCATTGGCTTCTTCTGCTCCTGGTAGGTGGGGTAGTCGTCGTCGTAACGGCCGTTTCTCTTGTTGTGCATCATCTGACTCTGGCTGTCAGTCATGTTGCTGAGGGCCGAGTGCTCCATGGGGGAGGAATAGGCAAGAGCCCGGCTGTAAAGAGGAGGGTCAGCCTGTGGAGAGGGGAGTTTACTGAGCCGTGTAATAATATGGCCTCTCAATATGGGGGTGAGAGTGATGCTAAAAGGCGACATAGCACTTTTTTTTTTTTTTTTTAAGGGGTACTATGATGAGAAACTGACCTTTTCAGCTCTTTAACGTGTCTAATTGACCAAGTATGAAAAATGGCAACTTGGGCATTTCTAGCTCTCCCCATGTTTTTGGATTTTGCTTCACTTTGTACATCACAAGTTGAGCTATCAAAGCAACGCCTCTGCAGACTTTTTTTTGAGCCAATCACAATGGAGAGGGCTGTTCCATGGTGAAGCCACAGATGGGAGAGGACTCTCATTTTCAAAACAAAGATAATTGTAATCAGTTACATTACTGGAAAAAATGTTTAATTGTGAATTACAGTTACTATTGTAATTATTCATGATCACAATTTCAATTACATCTTTTAATTATTATTCTTTGTTTTTTTTCTTTAAAAAAAAAACGCTGGGATTTATGTTTAATCATTTTATTTTTGTCCTTTTCTGTTTCCCTCCTAAATTGCAGCGACAACACTGTCAATTACAGTAATAGTTTGCGCAGATATCAGAAAAGGGCACAAATTTAACTGTCCAATGCAAAGAATGACTCATCTACTGTCATGTCTAAACAGTTGAGAACATTTATTAAAAATTTAGGATAGTAATAAAATGGTATTCAATGTAATTTGTTACATTACTTTGAAAAAAGTAATTGAAATAGTTACACAATTCCATTTTCAGTGGGGTAACTTGTAATTGTAACCAGTTAACTTTGCAACATAATCTTTCCGACACCGCACTTGGCGACGCAGCAATTGTGGCTAATTTCACTCAGGCAGGATCAACGACAACTTCCGTACCTGCTGTCTGTACTGGCTTTCCTGCAGCGCCTCCTGCTGGGCTTCATGGACCCGGCGGAACAAGGCGAGCTCTGTGGAGCTGACCAGAGAATCAGCTCTCCTTAAAAACCCCGGCCTGGAGCGCGGAGTGGGGATGGGCTGCTGCTGGCCGGGCGTCCCGTCCTGGCTGATGGGCGACTGGGGGAAGGAGAACATCTCCAGCGGCGGGTAGGCGCGGTACCGCGGGCTCACCAGCTCCTTGGGTAACGTTTTCCCCGGCTGGGTGATGTACTCCAAGACCTTCGACGAGTGGTTGATGTAATCGGGTGTGTTGGGGAAGGGGGGAGGGGCCCGACGGTCCATGGTGACCTGGTTCGTCAGAATAGTTACAGATGGAGTCAACGGAAGGCTTCTTTGGGTATCGTCATCATAAATTGTATCCATCCATCCATAAGTGCAACAATTTCTTTTTTCTTTTTTTTAAAAAAGTATCGTAATACGAATTTTGTATTGTAACAGTCAATTTCAAGGCCAAAGCATTTTGGGCCAGTGACCGTCTAACCTGGGGGTTGTAGTTGTGGTCGAAGTGGTAGGCCTTGTGAGGGATGGAAGGCTTTTGGTTTTGCTGGTTGTGGTTCCCGACCCCGTGTCCCGGGAAGCCCAGCTCGTCGTCCAACATGGGGGCAGACTGGGAGCGCGCCATGCTGCTCTGCTCCAGACAACCCGGCAACTCCGGACGGTCCAGGCTGGTCTGCTGTTCGATGGATGAGCTGTAGCTGTCCACGGGGATGCTGCAGCCGAGGGGCAGCCAGAAAGAAACAGAGTCAGCCACGACTTTGTCCATGACTGACGAAAAATAAAAGTCAACGTGACTCGACCCACCTGTAGACCTTGTATGAGCCGATGTCGATCTCGTCAATGCTCTGCGACTTCTTGAACTTGGACTTGGTCTCTCTCATCATTGGGGACAGACGGTCGGAGCTTTTGCTCATCACCACGGTCACCTTGTTGCCCCCGCTGACGCTCAGCTGATCCTTCCTGTTTGGCTCCACCTGGTTGTTGTGGTACGACCAGCTGCCAGGCAAGGGCCCGACTCCTTGTTCAAGCCTTGAGAGAAACAAAATTCTTTAAAAAGTTTAAAAAAAGATGTCATGTACACTGGACTAGAATTAACAAGCCTCTGAGTTTCTGAATTATGCACAGTAATACAGCAATGAGTCACCACTATACATCACTATGGAACATGACAACAAGTGGACTGTTGGCATGCAGTTCATTCACCTTGAGTCCATGTCCTTGCGGTCGGGGTTGGGGCTGGAAGTGGGCGTGATGTCCAGCTTGGAGGGGAAAGCCGTGCGGTCCTCCAGCGGGCTCGGCGTTCTCGTCCAGTTCTGCCAGGGATTCTGGGAGCCCCCGGAGGACTGCGGATCGTTGTCCGGGGCCAAGCGCTGGTTGCCGTGGAAGGGCAGCGTCTGGGTGTCCAGCTCCAGCGGCACTCCCACGATTCTCTCTTGCCTCAGCAGGGGGCGCCGTCCGTGCGTGGACTGGCTGCGGGGCTTGGAGCCCAGCGGCGGGTTGCCCTGAGCGCCGGTGGACGACGGAGCGTCCAGATGGGACTCCTCGGCGTCGAACCCCGTGTTGTCGTAGTGCGGGGCCTCCGACCAATCGAAGGGCTCGCTGAGCGGGCGGCGGTCGCCGCGCTGTTGCAGCGTGCCTGATGGAGGGGTTTCCCTTTGAGACAGCAGGGGCTTCGAGTCGATGGGCTTGGGGAAGGACTGAGCCAGTCTGCAAGAAATAATAAAAATCAGAGGTGGGAAGCTAACAAAGTACAAATACTTTTCTTTTCTGATGACTTTTTACTTTAACTTTTTAGTAAATAAGTACATTGCAGAACCTGCATTTCTTACTTTTACTTGAGTAAAGAAGCTGAATCAGTACACTTACTTAATTACAGTGTGAATACCTTTGCCACCTCTGATGAAAGAAAAAATATCTATGTATTTATATGTATTACAAGCAAATTATTCTGTAACAAACAAGCCAAAAGGAAACAAACTGACTTGTGCAGAACAGCCACATCACATAATTACGGCTTGTATATTTAATCAGAGCCAGTGTGTGCGCAGAGCTGAATAACTTCCTCTCTGACAGAACCGTGTTGGTTATAATTAATGTCTGTGAGAGCAGCTTTCTCCAGCCTCCCCCGCTGCCACTCGCAGCTTGCAAATGCCACCGTTTCAGTGTACAGGAAAAAAAGGGACAAGTGTACAGATGGTGATGTGTACAATACCTCAGGGCATGGGAAACATGACAACCTTAATGTCAAAGCTTCCAGCTGGAGGAGTCCTCAGAATGAGCTCTATTAGCACTTTGCACCTTTACTATTGCGTCGGTAGCTAAGACTCAGGGTAAATTTTATATCTTGAAAATGAAAGATAAATTAAGGAAAGAATATAAAACTTAAAGTATGTATATATATATATATATATATATATATATTCAAACTCAATGTTATAGTGTTCATACCAGTACTTTAATGTACTGGCATGAACACCAGATCAGAACATCAATAAATATTATCTATATTTTTTTCAAAATCTTTACTGGAAGTATTAGATTATTAACTTTATCCATTAGTTGAGGAATCTTTAACTATACTTATTCTTTAAATTGAGTTTAAAGAAAATGAGCTTAATTATAGTCTGTTGGTAGGTTCATGATATTCAGATCAGCTAATAATCCTTATTTCAGTTTGGATTCAAATGTCTGAGCAGCAGTCCACATAACTTTGGTTATGCTAAACAAGATCCAGAACAGGAGTCTGGATCTTCATCATGATGGCACTCTGTGACCTTGACCGAGCAGGAAGATGGATGAGAAACAGTTGCACAAAAAATAAAGACAGCCTTTAGCAGAAGACGGATGAGGAGGTGATTGGCGAAGGTAGGAAGGGGAGGGTGATAAAACCAAACATCCAACAGGCTTGTGACTATGTGTGTGTGTGTGTGTGTGCGTGTGTGTGTGTGTGTGTGTACCTGTTGGTCCAGTGTGTCTGAGGGACCTGGTCCTTGGTGGGGGCAGGCAGGGCCGGGTTGTGTTGGTGTGCGTGCGAGTGCGTGTGCGAGTGTGCGTTGGCGGGCGGGTTGGACGAGCCGGAGGAGCCCTGTGAGGGAGAGTAGTCGGAGTAGGTGGCAGACGAGCCGCTGTGGTTCAGACAGTGCAGCTTATCCACTTCCTCATCGGTCGACTCTGGACAATAGCAGGGAGAGGGGAGGGGGGAGAGGGATAGAGAGACAACTGTGTTCAGTTAAAATGTCACATCCCCGTCTCCCACATCGCTCCCCTTTCAAACAGCTGTAGTGACGCCTCTGTTGAAACAGAGACTTTGTCTTGTGAAGAGCTTCTCCAGAGCTGAGACTGTTCTACTCAATGATAACAGTCAAGTGACTGAAAGGAGGGAGGAGGCCATCAGGTGGCACTCGCTGATTAAGGTCCCTCCCTGGAGACAGTGAGGCTGGGTTTGTCTCTGTCAGAATGTTGCACTGACATTACAAAATCCATGCTAAAAGAGTTACAACTAAAATCTAAAGTCTAAATCAGACAAAATAGACATTTTAACTCATACGGATTAGCAATATAGACCCACAAAAATTTGGAACCAATTTTGTAACCGCATGAATTCAGGGGCTTCTGTCAGTATTTTTTGTCACCATGTTTGGTAATTTTCTTCTTCTTCTTCTCCCCCCACCTCCCCAACCTGACGGCCTAGCATTAAGTGACTTTGCTCTCCAACCTGAAATACAAACAGGAGAGGCCTGCAGTAAAGCGTGAAGCAAATGCCAATACTTAAAGTTGAAGGATCACGAGTCAAACGCTTTATGATCCCAGTGAAACTAAACATTAAAACTTTCATTAAATTTGAAGCGAAATCCTCAGTCATAAATTCCCACTTGGAGGAGAAGGCCAAGTTGTTGAAGCACTTCACCGTTCCACTGAGCTCCCAGGGAAAAAGGCGTCAGTTACATAATGTGCTATAAGTTAGACCGAGTTGGTCACGGAGACGATATAATAAAGTGTGTCGAGAGATGGATTAAGGCAGTAGATTATTTAGAACAAAAAGAAAAAAAAAAGAAATGTCTATAGGGCAGTAAAGTGGGTGCAGGGCTCATTGGAATGCTCTTACACTCAGTTTAACTCTGATGAAACCTCGGCCGTTTGGGAGAAACAAGTGAAAAGGGTCGAAGCCGAACACCTCAAACGGAAATCTGGATCTGCTGCAGGGCTTTGGTGTTTTATCCACCCCTTTTCTTTGTAATGTGCTAAAATTAATCCGCTTACTACCAAGACTAATTAGTGGACGCCGCCGCGACATGATCCGAGGTGCCGCGCAACGGACCACTTTAAACCAGTGAGTGAGCTGCCCGTGTCCGCAGAAACACATCGAGCCATAACACCGTACCTTTCTTGTCCTTCCCCAGCAACACCACCTTTGGCTTGTACATCGGCGGCTCCACCAGGGTGGGCCTCATGTCCGAGATACGGATGTCGTTGGGGGAGCCGCCCATCGAGTCCTGTGGGAAGAGAACACCGGCAAGTTCAACTCATGTGCTTCATACGGTGCCCCGAATGCAACTGAATGATATTGAAAAAAAATCCAGGTTTTAAAGTGACGTCTTATTTTTAAAGATTCATCACAAGAGTTCAAGAGATTCGCTGTTTTTGCTGTCGCTGCTGGTACTTGGATTAGCACTAGTTAGCAGTCCAACAGTTCATCAGACAGTACTTTGAATGTTTGAAGAATATAAATGACATGATGCTGCTTACAGATTTTAATGTAAGCTGTCAACAGAATTATATCAAATCAAGTTTAATACTGGGGTCTGCCAAAATGTGCCAAAATAAAAACATCAGCTTTCCTTTGGTAAAATAGTTTTAAAAATAAAAAATAAATCATCAAATAATGTGGGCATGGAGGAACACAAAACAACTGCAACACAACAATACATTTTCCTATATTTTTCTAGACAATAAGAGCAGAATTTCAAAAATGAATGTGATTTCAAATTGCAGCGCGACAACCTCCGAGCTCTCCGTCAGGTCCTCTTTGTCCTTCCTCTTGGGAATGTCAATGCCGGAGTTATGCATCTGCCCCTGGTCCATCATCTGGCTCTGAGAGAAGTCCTGCATCTCTCTGTCTGTCACCTGCCAAACAGACGAGCACGCCAGAGACTCTAAGTCTCAAACTTATTTTATGTTATATAATCCATCTTGGAAATTTTTCCAAGCTCCCAGCCCGCGCGCAGCAACATTTCCTGCGTTCCCTACCTCTTTGGGAGGCAGCGGCCAGGGCGGCTCGTACTGGTCTTTGCTGAGGTGCGTGTGGTCCATGTTCTGTACCGCCGAGGTCACCGTGCCGGTGCTCAGCTGGTGCTGGTGTTGGTGCTGGTGCTGGTGTTGGTGCGGGAGAGGGTGGGGGTGCGGGTGCGGGTGCTGGAGCCCGTGTCCGCTGTGCACGGTTTTACCCACGAGGCTTTGCACTGACTTGACCATGTTCTTGAGGTCCTCGGGGTAGGGTGTTGGGTAGCGCTTCAGGTTTATCTCCACCTGCTCGAGGCAGAAGGGAGCAGGTGGGTTCAGGATCAACGTGCACAGAGCATTTAGAGAAAAGAAGCAGCGTCAGCTCACAGGAAACAACAAAGACATGTTCATGCACAGACTGATGAGTTTGCTTTAAACCTTCACGTTCTTTATACTTAAGTACAGAGCAGATTTCAGCTAAGTATTCTCATGAATGGCATTTAATTAACCAGTAATCTCTATTTTTCATTATTTTACAGTTACATGACATTTTTAACAGGGAAATATAAAATCAATTGGCAAAAAGCCTTCTTTAGTTAGTAAAGATGACGAGTAATTCCAGACCCAGATCCTTCACTATTGCAAATTGTAATCAAGTATCTCACGGTGAGTTATTAAATGTTGTTTCTGACAACTAAATCATCTATATTTAAATGAGTGGGCAAATATCGCAGCTCTATTTGCTTTGGCAATCCCCAAAGGCAGAAAGCCAAAAGAAAAAAAAGCAGAGGAAGAAGAAGACAGGACTGTGGACAGACACTCAGGACGCCATTCGTGGGTTTAGTTGATGGCAAACAGCTCCAAAATTTACCAACATTGAGCTTCTTCAATTATTTGTCCCTGACTCTTTTTTAACCTGTCATGTCATGTATCCATCTGCTGAAGGACCCTTCATTCCCAAACATTTGGAAATTGGAGGCTAAACTTGGAAAGTGCGTGGGAGAAGCATCTGTGTCGCAGTCAAGCGGACCCATCGGATTAGCTGGTGCTAGTTCAGCCGCTAGCAAAAGGTCATCAGGGGTCTCCTGTTTGTCCAAGGCTGGCTGCATCACTGGGACGCACCTCAGAGTTTGACTTCAAGTCTCGCTAAAGAGTCTCACAAACATATTGCCTCGTAACCAAAATCATCCATTGCCATTTCGGGCTCTTCTTTTAATGTGAAAACGTTGCAGCCGTGGCTTGGAGCTCCATCAGAGCACTGGTTTGAAATGTTTGTCTTCAGGGAGAAGACAAGAAGGCTGGATGAACAAGTGAGACTTCAGCATTGAAATCTGAGTGATCCAGCTGCTCTACAAGCTGAGGTGTTTACAGTAGATTTGCCCAGTGATGGCAAAGGTAATCATAATCAAAATCAAAAATCAAGCCAAATTTCACACTCTGGACTTTGAGGTGGTCTCTCTATTGGACAGACAGAAGGACAGACAGAGGACAAAAACACAGAGCAGAAGCTGACCTTGACCTTCCCAGAGTTGTCCTCCTCTTCCTTCTTGTCCTCAAAGTCAAAGGCCACGGTCATCCTCTGCTGTCTCTGCTCCTCCCACAGAGTAGGATTAAAGCTGTCACTGTCCGACTGGTAGTCTGGACGCACACACACACACACACACACACACACACACACACACACACACACACACACACAGAAAAAGAACAAGATAAGAGTTGCTGTCTAACTAGTTTGCTGGATTTTTAACTAGAAAACTCTCTCCGTTCACTCTGGACACTTTGCACACCTCCCTCGCTGTGAGACTCACACACTCAGACACACAGAGAGACACACAATTCGTACCCTCATCGTGCCGCGGTTGCTGAGGAAACATGTAGTTGGTCAAAACCTTCTGTTTGGTTTCAGGGTGGGCTTCTGTCTGCAGTGGGATCAGAGCCTTGGACTGCAAACACACACACACAAACATTTAAACAGTTCATTCATTATTGCTTTGAGATGTCCAAACGCATCTTGCAGTTGCAATTTTGAGAATAAAATGAACGCTGCTCTTTGATTGGATTTCAAAAAAGCGTAAAATAAAGTAAAAAAAAAAGAAAATTGGGTCAATTGACCCAAACAAACACTGTCAGACCTGTAGGAGCGGACCATGAATACAAATGAATTGTGAGTCACTTTATGACCATCTTGTCAATTCTAAAAAGAAACAAATGTTTCATTATTTAATAAAATTTGCAATTCAAATGATTTTTTATTCCAGCGCGAGCGATGAAAAGAGTTTTTATTTACTCGTTATTTTAATTTGCACTAACAGGCTGATTAATATATTCTGCCACATTACCATAGTGACGGAATCTTAAAATAACCCTCCATTGGTTAATATTGCAAATTGTAATTTACTTTCAGATGAACTCTCGCCTCACCTCAGTCAACAGATCAGTTATTTTGTGACATCGGTTCCGAGCGCTGGTGAAGAAGACGTGATGAGTGACGGGATGAAGTGAGGCGTGCGGATACCTGATTGTCGGACAGCCAGAGAGCTGCCAGGTCCTTCAGCTTGGTGAAGGTGAACGGGAGATTCTTTAACCTGAAGGAGACACACGTGCACGCGGTGAGGGAGAGGTGAGTGGAAAACATCTCTCCTGAGTCTGTGTGTGTGTGTGTGTGTGTGTGTGTGTGTGTGTGTGTCTCTCTCACCTGTTGTCACTGAGGTTCAGCACTCGCAGTTTAGTCATCTGTCCGATCTCATCCGGCAGGAACTCCAGTTTGTTGGAGCGCAGCGACATGACCGTCACGTTCTTGCAGTTGCCGATCTGAAACGGAGGCGCAAACAACCGTCGGTGGGGGGGAGGGGGTCACGTGACAACCACGCCGAGCGCTTCACAGGCCTGCTGCACTGCGGAGGGTCGGGCTACGCAAGCCGTTATCGCAGGAGGACAGAGGCGCAACAGAACTGTACAGTTGTAAAGTGGAGAACAGTCGATAGCAAAGGTGGCAAAAGTATTTGCATTCTGTGCTTAGTAAGAAAAAGTATGGATGCTTGTGTGGAAAAAAAAATACTCTGGTAAAGATAAAAGAACTCAAACTGTCAGTGTTAATTATGACCAGTGAGCCATGATCAAAACCAACTGTATTTTCTACGTGTTTATTTTTCATAGTTTAGGGGAGCGTCCACACAGTATTTGCTGTGTCGCATTCTAAATGGACTTGGATTGGCAATGTGCAACTAGGAGGCCACGATGTAAAATTTGGCCCAAGATGTTGGGCGGCGTCAACGTCAGCATTTTGAGTCATCTGTCATCCTCTGGAAAGTGTTACACTCTGACCTACATACAGGTACTACCCAGAAAACTAGAATATCCTGAAAAGGTTGCTGTATTTCTGCAATTCAACTTAAAAGGTGAATATGACATATTATATAAACGAATAATATGCAAATCAATATATTTCAAGTTTTTATTTCTTTGGATTTTGTTGATCAAAAACTCACATTTTTTAATAATTTTCTGAGTTTGTGGGTTTGTGGTTTTAATAAGCTGAAAATCTTAATCAGCAAAGTTACAACAAGGAACTGCTTGAGATGTCAATTTGCGTGGAATGGCTCAATAAAATTTGTTGGTTTCATCTTTTATGTTAAATTGCCAAAATAAAACAACTTTTACTTGATATTCTAATTTTTCGGTACCTGTACATACATGTACATTAAAACATTCACAAATACAAAAAATATCTAGTTTGGCTGCAGCTTTCTGTCAGTCAACTCACTGTAGAATTAATCCATTTGAATTTCTTTTTTTATTTCTTTCACTTTCTGTTTTCTCGTGATGTCAACTGCTGATGCGCTCGGCGCTCGGCGGGCCTCACCTCCCGGGGCAGCTCCGTGAGGAAGTTCTCATCAGCGGCGAAGGTCCTCAGGCTGTGCAGGTAGCCGACGGTGGGCGGCAGCGCCTCCAGCTCATTGCAGCTGCAGTCCAGCTCCTCCAGCAGAGACAAACTGGGGGGGGGTGTAAGGAGAGCGGGGGCGGGGCGAGTGGCAGAGGCAGAGCACAAGAGACGGCCGAAATAAGCGAGAAGGGACGGAAGGAGCAAAGACAGAGGTTCATTCTGCGGGCTGCCGGTCTCCGCTGCAGACAGGTGAGCAGAGCAAGGGTGGTGCTACTCTGTAGTTTGCTATTTTCACCTTATCAGCACCAAATGCCGGCGAGTCAATAACTAATCTCGCACACAAAGGAAGACTGTTCGTTGTGTTTTTACAAGCTAGACAGAAATAAATGAAAGAAAAGACAAATCTTTATTTGAAAGTTGTTTTTTTTTGAAGATTTAAAGTTTTTGAAGCTTCAAAATGCATCGAAAGCAAAACATGTTCAATAATGAGTGGCGCACGCAGACAGAGGACTGTCTCCCAGGTGCTCAGACAACTACGTACAGCTATTTTTGGATTTATTGACAGCAACAGACACTTCTAGAATAGCACCAGCCTTATGTGACGAGATATTCCAGCAATATGTCAAACATGTCAAGAAGCAGAGAGGGTTGAGAGGAGGATGTGATCACCACCTTGAAGAATCATTCAATTTTTTTTTATTTCCTTTTCATCGCATAGCTTAGTTCTCCCAGTCACTCTTTGTCTGCGGTTCTCTACATTCATGGTGTGTATTTCAGTTTGAATTCTAATTTTGAACGTTCTTCAAACTGGATCTCAACTTCTCCACTCAGCCAAGAGTCACATCCAGGGCAGCGCCCCCTCCCCCTCCCCCCTGCCCTCTCCTCCTGCTCCCCACCGCCCCCCCCAGGACACCCCGACCTCCCTGGGCGCAACCACGGTTCTACCAGCAACACCAGCAGCAGGCCAACGCATCATCACACGACAATTGTACAACAACGCACGGCCACTATTGACATTGCTTCAGCCTGCTATTATAATTCCCGGTGGAGCGGGCGGCCATCTGGGCGTCCATATGGTCTGATTGGAGAAGAAGGCGGGAAAAGTTAGAGATTCGATTAAGGGGTTAATTTGCTACTCTTTGTACAAGGAATTACAATATCTGCGAGCGCGCGCACGAAGAAAATATACACAGCCAGAAGAAAACAAACACAAAAATCCTCGGGGACGACTATGACCTCATCAGCTGTCGGGTTTGGAGCAGTGACTCGGCGGTTGCGCAACTACAGTTTACCATCACGTACATAACACGTACTCATTGTGGTGGCCAAACATCATTAGAACACGTGGCATATTTAAGAGGTTTCGGTTGTTTTGCTTGTTGTTTTTGTGAAATTGGCTAAATCCCTTAAGACAAAATACAATGAATGGCATATCTACAAAGTCATCATTACACATTAGATTTAGATTTTCCAGACAAAAAACAAGCAAATGGCTCGAGTCGTCATTGTCAGGTGTGATGGCAGTTAAATTGATGCTGATGCAGGAGTCTTACATAACACCTATGAAAGCTAAACGTGGATAAAACTATTAAATTAAATTAAATTAAATTAAATGAATTAAAATATTTCAGTCCAATTTAAACATTCAGCTTATTTCTAATGTCTAAGGCCAAACTATGTGATTAATATTTTAAATGATTTACCACTACTGTTGGTCAGTCCAATTTAAACATTTGTATCCATAACAATTTTAGCTACTGTTAGCATGTCCAGCTCACTCACTTGACTTGTACATGCTAGCAGCTTTATATACCTCTGTTTTGGGTTACATGCGTTCTAGCAGTGGGGGAAAAAAAAAAAAAAACATATTACAGGGGAAAATGACCTAAACTCCTCTTATGGTTTACAGAGAATAATGATGATGTTGTATGCATTTCATTTATTTATTTTATTGGTATTTTAAGAGCAACTGTTCACTTGTATGCAAAGTGTTGTAATTGTTTTGGCCACCACTGCAGATTTGCAAAAATGTATTGAACAAACACACTTTCTTATTGGGCATGTTGACGCAATACACATATGCAACAGCAGAAACATTACTTCACAGCTGTACTGTAGCATTTCCAAATATAACAACGCATTACTACGAGTGAGATCTCACTGTTTGATTAAAATGTGCTGCAACACATAACTACGACTGCAAAGAGGTCTCCCTGAAATTCAGAGATTTCAACTCTATCTGTGTGAATATATATGATATTTGTTATATAATTTAGTCCTTGGCATGCATGCAGCTACTGTGTAGGGGTTAAATAATGCTCTACCAGTTGAGGTACGAGCAGAAATGTTGACGATACAAACATTTCCCCGGTTAACAACATATTTGAATGTCAGAACAGATGCTTATTGGTAGGTAGCGGGAAAATGATGTTTTGCTCACGTTTGGGATTAGAAAGCAACACTTGAAGTGGGTGCACGGGAGTGTTTTCTTAAAGGTTAAGTCAGAGGGGAAGCGATGGATCTACAGCACTACTTATCGAGACTAAAACCTGGGGATGTGTTCAGGAAGACTCCATGTTCTCACAGCCTGCAGATACAACAGACGTAATCCATCACAGGGAAACATCGCAATGAGCGAGATCCAATTTGATGACCAGATGCTTTTTTGTTTTTGTTTTGTTTTTTAAACTGTTTCATAGCTTTTGAGACTCTAAAGTCTGTCTGGAGCGTCGTATTAGCAGTCTTTAATAAATGATCTGTCTGCGAAGACGTCCATGGTGACACAGAAAAGGTTTCGCATTTGTTTCATGCAACAAATGTTTGTCCTAAAAAAACCCTAATTTGATTTCCGTGACTGAATCTGAACTGTGATGGATTATAATTAGCATGATTATAATTGTATTACTGTAATTGCTTTACATGCAATCATTTCCGCCTCAGTTCAGTGGGTTTCTGCAGAGCTCCCATTTAACATTTCCAATTTAGGATACTTTTTTTTTAGGTTAAAATCCAAAATCTTGAGAATTTTTTTCATTATCATTATCAATATTTATTGAAACACAACCCCCTGACATTTAGACATAATGAATGTTTGCATGTAACCTACATGAGTCAAAGCTCCTCGGCAGCCGCCATGTAGTCGCGAGCTCGTGTGTTGGTATCGGTAACGCGGCTGAACATGCTTAGGGTCTCTGAACACATCCTTGGGACACAGTATGCTAATGTTACTCACCCTTGCTTGGGCTTCGCACTAATGCCACGGCAACGCAGCAAACACAACACACACAGAACCCGCCCCAAATCATCAGCCAACAATGCAACACGGAAACCAAACAAAAAAAATGATCATCTCAACAAGAAAAACCCTCTGAGGAAACCTATTTTAAAAAAATGTGACTAAGTACTATGAAAGGACACAGTAGTTAAAAACAAATATGGCAAAAAGGTGTAAATATTCATTCTTTCTTTGTGTGTGTGTGTGTTTTACCTCCCGATGGTGTTAGGCAGTGAGGTCAGCTGGTTGTCATCTACCTTGAGTGTTGTCAGCTTCTTCAACATTCCTACAAATAAACACAATAATAACATACATTTGGTTGGACTGGTTTCAGCGTTCAGTAACCACAGGTGGGAAGTAACAAAGTACAAATACTTTGTAACTGTACTTAATCAGATTTTTCAGGTATCTGTACTTTACTTGAGCATTTCTTTTTCTGACAGCTTTTTACTTTTACTCCCTACATTTGCACATAAATATTTGTACTTTCCACTGCTAACAGTGGAAAAACATGCTTGATACTTTTGTGTTTAAAAGATGTATATTCTGTTCAAAGTAATTCGCTTTTTATTGTTCAACAGCATCGTTATATACTGCTGTAGTTCAATATAAAAGTGGATAATATTTTAGAGGGAGATTATTTTAGTACCTCGGCTTTGGGGTCACTGTTCAGTACATTTTCAGTCCAGAGAAAAACAAAAGTGTAAAAAATAACAGTGTAAACATCCAAAAAACTAAGACTGATTATAATTTGCTTGCATTGCAGTAAAACGATGGTATCAAGAGTAACAGAGCTCCTAAAAATTATGCAGATGTTTCTGCAAGACTTCTGATAAGTTCAGTCCAGATTGTTTCGTCAAAACTATGCAAAATTATCACTGCATGTATTGTTTTTATTAATGGCAAAAATATTTTTTTTTTTTACTTAGGTAAATTTATTTACTTATTTTTACTTGAGTGAGGGAGTTGAATCAGTACGTCTACCAGGGTAGTTTTTCACATAAGTGCCTGTACTTTTATGCAAGTACAGAATATAAATACTTTTGCCACCTCTGTCAGTAACATTCCCGAAGTTCTCACAGGTCAATATTTTCTGCTGTTCAACTGGACTGACGCCAGACCTTAAACAATGACAGCATTTTCAGGAAGGGTTTGTTTACGTCCCGTTTCCATGAGCTGCGCTATTGATCCGAACCTATTCAAGGCATCAAGCCACAACACAGCTGGGCAATTCTGTTTAGAGCTATGAATACCGCAGTTCATTCCACATTGGCTGCTGCCACATTCCATTAGCCAGTACACAACATGTGCAGTCGTCCAATTCTGACAACCGTCCAAAACAGAACATCAGTGCGTTAGGCCACATAAACGAAACAACATTTTTAAAGGGCGTACATTGTGCATTTATATATTGCTTGTGTAATGTTTTTTCTTACAATGCGGGCCGCTAGCCTGTCAGTGAATCCCCTGACTGGAAAAGTACACCTCTTTATTGCTCCACTTTGCAGAAAGTGTGTGCGAGAAAAATGCCATTTGTAATATCCTCATGCTGGGAAGATGCAACCATCTAAAACTACCAGGTTTGCACTGGATGAATATTGAATATGTGCCTGAAATGCACTGGTGAACCTAAACTACAGAAGATACAGAAAATCCAGTCAAACAAAGTTTGACAGGGAGGACATTTTTTAATCCTATTGCATCTTTCAGGAAGACACAATGTGGATAAATTCTGCCATCTGAATAAAGGTCATGTGGAACTCAACCTCAGTCGTCTGATCAACACTGTGTGTGTGTGTGTGTGTGTGTGTGTGTGTGTGTGTGTGTGTGTGTGTGTGTGTGTGTGTGTGCATGTCGTCGTACCTATGGTGTCAGGCAGCTGCTGCAACATGTTTGAGGACAGCAGCAGGTCCTCTAAGGCCTCGCAGCCCGAGACGTCGGCGTCCAGCGTCTCGATGCGATTCTTGGCCAGGTCCAAGTACCGCAGCTGGCGAAGTTTTCCTATAGACTGGCGGGCGGAGCGGCGAGGGGAGACGGGAAGGAAGGAAGGATTAAATGGCGAGATAAGGGGAGGGGGACACGTGACCTGCGGCGCTCCGAGCGTCCTCTCACCCCCGGTATGGACTGCAGAGAGTTGTTATCCAGCCACAGTTCCCTCAGGTTGTGGATCTGCTCCAACACCTCCGGCTAATTGACGGCAAACAAGAAAAAGAACAATTGAACGTCAAGGAAACACCTGATTTATCCAGGAACAAAGGGCACAAGTCTTTAGCTGTAATAATAATAAACAATAATAAACGATGGACGCGGCGGCAGAGTGGGTGGACCTGGGCCGTCTCTCCCTCCACTTTCTGTCTCTTGGCAGCATCCAGCCAACCTACTGGTGTCCGGCCCACTTCCTGTCTAAACCTCTGTTAGAACCCTTCTTAATGTCACCGTGTCCCATCCCTGAGTCCAGCTGGATGGCAAAGAGCTGAAGTTGGTCCGGAAGAAATGAAGTGTATATAGTTTTATTCATGTTTCTACTGTTCTGCTTTTTTTTTGTCCGTCTGTTGATTCTCAAAATAAAAATACTTGAATCCGTTTGATGAATTAAATAGTAAATGGACTGCACTTAGATAGCCATCCATTTACTATTTTCATGAATTAGACTGAGGATTTATTTGGTAATCTTTTGCAAAAATTCGTCCTGGCTTCTCTTTCCAATGAACAGCAGCACCAGGAACAATGGAACTGAAATGGAACCCTGACCCCAGCTCCAACACGCCATAGTCGGTCACAGGTGTGAAGACAATCTTTGAATTGGTTCTGAAAAGTTATTCAAAAGTTATTGAGCACAAAACTTAATATGCTATGACCCTCTTTTCTCATAATGTGATCCTGAATAATTCTACTCATTTAATTCTCTATAAATTGCAAAAATAATGAATCAAGCTTTAAATTCGTCTCAACACAATCTCCACACAAACCAAGGTGGATTAATCCCATGATACACCCACATTTTGAAAACTTGTCCCAAACCCCCTCCTCGCCCCACACCACTTGTGCGTCAGCGCGTCTCACCATGTCAGTGAATTCGTTGCTACCTAGATCCAGCCGCTCCAACTGTGTCAGTCTGTGGATGGACCTGCCAGCACAGAGCACACTGGTTACTGACAGAGAGTGAGTGACTCACCTGCATCGGAGACGGAGAAGTTACGTAAACATGCAGACCTCAGCCATGTTTTCCACCTTCTCCTCTTGACTTTACGTGTCAGGATGTTTCGACAGGTTGAGCAAAAGAAATGGTTCAAAGTGTCCCAAATCTGAAAATTTACTTCAACATTTTTTTTTTTTTAACAACTGAAACAAAACAGAGGCTAATAACCCAGCAAAGAAAAACAGACAGATCTCTGGACGCTGACAGTTAACATTTAGCAGTGGATGGTGGTGACAGATATCTCATTCATATTCAATGTTGTGTCCACACATGTAGGTGGCTGATTCAGATTTCAACATTTCAGAATTCATGTGGTTTGTTTTTTTTTCATGCTTGCATTTACATAATGTGGTGGAAATCCAGCCTGAGCAAACTGATTTACAAAGACAGAAGGATGTTATTTTTTTATATATACATAAAATCTGAAAGTTGGTTTCTTTGGAAATTGTTTATTAATCTATGTACTTTCATTAAGAAAGAAGATTGATGGAAGTGAACCATAAAAACACATCATATACGGACGCAAAGAAAATGAAAGAAACAATGTACAGAATCTATTATGTTGTTGACGTGTTTGTAGATATAAAAAGGCTGCAGAGCTGCCAAAAAAAAAAAAAAATGTATAGCCACATTTGTCTTTGTTCACAAGCCATTATGACTTGAATCTCTATGACTAGAATGTAACGGATGCGATGTTGATATCTCAAAACGGTCCGTACGCAGCAACAGTGGCTCATCTGCAGCACGACCACGTGAGCAGCCTGGCTACGTCGCACTAAACGGAAGCCGTTACTGTTAGCACAGGCTTAATCGGTATTCAAGAACACCTGCCTGGGATAAATATAGACGACTGGGGAGAGAAAGTGGACGCACACACACTCGCTCTGAAGCATCTGTGCGTTGCGTCACAGTTGCACCTCTCGCTGAATTAAGAATGAAATGTCTTTTTTCCCCTTTTTCTTCCCCTCACTCCATCACACGCGCACACACACACACACACACACACACACACACACACACACACACACACACACACACGGTCTCACTTGGCTGCGTGTCTTACTTTGGCATGGTTTTCAAGTGGTTCTCCCTCAGCTCCAGGATCCGTAGTTTGGAGAGTCTGAGATGAAAACACAATGTTTCATTACTGATAATTGTCACAGTGTAGAGTAGAGGGCAGGGATAAAAACAGGCACTCTGTTTTCTAGCAGGCTGTAATAAAAAAAAAAGAAAAATGGGCCAAAAATGCTGTTCGAGTCCATCAGAAAAGCCTCATCTGTAACCCCACATCTCCAGCAGCTGTGAATTGTTACCTTCCAAAATGTTCCACGCTATCATAACATGGAAGGTTAATAACCCAGACAGCAGCAGCTGTGTTTACTCAGGGGAACAGTTCTTTACGCTGAGAACAGCGAAGCAAGGACACTGCAAGCCAGGGGTGTCAAACTCCATCTTACCTGCCGAAGTTGGCCGGCAGATACTCCAGGAAGGCATCGTTCAAGAAGAGCTGGGTCAGGTTGAGGAGCTGCGTGAAGCCGTCCGGGAGTCTGGTGATGGTGGTGGTGGTGATGGTGGTGGTGGCCGGGGGGCGGGGGGGTAGAAGAGAAATAAGGACACGTGCAAAAAAAAAAATGATTAAGAACGCGACACTTCCTGTCCTTGAAGGAGCCCCCGGTGGATTCCCACACAGACGGAGACTCATAGCAGCAGCACCCCCCACCACCCACACACACACACACACACCACCTCCACCCCTGAAGATGACTCACACCCTGCACACACCCAGGGAAAAAGGTAGTGTTACAGTACGGGAGACTGGTCTTGGTCTCCAGACCACTTCTGAAGGCTTTCGGTCTCGTCTCGGACTCTGAGGCATTTTTATTGGGTCTTGTCTCAGTCTCGGACTGGACGGACTGGGGATTTTTGATCAAGACCAGTCAAGACTCAGCCAATACTACAATGACAGATGCTAGCAGAAAAGTCTTGTCTTGGTCTAGCACCCCAAATATCTTGGTCTTGTCTCAATCTCGATACTCTCTAGTCTTGATAATGTCTTGGTCTTGGTTGGTGCGGTCTTCACTACAACACTATCCCACCTCCACCCCCCTATGGATGACTCACGCCCTGCACGCACCCAGGGAAAAAGGGCCTTTCCCTCCGCAGCGAGGAGGCGGCGACTGGTGGACTGCACCACCAGGCTGGCATCTAACTGTCCCGCGTGAGGAGAAACATCCTGATGTTTTAGGGTTTTTTTCTTCCAGCTCGGTCGTAGGGGAGGTGGGAAAAAACAACAACGCCGCGACGCAACGTGTGGGTGGTTGTGCGGAGGTTGTGAAAATTTCATACGGGCGGCGAACAACAAAACAATATTTATCCGAGTTGATGTTTTGATCCTCTGACCGGTGAGAGGGTGTTCCGCCGTGCACCAATCCACACTGAGGGAGTGGGGACGGAGGTTCGGCAGAGGGAAACAGATTTCCAGGCGGATGTTTTTCAGCTTTTTGATCTCTCCCGTGGAAGTGTGAGAGTGGAATAAAAACATGCAAACAAAAACACTGCCGTTCAAGAAAAAGGAAGGATCCAAAAGTAGCACTGTGTTCTCGGAAAGATTGTTTTATTTGGTGACAGATTTTTTGGGGTTTTTTAAGAAGTGAATGAAGCGGCAGCGCTGCAGGTCAGACTGCAGGACAAAGAACTCGAGGTTCCGGTTTGTGGGTGCAAGTCAGATTATGGAAAAAGCAACTGCACACACGGAGGAAAGGCAGCAACATTTGCTGCCATCAAATTTCTAGTAGACAGAATTTATGTATGTTTACACATATATAGAAAACTAATGTATATATATGTATACACAGTATGTATATGTATATATATGTATATGTGAGACTCCAGCAGTGGGTGTTTGGCTCTTACTTGGTGATGGGGTTAACACTGGCTTCCACTACAGACAGGCCTTTACAGCACTTTATATTGTCTGGGAACTCCTGGATACCTGTAGAAAGAACAAGAAAACACACACACACACACACACACACACACACACACACACACACACACACGGCAAAGCAGAGGGTTTTCCTTCTGTCCTGTTGGCCCGTTTTAGCAGGCGAGGCTGGGCGGAGGGATCCTACCGTTTTTACTGATGTCCAGCTCTTTGAGGTTGACCAGGCTGGCGATGGTGGTGGGCAGATTGGACAGGTCGTTATCCGGCATGCTCAGCTTCTTCAGAGCCTGGCAGTTGAAGAGTTGCTGATGGGATGAAACAACAGAGATATTACAATACTGTCGGCTGATTAGCAGGAGACCTTTTTTCGTGGAGCAGCTCAAAAGGACAGCGAGCAAAAGAAATACAATAAAAAAAAGTCAGCTGGAGGCACGCAGCTCCTCCGTCTCCGGCTGTGGGAAAACGGCACCACTTTCGCTGTGTTTCTCTTTGAATAATGCAGATTTAGCTTCCTGCATACGGTGCCCCTCAGGGACCCAACACAAACTGGAATCAAAGTGAAAACACGGGCAGAATAAAAAAAGAGAAGGAGAGTGCAAGGAGAGGAAGAAAATTAGTGCCACAAGAAGAGAAACAAAATGAGAAGAGAAATAATTTTTTTCAAGTTTTTATTTTGAGAATAAAGTTGACATTTTGTGAATAAAGATCACCCAATGATTCCCGGGCGTGGCACCCCTGCTGCCCACTGATCCCTCCAGGGATAGGGCAAATGCGGAGGACAAATTTCGCATCCTTTGAGATGCGACAATCAGTGGGACTTTAACCTTTAGTTAAAATCAAAATTAAATCAAAATTTTGAGATTAAAGTGGAAATTTTGAGAATAAAGTCGAAATTTCGTGATAGTTGAAATTCCAAGATTAAAGTCGAAATGTCGAGACTAAAGTCGAAAGGCTCTGCCCACAAGCCTAATGGAGTTCTGCCATTTCCATCAGTTTCCAGTTTGTTCATTCATTCATCTTCTATGCCTGCTTACTCCAATTCAGGGTCACGGGGGTCTGCTGGAGCCTATCCCCGCTGCCTTAGGGCGAAGATAGGGTGACACCCTGGACAAGTCGCCAGTTCATCGCAGGGCCACATCAAAAAAAACAACCATTCACACTCACATGCACATGCACACCTACGGACAATTTAGAGTGTTCAATTGACCTCACATGCATGTTTTTGGAGTGTGGGAGGAAGCCGGAGAACCCGGAGAGAACCCACACAGACACGGGGAGAACATGCAAACTCCACACAGAAAGGTCCCAGGCCCGGGCCCCGGAATCGAACCCACGACCTTCTTGCTGTGAGGCGGCATCGCTAACCACTGCGCCACCGTGTCGCCCCAGTTTCCTGTTTATTTTGACTTTATTCACGAAATTTCAACTTCAATTTCAATCTCCTTCCTGTGTGTTTTTTCTTCTTTTGGCTCTAGTCCTCTTTCATAGAGCGGGGAGGAAGTCACTCCGAGACCAAAACCAGCAAAACAAAAAAGGCACAAGCTCTGGAATGAGAGTTGGAAATGAACTTTAGCTCAGCGCTATCATAGCCGCGGCCTTCTGCTCTTTAGACGTGGCCCCAGGTAACCACTGCAGCAGGGGTTTTTATTTCACTATTATTTTTTTTTTAAAGCAAAACAGGGAGGGGACCTCGGGCAAACTGAGTTAATTAGTGTAGCCTTTAAAAGTGTATTTAACTCTCAACACCTCCTCTAATGCTTCCTGCTTTGAAGAGGGATCCAGTCACTGGAGAGTCTGCTCTCATTGGTCCAGAGAGGGTTGCATCACCAAGAGGTTGATCCGAGAGGTTAGCACAGGCATGGGCCGCATTGGGCCCGGGGCCATATGCGGCCCGTTATGCTTTTTAATCCTGCCCACCAAACTTTGAAGAAATTATTTTAATCGCAGGTAATTGATAAAATAGCTGGAAAGTGTGTTTCACTAAAATAGGACATCCATTTTTTTAGCGCTTCAAAGACACTAGCTACGTTTCCATTACAGTTTTTCGCAAAAATGAAAGTGATATTTCCAAAATTTCGACAGAGTACAATTGCGATTTGCATGTGTTTCCACTGAATGGTGTGAAGTGCATAAGTCAGAATTGCGTTTGCTTGCTTCCGTTGCGGTCAAGAAGTTTGGCCACCCCTGGTTTAGCACCTTCTCCAACTCGTCACTCAGTGGCTGTTGAGGTTGAGGTTTCTCAGTGATGTTTTGAACATTATCATACAGTAGGTATGATAACCTTTTTTGTTGTGGCGTCAACGCTCATGTGTCTTCTTTTGGCTTCTAAGACATGGCTGTGAACGTTAAGACAGAGACACCAGTGAGGGGAAAAAAGCTTTTAATGGGTCGACATTAAAAGGGCATTTTTTGTTGCTGTTTAGACAAGCTGAAAAACTGATTTAAAAAAAAACAAAAAAAAACACTCAAATGGCAGATCCCACTCAGAAAAAAACAGCTGCGTGACCTTTATCTAATTGCATTGTCCCACAAGTGTGAGCAGCTGAGTTGTTTTTTAAAAAGGCAACTAAAGTTTGTTGTTGTCTTTTTTTCTTATTAGTTTTTTTTAAATTGATGTCTGAACTGATTTCTGATTATTTTATTGGGTCACATCAAAGCAATTTTTAATGACATCGCAGTCATTTGGAACAGTGATTTTTTAAAATGTTATTTTTGCCATCAGCATAAAACATCAGGACATGAATAATATTTGCAAAATCTCACAAAAGCTCAGATTCTGCTTCCGTTTCACCTTCACGACACTCAAAAAAAAAAACAATGATCACTGGCTCGTTAATTAGAAGACACAAACAGCAAATCACCTTGAGTATGTAGTCAAACTTTTCCAGGATGTTGTTTTTCTTTTCTCATCCCACCCTCCCCTCTGCATCCTCCTCTCCCACAACGACCGACTTCACGTCCTCGACCACGATATTATTTATTTGCCTTGGGTGTACTGTGGATGGGTAAGAATGTTCTTATTGGCAGGCTCGCAGAAACAATTGACTTGCACAGGCCAAGCATCAGTAAACTCTCTAAAGCACTGGATGAAATTTTCTGATGAATAGCACACTCGCTAATTTGGAAATGAGGTCCTACATTAGGCCCACATTAGGCCCACATTAGGCTTGTGGGCAGAGCCTAAAATAGAGCACCACCTAATTTATATGAATTATATATATATATATATATATATATATATATATATATATATATATATATATATATATATACATATATATATATATTTTGGCGGCATTTGTCAGCAAAATAAGAATGTCCATAATGTATGTATGTAATTGTGTGCTTAATGTGCATAAATTTTGTGACATTTCTCTCTGCACCCATAGCTATTTTTTTCTGGTCACATCACTTGCAAAAAATTAAGAGTGAAGTCATGCAGACAGAGCACAGGGGCTGGCTGGCTTGCTGGCTGGCTGGCTGGCTGGAGCCAGAACATGAACAGGGCCGCTCTGTGCCCACGGGTCAGAACAGGCTACTACACTTTAAGACACAATCACTTACTCACACACACACTTAAAGAGCTCTCCAACTCACTTACATAAAGGCCAATCACTCTGGCAGCCTGAATGGCTCTTCTACAATCTTGGCACACGCACACACGCACTTACACGTGCGTGCACACACACACACAAACATGCGTCAGTGTCAAGGCAAAGCTTTCCGTTATTTTGTCAGTCGAATGTGAGTTTGACCTGACACTTAGGCAGCGCTATTAGAGCGTCGCCATTCACGCCTGTTATATTTAGAAACCCAATTCAGCGCTCGTGCCACTTAAAGCGGGACAGGATATCAATAAAGAGAAATGGCTCAGTTATAAACAGCACCTGTGACCCTCCTTGAAGGAAGCAGAAGGGCATCTGTTAGACTCGGATGCTCCATGGATATTCTTTTCATTGTTTACTAAAGCGATGAAGGGCATTGAAGATACATTAGCAAAGCTCCTCTTTTGTCTATTTTAATTAGTTTAATAGACAACAAATAGTGAAGGCTACTAACAGAAAAGGTTTAATCCCCCGTGTTATCATCTGAAGGGAACCACAGCCACACTGTGAACACTTGCAGCACTGCAGCACACTGAGCCTTCCTCTAATGATGTGCAGTTCCAGCTACGACTCGCAAAAATCCCAATGAGGTGTGAATATTTTTTTTATTACATATTGTCAATATTGACGATTTCATCTATCAGTGTGGGGGTGGATAAACCCTAGTTTCCACCATTGCAAAGTGATGAAATGACTTCCTGCTTTATCAAAAGCTTCATGCCAGAAGTGCTTGTTGCACATATGAACACATTATGTTGACCGTCTTTTGCAACAGCACATCCCATGATGCACACAAGTGGCTCAGAAGGCGTCTGGCTCTGCATTTTGGCACAAGTCGTGAGTTAAATGGGGCTGTCTGCCAACTTTTGAAATACTCGCACTGTTTGTGAAGTGACGGTTCGGGTGGATTTCACAACTTATCTCCCCACAGGAACGAAACAGCATTCAAACAGCAGGGCATCACCCATGGATCTATTATAAGAACTGGATACCAAACTGACAATATGGCAGCAAACTGATTTTTCCAAGTGGCCACTCGAAGTACTGCAGCAAAAAAAAAAAAAAAAAAAAAAAAGAAAAGAAGTCATTTTTCTCATAAACCGCAACACAAAAATAAACAGCTTTAAAACTACTGACTCCATCTTGGAATCTGGGGGGCCTGCATTCACCCGAGACACCTGGGAAAGATTCCAGCGACCCCACGACTCTGGAGAAGGAGATGTAAATTTCAAGTTTCATAATAGATTGTTTCTATTAGCCAGTTCTGTGATTCTTTTGAGGCTGAAATCATAGGCTGTAATAAACAACATGTCTACACCTCCACTCACTGGAAACACACACACACAGCCAAGCGTTCCCCACCCTTGCTCTCTCTCCCCGTGTCCTTTTCATCACCGTCGCTAATTAGCGAGCTTTCAAAGTCACTGGGACGGCACGTATCGGCGGCAGGTCGGTGGGGTGGCGAGGAAGCTTGTTGTAAACGCGATGATCATTTATTACCAAAACACATTGACTAGAAGACACCGAGAAGGAGAATGAACAAGTCTCTCTGGTGCTTCTGATGTACTCCCGGCAGCAGTGTCGTGAAGAGCGCAGCAGACAGAGGTGGTGAAAGTATACAGACAGAGATAGACAGAGGTAGAGAGACACACCACACGCCCTCTCAGTCTGTCCATTTTAAGTCCTTTCCATCCTCTTGTTGACTAAGCCTGACCGGCCACGTGTGCACGTTAGTGCATTTGGATGTCTCCTCACGGTCGTAACAGCTGAACCGACCAGCTAGCGGTTATAAATGGCAAGAATTAACTGCCCCTACGGTGGGCAAAGCATTCAAACTGGCTTTGGATGAATACAATCAAACACAACGTGGTGGCAGGATTCCGTGTCGGAGGCGGGTCCATGGAGAGGAGCGCAGTGCCCCTTTGTTTTGGTGTACATGCGCTGACTAGTGATGTGGAAAAAAAATTTGCGTATCCCCACTTTGGGACTCAGTATGTGATGTCAAGTGTGTAATGTCAAGTTGTGTGTGTTGGTGTCTAGGCCCCAGAGTCCAAGATGGCGGTATGGGAAAAATGCTCTTAGGGCCCATTGGATTTGTTTTGCTGCAGTACCTCGAGTGGCCACTGGAAAAATCGGCGCTCAACCATACTGCCAGTCTGGTATCCAGGTCTTATAATATATCCATGGTTGGTGTCAGATCACGCTTGGGTCAAGAGATCATGAGGTCACCACAGCAGTGAAATGCGCAAAAAAAAAAAGAATCTCAGCAGCAGGTGGCGCCCAATTCGGTATGAATGCAGCCCAATGCCTCAGAACTAAAACTAGAACGTGAATCAAACAATATTCGAACATTCAACAAAGTGACCCAAGTGTCTCCATCACTAACCAACAGTTCCAGAGACCAGACCACGATAAAGCTGCGTTATCTTGGGAAGAAAACGTTGCGTTACCTTGGGCAGCTCCTCAATCTGGTTGGCGTCGAGGTAGAGCTCCTCCAGAGTTCTCTCAAAGCTGAAGATCTCCTTGGGGACCTGCTGCAGGCTGCAGTGCGAGTAGTCCAACACCGAGATCACCTCCTCTTCGCCGCGGAAGCAACGGCACGGCACCAGCCGCCCGATCAGCTTCCGCTTGGTGGTCATTTCCAGACACTGCACTGCAGAGGGAGGAAGAGGAGAGGGAGAGAGAGGGCGTCAGTCTAAAACTGGTCCGCGTCATCGGGTTTAACGTGCTTCTCCGCTGCTTCCGTGGGTTTCGAGCATGTTTCGCGCTTCCGCCTCAAGGAAAAGCGACAATATGGAAGAAATTCAATCTCAAATCATGTGCGAAGCATGTAAAAAGCACAAACATGACTGTGCACGCATTAAATGGGATGAAGGAACAGTGCAATCCACTCGTTTGTAAAACAATGTGGCCAAAGAGACCAGCAAAGACCAGGACAGAAAATTTCTGAAATAAGGCCATGGTCAAAAAGCCACAAACAAAACACACTTTGAACAATCAGCGTTGAAATGTCAGACAGTTTAAGAGACCCTGTGGTGACTTTTGTGGTTTTAATGGTTCATGTTCTGTTGTTGGCTCGCTGAAATCTTGTTATCTCCATGTAAAGGAGTATGTAAGTGCAAAAATCCCTTTGATACGCTGAATATCAAACACAAACTCGCACACGGATTCCTCCATCTCGCTAAATGGATGCAAAGATTACTTGAGATTCCGAGCATCAAACGCCATCTGCATCACACACAGACCCATCATTTATTACATTCAATTGAATTTATTTTAATTGATGAAATGCAATTTAAGGTAAAATGAATAAACTACTGTACACTTCATGTAATTATTTGTTATAATTTGTTGACCACAGTTTAAGAAAGCTTAAAAAACATTTATTTTCTTTTTTTTTAAATAATGGGCAATCTTTTGTCACAATACTTTCAAGTGAAGTAAATAAACAATCACAATTGTCAGTTAAACTCAAAACAAGTCTTAACTTTAGACTTTCACCATGTCCAGACATGTTACCACCTACAGTGAGTATTTATGCCATGAGGGCTTCAGAGTGTTGACCTGACGCACAGACAACAAGGTGAAGAGGAGAAAATAGTTGAAGAGGTTTTCTGGCGCTGCCTCGAAAGTGGGGAACAAACCCACCTCCACTCTCTCTTTACACACACACACACACACACACAGAGTACACAATCTCTCTCACGCAACCAGCAAACTAGAGCCACATGATTAGAGCCAATCCTTTGTAATTATGCGACAGTATCGCTCAATTACACATCTTCATTTAAAAATCCAGAGGCTGAATGACGCTGGGAGGCCGGCCGCGGGTATCAGAACCATTCAGTGAGCCTTTTATCTTTCAGCTTCATCATTTTTTAAGAAAGCTCGCCTGACACTGCCCTAAATACGAACTGCATTGTCAAGCAGGCTTCCTTAAAAATTGTACACACTGGACCTTTAACTACCTTTTGAAACCAGACGGGACGAGGGGGAGAAACGGAGGCGTGGGAACGACGGGAGGCGATGACAAGTTATTAGCCGCCGCAAAAAGAGACGGAGTGGAGCTGCGGAATTACGGCCAGAGTGGAAAGAGGAGGAAAATGAGGAGGTGAGAACAGCCAAGGCAGGAGAGGAGGATCAGCGATAAGGCCCGCTGGCTTTATCTGACTGTAAACACACGCATGTCCGATTAAACTGTGCGACCGGATGAGTCCGGATGATACACGGAGCGAGGTTGTGCCGTTATCTGCTTCAGTCCGGAGCAGGACGGGCTCAATCAGACGCCTGTTGGAAAAAAAAAGAAAGAGAAAGGACAGCAGCTCCTACAGGAGTCTTTTATCTTCAAGGGCCGGACCATTAAAATCAATACCATCTTATCTGCAGTCACGGTCAAAGCGGGCGTAATGAGGCGAGTCGGGATTTACTGTTTGCGTTCGGGACGTGTGAAGTGAACCTCGGCAAACGGACCTTTGCGTGGCGCTAGCACCACCGGCAGCTAACCGCCCCGGTGACGAGCTAAAAGGTGAGTTTCTGTTTGATGCTGCTGGGAGATGCACGAGGAACTTAGAGCTCAGGTTCGTTAGCAAGCACGCAAACAAAATCTTAAAAGCCCAGTGTGTAACATTTGGCTTGAATTATGATTTTTATATTGGTAAAAGCGGAACATACTGCCCATAAATACATTAATAAAAGTGTATAATCACAGCACAATACAAGTAATTGGCTTGTAATTAGGGGGACTGCCCACATCTTCAAATAAACAAGGTATCCAGGTTTAGGTGTACAGGCCACCGTAGTTCACCGGCAAGCCAAGACACTACAATCTCAAATGTAACCATTTGATGTTGCCGTTTCTTCTTCAACATCTCCAAATCTTACACGCTTAACCTTTCACAGCGTTTTCTGCAGTTTTGTTTTCATGTCAGTGGACATGCAATAAAAATAAAGGAAAAGTGAGAATAAATCTGTCAGCCGTCATCATTCAAAATGTCACGAAATATAACATTTATAGGTCACAATTATTATTTCATCTTTAATGACAATTTTACTACTAACCTTAACCCTAACTTGTATTCAGCTGTATAAGAAAAATACCAGCATGACAATTTAATTAGGATATTTATATATAACAATGTCCTTTTTTCTACTTTTATGATGGGATCCAACATCACCGACTACCTCTACCTCTCCCAGTGAAATAACTACGCACGGCTGCCGAACAATTTTCGGGCAGCAACCCCCTAATTTAGATAGCGCTGTTGCTAAGTTTTCCAGCTAGCTGGTGAAGCAAACGGCATTGTGCATCGATCTGCTCGGTTGTCATGGTTCTAGATATGAAGAGTCATCTACACGGAACCAATGAAGCAACACAGGGGAACTCCGTCCTAAATCCTGTCCAGTCAGTCGACTCAATTTCAATGTCTACCCCCTTTTTCTACAAAAACACACCGCAGCACTGAAGCACTAACCCGCTTGTTCAAAAAAAAAAAGTGTGTTATATGAATTCTGCAGAAAAACAGGTCAACATGTTCCGCTGCTCCAATCCTTTGAGCCAAAGATAGTTGAGTGCCGAGACTGTACGTCCTCGGTGCCGCAAGACGATCTCCCCTTCAGTTGGGATCGTCTCGTCGAGCTGAGCGCCGGCTTGACTCGACAACGCCTGCTGCCCCAAGGTGTGAAACTGGTGCGAAACTTAGCTGCAATCTTCAGCTCAGGCAGCTGGAACCGAGCCAAGAGCCAGATGACCCGGTGACGTTGCTCCTCTGACCACAGCCAACAGGCTTCCCCACGCCACCGTTTCATGTTCATCGTGACACTGTAGTTTGTCTTGTGAATGAGAAGATTCTGAGTTCAGCGAGGATTTCCCAATACAGCATGTGCAGAAAAGGTGAAACATTTGTGTGTCATGTGACTGGACGTTTATTGCGGAAGCATATTGCTGGCAAATTGAAAAAAGAGAGCTCAGTATCACGATAAGTACGTCAAAGATTCAGGTTTTTTTGTTCATCTTCAAGATTTTTAAATCAAAGTATCATGTTGGCTCAGGACCTTGCAATTATGTAAAAAGTTTCAGCCTTATCATGTGAATTTGTTTTTATGTTAATTTCATGATGATGAATTGAAACTAAACAAAAGCACCAACAATGACATAAATTTTAGTGTACGCACTTTGAGGAGGATTTAAGGATTTTGAAATGCATTGGGTTGCAGCATAGGAAGAAAAACTCCGACCCCTATTGAGGTTCCTCATTGATCAAGGGGAAGAGCTCGAAAAGCTTCTCAGGTACAAGCATACTGGTATAGTTTTGTAAAAACTTGAAACTTTTTACATAATTCTGTGATACTGAGCCTTTTACGATCACAAAATAACCTAATAGTCTCATGCAATAGCGTGAAAATTATCTTGTAAAAACATGAAACTTTCACGTAATTACTGGGGCCTTGTTTTTTAACGTATGGCAGCGATACACTTCCATAGTTTGATGAAAACGTCTTAAAAGCTCAATGATTCCAAAGCACCATTCATGAGATCCAATGCGGAAGCGCCAATTTACTTATATTAAGCATAAAGAAAAATCCATTCTGCTTGTCAGTCTGTCTTTTTCAGTGAGTGACGGTGCAGCTCGGTGGATTATGCACGCAGCCAATTGATGTAACAGTTTTTAAAAAAGGCACCCTGCCAATGGCTCTAAAAATAACTCTTGCAATTTCTTTTTGTGGGGGGAGGGTGGGGTGGCAATGATGTAGCACGCTAGAATCAGGCGGCAGGGACAATGACAGATATCAGGAACAAAACAAGAGGGAGACCGTTAATGTCTCTGAATGAAACTTTCAGTTCAACATACAGCTGTTTCTGTGCATGCGGGGCGTCTTCTCTCTCTCTCTCTCTCTCTCTCTCTCTCTCTCTCTCTCTCTCTCTCTCTCTCACATGTCCTACATGTCTGAGGGAATGAAAGCGGGGAACAACACGTCGTGTACCCGGTCCTGCTCGGACTCCAGAAGTAGCAGAAATAAATAAATAAATAAATAAATAAATAAATAAATGGATGGATGAATAAGGTGGAAAGAGAGTGAGAGTGAGCCGGCGCCAATGGAGGGAAAGCAGGAAGTGAGCGTGGTTGGCTGTGTCGGCTCTCGCTGCTGCTATGGAAACAACATGACGGAGCAGACCGACTTTGCAGAGGCATCAGCACATGTGCAAGCTCCTGGCACGCACGCACGCAGATACGCACACGCACACACACACACACACACACACACACACACACACACACACACACACACACACACACACACACACACACACACACACTATCGGGAAATGCTAATTATATGAAAGGACAAAAAGATTGGATTGATAAATGAGGAATGGTGTGCATGAGCATACATACATCTGCCTGTCTCACACACACACACACACACACACACACACACACACACACACACACAGACGCACTAGCATGGAAGAGGAAAGACTTGCAAATCATCCTAGAGTTTGATTCAGTCCAACTATTCAGTGAGTGATAAATGAAGTACACAAGCAAGCTCACATATTGGTTTTATCTGCTAAGTATGCAATTTAAATAGTATTTTACCAATAAAGGTGAAGGTCGTTTTCAATGTTTGTGCTTAGGCAGTTTGATCTTCAGTTCACTTTTCATTTCAAACCTCACTTTGTGGTGCAGCACATGTAGGCATCTTTAATTTAAAAGGTCCAAAACTTTGCGTAACCAACACTAACACCATGTGCCGCCAGCAGATGAAAAAACTGGCGAACGGCTTGTCTGAGGTGCGACCAGGTGCGACCAGGTGCGACCAGGTGCGACCCTGCCTTCACCAGAAAGCCGGGACAGATTCCAGAACCCCAAGGCAGGGGAAGTGGCAATAAAAGATGGATGGATAGATGGAAGGAAGGAGTGAAGGAATTCGATTTCTGTCCAAAAACAGATGGATAACAGCTTTAAAAAAAGAATTTTGTGAAGTTGCATTGAAGTTGACTGTACAAGAATTTTAACATCCAAGTGGAGAGGAAGAGCACGAGGACGACTCCAGCTGTCTGCCTGGGGTCATTACTTCCCAAATCAACCCAAATTATCCTTCCTCTTCAACTATGCCTGTGTGTGTGGGTGTGTGTGTGTGTGCTGGTGAATCCCCCCGAGGTCCCGTGACCGCCATCGCTTCACGTGCAGCCCTGCCGTCGCCATGGTAACGGCTGCCATAGAGACCGTCTCCCAGGAGCCGGGTGTATTTTTCGCTCCGGCCGCCATGAGACGGAGCGAAGCTGCGCTCCACATTCGGCGACGGCTTCACGCAGACCGGGACGACGGCAGACGCCTTTAGAGCCGCGTCTCTCAGCCGTCACTCCGGCTCGAACCTTTTCCTGCGGAGACGGACCCGGGGCTTCCGCACGCCCTCTCGCAATCGTCGAGGACGCTTTTAGATGGAAGAATCCCGTTTCCGCATCCCAGCGCTTCTCATTGTGCACGCGCGTGGGAGGCAGTCGGCTAACGAGCAGTCTGAATCAGCTTGATCCATTCTTAAAAGAAAAAAAAAAATCTTCTTAACCTTCATTAAATTTACACCAACGGCAGTTAACTGCGATGCCTCATGCCCACAAGGACACGCTTGGGATGGTTTGCTATTTGCTCAGACAAGCTTCCGTCATCTGCCAGCTGCTGAATTTTTTTTACCCAAAAGTGGAATGTGGAATTTATTTACCTTGTTAATGTAAGAAGAAATATTGCTAGTTAGGTAGAAATAATGATGGATAACAAATAAGGGAAGCAGATTTACATTAACAATGTGTTTGACGTCCTGGTATCGTGTAGCCTGACAGGTTTGGTATCATCCTACAGTGAGTTGGATTGAACAGCAGCGTCAACGGCTATAAATTCCTTTATATGACAAATGAATAATAAACCTGCAGGTTTTTTTTCTGCAATGCTGGAAGAGATTCATTTGGTTTTCCCAGGGAAGCTGTTGGGTTTGAATGAATGCGTATGTACCTTTGGACTACCATCCATTTCTATTCTACTCATTGCTCAGTGTTATATAGTCCACTGATTTAAACTGATTGTTACAGGACTTTTATTGAATCTGTAAATCTATTGGTTAATTGTCATTCACAAGGGTACTGCAGCCAGCGTCGTGTTTGACGACAGCCTGATTGAGGTCTGATGCAAAAATAAAAAAATCTCTAATATTCAACAGACAAATTTCCCATGCGTGCTACTTTCCAAATGAGTCATCGGAGCACACCTCCAAACATAATGTGGGGTCTTTAGAAGTGTGCGAATCAGCTGACCGAATGAAAAGTCAGGCATCACCGAGCGGTGTAAAATTGTGAATAAAACAACACAATTCCCTGAGATGACCAAAGTGAATTCTCAGAGATCCACCTTGCAGAGTTCCCATCCAATTTTTTTTTTCAGTTCAAGTATGCTACTGAGAGGAGAGAGGCAGGAGCTGCAGCTAGAGTCACGTCGTGATACGAGCGCAAGGCCCTTGCTGGAAACTGGGACTTCTGATTGGCTTTGGCAAGAATTTTGATTTATTTTTTTTATTTTTTTTTTAAATCCCAGCTTGCATGCAGCAAGTTCACTCATTGCAACAAAAGGAGGATGTGTAACATCATAGAAGTGGTTGGCCCTCTTTCAATGTTACAGAGAGGATGCGTCTCATCACCCAAATTTGCCTGAAATGGGCTTCCTTCCAAATGTTTTGTGCGAGCTATTTCCCAGATGATACATGACACAAGTCAAATCAATTTCAATAGGGAAATATTCAATTTGTTATGGCGGCTTCATTGGGATGTTCGCTTATTATAAAACAAATTGTACTGGAAGGGATATTTGATAATGCCGAAGCTCGCTTTTTCTTTCGAATAAATCAAGTAATTTTTTCAAGTTGGCCCTCAGCTGATGATGAGCCTGTCATGTGTGATTAAATCACAAGCTGGTCAGCAGAGAGGCTGCGTCAACATTTATCCATTCCAAAACTGGAGAACAGAAATGACAACAACAAGTTTGGGCGACACGCGTAATTGCAAACGACAAGAACGTGGCATCGAGTCAAATGTGGCAATCCGGTTTTCCCAGCACACGAAATGTTAAAAGGATGTTGCAGAGTTTGGTAGAACACACTCGACACTGGCACGCCAGCTTTGCTGCTGAGAAAAGAACACTTTGTCAGGATGAGGACGAAGTGCACAGCGGTTTGATCGGAACATACCGAACCCAAGCCGCCTGCCCCACTAGCTCCAGGTGTCCCGTCTGCAAGGAACCCAACGAACCTTTCATCACTCAATATAACAGACCACTGACACCACAGAACATCTAGCGACGGATGATTCACCCGGACCCAAAACAACGGAATTTAACTACGCTCAAATGCACGGTTGAGCACATATCCAAAAGCATGGAAATGGGTCAAATCGTCAAAACCTGCGCAGCGGCTGCGGCCCGGTTAGCACGTGTCCGAGGCGCGCGCCTTTTTAGTCCACAACGGGGAAGTGCAAGAGCCGGCGGAACTCGTTGACAAATATCGACAAAGCGAGGCAAAGAAGACGGGTTATTTATGTAATGCAATAAAAAATGGATAAACAAGTCGCCAGACAGAGGGGGAAGAAGTGGCAGAGAGTCGTGTTGTCACAGAAGGCTCCTTTCCGGGTTCCATCGTGCACTGTTTACACATGTTGGCTAATAAAGAATGTTGCCCGTCACAGCAGATCAGCACCAAAATGAAAGAAACTTTTCTCTTTGAAACTTGTAAGAGCGTTGATTCCTAGAAAGTTAGGGGCATGACTGACTGTATATACTGTATCTAACCATCTGTTAGCAGCCTCCTGAGTAGCAATCTCAGGGGTTGGAACCATTGACTGTATAAAAAGATGGTCAGAGCTTCCTATTTCAGAACTGAGCCAAAAGCAGAAGTGAAAAAAACCTGCATTTTATCATTTGGTCAGTAGGGACCGCCAAAGTTGGTTGCAAAAAAGACTAAAAATGATTGCCTGTGAATACGGAAAGGAGTACTTAAATCAGACCGTTAGATACCGGTTAAAAATTGTTGTTGGGTCTAAATTGCTAGTCAAACAAATCCAGAAAATAGGCCCTAATATCTATTTTGTCCAACACAACCTAATTTGTGTAAAAATAAACATAAAGTTGTGGGGTGGCTACAGTTTAGGACCCAACTGTCGTTGGCTTGCCAGGAGGTGGGCAGGTATTAGGGCACATGCCGCACTCACACAGTGTTCAGTCTTGCAGCTCTTCATCTCAATGACTTTGCCATGACCAGGCATGGCTTGGGACAGATATGGGACGAGGTGCAGCAATTTTGTGTCACCGTATAAAGTGATAACTTCATCAGCAGGAAGTCGGCTGGAAATACACAAACCCTCCCAGATTGACTTGTTTGCTTGGTGTGTGTTTTTTTTTCATCTTGAGGTTTCAGCCGCCCAACTGTTCCTGAGCGACACACGTAGAGGAGAAACTTACTTTGAGCCTCTCCTCTTCCTCCGCTCCTTCTGTCGTCTCCTCTCTCTCTCTTTGCCCTGTTTTCAGACCGCTCTTATTTTTTCTCCTCCTGTGTTCTTCTAGGGTTGTGCTCAGTGGCCCAGTTCTGCCTGAGACGCCCGGCACATCTCCTCTTTCTATCTTCTCTATTTTCCCTTTAAGGCTCCTCTCTCTTTCCTTCTCTCTCTCTCTCTCTCTATCCTCACTTTCACTCTGTCTGCTCGACTCTCCATCCCACAAACCTCCGACAGACTAAAAAGGGAAGCCATCTTAAATCGAGAGCGACTTTTTGTCTTTTTTTAGTGCTCATGCATCTCAAACTACATCATCAATTGCAAGAGAAGATTCATCACAAACAGCATCTTCTGTTTCAGAACAGAGATTGGCAGAGTTATCCAGAGTAATCTTCCATCCCTTGGCATCATGCAGGCCCTCAATATTGTTTCTGTTAACGAACCAGGCATATTAAAAATCGGCTACTAATAACAATGAACTGCATTATTTGTCGCATCCTCAGACAAAATTCTGCATCTGCATATTTATTTCAGAAATGCATAAAAACGCATGGAACAGAGTACGCTGCAAATCGGCATACTCACAGCATGTGTAAAGCACAAGCGCATTTCAATTATTTAACACACTGGAATCCTTGACCGTGATAAGCTACAATCCAAACAAGGAGAGTTCAATAACAAGCCAGTGTTGATTTTCCAGCTCTGCCCAAGTCAAGTGTTCTCTTCTGCTTCTGAAACCGCAAGGACGGACAAGATTTTCCCACCGATTTCTGACATCTGTGGCAAGTTTATTTTTCGAGTGGTTATATTATGCTGTTTGTTTGTGCTGGGCTTTAGGTCACCTTGCCATTCTACATCTCCAACTCTCAGAATCCCAAGGACATATAGCAGACACACAGAAATTTCTACGAAAAATGTGTTGAAACTATTTCAAACTATTCGCAGATCATCCTTAAACCGAGCTGACATTTGGCATTTAAAGTCTTAGATCAATTTAACATTTGAAAACGATGAACTCTAGACCTGAGGTACAACTTATGATGAACCACTTCGCGTACAGTCTGTTTCACCACACTACCAAATGTCACTTGGTGTGACTTCGGGGGCGAGAGGCAAATAGCAGTGGCTTAAGTTTCTGGTCCACAAAAACATGGAACCAAATGGAAAGAATTTATCAAAAACAACTTCTTTTCACCACAAGATCCAACAGAGCTCTAAATATAGAATCAACGTCATCACTGTATTGCCGCATATAAACGCAGTTCTCGAGAAACGTGGGAGGCCGACATTAGGGCCGTATGTGACATGTAATTGGCTCGTAGCCATTTAATCCAAAGGCTTTACAGCTGCCACTCATAGACCGCTGCGACTTGAAAGCACGTCACTGAAAGCGGAGGAGACGAAAGCTTGCAGCTGTTAAGACTGTAACCTCGAGCTGAACCGCTCTACCAAGCCCGGTAGACGTGAGGGGGAAAGAGCCCGTTGTGGCTGGCGATCAGTGCGAAAAAGAGTCCCGCTTTTGAAAGAACGGTTCACCTTCACCCGAAAAGCTCTGTGTGTGCACACTGCGAGGCCCGCTGCTATCTGGAACGAGCTCTCGATCTTCCTGTCACCCCTCCTCCTCTCTCTCGCCATGTCTCTCTGGCCGGGAGTCAATCTCTCTTTTTTACTGCCAGCTGATAGCTGTGCATGACTGTCTGGCTCTCTATCCATGCGTTCACTCCATCCATCACCTGCTGCTGCTGCTGCTGCTGCCTCGGTCAGCCCCTCCATCCTCCGTTCCCCCTTCTTTCCTCCCGTTCCTCCCTGCCTCTCTCCGAAATGAAAATGCGGAATATGCCGCGGCTCTTTATCTGCGCCATCGTCCGACCACTGAAGCTTCGGGACTCCCGAGTTCTCCTAAAAAACGACTCTCCCATCGAGTAAGCTGGGCTCAGATGTATTTTTTTCCCCCACTCACTGCATGACAGCCCCCATTTGCATAAACACCCTTTAGTAACTTTAGATCCCTACAGCTTTTTTCCTTAACAGTGCATGGGAAATTGCACAGTGAGCTGCTGCCATGGTAGCAGGGGACTCAATTGCCCAAAATTACCATAAAAGACTAATTAGAAAGCCCTGGCTAAGAGCACCATTTTGACAAGCTTTATGCAGCACTGCCGAACCGGCCCCTCAGGTGAGGAAAATGGACCAGGGAGTGGAAATCGTTTTAGGACCCACTGGTGTGGAGCGGAATTCCACACTCTACCCGTGTAAGGGCGCACAATGTGGGATAGTTTGAGTTTAGGCTCAGTTGTTTTATGTTTGGGTTTCTTCAGGCTCAAAAGTGAAGTTTCACATAATTTGGTGTCAACTTTAAAAATTAAATTCTGATCTTCAATCAATGACTGAAAAGGATTTATATCGCAATAAATGAGACCCAGATAAATTCACCCAATAATCAAATTCATATCAGTGCAAAATCCTTTTTTCACTAATAGGAATTGATTCAAAGTATTCCTGTCTGCTTCAAGGTTGGACGTGTTGTGTGTTCAGAGATGCTATTTTGCAGACCTTGGTTGTAACCAGTGGTTATTGGAGTTACTGTTGCCTTTCTCCGGCCAGCCTGCCCATTCTGACCTCTGGCCCCTGACATCAACAAGACATTTTGCTGCACACAAATGCTGCTCACTGGATATCTTCTCGTTTTGGGATCATTCTCTGACAACCCCAGAAATGGATGTGTGCAAAAATCTCACTAGATGAGCAGTTTGTGAAATACTCAGACCAGCCCAACTGCCACCAATAACCATGTTCATCACGTTTAAACTCACTTCAATCAAGTTTTGTTCTCATTCTGATGCTCATTTTGAACTTGGGCAAGCCATCTTCACCAGGGTTGGATTTAACCCTAATGTATTTCATCTTGCTACCTCTCTGACTTGCTGCCACTTCAGAGCCAAGAGCATCTACCGCATGACATGTAGCTCAAATCAAACCAATGCTACAGCCCTCAAACTAAAGGTCGGCACAACAAATTAGCACACGATTTATGTTACCTTTCTAAATAAGCCTAATAAGGAGAAATGTTTGCATGCACTTTTGTTAGCTTCTGAGTCACTGTAATCCCAGTTTTTTATGAATCTTTGGGGAATGACTGCATCGTGTCACAGCATGATATATACAAAAATAACACACAAAGAATTTTTGATGCAGCGACAACCGTAACAGTAGAGACAAAGCAGTGAGCAGATTGATGACCAATGCCTTTGCTATGCCAAGCACGCCCTGTCCACTCCAGCTGTGTCGGCAGGACACACGCTTTCTTGACTGAAGGATAAAAGAGATATTGATGACCTGTTGTTGCAGTGCACCGCACAAAGAAATAATGAAGATTTATTTTCCGCTTGGAAGGAGAGTCTCCCTGCGGCGTCTTCTGCCAAGCGAGCTGAGTTGACATGTTCAATGCCGCTTCCTTTTAATGTGTACAAGATTTGATTGGTAGTCAGTGTTCTTGCGTCCATCAATTGGAACTGATAGTGACACTAATGTTTCACCAGTGTTGCAAACTCTACTGCCCTCTTGTATTCAGTTGTTCATGGGCCTTAAGACAAAGGATAAAATCAAAAATAATTACCAAAGTTAATTGGTAATTGAGTCAATTGAGTTTTGTTCAAATGTTTTTCGTTGCGTTGTAGGGGAAAGATAAGATAAACCCTTTGATGCAGAAATAATTATGAATGGATGAAATCCTGACCAAAATGGTTCTAAAGAAATTATACACATATATATGTATACATATATATACATATATATATATATATATATATATATATATATATATATATATATATATATATATATATATATATATATATATGTATATATGTGTATATATATATATATATATATATATATATATATATATTGGATCACATGTCACTGCGTGTAACATTTGTGAGAACTCTTTCTCTAGTTTCCATCTGTAAAGATGCATCCATCCATTCATTTTCTATACCCGCTTTCTCCTGCACTCACTTTTGCGGGGGTTTGCTGGAGCCGTTCCCAGGTGTCATTGAGAGAAGGCGGCGTCACACCCTGGACAAGTTACCAGCTCATCACAGGGCCACAATGAAAGACAAACGACACACCTACGGACAATTCAGAGTTTCCTTCCAGATCCGAAATGCACTTTCCTTAGAGTCCTTAGGTCACACATCAAGGCTAACTCCAAGTGTAGCTGCAGCCTCTGACTATCTTCACACCAGGACGATCGTCAAGCCTGCCTGACCGTAACGAGTATGAGAAAGTTTAAGCAGACATATGTATGACGGCCTGCGATGAACTGGCGTCTTGTCCAGGGTGTACCCTGCCTTCGCCCTAAGACAGCTGGGATAGGCTCCAGCAGACCCCCGTGACCCTGAACAGGAATAAGCGGGTATAGAAGATGAATGAATGAATGAATGTATGACGGCAGCCAAAGCAGATATTTTAGCACAAAAGCAACAGGCGGATAGCTTCCCCGTCTGGGTTAGACGGACAGACAGTCGGAGAAGCAGTCAGGACGAGGACGCAGCTCCATTACGACGCCGGTGACAGGCCCACTAGTCACGAAGCGGCAGGCGCTCCGGAAAAGAGGTGTCCGCATGATGGCCATCAACGCAGCGACGTGGGCATCACAAGGCAAATTCAAGACGAGTCAGTCAAGGTTGAAACACTTCACTCCTACATATCAGGGCAACGCCAGTCTTACCATCACGACTCACAGCGTTTTGAATAAATGCGATTTGATGAACAGTCCTTGAGAAAAAAAAATCTAACTCACGCAGAATGAGGCATTTGTGTTGCCAGTCCAGAAACAAATAAACACGTCATGATGACAACCTCTACTTCTTATGCCGCTAAAAGCCGACTGATGCTCAACATTAAAGTTCCAGTGTCCTGAAATACAACCATCCAAGAACTTGTTTGTTTCACCACCACAATAGAGCTGGTTATTGAGCCATCCTGAACAGTCACACCACCACTGCATACATCTTGTAAGGAGTCAGTTCACCCAAAAAACTAGAAAGACAATGGCATTGCACAAACGTGTGCAACTGTTGCCGATTGGGGATTCATCGAAAAGTAAATTCTGATCTGTGAAAAAATAAACATGCTCTGCACATGCCAATGGTGGACATGAATTGATGTTTGTATGGATGTTTTCACTTCTGCTCTGTTGGTTGTACTTTGTTTGTGCCTCGGATATCTGATCATTTTATTTCTGTTTATTAAATTACTTATTTACTCAGCATTTCTGCATCAGTATCTTCGCTCTTTTCCACAACATTTGTCTGTATCATTGATTAAATAAAGCCATCATATGTTTTAATAATGCGCGTTAGAGTGCAGTTAGGCTGCCTTGTGGTCTGCTTTATATAATAATGCAGCTAAAGCAAAAGCAATGTTCTCACACTGGCGCCCCCATGAAACCAGTTTTCCTGGTTGAGAGCAAAAACTTTTGGTTGTTGCTTGGGCACTGGATGCTTGGGTTCTTTGGGAACTGAACCCCAATGAAAGCAAAGTGAGCAAATCTTGCATCAGCCATTCTCTGGAGCTGTGTGTGCTGTGTGTCTAATTAACGAGCACATGAATCACATGGTTGCTGCTCTGCTTTATGTGCAAGTTCAAAGGAGGAGCCAAAAAAAAGATGTTCTAGAAACTAAAAAGTAATTCTGTGTTCAAACGAGTGTAGCGCCTTCTATGGGCCAAACTAAGGTTCTTTTTTTGGCTTAGCACTCAGCCAAACAAGCTGAGACTGATTATGCCCCAAGTTTAGATGGTACTGTTGGTGTTGTTTTGTTTTGTTTTAACTTATTTCCTCACTTGTTTCACTCACGTGTTTAAAACATATAAGTACAGGTTATTGATGGTTTATAGGTTACATACTGTCAGCTTATTGGCATTTGTCTTTTTTAATTAAACTTGTGCTGCTGAGCTGTTAATTTCAAGTTCAAAATCTTGCACTTCCATCTACGAAAGGTCAAATTAAAAACATGTTCGGTCAGTATTAGTATTCAACAATAAATCAGCTTATTTTTTTTAGTTATTGTAAAAGCAGAGGCCAACTCCTACAAGCCGTCTCTAAAAGCCAGAAGAAAAACATGAAGGGACGACTAGTGGCCATGCTGCTGCTGGTGTGGATGTTAAATTGGCGTCAGAGCTTGTTCACCTTACTACTGACTGGCTTTGACAAGAGTTTAGTTCAACAATGCGGCACATCGCTGCTCACATTGGGGGTAAATTATCAGGTCCAATTTCACCTTTCAAAACAGTATAAACCCTCAAGCTGCTTTTACCTCTTAAGTTCCACTCATTCCTCTGAGCTTCTGACCAGATACTCTATATCTATCCATTCATTTTAAATGACTGCCTATCCTTCCCTATTGGTCACATGTGGTGCTGCATCCCATCCCAGTTATCGCTTAGTGAAGGCGGGGTTAAACCCTTGGACAAGTTGCCAATTTATTACAGGCCCACATACAGACAAACATCCACTCACACAATTTATTCTTCCTGACATGCATGTCTGCAGAACGTGACATCGAGAGAGAATCCATACAGGTGTGGGGAGAGAGTGCAACCTCCACACACAAAGACAGCGGGTCAGAACTGAATCACCAAGTTACACTTGGAATGACAGGTTACACACTTTTAACAGGAGTTAATACTTACTCTGTAAATAATTCATGGTAACAAATACTCACACTGCAGTATTGTTGTACTCTGGGATTATAAATGATGTTGTTCCAGACTCTTGGCCATATGCCTTTAGGTTTATGCCAATCAAAGCCCATCAGTCAAACCGCTTCAAAAACAGGTTTCATTCCAATTGCTATTAATATTCTGAACTGTGAACACTGAGAAAGGTTGAGCATGACCTTTGTGATTGTCTGAATGTGTTTGTCTGGATGTACATCTATGTTTGTCTTTAAATGTTGGGAACCTGTACCAGCTGTACTGACAAATGCCATTAAAGAATAAATCAATCAGTCCAATTATGTGTAACTATTTACAATTAAATACAATTTCCCAACTAACAAGACAACAAAAGATTGTATTGATCCTGGTCAATCAATAAAATGTCAGGGACGGTATTTCGGCCTCTCATATCTCAAATAGACGACTCATGATTTGATGATAGGGGGTGGTGTGGTGTGCCTGATGGCAATACATATCCTCCACAATGTACATAAATGTCCCAAGAGGCGACTGAAGCAAATCTCTTATTTAACAATCCGTGTATGTGTGTTGAACAGAGTGGAATGCACGGGGCGAACGCACTCATTCAGTTTTTCCGACTCCTACTTGTCACCGCCTGACTAAGCTGTTGATCTGGCTCTCATTGGACTTCCTCCGCAAAAAGCCAGATAAAAGGAATAAAGTTAGTGCAATATTTAACCACGGTGGCTCACTCCGGAGAACGTCGCACGTGTCAACAGGCGTCATTGACTTGCAAATGAAGCCCCAGACCGTGTGTTTGAGGCGGCGTGCGGTGCTACAGCTGCCATACAGGCAATCCAATGGACACCTATAGAGTCCATAGGACCTGTGGGAGCTGGCCTACATACACGCACGTACGACAGGCTACAGAGAGAGAAAGAGAACGAAAGGGAAAGGTAGGCAACGAGAACGGAGAAAGAAAATGTTGGGATGAGTACAAGTCATCTAAGCTTTCAACGCACACACATTGGCACGCAAATGACGGTTTGAAGGGGGAAGATTCCAGGGTGGGATCGACGGCGGGGCAGCTGGAAAATCCCCAGTCAGCGATACTCGCTCACATGTAGCCGGACACGCTAAGTACCCTCACACGCACATGCATGGGTGAATGCTTTGGCGAGGAAGAAAGAAGGAGTTCTAGAATGCGCATGCACACACACACACACACATGTGCACGGACGCACACCCCGGTCACGTGTAGCGAAGTGCTCTATTAATGTTTTCCACACATCAGTGCTCTTCCAGCGAGCCACCGGGGGATTTTTTTATTTTGCTTCAACGTGAAGCGAAAAGGAAACAACGTCGTCCGTCCAACAAAATGACAGCAACACCACGGCAAGGTCGTGACAAGCCGGCTTAATGGCTCGCCCCCGAAAAACAAAGCTCGTCTGGCATCACGTGCGCGCGTTGCGCACAATACTGTACGTCTCCTTTACACGCCCGCACGGCCCTCGGGGCGTTGACTAATGTTCGCTAATAAGTGAAGCCACAGAGAAGCAGATGGTGCCGGAAAACATCATCAAGTGTCAGATACGATTATGAGGCGTTCTTTTACTTTCAGGAGAAAAATAGGCCATTTCCTGACACAGACTTTGACTTCACGGATGAGGGGGAAATGTTGTGCAAATTTAGTTCTTTTGTTGAAATTACTTTATACGTCTTACTGTCGGGTGTAAATTTTAGTATATGGGGTGGCAGAGTTCCATTGTTATTTGTTAAAATTCTCTAAATGTCAAAGCTTTCATTGCTTGCCATAACCCATGATAGGATGGAAAACATTTTTCTTCTCCTGGGCTACAAAGGAAGTGGCATCAGGCCAAGTCTCCACTTCCTCTTTTGTTGCCCCTGATTGCAGAGGGACTACCTCTGTTAACACTGCTGCCAGAGTAGCTGAAAGAAAAAACAAAAACCATAAATTTATTAAAAGTAAAGCTGGGGTGGACTTCAAGGAATGATTTCTAAGGAGTAATCCCTGGAAAATAGGGAGACATTCAATGGAACTGTGAGGAAACGACGTCATGCCAAAACTGAAAGAGATCCAATCTCTCCTTGACACAAAGCAATCGTGTTTTTCCACATGGTGAGCCATATATGCTGCTGCACTGGGCGGCACGGCCCTTCATTACTATAATCACTCACTTGCGCAGATGCACGGTGGCATTCTGCCAGAAATAGTCACGGACACACCAAGCTTGTGGCACGCAGTTTGTCCCATCCAAGAGATGTCTGCCTCAAAGCAGCATCTATAGTTTTGTGCTATTCAGAAAAAACAGCTCTCGACTGGAGGCCAAGATCAACCGACGTAGATTAAAGAATACAGAGACCAGAAGAGCAAATCAGCCAAATTGGATTGTTTTTGAGCTCCTTTTTTTTTATCAATATTTTATTGCAAATCATATTAAATATATAATATTATATATATATATATATATATATATATATATATATATATAAGAATAATATATATATATATATATTATGAACATTTATCTGAACAATAACAGCCGCATAGTTATGAACATTTTCTGAACAATCTCTCGCCCCATCCCCTCCTCCCCCTCCACCCATACACACTTGGATGTCTCTCTCCAATACAAACAGAATTAAAGATGGTCACGCCACACACCACACCACGACCATTCCGTCATGACAATATCCCAGAAAGAGTTCACTCACTGCCTCCAGGACAGGGAATGTGCTGGTTGCCAACTCGGCGCCAACATTTTCTCAGCTGCTGTGAGACTGGCCCATGTTTTTCTGCTTCTTGACGGCGGCAGATCCCATACGTTTGCCGCGTTCCTTAAAGCCGAGGAGGAACCTGCGGGCTAATTTCGTTTTGATGAGACGGCCCATTATTAACAGCCAAATAGCTTCGAATCGCAGACTGTGGAATCTGGGACGGATGAAGGGATCTCGAGGGCTCCGGCGGCGGCTTTCTGCATCATCCCTCGCTCGCATTCAGACGTGCTGGTGCGGGCACGGGGGTTGCGGGTGGGGTGGGGGGGGGCGGTCGCCCGCTGAACAGCTCGGACCAGAGGCTGCGCAGGTCTTTGTCTCGTGGAGATGCGACCGCAAAGCCCTCAGGCGACACGTGGACCAGACAGCCGTCCCCTCCTCCTGCACTCCTACACCGCATCAGTGCAGGCGTGGTGCAAGTTTGTGGGGGTTTTTCATCAAAGCCAATAACTTGTACTGCTTAAACAGCAATTTTTCACCACAGGAAATAAAGTGCTGATACACTTCCCGAATGACAGAGATCCTCTGAATTTCTAAGCAAACAGCAACACGTTCAGCAAAATGATTTGATGCAGCAATTATTGTGATTAGCTTGATCCTCGAGCTACCGCGCCTTTTAATAGGAAGTGTAAATATTGAATTTGGCTCAAGATAGCAACACAACCATTCTGACTTCAGACACGCAAAAGAACACATAACAAAAAGAAAAAATCAGGTCAAACTCAATGAAATTTAAAATGGACTGACTTGTCAAGCTTTCAATTGTTTGTCTGCAGCAAACACAGGCTGCAACAGAGAGGCGCTTCCTTTTTTTCTCCACCTAACAGGGTCTACAAAAGAGATTACTGTGTTCCGCACGCTCGCCTTTCAGCTCGTGTCCGAGCGGCCTTTAAAGTGAGTCGTTTTTACCGACTTGATTCGCCTTCCAGTGAGCTGAGAGGCAGAGTGGTCTGGGCTTGTGTAATTTCTGTTTCTACCAACAACCAAAAGCAGGCAAAATACTCCAGTTTGACACACAATAACCGAGCTGGCCGTGTGATAAATCATATTATAGAGCACGTCACACTTTGATATGCTGTCCAACCATCACATAGACAGTGTCCAAGAAGAAAGAAGTGACACTTGATCCAAAAAAGTCCAGCACAAAGACACAGGGAGGTTTTCTCGCCACCGCCGCCACGATTGCACCAGAAATGCTGCACAGTGTGACACATTGCTCAAGTGTGAAAGACTCAGTGCGCCGCTCGCGCTGATTCTCTCACACAGTGTGAAGCACTTTGCTGCAGATTGGTTAAGCTGTCCATACTCGTTGAGTATATTGCCACCAAACAGCCCGGATCCAAACAGCTGCAACTTTCATGGTTTTTCTGTTCGCCGACCGCTCGCCCTCACGCAGGGGCCCATCTGCTCACCGAAGGGGGGAAACGCCGCGCTTTGCGTTCGAAGTGGCTCTTTCCGATGTGATTTCGCAGCCAGGATGGCGCGCGTGCGAGACGAGAACGGTTTGGGGCGGACTTCCTCCCTGCCTGACAGGCCACTGCTATGTCACAGTCGCCGTGGATGGATTGAGACGTTCGGCTGAGGCAGAAAAACACCTCCAGCTCCGAGGCCCGACCCATCGCTGTATCACAAGTCGAGCTGCCTGCTGAGCCACAGCTGTGGACACAGTGGATCTCCGGGTGAAGCCCAAGGAGATGAGTGACTGCTGCTGCGATGGCCGTTTGGATCTTTTACTTTATGGGTACAGCACTAACTCAGATGAGAAACAATGGAAGGCTGTTTTAAATTCTGACGAAGATGTCCTGTGCTTTCTGGAACTACATTGTATTTGTTGTGTTTTTTAATACTATTTTTAAATTGGGTAATTTGGAATTTCAACGCCAGTTAATCCTTCAGAACAACATCAGGTTTTCCAAGAGCCCAAAATAACAGTAAACCAGTAAAAGATAGAGATACTGCAAAAGACCCCCAATTCGCTCTATTCAAACTGTGGTATCATCATAGCTGAAGGAACTAAATCCAAATTGAGAAACTATGCCAATAATCCCAAAAAGATCAGCATTAATGAAAGAAATGAAATGTCTTTCAGCACGATCAACCACTTACATTGCAGTCAAAGTGGCTGGTGATTCATTTCCAGATTAGTGACTGAAAATCAGTTTCAGTGAGGTATGTGTACTCTTTGTGATGTCACAAAAGCAGTCCAGGTTATTGGTAACCTGATTTTTTTCACCATATGGAACCTGACAGCAAATATATATCGCAACAAAAAAGCGGCAAAGTGGCTGATGAATCAGTGACAGGTTTCCTTCTTGCACTGAGGCAAAATAAGCCAGACTCGATCCAAATCATCCCGCTGATGCTCCCTTATGAGTTTGCGCTCACAGAAGAAAAACATGAGAGCAGTCATAGCAGTTGAATGTACGCGGCAAACAAGATATATTTATCCCGTTTGGAATGTTTCCATGCAGCACGGATGAACCGCGGGTACAGGATGTGCCGTGACAAAGAGGATAATCTTTGTGCCGGTACTTCCTCGCTCCTCCTTCGCTCTCTACAATAGTACTGAGGTTCCCTCAAATGGATTTGATGTTTTGGGGGTTTCTTTTTTTTAACACCACAAAACTGTATCAGGTTCACAGCCAGTTATGTCTCGCTGTCGCACGATTAAAGATTCATTGGGTACAGAATAAGACAGCAGATACCTAACTTTATCCCATTAGTTGGCAAGAGTGAATCCTCAGGAAACCTGCAGCTGATGTGAAATTAAAGCATGACTGAGAAGCCAACGTGTTCATTCCTTAACGACTCAGTTTAAATGTATGGTCGGGAAAATATTAAATTACAGCACCTCGGTTTCATCAAATGAAGTCACCTGAAACCACAAAGATGTTTGACCTGAAGAAAATCAAACATCTTCTGCAGGCCTAAATTATTAACGAGCAGAATCTCTCCCGCACATCCCAACTGTCGACCATAAAACGTCAGCCACAAGGTCAAAATTTCGCTACCAGCTCCAGATGAAACCCACTGCGAAACTCCAAACAGGAAGAAGAAACAAGATTTGATTGGAAACTGATTCGGCTCCAATCAACATGACTTTCTTCCATCAAATAAAATCCCAATTCATCCCCATCATCACTGCACGCGCTGCAGATGTACTGGTAGCTCTCTGCTCCCTCCCTCCCTCCTTCCCCTCCCTGGGTCTTCTTCCCTTGGCCCATCACCATGACGATGGGAGCCGGTTCCATGGATACAGTCACTAGGCAACCGGCAGCATCAGCAGCAGTAACAGCAGTGTCCTGTCAGCGTTATGGCGGGGCAGCAGAGAGACAGAGCCGAGCAACCATCGTCCTCTAGGCGCAAGTTAACTCCATGAAGTGGGAATATTAATGCATTTATCATGTTGCAGATGTGAAGCCACCCCCCCTCAGCGCACTCAGCGCTAGGGGTACTTAGTGTAATTTAGAGACACATAAAAAAGAAGTTGCGCTGGTAAGTGCATCTATAGTTAGTCTGAAAAGAGGAGAGGACGGGGGCCGCAGCGGGAAACAAAAGATGAGAGGCTTATTATTTGTAAAGACTCAGAATATCAATATTAATGCAGCTTTCCACAACTTGTTATAAACTAATCTGGCAATAGGCTGAATTCAAAGGGACGTTCTTCCTGGCGGTTGCTTCTAGCCATCTTACCTCTTCCTGAACTTTTAATTATCACATAGATCTTGAATATGATCTATGTGATACCAAACACAGCCTTCAAAACTAGTTACTTTGAAGGACAAAAACTCGTGCAATATTGCATTCGTGCAGTATGCCATTGAAAAGGCACGTCATTAGTAATGATAGTTTGGGAGAATAATAAATGCTGATTTGAAAATTTGGCCAAAAGGTGTCCCGTTAAATGATGGTACGGATTCACACAAAAGCTTCAACCTGTTGTTGGAGCATCGTCCTTCTAAAAAGGCAAAGAACAGCACTGCGGGGAACATTTGGGAGAGACATACGGCTTACTGACACCAGCAAAGGTTCTGATACTGTCGGGTCAATAGAAGTAGTAGGTCAGCATTTTCGAGCAAGAATAAAAAGTAGTTTTGGAAAGATTAAGCGAAAACATCTTTTGAAGTGCAGCACAACAAGCTAGTAGTTCACTCCAAAAACTCTGACATGGCCACACAATCCCCAAATATGAAGGTGTACTTTGATGAGGAGACAATGAAACACTGCAGATGAAACATATTTTGGAGGAAACAGTTAACAAGTGAAACTATTCCGAAGAAGGGCAAAAAAAAAAAATCCAGAAAACACTGGTAATTTAACCATAAAACCGATTGATAACAACCACGTGATTTCAGTTACGCAAGAAAAATATGAATATATACAAATAGATATCATTTATAATGGGTTTACAAAGATAGATGAAAGAAGGCTTATAAGGCTCTTGACCAGTGATAACCAAGTCATTACAACAAGAAACTACAAAACTGGAACACTTGAAGACACTGGAGGAGCGTCTGACTGAACAATTGAAGCTGAGCAGTGAATGTAGTTAAGAGCATTAAATCAAAATAGTCGAGCCTAATGTCACACCAGCGTGCCAGAATGCAGTGACTTAGATCACTGGCAGATTTTAATCTTGTTACAAACAGATACTGGAAAGTGCCTCATGTTGCCAAAAGGCAAAAAGATGTGGACACATGGTATATTATTCACAGAGGAAGCAACACACACATCTTGGACACTGTGCAGCTCAGTACACTTGACTGGAGTTGATATCATTGGTACACACAGACTGCAGGCTGCCCTGCTGCATAGTGTCAAAGCATGCAGGAACAAGGCGACAAATTCTGAAAACACACCAAAGCCTGCATGCTGATACAGGGGCAGCAAAGAAGATAGAAAACCCATCAGAGCGGCAACACGCTGCAAAACTTTTGAAATTTGCTGCATTGAGGATTCTAATTAAATATTCCTTTTGATTAGACGAGGCTCTTTTTTTTGTCATGTTGCTGCACTGCCCTGGCTGCAAGTGAGCGAGACATACCAGTATGTGCCCTGCTCATTGATGAGGCGGCACTGAGGGAGAGAGACGCAGAATATTACTGTAGGAAAACAAAATATATATATATGTGTATATATGTGTATATATATATATATATATATATATATATATATATATATATATATATATATATATATATACGATCCGGCCAATAAAACAATTTAACCTTGTGCTGGCATTAAAACAGCGACCGTAAAGCATTTAGCCAGACCGTTAACAAGCCTTTGTCGTTACAAGCATGACCGATACAGGTGAATAATGGGGCCAGATAGCTGTAATAAGCTTCCTCAGGCTGCTGGATTTAACAAGTGAGCGTGTGTGTGTGTGTGTGTGTGTAGGAAAAACTGTCCTGCGTGAGCAGACGAAGCTATCATGGCAGAACAACTGAGGTCTACATGTCAAGACGAGAGGGTATGTGACATGGCTTCCTATATCATCCCCTTGCTCTCTCTCTCTCTCTCACACACACACACACACACACACACACACACACACACACACACACACACACACACACACACACCCTTCCCTCTCCCATCTCCTGCAGTCATGGCTGTTTCATTAGGTCATTACAGTGTTCAGAAGGCCCGCCTGAACATGGATGTATTAGAAGCAAATAAGAGAATTCTAATTTTAATATCAATTATAATGAAGGCCTGAGAAGATGGGCGCAATCATGCAAGTCTGCAAAAATGAAATCACATCCCAACACACTGATTGGCTGCAATTTGCGTGGCCAAAAATGAAACATACACAAGAAAAGAGAAAAAGCATCAGATTCCTTCTAATGAAGGACGGACCGCACACATTTGAAGAAATCACTGTCCATTGACACAACAAGGCTGAATAACAAATACTGCAGCAGGTGTGTGCGTGTGTGTGCGCGCGCGTGTGTCAATACGTGCACCCTTACGTTGTAAAGTAGAGTAGTTATCCATCTGGCTGGCTGCTCGGGGCCGATCCCGTTCTTTTCCTTGTTGTAAAATTCAAAAAATTAAATATTAAAAAAATCAGCTGCAGCAGCAGCGGCGGCGGCGGAGAGGCTCAGTGCACCGGGACTAACTGAGCCGGTGTGAAACGAGGACAGGTACCAGCCGCATCTTCACTACCTCCGGGGGCCAGAGGACAGAGGAAGAGGAGGAGGAGGAGGAGGGTGGCAGAGCATCAGGTCCGGTCTGCGAGGTTCATTTTCGGGGCTTTTTTTTTTTTTTTCTGTTTTCAGTTCGGGCCAGTTAGATTCCAGAGCCGGTCACGCACTGGCTCGCTCGCCGCGGTCGGTCGAATCACTCGGGCTGCTTTTCCCCGCACGGCCCCGCCTCCATGTAGACGGAGCGCGATAGAATTTAAAGAGAGGAAGAAAGAGGGAGGGAAGGAGGGAAAAATCATCAGCGCTGCGGATGGAAGGGATGTCACTGCGCCGGTGTACGGAAACAAATAAAATGGTATCGCAGATCCGAGTGCGCGTCCCCGTCCTCCTCTCCGCCACCTTGGCACCGCTGCTGCGGGGTGGGGATAAAAAGAAAACACGTAGAGGCTCCCCGACTGTCTGTCCCCTCCGATCCGCTTCCCTCCGCTCCGAGCCCGGATAGGGAGGAGAGAGGAGGTTCGGTGTAGCGGAGGAGGAGGAGGAGGAGGAGGGGAGGGGAGGGGCGAGGAGGAGGCTGATAAAGATGGAAGGAGGACGGCGCCGGAATAGGTACGTATGTGCGTGCGTGCGCGTGTGTGTGTGTGACAAAGGAGGAGGAAAAGGATAAAGTGCTCTTTTATATCTCATCGTGTCACACAGCGGACGCGCGCGTCCGTGAGACTGTTGCCATGCTGCGTTTACCCCTCCACCCCCCCCACACACACACACACACACACACACACACACACACACACACCACCACCACCACCACCACCACCACCGCTACTCTCCCTCCCTCCTTTGAGAAAAAAAGTCTTTTGTAGACAAAAATAACTCGTGATTTATTTATTTATTTTAGATTTTTTTTAGGGGTGTGTACTGCAGGGTGCTGGGTGAGGCATTTAATGCAGTGTTTTGACGCACACACACACACACACACGTTTATTGATCACTCCCTCACTCGATCTGCTGTTTGCGATCACCTTTACTGACTGACCTATCAAATAGGATGTTATTTCCAATGGCACTTAATTGGCCTATTATTGCAGTTTTATCTAGTGGCGCAACCTTTGCAACCTATACGCAACCGTCTCTTGCACTCATCCCAGAGTGAGTAGACTTGTAGGATGAACTGCTGGTCGCTCTCCAAAAAGCACATTCTGAAATCAAAAACAATGTTTTGTTCATTTTTTTTTTTGGTCTGGAAGAAGACCAAACTAAGTTGATTATGAGGTGGTCTCTGCAGTTAGAATAAGCACTGGGCTGGGGTTGTTGTTTCGACTCTGCAAGAGGTACCACTCAGTCACACCAGTGTCCCTTGTGATATCACAATGGACTGTTTCCCGGAAGTGTCTGTTTCAGCAAACATGTCCTGACAAGTACATCAAGCAAAAGAAGTGAAAGATGGGCTGTTGTTTGTTGGGGATGAGTTTATTGACTGGCTAAAGATATTAGTGTTAGAAAACGTGAGTAAATCTACACAATGCATGATCAGAGTGTTCAGTGTGTTTTCCTGGAACACATATAAAGCAACGTGTGCAGCAAAAACCATCAGCACGTAGGCAAACAAAGCAAAAACCTTGAAAATCGCAAATGCATCCATGTCCAAAAAGAAATGTTAAGTCACCACTTGAATCCACTATTACTCCTTGTAATTGTTGTGTGGAATCAGCATCAAGCATACTGTTAAAGTTTTTTATCCCAAGCTCATGTTTTTACTATTAAAATTAGAAAGAAAAGACCATTCAAAAAATAGCATCACTATGTCATCAAAGACTTCTTCTTTGTCAGATTATTTTTTCATTTCAGGAATCCTATAAATAGCGATGCCTGAGAAAAGATCACTCCACAAACAACCACTGCGGTCTTCGGAAATGTCGACATTTTTTTGTAAAATGCAGTAGTCAGTATTTTGTATTTTTATTACTTAGAATAATAGCCAGCTGCTGGTGTAGAAGAACGAGACAATGTACTGTACATCACAGCAGGAAGTCTCACTGAGAACTCCTGAAGCGAAACGCTGTTCTCACTCGGTTACCTGCGTAAGCGGACTAAAGTTTTGCAATTTACATGCAGCCAGTATTACATTTATTTATTTATTTTTCTAAATTTGGAAAATTATTAAATCACAAAAAAGACAAGTTACTGACTATGGGAAATGTAGGGGGAACAAGCAGGAATAACAAAACTTGCTGATAGTTTCCACTGCCACCTCAGTTGGGTGTGAGCTGGGATTGCTCATCCTCTCTAATCACAGTCGTCAACATTTCACCCATTTTCGAATTACATCAAGCATGCAAGCTATTTACACAATAGACATGTACGGCCTCTAAACATTTTTGCTAAGTTCATTGTGGTTGCAATTTAAAATTATGCAAAATAGTTGCAGCAGTCCATCAAGTGAAATTATGCAAAATATAGCCTGGTGCCACAAACCAGAAGCGTAGGGTACAAAAAAAGAAAAGAACATTTAAATACTAATTGAACAGATTTCTTTTTCTTAAGAAAATGTACCTTCTGAAAAATCAGAGAGATTGTGTTCAGCTCATTTAGATGACCTTGGCATGAAAACACTTGGAAAGCACAGGTCTAGAACATAGATCTTGCCAATGCACTGGCACAAAGAGAAAAACAGGTTTGAGTGAGGACCGACTCTTCGACCAGAGCGTACATGCTGGCCGCTTCTTAACAACCGCTGATAAACATCTTTTCATGCAGAACTTAACCTATATAAGTGCTTCTGCACCCTTGCTTGGAGGAAAATAGATCACTATTATTGGGTCACTAATTGTGTTTCTGCAGAATAAAACAGGCAAAAGAGAATGCTATCCTTGTATTACAGCTCATTCAATGGGAACTACAATGGAAAGACGTGTTGCTTTGTCTCTATGAAATTTCCATCCATCCATTCATCTTCTATACCCGCTTATTCCAATTCAGGGTCACAGGGGTCTGCTGGAGCCTATCCCAGCTGTCTTAAGGCGAGGGCAGGGTACACCCTGGACAAGTCGCCAGTTCATCGCATGGCCACATAGAAACAAACAACCATTCATACTCATATGCACACCTGCGGACAATTTAGAATATTCAATTGACCTCACATGCATGTTTTTGGACTGTGGGAGGAAGCCGGAGTACCCGGAGAGAACCCATGCAGACACAGGTCAGAACATGCAAACTCCACACAGAAAGGTCCCAGGCCCGGGCCCCGGAATCGAACCCTGTGAGGCAGCAGCGCTAACCACTGCGCCACCGTGTCGCCTATGATATTTCCATGGTTATATCAGTAAAAGTAAAATTCAGACTGGAAACAACAACAATAACAATTAGATCTAGTCAAGCAAACTCTGAGAGGGACATAGTATCTTTTGTGCCATATGTGCCAGTTGGCTGTGGAGCTTTAGTTAAACCCAGTTGGCAGCACTGGGACTCCCAGAGATTGACTTAGTTTAACAACAGTCTGCGGGAAAACAGGAAGCTGGCCAACCAGCCACCAAATCCCTTCATCATCTCGACCACTGCCAGTGGGTGGGTGGCTGGTGGTCATGACGTATCAAGACCACCAGCCAGTGTGATTGGCTGAAATAAACAAGTGTTATTGTTGTTGTTATTCTTACTACTTTGGCAGTTCATTCACACCCAGGGCTCTACCCAAGTGCTTTGGCTAAAAATTGCTAAAAATAAATAAATAAATGAATAAATAAAGGGAACACATGGTAATCACAGTGCAACTCCTAGTCAATCACACTTCCTGGATATCAACCTGTCCAGTCGGGAAGCAGTAATGATTGAGAATCAGTTTCACCTGCTTTTGTGCCAAAAGGACAGACGACAGATGGAATGGAGAAGTAATTTGGAGACAACCCCCATCTGGGACGGGTTTTGCTTGTGGTGGCCACACACCGCTTCCTTCCCCTCATCCTTTCTAGCTGATTCTTGGCAAGTTTTGTATGTTTCCAATGCCTCCGTCACTTGCGGTAGCATGAGGTAGAACCTGCAGCCCAACAGGTTTCTCAGGTAGTGCTGCTCCCCCATGATGGCACATCCATACAAGCCATCGCCAGACAGTTGGGGGGTGTCTCTCAGTGCGTGAGTGGGGTTTGAATAGTTTCCCTGTGCTTGAGCTGGGTTTCCTCCATGCTCTCCCATTTCTACCCACCCTCAAAAAAACATGTTAGGCACCTTGAGTCAGTTTGGCCCAAAGTGTCAGCACACAGGACTCAGCATCAATTCTGATCTTGCAGTTTTGATACACAATGTTGTATTATCACAATAAAGCTGCTTTACCCATCACCACTCAGGGGTCTTGGGGGTGTTGGAGCCTTTCCCAGGTGTCTTGGAGTGAGGAGGGGTTACACTCAGCAAAAGGTCATCAGTTTATCAAAGGACTGCCATTGAAAGGCCAGCAACCATCTGCTATCCCAGACAGACAAAAGGGTTTCAGTTAACCCAAGAGGGTTTCAGTTAACCCAAGAGGGTTCCAGTTAACCCAGTGTACAGTACATGTCTCTGAACTGTGGCAGGAAGCCGGTGTACCCCGAGAGAACTCCTGCAGACACAGCATACGCAACACGAAAAGTTACAACTGAACCTGTGACCTTCCTTTTGCGAGGCACTACTGTGGTGCGTAAAGAGATCCACCTTTTTGAAAAAAAAACAATTCAACACCCTGAACTTAACTTTAGTTGGCCATTCCTGGAGAGCCAACCGTGAGTTTTGCCTACAGCTGCTATTTCAGGCTGCCCGCATTCTGCCGATACCACCCACAGCTCCTGCTTTTGGCTGCTCCATGTTTTATATATGCCATAAAACATGGGTCATGCAACTGTCCATCTGAAGAGCTCCTTCTCAACACCTCATACATATTCAGTGCGTTTCAGCTGGACAAAAAAAGAGATGCCCAAAAATATCAGGACGGCAGGATTTACCACCTTCACAGCAGGATTTACCAACCCATACTACACAGCCACGTGTTTGTGTTGCTTTAAAGAGAAACAGTTCAGATTTGTAGACTTTACAAATACTTTTAGCCAGTACCCATTACTTAAAATGAGGGTTTTGCAAGTAAAAAATACCGGCTTTAAAACCCCATGAAAGTGTTAAAATGACAGAATAATGCCAGTATAGCTGTCTTCAATTCTTTTTGAGCACATTTCCAAACACACACACACACACACACATGCGCGCACAAATGCACACACAAATGCTTTCTGGGGTGGAACCCTGCAGGTAGCAGGGTGTCATGCAGCGAGCTGACAGGCTGCTGCAGTTTAACAGACAGAGAGGGAGTCATCTAATCACCCATTCCTCAAAAGTGGCTTTGTGTGAAGGTGCTCGCTCATTTATGTTGCCAAGCAACCGACAAAAGCCCAGTCAGTCGGAGAACCTTCGCATCCAGGATCACTTGGCAACTAATTTTTTGATCAAAAGACTCAGGATCAATGGCTTCAAACAGTGAAAGGTTCCGTCATTAGGTTTATATTTTCAGGGTATTGAGCGTGTTGAGATGTGTCCTCACATAAGAATAGAATTTGAGTGCTCTTTCAGAAAATCATTTGACTCTTACGTCAAAGCAGGTAACCCAAGGACAACGAAGAGGAAGTTTGGGGTTTTATGCCATTTCTTTGAATTGGACCGATACATCATCGAGAAGTTGGAAATATCACTGCCAATTTAATAGGTACAAATAGGATGTTAAATCGCAATCCTAAAAGTTCTGTATCTTGAAAAAACTGTCAGGTTCTAGTTTACTGGCTTCAATATAATGGCAATCGCCAGTTTGTGTTGTCATAACGAAAGCATCATTTTAGTGGACCAGCAGTATTGGGGTAATCAGTCTCATACCAATATGTTGCTCCAACATTAGCAGTGCCTCTGGCCATGGGACTCTAACCCTCTTGTAAAAATGATGAGGAAGTCTGTGATAATACTGAAAAGGTTACAAAGACCACAAGGAGCAGAAATTACAATGGACGGATCGCATTTAACGTTTTATTCTCTGCTTCCCCTTTTAACATCTCTAAATCATTGACCTCGTAATTGTTGTTTTAGACTCATTTAAGCTCAATAGACACATTAAAAGGATCCCATTTTACAGAGTGGAGCATGGTAGTACAGAAGTCCAAATTAGGTAGCCGAACATTTGCTGAATATCCTTCATGCTAAATGTATAACAAATCCAAGACAATTATGATAATGTAATCTGTTCCAAATATAACTGCAATTTTTGCAGCCGTCATGACAGTGAACGGTGGCGCGAGGAAACACGTGCAAATCCTGCATTTAAACGTCCCTGCAGAAATGTTCCCACAAGCCACAAGGCCTATTGAGGTTTCTATAATTTACAGCTCCATGAATAAGTGAGATGGTAAAGTGATGGAAACGCTAAGTCAACAGCAATTACAGTGTTGTGGAGGAGGGTCAGACACAAGTACGCCCTCTTCACGGCACTAACAGGCTTCCTCCTGTTCCCATCGGCGTGTTGCAGGAGCACTTCAAAGAAAAAAAAAGGAAAGAGAAGGACACATTCAACTAGTAATCACATGGGCAGCCTGACCAGTGTTCAAAAAGCAGGTGAGCAGATGAACGGCAAGATTACTTTTTACTCTAGAAGGCATGATGCCACTTCCAACCCACATCCAATTACAGAGCAGAATATGTTTGTCTTGAAGTCAGCGGCATATCACATATTGACCTTCAACTGTTGATCAAACACTGCACTGACATGACGTGTTAGATTAAAGGGATACTTCAACATTTTGTCAATTTTCTTTTCCTGTTGTCATGATCCCTACAGACATTCTCTTGACTTATCAATGCCTTGGGACGTGTGATGGAGGAAAATGGAGGTACCAAAATCTAACAACTCCGAAAGTTGTGGCCTGCACTTTCACCATGCAATGAAGTAACAGTGTATAATAATAATAATAATAATAATAATAATAATAATAATAATAATAATAAAGCATCATGACACATGAAGGAATTACCGTACTCAAAACTACTTTTGTGAGTGAGCCACTGGTTGGAGTGACACAGTGCCACCTCAGAGAGTACCAAGTTGCAATGAATCATCAGAAGGATTTTGTAATAGGAGTGTAATGGGATTAGAACTGTTGTGCAGAAAAACTACAAAAAAAACCAAACAAACTACAAAATGTGACAGAAATTAGTTTTGTCGATAGTTGCCATTACGGTAACAGTATATTGCCCATTGATAACGAAAAAGTAGCGTTAAAGAAAAATCTTTAATGCATAGCAGCAAATGTAGTAGTACTACCGGTCTGTGCAGCACAGCAGGCTTAATTAAAATTTGAATAGTTCAATGCAGGCTTGACAGGGATTGCTGTGCCGTGCGCCAGAATAATCTGACCGTGACTAACTCAACAGTCTGAAGCCAAGATGATCTACAGTGAGAATAAAACAATAATTAAGTGGAGTGGCAGAGAGACGACAGATAAGAGCAGTAGGCAGCCTCGTCCCACAGTCTTCCTCCTGCCAGTTTGAAAAATCCACCGTTGCCATGGAAACACAGTTTCATGAATCACTGTGTTTTATTTTCTTCGTCTGGTGTCGGAAAGCTGCAGTTTTAGAAAGACGCCTTGCGTGCGGTGCCCGCGACAGTCTGGAGAGTAAGCCTTCGGATCTGTTCAGTATTAGGTGGGTAAAGAGACCAAGTTTTAGTCTGGGCCCTCGGAGGGAACTGTATTGGCGACAAGCAGAGCAACGGACCGACAACAGAGACACAAGCAGAGGGAAGGCGACACATGGAGTTCATGGGATTTGATGTTAGTTTGGTGTTCAGATGACTCCAGCAGCTCTGAAGACCAGAATAGATGGACTGGAAATGATTTCCAGTGGTTACAGTTGGCCCATCAAGAAAAATGAAAGACGTTTTTGTTCTTTTTTTGTGTAAAATCACCACAAAGCAGAAGAAAAACAGTGGTATGCTGTTTTTCTCTGTGTCCCTTTGAACGTCCTTTGCACTGAATCTCAGCACGTTAAGCCTATACTGCATTGTGCCTTATATGGCATTTTGTGAATGGGTGTTGCTAGGTAACTGGAGTGCAGTAAAGCATAGTGACTTCGGCTCTTGTATTTAAGATGGATTAAGAAGACAGTTTTAGGCCCTGAAGCACTAGAACGGACCTGTGCTTGCCTAATGTGTCACTTGAAAGTTTGTGAAATCCTTCATAAGACGCTGCACGCACTTTTACAAAACACGTGACAAACATGGCAACGTAAATATGTTTCGATTTAACACTGCAAGGCTCATTCACAGGAGATCACAGGTACTGGAAGGGACCTTTTGGCCATCTTGTACAAGGAGTAATTATTTCCACATATGTAAGCCATTGCTTTGACATGTTGCCAGTTTTATCAGAACTGGGCAAGAGTGCAAAAAAAAAAGCACAGATAAGAATTTGTGGTTTTCCTACTTCAAATTGGTTTTCACAGGAATTTATTGAAACGCAGCAGCAACCAGCGTCAGTGGTACTTTTTCATTTCTTAAAGGCTTTAGGAAGATTTCTTCAATCACCTTACCCATTTTTTTTTTCTAAAGCAGCGCCCTCACCCTCCCCACACTAAGCATTGTGCATGGACTCCATCACATATGTGAATGTATTACATGCATTTACGAAACATGCTGCAGCTGAGGCTGTAACATCTGGCGAAGAGATGTTCCCCTACAGGCACTTGCAGAGCCGACCAACTTCTGAGAAAGTTGGTCGATGTATCGATTTGCCAAGCTTTCTGAAAATGCTGAGAATGTCCAAACACACACAAACACAATGCCCAAGAAACCCTGAAATGTTCTGGAAACCAGTTGAATCCGTATCTCAATAATCCCCTCCGAAATCATTCACTAATGAACAGTCTGAAGACAAGTGACTCAATATGTATGTGTGACGATCATACGTCACAACTTCTGCTAATTCCATTTGAATACTAACTAACCTGTACAATGTTTATTGTGACATCTGAATGATACAGAACACGTGTATGCATACATACAGTACATGCATCTCAGAAGGCTTCTTTTCAGCCACACAGAGTCCAAAAACAGCCAGTGTCCATTCAGGAGAAAGAGGCTGTGACCAGAGTTTAGTGTCGTTGCTGCAAAGTCAGAAAGTCAATGCAAGCTTGCAAACTATTTAATAAGAACTAGATTACGTTCCCTTCTGGAGGAGCAAAGACGAGCACAAAAGGCTTATCTCTAACCCTAGCAGGCTGAGGCGGGATGTTTCCTGAACATAGTGGTGAAACTGCGACTCGCCAAGGGACTCTCGCACTCGTGTCAATCATATCCCGATAACCAAGTGGCTCACATGGCAATAGAAAACTATTCACCCTCTATTAAGATGATCAATAAAAGGCTCGTTCAATCACATCCCAAGATTGTGTAGAATGTGCCCTTGCTTTCCAGATGTTGTCCAAGGCCTCATCCCTGGTTAATATGTGGAGGAAGGAATTTTAAAAGATTTGGGGGGAAATGTTTGTTTTCTGAAGTTATGATAATTATTTTTCATTAATGAATGAATTAATTAATTTATTTATTGGTCATTATATAAATTAAATAGTCCACCACAGATGGACACCAAAAAAATCAATAATGTAAATGTAAATCAATTCTGGGTCTGAATTATCCACTTTCAGACACACACACACACACACAGACAATTTCCTGTGTGCTCTTCCATGTCATGTTTACCGACGGCCTTGTGTGTAATTATCGTGTTATTACTGCTCCAACAGCCTCCCGCCTCCCTTCGCTTGACAAACAGATGCTTGTCGCATCCAGTTTGCTGTGAAAAATCGGCCGTCTGTCCTCAGAGGCGCTCCGGATGAATTACGGTCGGTGACGGACGGGGTCAAAGGTCGTCCTTGTTTCTCTCTTCCGCTTCCCGTCCCTCATCTCGCGTCCCCGTCTCTCTCTCTCTCATCTCTGCCTTTCATCAGTTCCCCCGTCGCATGCCGTTTCCGAGGCTTTTGTCTCATCCGATTTCCTCGTGCACGCTCCTTTTTCTTAAACGCCCCTCTTTATGTTGACAGCACAAAAGGAGGACGAGACGGACGCAAGTGAGAGCCGGGCGCGCAGCAAAGCTCGCAACCTGAAATATATTTGCGTAACGAAGAGAGAGTGAGAGAGAAAGAGAGCGTGAGAGAGAAAGAGAGCGTGAGAGAGAGTATTAATGTTATTTTTGGTCGGCACGAGAGGATCGAATCGTCCTTTGTTCCTAAATAAATCTCCCATAAATTGAATCCAGTTAGCAGGGGTGGAAAATTGAATTTCCATGTCCTCCTTTTTTCAAAAATGTTCACATCTCTCCGCATCTATTTTTCCCCACCGCCATTCATTATTCATCCACGCCGTATGTGTTTTAAATATAATCCCCACCATTCTGGACGGACGGACGGACGGACGGATGGAGCGATGAATACGTCTCTGGATTTTTGCTCTCCTCCTGACACTTTATCTCACACCTTCTTCCTCCCACTTCCGTGCCTCCTCTCCCTCCCGCTTGCGTCAGCACTTCTGCCCGTCCATGAATATATGAATGAGATTAAAACTGCCGATACGCGCGCGCACGCGCGCATACACACTCCCCGTCAGCCCCTTCAGCTCGCATAAACATTTCATCGATTCGATCTCGAGCCAAGTCCGGCAGTCTGCTGACTTTTTGAACTTCCACCGCAGCTGAATCCTTGATGGGCGGGAAATGTTTTGGTTTTTTGCAACTCTGAAGTATGCGAGAACGTAAAACGGTGGAAGCAGCGAAATCAAGCTGGTGATGAAGTCAGGCCTGCGGTGGAGGGACACCCTGTGTGACTCTTTGCCTTAAATCAACCCGCAGCAGCCACATCAACAAGTAAATAATGCAGTTAACAAGCAGTTTGAACCTCCAGCAAGAATCCCTTCTGCCCTGCGTGTGGCGGAGCACGAGTCTCACTGCACGTGCACCACACACATGCACACGCACACGCACACAGGGGGAAAGTGCAGCTGTATGTATCACAAACCCTGGAGGCTTAATTGGCCCTTAACTCCAGGACGCAGGGGGTTAGATGAGGGGTTGGCGACGAGGCCGGAGGGATGGATGGAGGGAACAGATGAGAAGCTCCGGGAATCCCAGGAAACAAACGGAGGAAAGCGTTTGGGACGGAATCGCGGCGTTCGACCCCCAAAAGTTCTCTCCTCCACCGCCTTCCCTCCCTCCCTCCCCTCTTCTCACTTCAATCTCTTTTTCGCTCCCTCACGTGTCTGTCTTTTTTTCCCTCCACTCTTTCACTCACTTCGCTGGAGGCTCCCTGTTGCTATGGCAACCGCTGAGGAAGAGACAATACCTGAGGAGAGGAGGAGAGGGTGCCAGAGAAGCAGATTGAGACATGAAGACGTGCTCCGGTGCTCGGGATGACAAGAGCCCCGTGTGTTGAGCGACTTCATCAAAATCAGTTGGCCATCATGGAAAATGTGAGACTAAACCTTGAACTTTAAACCATTCTTGAACAGAGAATATGCAGTTTGTTGTTCAACCATAGGTAAAAATAGTTGTCTGTGGCTTCCTGCTGTTGCGCCTCCCTTCAATGCCAGTTCATTCACAACAACCTCAGTTAATCACCCTTTAAGCAGTGGCCTCAAGTCATGTTTTCCAACTTTTTGAACGAATAGGACAAAAGCTATTCAGCTGAGGATGCACCAGAATTTTAAGGTGAACAAATACAAGAGTGAGCAAATGAAAAAAATACACTCAAACTTAACTTTGGGAGGTCTGGGAGAAAAAAAAAAAAAAAATTTTTTTTCGGGAAAACAGAAAAGAAAAAATATTGCTGAAATAAAATATAGATACAAATTTTCCTTTTGCAGAAGTGTGTATTTTCTTTGTCTAACGCTGTACTTTACTGATAAGATCCTTGAAAATGTTGAATGGTTTGTGTTGATAATCAAATTTTTAGTAAACCGTGTTTTCGTTTAACAAATTTCAAAATGTCAAGGTTTATTTCTTTTTTTTTTTTTTACATAGTGATTTGTTTGTTGCGTGATTCATGCCAAAACATTGCTTATGAGCAGGGTGCTCTATCATACCAGCCAAATACTGGTATAAATACTTAGATTCATCTTCTTCAACTTCTAGTTGGCCTCGCGTCAGTGGCTAATGTCTTGCTCATCAGTTGTGTGTTATGCACTATGCAAATCTAAAAACATTTCTCATCAAGTACGTTGTATATAACAGCTTGACTGACACCAGATAACGTGTTCGGCAAACTATCCTCTCTATTGGATGGTGGGTTGGGGGGTTGTGGAGCTGGATTTGCTTCTTTACTTGGGATTAAGATAATGTTTTCTCATTTGGAGGTTCCTGCGTTTGTGGCCAAGAGAGTGACTCACACAGGGGATTTTCACAATGGCCATTAACTTGGCTCAGCCGGAAGATTTACTCCCGAGGGATTCATTGGCAGTCGCTTCATTTCCGACGGACTCGCACAACAGTTCTGCGTTTCTCCACTGTCCTCCCTCCATTGGTAGAAACCACCATTACAAAAGGAGTCATTATGGAGAAATGTCCCTCACACAAAAGAGGTGCCAGAAGACTCACTCTGCCCAAAAACGACACATATGAAACTCTGCAGAAACATTCTTACACACAAAATGTTGAGTTTATTTTTTCTAACGCTAGCATGTTGGACGATACCATACAGAGCGCACACTACCCTCTGCACAGCGTTAATTACAGTTCAGTCACCCTGAGTCAGTGTAGGAGATAAACGCTACAAGGAAAACATGGCACCCAAGGGATGAAGCTGCTGTGCTTTGTGTAGATTTTGTGGCATGGAAAAAAAAATAGGAGTTTTTGTTAGTTAACCTTACCAAGTTTATTAAGGCCCAATTTCTTGGAACCACAAAAAATCTTTGCAGATAATGCACCAGGTGCACTGATGTCTTTCTGCAATTGTAGAATGTGGAGCAAAAAGGCTGTTTGCATTGGCTTTACCATGACGCCTAAAACTGGCTGGCGGGTGGACGGACCCCCTGCCGTCTGCACACACAGCCCTCCCTCATTCTAGGTCATTATATTTATTTGGTCAACATGTAAGATAGTCCTCATTTTTCCTCTAATGCATACCCTCAAGCTTGACCAGCAGCAGGGCGCTATTTGACACGGCCAAGTGCAGGTGTTCCAGGTCAATCATACTTGTATTGGTTGCTGGGTAACAGCTGGAGGTAAATAGCTACTTCTGAGAGTGCAGAGATCATACAACAGTGCGATGCAAAGGAGCGTTACCATCACCATATGATCGGTACTGACAATTTGGTTTTCCTCACGTGAATTCAAAAAACACTCTGGCCTATGTTATTCACAATTGGCAATAGAAATACTGGCATCATAAGTTGTTTCTCAGGCACATACATCTGAAATCACTCTTATTGAGACAGACCTATTGACAGACTCTATTTTGTAATAATCCAAATCACAACATACTCATTTTTATAATTGCACATACACAGGCAAAGTACTAAAAACTGAGTCAAAACTTTTGTGTGATGTTTCAACGAAAGTCACTCAAACTACAGTGGTTATTGTGATGGTTACAAGCAAGCAGCACAACTGCATTTCGTGAATGGGTCTGAGATGCCACCTAGTGATTGTGGCAGAATCAGCCAAGTCAAACTGCACCCTCTGCTTCCTGACTCAGCAGAGAGGGAATGGGTAGGACTGGTTTCCATGGAAACCAAAGACAGGAAGGGGGCAAGAGAGGGAAAGAGCATGAAGAGAGTGATCACTCCCCCTGCCCAAAAAAACACAGCCACGCATGTGCACACACACACAAACACACACGCACACAACGATGCACATACTGTAATCCTAACCACCAGATACTAACATTATGCTGTTGGAGGTGGACTTCAATGTAGGGTCTGGGAACTCAAGGGGTCTTCGACAATGGTGCTCAGCACCTCACAATGAGAAAAGTTCTGACCAATTTTGTCAAGAGTGAAGGCAGAGAGGCCAGACACATCCAGACCAGATGGGGGACAGCGAATACAAGTGTAGAAGGGTGCTGAGGTTGGAATTGGCAGACAGGAGGCCTCGAGGAAGAGCAAAGAGGAGATTTATGGATGAGGAGTACATGAAATTAGGTAGTGTGATAGATGCAGATGCGGAAGATAGGCTAAGATGGAGGCAGATGATTGGCTGAGGGGAAGAGCACAGAGGAGAAGAAGATATTAGATAAGGGGTTCTGGGACCACTGCTTCCAATATGGGGGTGGGAGTAGGATTAAGTTAGTGTCCAGTTGGAGGGTCGGCGCCCACAAACATTTAGTCAATGAAATTGATGATGCACTCAAGGAATTTCAGATGATCGTGTAACTAAAGTAATGTGGGTGTCTGTCTATTTCAGTAACCCTGTTTGGTCCCAGCATGCAGACTGAGTACAGAGTGTGTTGCAACCTGTATCAGTCAAGATGTCGTTCCACAGGTCTTCGGATTGCAGGGTTTTGGGATGTGTTCACCAAAGGTTGCCATCAACTTTTTTTTAACTTTTGAAATTAGGCAAGATTTCCTCTTGAAGCATTATCACCAACAAAACAAAAACATGAGCGCAGATAAAGTACTGTGTGTGTTTGTTCTTTCACAACAAGTTAAGTTAATTTTCACCGCTGCTCTGGCTGCTTTTATCAGCACGAGTTCACTCTCAGAGTTTGGATGTTTCCCATGAGGCTCGTGTGATTAAACAAAACTGACTTGCCAGCTGCTGCAGCTGCTGCTGATGCCACAGCTGCTGTTTCACAGTCACCTGAGTACCTGTGAAGCCAGTGTTCACACAGTGGGATGTTGGTAAGAGGAAAGAGAGGGGCAAAAAGCAGCATGTTTTGTCTGGGTTTATCTTTTTAAACTTACATATACACAGGAACCCAATTTCCATACTACAAATGTTCCAATATGGCTTTTTCGACACAAGCAGAAGTGATTTTCATTTTTTTTTAAAAACAACAAAAAACTAAGAAATCATTATTCAAAGGGCATATCATTGAAATGGCAGCTTCACAGCTGATCCTGCTGTTAAGCAAATGTCGTGCGAATTGATAACGATTGAAGCTGACTTTAACCTGGCAAGACTTACTTCAGTCTGACATGTGACACTGATAAGAGGGGAACCGGTTTGAGAAGAAAGAATGAGGAACAAGATGTGAGCAAACAAGACGCAACTGCAAGACGACCTTGAAGAAGACAATGAAGAAGAGAACACTGGTACTGCTAGTGCCAAAGAACAAGCACGTCACTAAAGGCTTCTGTCAGTGGAAAAGACATTGAAGCTTTTGATTCCAAGTGGATTTGAGAACGGTTTAATTAAACATCAACTGCGGTTTATTTATTATTTTAGGTCTAACGCTGAACCCTTGCACCAGTGACTGAAAGCAACTCTCACAACATGCATTTAAATGAAAGAACTTTTTTGAAATCTAATAAATTTGTTGTAAAAAAACATTTCATCTGGTCGATCAGGTTTTCTTCATCGTTACCACAGACCTCCTTATCCCATTCCTTCCTATTTTCCTCTACATCTCGAACCTAAAGTGCTGCTTGCCTTGCTGTCTCAACTATTCAACTTCTGTCGAGCTATTTCATACCTCCCACTCCACATTCGTCTTCCGCTTTCCTTTTCATTACCATCCTCCACCTCCACAGTCTGGGTGATAATTAGGAAAGCTGCTGATTCTGACAAAAGCCTATCTGAGAAGCAAGAAAAAAACCCCAACATATCCTACCTGTACTGCCGGCCAATGGGGACTCAGATGATGGCGTTGGAGGAGTCGGTCCAGTTGTCAGTCCCCCTGAAGATCAGTGGTGGGTGGAGCTTTTATCTCCAGGCGACATCCTTTCCTTGATCAGGTTCATCTCTGCCTCCTTCTCACGCTACCCACTTGGGCCCCTGGAGGCCTTATGGGTGCCGCACTCTGCTGAGCATGTTTGTGCCAGTTTGTCATTCAGTTATGCAGCCACAGCGAGCCTTCTTGCTGAAACTGTCGCCGCCGTCTTCATATAGGTTTCCTGTGAAAGTGTGAACAGAAAGAGGAGGAACAGGAAAATCATGCTCCTGTGTGCAAAGTTGCCAAGTGTAGCTTATTATTATAGTGAAAATATGTCAATCTAAACATACTTCAACTGCAAAAAATATATTTTTTTATTCGCTTTAACATCCTGTAGTTGCAAACAGAATGACTGATCTCTATTAATGTGATCGACTAAAAGACAATACTGGGTTGACATTTTCTCACATCTGTGCTGCCACAAAATGAGCATTTAACACTTGTAAATAATATATAGCAATGGGAAATGAAGGCTATAGAGGTATGTTAAAAATAGTTACGTTAGACTGAAGCTGTTCCTCCAGGATAAACACTGGATATTTTAAGTAAATCTCTCGGTGTAAGGTGAGAAAGAATAAATAGACTCATGATTCATGGTGTGGAGCCAATTTGAAGAAAATAATTTGAAGAAAATCCACAGAACAATGACACAAGTGGCACAATGAAAGTCACAATGAGTGTGTAGCCGCCAAAAATGACATAGTTTCAAAATTATATTATTATGAACCTGAGAGTATGTACGTTTGTGCCAGTTGGCTGACAAACTGTTGAGGATCTCCCAGCCAGTAGCATAACCCTGTTGTCATAACGTTTTCTATTAGTCATCAGTGACTTTAGAAGCTCAGTGTCCAGGTTTTGGGTTAATTTGAGAAACAGCTAAGAGACATATAACATGTTCATTTTGCTAAATTCCACGGGTGTTTTATTAATGAATGTTAAAAATAGTCCGTTGTGTGTGAACATTCAGTCTAAACAGCGTGAATATTTTATAAAAGCAATATATTTAAATATAAAGGGGATCATACTAAAAACTGGACTCTACTAGCGAAGGTAATCAACTGCAGACTATACATGGTGACATACGCAAAGAGTGCCGTGACCTCAAGTCAGGTGGCAAACACTGCAGTGCATCTCCACACAACACAAACAGTTTGCCGGGGTTTTGCCCTGCATCCATTACGAAGTCAAAACGGCAACGGTGCGACAGAAGCATCCTGTCACTTTGTCCAGGCGATGGAACAGCACCTAATCATGCGGGGTTGTTCGTCGCCATGGCGATGCGATGCGTGAGTCACTGTTAAGGTTCTTTACAGCGACAAAAGCCTTGTTGTTGAATTTATGATCAAGGCAGAGAGTGTTAGCCTACATACCAGCACGCATGCTCGCACAAAAACCGTACGTATATAAATAGATAGCATGCGGTTTATATCACAGCTTCTTATATCCGCCGAGCAATTCCACACTTGTCAGTCATTGACCCGCTTTAAAATAAATTCGGCTTTGCATCTTCAAACTGCTGTTTGTATCCCTCGAGATTCCTGCATAAGAGTCTGCGTGAGAGGCTACGTGTCTTAATCTGCAGTTGCTATTACTTTTGCAAGGAGTCCGCTATAAATTAAACTGCACTGGTCTGAGAGCTACTTTGAGTCAGTAAAACCCGACGAATCGACAGCCAACCACACATTTCTCACATTAAGCACACACACACACACACACACACACACACACACAGAACCAAGTCTGTAATGCAATTAATTTCGTAGCCAGAAGTCAATTTGTCAAGAAATGCAGCATGGAAGGCATGACCTCTGAGTTCAGGCGCTTCATCAAGTTCAGGACGTCTGGTCAGACTTTCCAATCTTCACCAGTTTGTCAGTCAACTATCCATGTGCCTGCAACTTCAAACCGCACTGCTACAAACAGCTTTGTTTCCAGCCAATCCTTTACCTGTTGTGCTCAACTCCTGCTCCTCCCGCCACCATCCAGGACTCCTGATCATCTTGAATTCTTTTGTTTCTTGATAAATTCATACTCACACCCGCACCACAGTTTGCATAGTGGATGCACTGCTTCCCTAAAAGCAACATCCTTCCATCCATTTTCTGTTCCCACTATTCCTGCATTCAGGGCCGCCGGGGTCTGCTGGAGGTGGGGCAAACAATTCAGAGTTTTCAATTGGCCTCAAGTTAATTTTTGTGGACTGTGGGAGAAAGCTGTAGTGCCTGGAGAGAACCCACCCAGACACAGAGAGAAAATGCAAACTCCACACAGAAAGAACCCATGACCTTCGTGCTGTGAGGGCAACAGCGCTAACCACTGCACCACTGTGTCGCCCTAAAAGTAACCCCATAAGACAAACTGCAGCTACCCTCTGAAACAGAGGAGCAGCTGTTTTCTTTGGCCAAGCCATCTTCTGCTCCGTGGGCAGGAATCCGTCAGTGAAGCGAATCAAATCCGAGGCAACTTGGATTGGAGACAAAATTAATGACAAGAAAAGGTTTTCTTCGTTTTCCCCGGCTTCACCCTGTCGGCACGTTAAAATACGATTGCCCATCGTCGGAAGCCTGGCCACAGCTCCTCGAGGACGGGGTTTCGATCAGAAAGTCTGACATAAACGTCGGCATCACCAAGTGTCTAATTGCTACTTCGTGCTTCGCTCAGGGAAACAACAGGGGCGAGTGTTTACACTCCATCTCTGTGCCTTTCGAGCTCATTTACGTGGCACTTTTTTCCTCCCTTTCTTCTGCTAAACTCTGTCCCGCCCTCCTTCCATGCCGTCCCAGCCTGGCAAACACAGTGGGAGCACAGGGTGAATTAATAACGGAGCGAAAGTGGAGCACAACTCCCCGAGGTCGGCCCTTTTTCTGGGACGCTGACACAGAGAAACACACGGACGCACCGTCTCCATAAAGACCCTGCCACCACGCACACACACACACAGACACACACGCATGCACACACATGCACGTGCAACATACACACCAATGCAAGGCCACATGCATACTCCTTATGAATTACTGAGATGATGAGATGGGATGGGATGAGGGGAGGCAGGGTGGGTGGGAGAGGTAGGGGGAACCAATCTATACATCCCTATATCTGCACACTCCTGCCGTAGGGTGGGAGGGACCCGAGCAGTAGAAGAGGACTGGAGAGACACTCGGGGAGTGGGAGGAGAAAGAGGAGGTGGGAGGGTGGAGAGCCACGTGAGGAGGGAGGCATGGCAATGCCGCACATGGCGAAGAAACTTAGAGTGGTCCCATACATCCTGTGGTCCCTCCTCTCTTTTACGAGCCCTTTCTCTAGTGTCTCCTCTCCCTTTCCCTTCCTTTCCAACCTTGTGCGTTCACCCTTCTTTCTCAATCATCGTCTCGTCATTTTTCTCATCCTACCTCGTCATTTGTTTCCACCCTACGCTCCTGATCTTTCTCAGTGGTTCAAGTTTTTTACATTTTTAAGTCAGACAATGGTACTGAAACAACCCCCTTGCATTTATCTGGGCTTGGGAGCGCCCCCTTGAGGCTGCTTTCTATCGACCACTATAGCCACCGTCAATCCCCCATCTCGTTCAATTCGCCCAATCTCAAAACTTTCCTCTCTTCACTTCATTTTTGGAATATTTATAACAGACTGAACAGTGGAGGTTTATCAATGGCTTATATTAAAAAAAAAAAAAAAAACAGAAGCTCAGAAAAATTTCCCTCCAAAGTGTCACTATAATCCAAAGCACCGTGGTGGGATTCAAGCCAGCAACTCTTCAACTCATCACCGACAGATCCACCAAAGTGCGTTCTCCCCTTCCAAAACCATCCATACTTCCCTCCCTCTCGCTCATTTTTCTGACAGTTGTTACAGCCTCATCCTCGTCACAGAAGACTTTTTTGTGAAACAAAATGACTAAAAGGCAAAATAATAATAGCACTAATATTTCTAGGAAGTGACAGACAGGCTGCTAAAAAACAAATGATGTCAATACGTCATTCATCATTGCTAATAAGGACATTTCTTTCCTCTTTAACAGATGATAACGCTGACAGCATTAGGACAGCCCTACATTAGCATCAAGGTTTTATTGGTACCAGCAGAAGGATTTAAGTATTTTTGTTAAAACATGTCAGTGAGTAATTGTGTTAATTAAGTTTATGGTCCTAGTTGGTCATTTTATTCAAATGGAAATGCCGCTTTGTATGTACATATTTTTTCTTTTTACATTGTTTGTTTCATTTAACATAATGTTTATTAACATACTAAGCACATGACAGAATGAAAGATAGGTTACCCCTTTTATCTTACCAGTTAAAATAGTGCTGCATCAATATTGCAAGGTAACATGTTTATGCCCTCTGGTGGTTGACAAATGCTAAGATCTTTTTTTGAAATGGCATAAAAATTACATTCTGCCTGCATTCCTACTTTAGGTGCACATTAGAGGGAAATTAATATAAATAAAAGTGACATATTTGTGCACGTATGTCTATCACATATGTGGGCCCAAGACACATGTGATATTTTAGAGTCAAACTTGAACATGCTGGTCCCACTGATGCTGCAACCAATCAGGTGGGACGTCTTCTCTGTCATGCAGCAACTCAAATAGCAATAGCAACTCTACACTGATTTTAAGTTTGCAAAGTTGTTCGACAAATAACTGTAGGATGTTATTTTTAAATATCTATATTTAAGAATGATAATGACCAAGACTCACCTGTTCAACTTACTAATCAGAACTAAGAGTAAATGAATATAAATAGATATGGTGCATCAAGGCAGAGCAGAGCAGATCGGGATGGAATGTTTGCCTTGACTCCACACAGTGGCAGAAACAGGAATTTCCAACACAACCTCTGCAGGGCTGAGAGTGAAAACACACACACACACACACACACACACACACACACAGACTGGTATGCAAGAAGCTAAGATGGAGATTGAAGACCTGTTTATAAAACCTCCACTGTTTATTTAAACACCCATAATCTGACCTCCTAATAAAAAGGTAGCAGCATTTTACTCCAAAAAAAACCACAGGCTCAAGCAGGGAGAGAGAGAGAGAGAGAGAGAGAGAGAGACCTTGGCAAGACATGATATGAGCGATGAAAGCAAAAGGAGAAAGGGAGCAAGAAAGAGAAAATAATGCCGATTAAAATGAAAAAAAAGTCCAAGAAGGAAAGAGTCAGAGATGGAAGCACCGAGAGGGAGATAGAGAGCCTCATGCAGAAGCCCAAGGGGTATCCTGCTATCCCAGAATGCTTTGCTCTAACCTACTTTGGTATTTCTGTTTCCGTCTTTGTCTCTGCAGCGCTCTGAGTGGGATTGCTACATTATACACACACCGCTTTAGAGTTTCTTCATGGATCTGTACTTGAACCAATCAATAGGAACGCACACATGCAAACTGCTGCAGATGTATTTGTGCTCGCAGGCAGCAGATGCGATTTACTGGCCCTGTGTCTGTATACACATAATTATTAGCGCTCACACGCACGTGTGTGTGTGTGTGTGTGTGTGTGTGTGTTCTTAGGTCGATGCAACAGTTGTGCATCTGCATGAAAGACTCTGAGTGAATGAGTGTGTAAGTACCTGCATATATGTGTGTGTGTGTGTGTGTGTGTGTGTGTGTGTGTGTGTGTGTGTGTGTGTGTTGAACAGCTCTGCGGGCTGAGTGGGCAGCATTGACAACCAACTCAGCAACACACTGTTACCATGGAAACAAATGAGAAGCCCACAGAGAGGAGGGAGCTGTCTATCCGTCTATCTTTCCATCACATGCAGTGCACCTAATTAGCTTTACGCTTATCAATTAAATGACTCTAGATTGGCGTGTGCAAATTGGCAGTGCTCCTTTTTAAAGTCCCCAGGAGGAGGGAAGTTTTTTACAGGATCATTTCTGTCAAATGGTCAACTGCTTAAAAAAATCAAGATGGGAATTATAGTAAAAATTGTCAGGAAATATTAAAGTTCATTCTTCAAGTTTGCTCTATATGATCCTAATAGACTTGACTTGGATTTTTTTGTGTGTGCTTTGGTTAGGGAAAGCCTGAATGGCATGTTCTTATCTTTAAATAATCATTTTAATTATGTATAATAATATTTTCTTTCAGGCGACACGGTGGCGCAGTGGTTAGCGCTGCCGCCTCACAGCAAGAAGGTCATGGGTTCGATACCGGGCCCCGGGCCTGGGACCTTTCTGTGTGGAGTTTGCATGTTCTCCCTGTGTCTGCGTGGGTTCTCTCCGGGTTCTCCGGCTTCCTCCCACACTCCAAAAACATGCATGTGAGGTCAATTGAACATTCTAAATTGTCCATAGGTGTGCATGTGAGTATGAATGGTTGTTTGTCTCTATGTGGCCCTGCGATGAACTGGCGACTTGTCCAGGGTGTCACCCTGCCTTCGCCCTAAGACAGCTGGGATAGGCTCCAGCAGGATAGGCTCACACACATTAGTGGCCTGTTCTAGCTGATGACTGTCAAGCACGTCAAGAGAATCAGCAGGGTTCAGTCAGAGCTCATTCTGCCCTGCGGATCCGTGTTTTTGTGTGTGTGTGTGTGTGTGTGTGTGTGTGTGTGTGTGTGTGTTTGTGTCCATTGGCATCCTCTCTATGTGTGGGTGGAGAGTGAGGCTGAGTTGTCATGTTGGACAGAACATATCTGCATATTCATAGCCAAACATTTATACATATGACCAACCCCTTCCCCCACCATAAACACACAGAGGCAGCGGTCACTAGAGCCATAGGAAAAGATGCGCCGCCAGATTTAAATGGCGCCGAGCTGGACAGCAGGAAGAAGAGGGGACAAAAAGAGGAATGAGGTGGATGGCGTGAGAGGAGGGAGACAGCGGCAGGCTGGAGCAGGAGAGAGGAAGAGCGCGAGTGGTAGGTAGCAGAGACTGTGTGGGTTGACTTTTTTTTTTTCCCTGTCAGGTGCTATGGTAACCTGGAGCTGTAGCAAAGAGAGAAGAGGAGTCAATGTGTCTGAATGTGCCACAAAATGGTAGAAACGTAGGATTTGGATGTAAAGTCTTAACGCCCCCAAGGGGTTTTGGAGATCTTTGAGCACCTTGAGCGCTTCCCCAATCAAACAATTTAATAGCCTTGGGAAGTGTCAAGGACCCAAACTGTATGATCTCATACCTTAATACTTCTAGCACAGATTATACCATTATAGATTAGACCATTTTACGTGACTATCAGGGTGAAATCTTTCAGCATTTAACAGCCGTAAAAACTAGTGACTATAGCGACTATCACATATCCAATACATACTGTATCAAGGCAGAATGAGCACAGGCTTCTCACAGGCCGTGACCGTGCTGTGACGGTTGTATCTTTGTGAGATGGTGATGACAAATCCAGCTTCTTTTTCCTCTTAACACTTTGCCTTTCATGTCAGAACGTTTTATACCACCGTTCCATCTCGCACAAAGGTGGCATTTACAGGACCCACACTACAACCTCTGATCTGACCTTTTATTCTAGTTCCAGGACTACAGTGTAGTTGCCCCACAAGATTGATAATGCAAAAAAATCCCAGAAAACAGAAGGTTTAACCCTCTGTTTGCAGCCTCCCATAAAGGCTTATTTTTAAAATGGTTTGTCTCTCTGAACATAATCTCAGTGAATTGACTCGCTGTGGTTTTCCAAACACTGTTCATTTGTGCCTGTGAGAGTGTTTCCCCCCCCTTTCATTGGTTTGAGGAACAAGAATTCCAAGACTGCCAAGATCTATGAGGATCTATCAAACCTTGGCACAACCCCTGGTGGAAAACTATTGAATCCTCCCATTTGTTTTGAAGAGGAAAGCAAAGTATTATCTAGTTCTTTTTCTGAAAGTGGATCGGTGACCTATGTGAAGTTTTAGCAGTGAAACTTCACATAGGTCTTCACATTGACATTGCTCAAGAAGCAAAGTGCTACTTGAGCAATGTCAAATGTCAAAATATTAATGGACTTAGTCAGACCAGCTGATAATACAGTTTTGCTGGGTTTCCAAAGATAATGGTTCAGATGAAAATGACTTTGTAATTGCTTTCAAAAATCAAAGAAGTGCTACATTAAAATATGCCCCATTATTGACAAAATGCCAAAAACAACTCCTCCATCTTTCCTTATTCGGTATAACAACCACACCAGTTATATGAAACAGCACGACAATCAGAGCTATTGATTGTGGTCTGTGGTTAGCTTCTCGGATTAACACAAGGCATCACACTGTTCAATAATGGAAACAGTTCAAATCTCATTACTAGGCTGAGCTAATGTCTCCAGACCCCTTTACCCAGCATGATATTGTTTCTTAATTTTCAGAAAACGTGTCAGCATTTCAGTGAATGTCTTCAAAAGTCGCGCTTAAAACCTTTGACAATCAATTCTTCTCCATCTTGTCATCCATTTTCTGAGTCTGCCTTCTGTTGCTTCCTTCCTTTTCCCCTCTCTATTCATCTTTTATCATTTCAAAACCCAACAGAGAATGATGCAACCAAACTGTAACTGTGGAGGACAGATTTGCACTTACGGTCTGTCTGGAATGGGGCAATATTGTCGGACTTTATTCGCAGATAAAGAGCATCATCTTTGAAAATACATTTGAAATAACTGCCATTTGTTTTACAAATAAAATGTTTAACTCCTTAGATTGTATGAGTGTGGCTATTACTGAAACTGACGCCTGCAGCATGTGCCAACCAGTTGGGACAGCTTTACCACAGTCTTACATCACATTTGCTGACAATGGAACACAACCCACAGCCCTCTTAAATTTATACGTTATTACTACAGACAATTTTTTTTTGTCTTGACCCAAAACATCAGATGAATATTGATTTGATTTTCCTGTCCATCCAACAAACATGATGTTTCTATGAAAAGCAAGACCTTATTTAGTAAACCCTAACCTTGCACTCTGAATTTGGAACTCCAAACATTTCAGTAATATCTCATGTACAACCCAGCACAGCAAGCTTCTCTAGGAATTTCCCCTGAATTTGTATTATGTAGGAGGAGAGTCACAATGACAGGTGAAACAGCACAAAATGCACAAAGCAGTAGTTACTTCCAGATACTGTACGGACAAAAAGGCTTATGAATGTTATTATCCTGAAATGCTTAAAGATAACATATAACATATTTTATTTATTTTTCATACAAATGTATTAATATTAATATATATATATATATATATATATATATATATATATATATATATATATATATATATATATACATATATATTATATATATATATATATATATATATATATATATATATATATATATATATATATATATATATATATATATATATATATATATATATATATATATATATATATATATATATATATATATATATATATATATATATATTTATACTGACAAGAGAACCAACCTGGTACTAAAACCAGTCAGTAGAATTTGTGATACCTCAGCCTCAGCCTAACGTGCCTGTTTGTGGAAGGAGCAAAGCACCAGAATCTAATTTCGCCATATGAAGATCAACACATCTCTTCCTGTGGACAAATGATGACATCTATCTCCGAATCTATCTCAAGCGATTTGCACACTTTTCTTAAGACTCTGCTGACACAGGTCAACCTATCAACAGTTCATCGGGAAAAATACTGGTGAAGCTTCACAGGTTGTTAATTTTGAGGAAATGTTGCCGGGCAACAAGTACAGTCCGAACTGAAATTTCTTGGCAACTATGTTTGATTGTAGAATGTTAAAACAGAGCCCTTCAGGGAGAGCGATACAGCAAAGGGCCGCGGGTGCATCTTTCTGGCCCAAATTGCTTTGAGAAAAAAGGCAACCTTGAATCTGGACAAGATCATCCAGATATAAATACAATGTGGCAGCAGCACCAACCACAATCAAATCCTATCCACACAATTTAGACAGAAGCCACTGTTAGTTAGTTAGATAGATAGATAGATAGATAGATAGATAGATAGATAGATAGATAGATAGATAGATAGATAGATAGATAGATAGATAGCATTGAGAGTCTATTTGCAATTCGCACACATACAGTGCCTTACACATAATAAATTCCTTATATATTTTATAGTCTTTATACTTTCAAATTTGCCTTATAGGGTTTGAGTTTATAAATACTTCACACCCGGTACTAAAACTGGAAGGTACAACTGTATATCACACCACATTTCCCAAAACGGATTAATGAGGTGATTCTGATCCTGATCCTGAATAGCCACTGGGCCATTCACGGTCGGTCTATTACAGGCCGTGCTGCAACAAGATCCGTTTTACTGCAACCTCTATCAATCATAGCCTGCCAGGAGAGATTTAAGCAGCTCTCTGTAATCATAGGACCCCACCACTTGGCCAGAAGAGCCGTTCAGCTGTGGGCTATCCCCGTAAATCCGTGGGCTAAGGTGAATACCATGTACTTGTGATGTGGTGGGCTCAAATCTGGCTCCTCTTCCATCTCATCCCAGCCATCTCTCTTCCTCTCTCTTTGTCCTTCATGCTGTCACTACTCTGCATACAGCCCAAGGAGGCAGAAACCAATCCCACAGCTTTTGAAAAAAAAAATGTTTCCTCCTACGCAGGCAGGCAGACAGGCGGTAGCGCCGAAGACCTGAGCCCCCTCGAACTGCTGTGTTATGGAATATCTGACGAACTCTCACCGCTAACAACCAGGAAGCGCAAAACGATCGCTTCACAGATTCAATACGTATATTCATATTCGCCGTGATAAGCTCTCTTTACCTTGGGAACGGACCAGTTGTCACAGAGAGCACAGGAGCGCAGCTTCACGGCAATATTTAGAGCAGGGTGATTACACAATCATTTAGGTTTACCGGTGACTAATTCAAAAAAGCTGTCAGGCTACTGTGTACGTCAGTTCCCCTGCTTTTGGCGTATGGAGTTTGAGGGTTGGATGACTCAGCTGATGGAGCAGTTGACACATAAAGGTCTCCTTTCTGGGGAGAGGATGTGATATATCCTAAATACTAATGTGTTCTCAATACTGAGGACAGAAAGTGTTTCATGTTTACACAATTCCTTTTGGAAATTGCAGGTGTTGATTTAAACTTTGTCTCTAACAATCAGAATCAGAATTAGAATTTATAGCTAGGTATGTGTAAACATACTCGGAATTTGACAATGTGCAATATTGTTAATAACATTATATCAACACCATCTCCCACTACCAGACAAATTTGCATCGTATCTTGAATACCATATAAATACCAATACCAAATACCAATACTGATAATTACCATGGCTAGATCCAAGAACAATGGCTGGAATTGTGTATTTAGGTTTACACACACACGCACACACACACACACACACACACACACACACACACACACACACACACATAGCAAGCATAGAGGAAGACCAAAGAGGAGACCTATGGATGTATTAACGAGGACATGAAGTTAGTTGGTAGGAGGAAAAAGGATGCAGGTAACTGGCTGTTTAACTTTACAGTTCTGATCACACATGCACTTACAATCAGCGACTGTTTGAACGGAGAAGTCACTATCAAACAGCTCATTCCAAACACCATTACGTCTGACACTGTGTTTTAAAATATTCAGAAGATTCGTCTGTGACTGCAATGACCAGCATGAGGGTAAAACATTGCCCAAAGAATAAGAGAGCTTGAACATCGGACACATTTTCACACCTGATCTGGGACGGCCTTGCGGTGTTTACGCCATACTCTGAGGAGTTGATCAAGAGAGCAGCAGGGCAGAACGCCAAGGCCGCCGACTGTGCACGGCCGTGCCCCGAGGACACGGAGAAGCCGGCTGTCATCTGACCTGGGGTTACTAATGGATGTTTCAGGGAATCCTGCTGGCACAGAGGAGCCCACGCTAACCTTGCCCGCTCTGAGCGAATTAAAATTCTGCGCACGGTGCACTTTACTCGTTGCCCCTTCCTTTTTACGAAATTAGCAAACTGTAACAAGGCGAGGGAGACCGAGAGTTCTGAACACCTACCCCACTTGTTAGTGCACTTATCTGCCCACACCGGTCGAAAGCGCTGCAAATCCACCACCTGGGGCTCGGAGCGCCACACGCGCAGACGTGTACGCGCGCGCACTCGAGTCGATGGGTTTTGTCCTCACAAAAGTGCAACGGCAAAGCGTTCGTCCTCAAAGTCTCTTGGGGTAAGCCGTCCGATCGCTGCCTTCCTGTGGAGGTTTGTGGGCCAGTGTGATGCCGCACGGTGTGTTCATACAAGGGGGTGGGGGGGTGAGAAGTGGGTCTTGCTGGAGTATTATGTAATTGATACTCCTACTCCATGCAGATACGACAGACAAGCCAGGAAAAACGAGGCCTTCCCAGCGATGAAAGTCCCAGTAAAAGCAAAAAAAATGTAGTGTCGTTTTAGGACGATCTCCTCAATCCCCTCTGAAGCAGCGGGAAGCTCTTGACTCAGCTAAGGCCCCTCGCACAAGTGTGACTAACACATGCACTGTAATGTGGGTATCATGCACTGACTCCTCTTCTGCTACGCAATATGCAGTAAATCTCAATCCCTGCGTGAGACAATTATGTACAGGGGGAGAAAAAGAGAAAAACTACAGCGGGATACCCCAGCATCACTTGGCATCTCACAAGCAGGGCCGACGCTGACAAGTAAAGCTGAGACGGACGGGAAAAAGTGCAAGCGGTGGAGCTTCTCTTACCAACAAATCTGCTCTTCTTCAGGAATGCCTCCTTTTCCTCTCCAACCCCCCTTCAGCAGGCTGCCTCCAGCGCTCCGGCAGCCTTCATCCTTTCCACTGAGGACAGCGGGAGAGCAGGAGGAGTGCGAGTTCACTTCAAACAACCAGGATCTCCGTTGCTCCCACTGTGTTGCCTCCGTCGCTCTCCTTGTCTTCGCCGATTCCCGATTTCTCCACGGTCTCCGGCAGCAGCAGCAGGAGGAGGAGGAGGGGGAGGAGGAGGAGGACGGCGGGGGGGAGACAGGACCATCGGAGATACGCTGCCGAGCGCTCCGCTGCAGGAGGCTCAACGTCAATCACCGACGGTAACCTCGGCGACGGCTGGGCCCGCCCCCAGCTCCGACGCCGATTGGCCGGCGGAGGGAGAACCAGGAGTCACAAGTCCTCGTCGCCGAAAGCGCAGATGGCACACAGAGAGCCGTGGTGGGATCCCGCACAGAGCCGCGCAGCCCGTAGTAGGACAGCAGCACTTGTGAACTCTCCTCCTTCTCTCCTTTCGCTCCGATTTTCCAGAGCCTGCCGCTTTATTCGACAGTTGCCTAGCAACCCGCCAGCATCCGCGAGTGTGTGCGTATGTGTGTTCGTGGTGCATAGCAGGGAAATAAGTTGCTGAACTCCCTCGCCAGCCCTCTCTCTCGCTCTGTCAGGAGGTGTTGAGGGATGCTGAATATTTCAGCTCCAAGCTGCAGCCTGTGTCTCAGTATTGCAGAGGCACAGCAGATTGCAAGACACTGCGCCGAGGTAGAAACCGAGAACAAGCAGTGTTGGGGAGTAACGAGTAACGTTGTTACATAATTGAATTACAAAATAAAGATAATTGTATTCATCTACATGACTGGAAACAATGTGTCATTAAATTTACACTACTTGTGGAATTATTCACAATTACAGTTTTAATTACATCTGATCATTTTTTGCAAAAAAAAAGGCTGAGCTTTCAGTGTTGGTACAAGCAAGTACTTTTCTTTTTCGTTTCCCTGCATAGACAAAAGTTTCATACTATTCTGATGCTTCTGATTTGAAGTTCATAATTGCAGTGTCCAACACTCACGTGCCAGTTGGATCGTCTCTATCTGGAGTGTAATCTGAGCGATGTTTAAGTTGCAGCAATGATGTTGATTAAAAACGCTTATAAAAAATATTTTGCGCAGATATCAGAAAAGGGGCACAAATATATAAGATTGTAGTAGAACGTAACCATGGGAAGTGAAAGCTGCTTTAGATCTTCATCATCAATTTTACCCACTGTGGCTTCAGTTTAGGATAATAAAGCAGCATTTGAATGCATTACTCCAGAACAGATTTGTAACTGGGATTTTGCAACCTTTCAGCCGCCATTATTACTGACAAACATACCACTGCGTTTGGAAGTTAGAAGAAGAAAATTAATTTCTTAGAATTTAAACAAAGGCTAAGACTGGTTATGCATTGCACAATTACTGCTTATGGGAAGGATATTATTTTTTCTTGTCTTATGGGCTCGTTCCCTAATTATGAGTAATGTGAGAATCCTGTTATGTTTTGTTCAGTGTGTTGTTTTTGTTTGTTTTGTTTGCTCGCTCGCCTATGTTTCCTTTTAATGAACAGCCTCTCTGAGAGCAGATGGGAAGTGGATACTGTACCATGCTGTCTCGCTCCACTGGGCTGCTTCTGAAGACACACACAGTGCCGTTCTGCATCGGGAGAGGGGCAGAGAGAACAGACACAGCTTTGAGCACTTCATAAATGAAAAAAAAACGTGGATGATGTGACCCCAAACAGCCACCTACAGCAGGGCATTGTGGGGTCAATCTCAATAATCATGATCAAATATGCACGGAAGAACCTGATGATTTTAGCTAACATTCAAGCCTCATTTCTTGTTCTGACTGACTTAGAAATTGGGAACTGGCCATGATTGGCTGCAGAGATAGTAGCTACTACTGTGTCCAGCTAAACTAGCTTGTTTAGCTAGGTTGGTTTACAGTATTGAAAGTTGAAGTTGACAGTACAGCCCTTTAATTACGCTGCGGGTTGGCTACACATGCACCACAGTGAGGTGCGTCATGTTTAACGTCAAACGTGACCGAGTTGTCGCACCGTGTTTTGTGTCGTCCAGCGTTTTGTGGTCGCACAGCGCGCTCTCTGGGATGAGACGATGAGACGGAGCACTGCTGGAGGAGCGGCCATGGGCGTGGCAACTCAGCTGTCGTAAAGTTTCTTTTCCTAGGATGGCTACGGAATGGCCAGGCCGCCTGTGCCTCTGATTGGCGTCTCCGCTGATTTTCTCGTGAAAATAATTTCACAAACATTTCACCCGACCTTGTGTTCCCCCAGTGTGGCCATCTGTCCGGATTAGTCCTGTTTCAGACTATTCACTTGGACAAATTAGAGTCGAAAATTAGAGAAAATGGAGTCTGTATTTCCCTCTGTGTTAGTTTGTACGTGCACCCGAAATTGACTTGAAGAAAAAATAAATTACAGCGTTGAGTCGCTGGACTCCTCCAGGGTCCCCTCATCTTACTGCTGGGCCCATAAAATCTTCCATGTTTTCATCCCCTTAATGGCGCCACAGCATTATGTTCCCTGTCCTGGGACACATTGTCTATGGGATTCAATTGTGGACTGATGATTGAATGATTTCAAATAAATGCAAGACATTTAACTAGGCAAATTGTTTATTTCCCGTGTTAATAAGTTAGAGTTGAATCATGGTGAGGATGCACTGGAACATAAAAAAAAAAAAAGAATTTCCACCACAGATTACATTTGAATGATTAAGTTTAAAAATGTTGGAGAACTAACTCGTCCAGCTACAACAACTCTCTTTGATACTGCAAGGAGAAAAAGCGATACCTGTCTCCAAGTGTTTGTGCGTGGAGCCTGCGGTCATTGTTGGATCATGACCATTGGAATACGTGTTGATGGCCACACTACAGGAGGAGCTGTGGGGAGGGAAGACAGGGACACAAAACCTCTGCTTGATCTCTGCATGGAGACAAGAGCCAATTATTCGTCACTAATTTGCATAAATGTTTAACTGTATCATATTCTCATGAAAACAAACCCAACAGGGGCGAAAGCAACATTTTGCTTATGCAGCCTCATTTTAATTGTCATTTCACCAAGTACTGCAGGCATTTCGTGGTCTTTGATTAAAAATTCATGTATGAATATCATTATGTCAGTCAAGAGGAGGTAGGATACTCTATTATACAGAAATATGCACATCTAAGTGCTATAAACTTGTGTCAAGGATAAAATGTTAATACAGGATGTCAAACAATTCTATTCTTCTGCCATCAAGTTTTAACAAGTGAGTAGAAGGATGCCCCTTGAGGAAGAAAAGCTGCCAAACTGCTAAAAACGGGCTCGTCCAAGTTTCCTTTTTCGGTCTCATTTCCCATTCAGCCGTTTTCCTTATCCTTTGAGCTTTTGACGATATGGTAATTAGTTAGCACTTAAGCCATGTCAAGGTGCTCCAAGAGTGGCCATTTTTCATATCCTGTGAAAACCCTTTAAATAATGCATTAAGCCATCAGCCATTGTTGCCAGAGTGAGTCACGGGTTACTACGTGACTTAAGACGGACACTAGACAAGAGTACATTATTTTGACTGTAGGTCTTAGGAGAATGTAAGAAATTAATTATTTGCGCTCCACCAGTGCACAAAGTTTAAGGGCAGATGCAATGAATTCATTTCTCAATTTAAAAACATGGTCTTTTGGGGGAGAGGGTCACTTTGCCTTTTAAAATTAAGGAGCCATTTTCAAATCTTCTCAAGGCTCTTAGGCCCACTTGCGTTCTCAAGTTATTCATATAAGTGACTATTTAACCTTGCCAATTCATCTTGGACCGCTCAGATTGGGATCTAGGAGACATCGTTGAAGAATAAAATCAAATGTTGGAGTTATTTACTGACGACTTTGTCCTTACCGGAGTTCGCCAAAGAGACTTCACCTTATAAAACATGACTCATGCTTCCAAGCTTGGATTGCTTTGCCAGCATTAGTTAGCAGTACTCCTCCCTCGGCTGATTACAATCTTTGTTGCCACATTTTCGTGTTGTCAGGTTGATCCCAAGCAATGAATCATTATTTATGCATTCATACAGTATGTGGATTTGAATGTTAATCAGAAAAACTATGAGATAGGTCTGTGCTAAGACCTATTTGTCAACTGTTCTTATCTATTGTGGCTGATACAAAAAACAGACAAAAACAATGGACTGCCTTTGTGACGCCCTGCCACAAAGATGAATATTAAATCAAATATGTTTCTTTTTTTTTTCAAGCTTAGCTATGATGAGAGTGTCTATTATGTATTTCATTATGACCAGGTAGTTCCTCACTGCCGCATTTTTGGTGGAATAAATTGAATTCCCCATCGTAAAGTAGATCGCGGCTGGGAAACTTTCCATCGGCTCCGCGACATGATCTAATTTAGATGAAATACCTCTATATTTTATTGGGTTTGGAGTGCAATATGTCTCTGCACAAGCCGATCGGCCCGTTCAACGAAAGAAAATAAAGATGCATCGCGACAGCTACAAGCTCATCGCTTCAACTGATGGCCCTCTCCGAGATTTGGTTTCTACTGACATTCGTTGGTATCTGGCTGACGCTTATTCTTTAGGGAAATTGGGGATTATTTGCAAAGCCCTGCACAAAGCAGGGGTCTGATCCAGCCATTGTGACTCGTGTGATTGACCTGTGAGCGGAAGCTCGACGTGTGGGGGAGAAGCAGCGGTGCCAGAGCTGGCAAGAAAAGAGCCACGGTGAAGATGCACAAAGAAGAGTGTTGCTCTCGTCACAGTGACGCTCTCTTCCTGTGCAGCTGTGCTGTGTGGAGTCTTTATAATATGATTTCCTCCGCTTGAATTTTCCATCCTGAAAAACAATTTACTTTATCATGTCCAAAGTATATTGTTTTCCAGGCCAATATTTGTCTATGCGTGGCAGCCTTCTGCAGCTCCCAAAATGTTTGCAAACTACAGGAACGAACACAGACTTTCTGCTATTACACGTTCAAGTGCAACAAAAATGTGAAATAGGAGGATGTCGGGCAAGAGCTGCTGTGACTGACTGCGCCGCCATTTTGGATCAACATGATCTCACTGCCTCATAGTTTAATGGTAAATACTGTCGTTTGGAGGATTAATCTTGACAGACGACATCCTATGTTCTTGTGTCCTCTCAGCAGCCGTGGTTGAGCTTGCTCTGATTCAGAAGGAGAACCTAGTGCAGATTTCCAGCTTGCAGGCAGAGATGGGAAGAAGAAAAGAAGGCTGCCAGGCCCAGGAGATTGCCTCCTCCTCCACCTCCTCCCACTCCTAACACTCGCATTCATGCACCTTGTACACTGGTGCATCCTGTACACACATTTTCATTAAACACTTTTAAAGGACTAAGCAGCACGTTCTTTTCTTGAGATTTGAAAATTCCCTTTATTTTGTGTATTTGGACCTCCGAATATTGCACTTTATTGTTTCCCTATTAATTTAGACACTCCGTCGGTGTTCTCACAACCAGATTTTTTACACACCTTAGTAAAAAGATACAGCCCTGTCTCTGACGCTTCAGTCAGATTACTTTTTCACACTGGCAGCATTTATTGGACAAAATAATTGAGCTATCATATTCAATTTGAATTATACTGATGTGGTAGAGAAGTACACGTACAGAAGGATGAGCCAGAGAACACTTGTAGACACAGGGAGCGACAGCATTAGGTCTCGTTAGTGGTAAGGGGGGAAAAATGGTTTGATAAGTTATTAGTACCATTATAGAAACATATTTTATGATAAAGACAGAATGAGGATTGAACGTATAAGTTGGATCACCAACACCTGGAATTACCAAATAAGGTGGACAGAAACCAGGATGTCAACAAGTTGGATACTTCATGCTTTTTCCACCAACACAATTGGACAGAATGTATTAATTACACACATCCTATCAGCACACATTGTCAGCGTAGGGTCAACCAGCTGCCCAACAGCATGAACTCCACTTTTATTTTCCATAGCGGCCACTAGATGGTGGCAGACTGCACTCTAACCCATTTTACCTCCCACTCATCTTGTAGGCCTGTAAAGATCAATGGGATATTCCAGTTAGTTATTGCCAGGTGTGAAACTGCTCTTCACATTAGAGATTCAAATACAAAGGAAACTTAAGTGTCACTGTGCCAATAGAAGTTGCCAACTGGTCAAGGATTTGTCAGTCTCATACCGTCTTCACAGAACAGTCATAGTTCTGTTTCTTGGTATAAATCAAGTTAAGCCATTCTCACGTCTAAAAGCAGGCTGAGGTTTGCCATAAAAACTGAGTCTGTAAATTTTCTAAATACCATATTCAAATAAAATCCATCAAGTCATGCAGCTTATGTTGGAATAACAGCTGAAGTTCATTTCCTGCTGCCTCACAGTATACAAAGAATAAAAGTCCAACGTAGCTCTGCAAATGCATTTATTGATTTTTACTACAAGTATACAAAAAACTGGACAGACAAATCTATGAAAGTGGATCTTATTTACATTAACAAGTGTTGAAGTGGAAAGAGTTGAATGGGCATGCTGTGCTGGTTTCAAGTTCAGGAACAAGGAGAAGACAGTCATGATGAAGACTTGACAGGCGACGTCGCACACTGTAGGGAGCAGAAATTCAGAGTTTATTAGAGCAGCTGAAAGGAGCTGGTGATGAATCGTCACCCCACAGTCATCAGCACAAGCAGGGGTAATATAGAGGCATTCCCTCAAGCAGTCAAGAGCTCACGGCTGCAGTCTGGCAGAACCAAGGCCAATTGGTTTTGGTCCAAGGCAGGCATGGGCAAACTATGGCCCGGGGACCATGTGGGCCCTTCAGCTTTTTAATCTGCACTGCCGAACTTGAAGAAATGATCACAGCAAGTAATAAAATAGCTACGTTTAATCCATTCTCATTGTTTTAAGAGTGATTTTAATAAAAAGCTAAATACCTTGGGGCTTCAAAGACATTGATTTTGTTGCAACGCTTGGGTTCATTTGGTTCACATATCTCATAATACACCCACCCCCCACCCCCACTATGAGGTGGGTCACTAAAACACTCCATGCATCTGCTGCTGCTCTGGCGCCTCTGTCCAATTTTCAAAGTCATTGTGGGCCACCATTCAAACAGATTGCCCACCCCTGGTCTAAGACTTCATTGAAAGGAGGTGATGCACAACCATTTGCCTGTGCAGATCATTTTGAGTCTGAGCACTTTTTAAAAAACGAATTTTACAAAAGGCCATTATAACGACTGGCAGTAAGCCAACATGCACCTTCACAATCTTTCAAAGCCTTCAGAAGCCACATTCAAACACGCCCGCTGTCACAATTGCAAAATGAAGCGGCTGCAGAGGAGAAACCCAAACTGAAGACGCCGGACTGAAACTCCAGAGACGCTAACGCTGCGACTGCTGCATGCACCACCTCCTCCACCTCGGCGGTACAAAAAGGGCACATGCCCGTCACTCGCCTCCTGCTGCGATTTGCCCTCCTGGACTCCGTTGCCGCTCTTGGCACTCGAGTCACTGCTGCCATTAACTGTGTTCTGCTCTGGTTTCACTCGTTTAGCATCAGTGTCATGTACGGGGGTCTCCTCTTCTGGTTTCCGCTGTGTAGAAACAAACCGGGGGGGCAGAGGGACGGGAAGGAAGACAGAAACTGAACTCTCTGGCACAAAGTTGGACGCAAGAAGAAAAAAAAAAAAGTCAATGAGGCGAATCATGCAAGCTGACATCATCTGCCAACACCGAAGCTGCACAATGACGACCAGGACAAGTCTACACAAAGAGGCACATGGCGGCATACAGCAGCAAGCCGATGACTTCCCAGCAACAGACTCACACAAGCACCCAGGTCTTTCCGACAGACACACGGCCACACAGATGATCGATGCGGGACAGAATGCACGGTTGAGGTTTGTGATTGGCTGAAGGATGCAAAATGAAGAACAAAGAAAATAGGGAGCACTGAAGGACTCACCTTCCTCTTGACGAGGTGGGAGATGTCAGTGGGAGCCTTGGAAGACGAGGTGGTGTCGGGCGACTGGACAGGCTTCTAAAACAGGTGGGTGATAAGTGTTATTTTTTCATTATTTAAATTTTTCATTCATTCAGTTAAAAATAATTAAACACAAACATTCTGAACTCCTGAAAGAAAGGGATAATCTTAGATTATCTGCCCCTTAACCCAAGAAAAATAAATCTACAAAGATTAAATTGAAAAAAAAATCCTTCACAACACACATATAAAAATCTTAATAGTGATAATGAACTACAATAATATAGCTGTCCTCCATAGTGGACAGTCGCATAATTTATGGACATCGCCATTTAATCTGACATAATTATTTTTCATGACAATTCAGTTGCATGTCTGAGTCCTGAGCTTGGAGGTGCTTTCCTGTCTTTACCTGGCTGGCTGACCCAAAAGCTGAAGACGTTGATGAAGACGGGCCGCCGTTTTCACACTGGAATGCTGAGGAGGTTGAAGCTCCACCCTGACAAAATGTCAAGTGGTGTTAAATTTTTATCATGTTGTATATCGAGGCAAGACTAGATGTTGAATGCAGCGTTGCTCCCGTGTACCCACCAGCGTCTGCTGGATGGCCTGGGAGGCGGCGCTGGAGGTCCTCTGGCTTTCCTTGGCGTCCTCCACCTTCTCTCTGATGTCGGGCAGAAGCTGCTTCAGCTCCTCCAGCTCAGTCTTCTCCTCGCTCGCGTCACCCGCGCCCTCTGCCGCGGCGATGGCGTCCTGCAACATGGCTTCGCAACAAACGGACGACTCAGAACCGGTCCATGATCTCGCTCATCAGCATAAAACAGAACCCAGCAATATATGCCTAGTTACAATCCAATGTGCAAGACTATCAGTCAAAAGTTTGGACTACCTTTTGAATTTGTCTTCCTTCAATCTCATGACTATTGACATTGCAGTTTCTCATTGAAGGCATCAAAACTACGTAATGAATGTACATGGAATTATGGAGGAAACAATAAAATTCTTCAAAATAGCCGCCTTTCAGAAAAAACATATTTAGAGTTAACATGGTTTTCTTTGCTGCATAATTACATATATCTTACTCATATTTGCAGTGTAGAAAGTTTAAAAAAAAAAAAAAAAAAAAAAAAGGGGGCACGAGAAGTTGTGTCCAAACTTTGACTGGTAGTGCACAAATATAATCCACATTACACCTAATTTCCCACGTCCCCATCTTTAGTTCTATTGTTATGCTCTTTTTACAAAAACAAAATAAATCTCAGCAGTGCACAAGTTCTCACCCAGACGGGTCTCGATGACCTTTATGGAGCTGTTGTAGTGCTCGATGGCCTGGTTGTACTGGTTCATGTAGCACAGGGTGGTGGCTACGTGGTAGTGGGTCTCGGCCAGCAGGCGACTGTGTGCAGGCAGGTGCTTCAGCTGCAGAGTCAGACACTCCTGGAAGTCTTCAAGCGCCTGTGGGTAGTTGCCTTTTGGCAGACAGAGACTTTCTGACTTTGTGGCTCCATAAGAAACGTGGAATGAACTAGCATGGAGAAGACGAAGACTTCAGAGTGATTTTTGTCGAGAAAAAAAAAATGTTAAGAGGAAGAGGGGGGGGAGGGGGGACCAAAACCACAGACAACCTGGCTTCACTTTTACATGATATTGTAACTCATGCTATACTTGGCCGGTGTTCCACTCATCCTCACAGTTTAAGATAAAAACAATTCCTCAAATAATATTCAGCCAAATCCTAATTAGGCTTTCCTAATTTCCTTCAACTATTGAGTTGCCGGCATGTAACGTAAGATGCAACATACCTGATTCGGCCCCAACTTCTCCAAGTCTCAGGAACGCCTGTGCTGCCATTAGCTGGCCATCTTTGTCGTCCTTTCTGTAGAAACAGTTTGACACGATCAAGTTTTTATCCCTGAAACGGATTTAAATAATTCATCATGTGTCAACTGACTGCGCATCACTCAATTTCAATGCCCTTATAGTGGAGCCTCATTTCAGAGTTTTTTGGCACGACGACAATTTTGACTCCAACATTAACAAAAGTTTGGGAGAGTTCACAGCTTGATACGATGATCAGCAGCAACTTTCTTGACACACGTATGCCAGATGATTACTAGCTTGCAGACGATTCTGAATTTGGCACTGAAAGATAATTCATTTTTCAATAGGACCATTTCAGTCTGTGCTCAAAACTTAGCAAAATTCAGTAGCCCAGATGCACAAACACCTGAATGTCAGTTACTGCCATTCGGTCCTGTGATTGAGGACCATCTTAAAACTTTAATAACCCCCCACCCACATCCATCTTTGGGTTGCACTACCTTTGGTAGATCATCTTGGAGAGCTCCAGCATCTCCCAGGCCAACTGCAGATTCCCAACCTCTTCCTCCTCCTGTGGAGACAAACCAGAAATGAAATTGAAAATTAAAAAAAAAAAAAAAAAAAAAAAAATCTGCCACGGTGATATTTAGGACACTGCACCTTATCTTGTCCATTTTTTTCCTCGTCATCATCATCGTCGCCGTCGTCGTCGTCATCATCATCGTCGTCGTCGTCGTCATCGTCTGTTAGAAGCAAAGTGGAGCCGGTTACAATACTTTTTTTTTTTTCTGTTGTGTGACGGAGCAAAGGGAGACCAACGATGCCCTTGTATTTTGCGCGTCCTCCACCTTCAGTGACACCAGCCCAGCCGTGTGCTCTGCAATCAAGTGAACTGTGCTCCAACCCAAGTGCACTTTGCTACAAACATACTGCCCTCTGCTGCTTCACTGTCCTGCTCAGCCTCTTCCATCGACTCTTGTCCCTCAGGCTTGTGACCGTTCTGCTGCACCTCCTCAGTATCACTTTCTTTCCCAGCACTTTCACCAACACCATTCTCTTGGTCTTCCTGGACTGAGCCATTAATTTGTTTCTCAGGGGACTTTGCCACACCGTTTTCCTTCACCTCGCCGTTGCCCAGTCCGTCCTCTGACACTGGCTTGTCTTGGACACCTTTTTCCTCATCTGCCATTGCATCATAGACCTGCCTTCGCAGCTCATCTCTAGTTTCCTCTGTACCAAAGAGGTATATAAAAAAAACAAACAAAGCCAATTGACTTAAAAAGAAAGACCAAAGTAGTTTTGAACAATTAAAGAAAAGCTAGTAACAAAAAAAAAATCCAGTTTGCCAGAGAAATTATACCACCTAACAAGCATGTGGACATTTTGTTGAGGTATTAAAAACAGCATTTAGTCATTTTTCAACACTAAAATAAACCCCAATTACATTTATTTTCACTCATGGGACAAAAAAAAAAAAGTGCAATTTTAATTTTATACTGACCATCAAGATTGTTGGCACTCTCAATGTTGGAGTTGCTGGGCTGCGGCTCCTCTTCTTCAGACTCCTCTGGGACTCCGTCCAGCGCATTGCCAAGGACGCTGTTCTCCATCCTAACCAACACATTACAATAATGACAGGAAAGAGTTTAGTTTGGTTAGAGGAAATGTATACATGTGACATAAAAAAAAAATTGCAAGTTCTTGTAGTTTTATGCATATGCCATTTTTTAAGTTCACTAGAGTTCAATTTAGTGTCAATCCTAACAGTTTGTTTGTGATTTGAAGATTGGATTTTGAATGCCTTTGACCATATTAAAAAAAAAAAAAAAATCCAATTCATGTTGAATATGCTTTTTACCACAATCTGTAATCAAGACACCATCATCTATAAATAAAACATGAACTTTCCACCCTCGCATTCAGTTTTCATAACTGAGCGATCAATCACATCCGCTCACCTTTGGCAGTTTAAAAACAGTATAATTCACAGCGACCATTACAGATAAACTACCTGGCAAGTTCAAGAAGCGCTGTCCCGCACAGGAGAAACGGCTCGCCACACTCGTCTGCAGTGTCCCCATATGTTCCAGCCCTGCACAGGTAAGATCATACATTTTGAGTCAAAGACCATTTTGGACAATCATTTGCCCTCAAAGCATCCAAAAAAAACCTAAAAAAAAAAATTGGATTTATGTGTCGATACTAAATAAATATAAAAACATTTGCAAACAAAACAGTACATCTTAGTTGGAAGGAAGAGAGCAGAAAAGTGCAAATTAAATACGAATATTCTTAAAATGTAAAAGGAAAAGCCAAAAGGCCAAAGTCTGGGAAACCACTGAAAAATAATATTTCACTTTAAGTTTGTCAACCTTAAACAAGAACTAAAATCCATCTCCCACAACTATCATAGATGACACTCACAGGACGCGGCAGGCATCCTGCAGGACGTTGACGGCGGAGACGACATCTCCCATGACGAGATGCTTTTTGCCGGCACCGATCAGCTTCTTTGCTTCGTCCATAACATCCGAACTGTGGGGGGGGAGGACGCGCATTGGGGTTTAATTGTCGACAAAATAGAATCATTCAATAAATAAATGAATAAATAAACGCTCGTCAGCAACTCTTCTGTGCGCAAACTCACCTGCCAGACGCAGCAGCTGCAGATGATGACGAGCACGGCTGCTCTTCCAAGCTGAAAGAGTTTGTGTTTTCAGGAGTTTTTAAAATCCAAGTTTACTCAAGATAAAGATGCCAGGCCTTGTTCCAAAGTTTAACCAGAGCTGACGGAGCGATGTTTCACTATCAAAGTAGGATCTACAGGCTAACTTGCGCCTTTATTGTTGTTAGCGCAGTGTGGTTCTCTAACTAGCCGAGTCCTGAGTAGCACGGCTAATGTTTGTGAGCAAAGCACACACACAATACTAAGTGCAGTTCGCTAAAATTCATATTACTTACATTTACAGCGTCACTGGCTGCAAGTATGGAAAAACCCCAACGTTATTAGGTCGGCATTTAATCGCGCAAGGTCGTGCTTTATCTCGCGTTAGCTACATGCTAGCGAGTTATTCGCCCAGCAGACAAAATACAGGCAAGTGGGAAAAATGAAATAACAAGACTTTTTACCAGTCGGAGCTGGATGCGGCAGACCTTTCTTCTGGCATTTTGAGGTTGTGGCGGGAGGTAAAACTGACTGTCCAGTGCTCTGTGTACGAACTACTGCCCTGCTTTAATGCTCTTTGTTGGCGCGCTTAAATAGAGGAAAGGCTTCTGTACTTCCGCTCAACTTGGAACGCGGGAGATCGCATTTAAAGGAGCCGCAGCAAATGTTGTTGGCGCCTTCAAGGGTCCAAGGGTTTCTTGTCTTTTCTGTTCTTTTACTCGTAACGTTTACGTCAGTACGGTATATTATAGATACATTTTTAAATATATATATATATATATTTTTTTTTTGCAGCATGTCGAGAGGCTGTTCGGAAGAAGAAAGCTGGTGTGTGTTTGTCATCCAGACATATCGAGATTTTATTTAGAAAGGGCCTTAAGGTAGCAGTACTTGCGAAAACAATACTGTATTGGATTTAGATAGACTATAACACACCTAGAAACACCAACGCAAGAATTGGAATTTATACACAATTTTCAGTATACATAGGGACAGTACTTGGTTAGAGTTTAGCAGGATGTCGTATGTCTGCCTCGTTGGCGCAGTAGGCAGCGCGTCAGTCTCATAATCTGAAGGTCGTGAGTTCGAGCCTCACACGGGGCACTGTTTTTTTCTTTCCTAATGATCAACAATTGATTAGGTGGTATACAGGTACTACCCGAAAAATTAGAATATCAAGTAAAAGTTGTTTTATTTTGGCAATTTAACATAAAAGATGAAACCAACAAATTTTATTGAGCCATTACACGCAAATTGACATCTCAAGTAGTTCCTTGTTGTAACTTTGCTGATTAGGATTTTCAGTTTATTAAAACCACAAACCCACAAACTCAGAAAATTATTTAAAAAAAGTGAGTTTTTTTTAAGCTGCAAGACCTGATCAGCAAAATCCAAAGAAATAAAAACTTGAAATATATTGATTTGCATATTATTCGTTTATATAATATGTCAAATTCACCTTTTAAGTTGAATTGCAGAAATACAACAACCTTTTCAGGATATACTAATTTTCTGGGTAGTATCTGTATTTGTCGCTTAACCGTGCAAGAATGACATGCATGAATGATATTGAAAACTGTTTGCAGTGTGACTGAGCAGGCCCACGTTCCAGGCATTTATTTGATCGATATCAGTACTTAGAAACAACCATAAGATGGCGATAAAGACTCACTAATCTCGAAAAAGGCCCAAACCTTAACCTACTCGCCCGAACAAGAAACAAATTTTTAATGAAATAAATAATAATAAATAAAAATAATAATGCAACTTCGGGAGCAGCTACTGAATGGATCCAACAAGCTCAAGAGCTATGGCTACTTTTTGTTTGTTTGTTTAATTTTCTTAAACAAAAAACAAACAAACAAACAAAAAAAACTCGAATGAGACCAACTTGATTAGTATCAGTGAATACACCTGCGCGAACCCGTCTACTTTGAGCCAAAACGTCAGCTGTATCGAAGGGCCGTATTCCGGTAGCCAACCGAAGAGGGAAAACGCTGTATGTGTGGCTGTATATAGTTTATGTGTGCATCAAAATCGTCAGCATCCATTCCATACGGCACAATAATCCTGTATCGCACTAGTCAAGATTTATGTAATTCAACAGACCAGCAGGGGGCGCCTACGTTCCTCTGCCCAACATTTTGCTCTGCAAACAGTTAATCGATCAAAAGCAAAGGCAGCGGTTCCAGAGCGTTATAAAGATTTTATTTTGAAATAATAACTATATAAAGGGACCGTCGAGTTTGGCGCATGTGGCCACTTTGCGAATTGTCTCGCGTCGTGACTCGTGTAATTCGAGTGTTGTAACTATCCGAGTCACTGACTGCCAAAATTCCAATAGTTACAACTTAAATGCTCTCGCCGAGACCGTATTTGGTTCAATTTTAGGTGCTTTTCCCCATTAGTTACTAATTGAGCCACAGTGAGGAAGACGACTGGATGAGAGAAAAAGTGGGGGAGGGCTCTCTCCCACATAAACACAGGCTAAAGTGACAGACGTACACACACATTCTCTCTCTCACACACACATACACCCACACACACGCACACACTCGGGCTGTGGATGAAGTTTATAGTCGCGCATCTCCGCGGGACTTGAGAGGACTTCCTACGAACCACCTGGAACTCTCTAACCCCCCCTGATTGAGATGTCGCGATGTTCCGTGCAGTCTTCCGAACCGTGGACTTGTTTTGGCTGATTTGGTTGCACTGCGTTCTGCTGCTGCCGAGGACTGGCTGCGGATCAGCCGATGTGGACAGCTGTCATGAGGTGAAGACGGCCTACATGATGCGCCAAATAGGCCCGGTGGAGCTGGTGCCAGACAGGCCGGGAACAGGTCAGTCACCCCCAACCCCCCCACCAACACCACCTCACGACGCCGCTGCAAATGTTAGACAGACGAGCCTCAGAGCTGAGCAAAATCTAAACTAGAAAGCTGGGAACTGAAGTTTTCGACAGACACGGGCTCTCTACATGCGAGTGTGATTTGAGCTTCAATTAATGAATTCTGTGACAGCTCCTTTTATAATACCAAAGGCGGTTGCTGTACTATTTACCCCCATTGAAAATAATTATCTGATTTTGCACACAAAGTAGACGTTTTGAGTGTGACATAATCTGTAAATAATTTATAATTTATAATAGAAATTATATAGCACAGACCACTTATATCTGATTATGTATAAATAGTTTAGATAGTTGTTCCAGAGAGATAGTCAATGACAATATTGTAATAAACTCATAGCTTCTGATATTAGCGTGATCATTTTTGACTTTTTATCCTCCCCCATACGCCAACACTGATGGATTTAAACTTTGAAACAAAAACAGAGTGCCATCCAATTGGGTTTCACACGTGTCACAAGATAAAAAAGACGATTATTTATGCATGATTGGGGCTTCTCCTGAAACAGCTGGGTTAAGCCTCAGGACCTTCCTGTGGCAAAAGAAGTTCAAACCACTTTCTGCATTGTTCTCATTCCTTAGTGGAAAGGGAGACGTTAATGTGATGTTTAAAAAAATCAAACTTGGGATATATTTTGCCATCAGACAATGAGATCATGGCTCGTGACTAACACAAGATTGAAACGAAGGGTTTCACTTTGCAGCACTTGCTCGATTTCTGGTGAGAATTAGCCTAAACAGTCTAAATAGACTTGAGCTACGATGTGTGTTCTTGGTTCCAAAAGGTGGCATTAATGATGTCCTTTTCTAAACTCATTTTGCTGGTAGTGATATCAGATGTCCCCAATTAATGCAATTCAAGTGCTGACTGAAAAGTTACTTACTTACTGTCTTCGTTAGAACACAATCCTAATCATCTGGTAATGGAACAAGATTATTATTATATCACATCACAAGATAACAGTCATAAAGACTGACTTTTTAAAGCCTCTAAATCATTTTTCTTAAACTAAATTATCTGTGTAATTTTGCTGCAGGATATTTATTTGATATTTACTTTGATCTAGGAAGTTGTTGTGTACAGTATATTGGTTATTAAGTTTAAATACTCTGTGTAGCTTAAACATATCTGATCCTTGAGTCTTAAGTCTGAACTGAGCTGTCCAGCCGGGGTCTTTCAAGGCTGGGCTCACTGACCCCTGCCTTCTAATCTTTCGGTCTTGTGCCCCACCTGCCAGGGAAAGGCTAAGACAGTACAGCAGGATCTTGCATGTGCTTGTGTGCGCAGGATTGTACCTTATAATGAGTTAAAGTAGAAACTAAGAACAGGAAAAACTCACAGTGGTTCTAAATGCATTTAGTATAAACTCCCTTTAACGGGAGAGAAAAAAAAAAAAAGTATATATAGGGGAGAAGATTTGTACAGGTTTTACAGGCTCATTGCAGAAAAAGTGTCCCGTTGCCGTCCATCACACAACAAAGTGGTCCGAGTCTTTTGGAGATGAGGCTTCGTTCTCTGTCCACTCTGTGGCAGAGAGGTTGGCCTGGGCTGCCCGTGATCGATAACAGTTTGCTCAGTGTCCTGCTCCTCCACCACCATTACCGCCCCCATTGTCTCCTGTCTCCAGCCGATGACAGAGCCGGCCTTTCTTAAGTCTGTTAGTGTCACTGGGTGCAATGCTGCTGCCCCAGCAGACCACAGAGGAGACGAGAGTGCTGGCTTAAACACCTCCAGCATCTCAGCTTTCTCAGGAATAGAGTTTGCTGTCTGCTGCAGCTATTCTTGTGTACAGCCGTGCTGCTGGCCTGCCAATTCAGTCTTTTGTCACCACCAAGGTGCTTGTACTCCTTGTATCACCTGTATCAGCTCTACCCAGGATGATCAGAAGCCACAAAGACATTATTCAACATGTCTTCCATTTGGTCCACGCTGATCTGCAGTTGTTTATTCTCCTCCTTGTCCACTCCCTGTCTTGTAACACATCAGACAGGGTGCGATCCAGCCAGCCAGCGATGCAGCAGACACGCCGACCTCGATGAGCCTCAGATTTTCACCCAGTAACAGAAGCCGGATGATGTTTGAGGCGCCTGCGAAATCGGAGAATGTGATTCTCACAATGCCGCGACCACTGTTCAGGCGTGAACTAGGTGGCTGCAGTAGATGGATGCCCCTCAACCAACCAACACACACACACACACACACACATTTTGTGTTATACACACTGTTGCTCAAAGTTGCAATGCAATGTTCTTTGCTAGATTTGTTGTGATGACCAAACGTTATGCGTTGTGGGTCATAGAATTTTATCACTGCACCTGGTGCAAAGTGATTGCTGAAGAGGCAGAGAGGAATCACCTCCTCTGTTCCTCTGTCTGGACCACCATCACACAGTATATCAACTGACTATGACAGAATAAGCTCTGTTGTTGCAAGGCAAAGTCCCGTCTTCCTCATGGTGGAAGTCAAATGTTGTCGATGAAAGTTTAGGAAATGTTCAGCAGACTTGTGTAAAATAGGAGATAGATAACAAGATAGGGATGTTTTTCTGGATTCAATTAGATTTTTCTCCCCACACACAGTTAACTGTCTAAATAAGAATCACAGCAATATATTTCAGGGTCACACACATCCCGATTTATAGCACAGACTGTGCCTGTGTGTGTGGGCACGCACGCGTGTGTGAGACCGAAGTGAATGATTCATTCCTCTCGTCATCGTCTCAGCCACTGAGTGCCTGGCTTCCAGAACTCTGTGAGACGCGCACACATGCTGCTTAGTGAGAGTGATGACATGCTGCCCGCTGTGTGTGTCGTCACATCGGCTCCCTAAAGGCCCATTGAAGGAGTATTTTTGTCAAGGCATGCAGTAATTGAAACCCTTAATTCTTCAAGGTTAGTCAATTAGACAGAGTTGTCAGAATGTTTTGTCTCTCATTTTTAAAGAAAAATATGAAATGTTAATTAGAAAATATACTTTCTTATGGTGGCTTTTCTGGAAATGTTTCACCCTAAAGTCATTCTGGAGACTCTTAACCCTGGTTCTGATTGGCTTTAGATTTACACTTTCTGTGGATGAAAAAGTCTTGACTCTGTCTTCCAGATGATTCCCTCCGTGTGTGCGTCCAGGCCGGGCCTGGCTGCTGCACCAGCAAGATGGAGGACAGCTACATGGCGGCCGTTCGCAGCGAGACACAGCAGAAGATGAGATCCTACAGTTTCGAGCTCAAGTACCTGATCGCCGGACACAGCAAGGCCTACCAAGGTGAGGGTGGGCGTTGGAGGACTACGTTGTTGCATGATTTTTATGTCACTCATTCATTATACAGTGTTGCTCTCACCATAGCTGTTTGAGAATGAAATATAATAATTTTCTTAGTTGTGTTGTAGTTCAACTTTTTCCACCACGTTCTATTTCCCGAGATAGCTTTGTTCTGTCTGCAAAGAGTTGAATGTCTTTTGTTGCTTGGCTGAACAAAAGTATTTAAAAGGAAATACTCTTGTTATCTCTGCTCTAATGATGAAAAATGCTCTCTAAAGAATAGTTTCTAATTATTAAAACCATAAAATATCCACATTTTCACAGTATGCTCTTCTGCTTCTGTGTTTTTTTTCCCTCATTGTTTTATCATCTTTAACAGGCGCCACCGCTTCCATTGTGACTTTTCAAAACTCAAAGTGACTTTAATAGCAGTGTCGATTTTGTCGCCTTAACAGCTTTGTCAAGTGCCCGCGGCCTCCTGTCGTTCTCACATTGTAGCATCCGTCACCAAATAGCCGGTTTGTGTCAGAGTGGCCGGCGTGAGACCGGTTGATTTTGCGAGGCGCCGCGGTGGCTCGCCAAACAAACACAGCGAAAGGTTTGATTGAGTCTTTGAGAGACAGAAAACTCTCAGAGGGAGCGGCGGAAAACTTTGTTACAACTCCGCGCTCCCTTTCTCCGTCCGTCCGTCTCTGCCGCTGCCATAATCGGGTTTTGTTCTTGACCAATGAGAGCGCCGGGTGGGGGGGACGGAGAATGTTTACATTCAGCACGTATCCGCTGCAGGGTGTTGTTTCCATGGGTAACAGCCAGTCTCTGACGGGCTGCTGTGAATAGAGGGGAGAATACTCTGCTTGTCCACTTGTCTCTCAGCACCATTCAGCAGCCCCTGTGTGTGTGTGTGTGTGTGTGTGTGTGTGTGTGTGTGTGTGTGTGTGTGTGTGTGTGTGTAGTCATGTACTACAGGGATGACTAGGGGGGTAGAGCTGATGAAACCCAGCAGACAACATGGCAAATATGCACTTCTTCTTCTTCTTCTTCTTCTTCTTCTTCTTCTTCTTCTTCTTCTTCTTCTTCTTCTTCTTCTTCTTCTTCTTCTTTTCTTTCCTTTTTTTTGCTCTCCGTCCGTCTCATCTCCTCTTCTCTCCACTCTCCTGCTCCGTCTGAATGCGCCCGGGCTCATTTTCGAGCTGCTATTTACGGCCGGCGGATGGTGGATGGTGGATGCACCCATGGGTAAAATTAATGCAAAACACCCGTACACAAAGAGGGCTTAACAAGCAGGAGGAAAATAATGGCAGCGGGTGAGAATCTGCTGCTCAACTCGCTCAGGAATTCAGAAGGTTTGAATAAGGAGGTTAAACACATTGTGCGGACAAATCCAAAGAGATATTCAGCCATGTGTTCAGATTCTGACTGACAACAAAAGTTTTGTAATGAAAGAAAACATTCAACACGAATATCTAAGAGTCAGATAGTTTTAAAGGAATATTAGAAAAAAAAAAAAGTAAAACCTCCAGGCACTTTATGAGGTACATCTTGCAGGTACCAGCTACCTAAAACAAACCAGTGAGTGTAGACATACAGTGGTCGAAAAAAGTTTTTTAAATCCAATTATTGTCCCTAAATAATTGCAAGAGAACTTGGATGCATCAGAAGTACGCAAAAAAATGAGAATTATTTTGTTGTTTATTGTTTACAAGACAAAATAAGAAAACTAAATTCTTGTATTTCTTGTTCTTCCCCATTCTGATGATGGCTTTAAACTTCATCACGCATTAATGTGTCGCCACCGTGCGACTGACTGATTAGCTGCTCTTGTGTGCAAGCAATTGAACATTATACCTAATAAAGTGGCATTTGGCTCAACCAACCCTTTGATAAAGGAAATTAATTTTGCATGACGGCGGTGGTGAACAGCTGAGTCGTGCCCCCCCGACCCCCTCCCCTTGCGAGTGCAGTGATCAAAAAGCCCCTGGAGAAACTGAGACATGCCCAGAGTGCCTGCAACCAGGCTCTATTTACACCCTGCGGATTACTTTAGCGTGTGCGTGCGAGTGCGTGCGCGTACTCGGGGCCCCCCTCCCGCATGTTTGCGTGCGTCTGGGCGAGCCCTCCGAGACCCCTCGCGCCCTCTCCTCCATGACGCAGCTGTCATTCAATCACAGAGGGTGAAGAGCTGTCACATGACCCCCCCGGAGCAGACTCCGCTGTGTCAGTCGATGCCGTCTGTGTTTTTTTACGTTGCCATTGGCAGGACGTAATAAAAGTGAGGCGGCTCTCACGCCACGTTTCGGGCCGGCCGGTGTTCCTGTTCCTGCTCGGTGGACTCATCCCTCCGCCAATGCAATTGTCCACTTCATCACACTGACCTGCCCTGCGCCGCTCGAATGAAAGACCGACAGCGGCTTCCTTTAATTAGTCCAGTTAGTCCTACTGGGACAAAACAGGGTGTAATTCACGGTGAATACATGAGCAGACACACAAACATCCAAAGTGGGTGACTCAGTTGACTTGGTGAAACACGCAGATGAATGGATTCCCCCCTCTGTGCTCTCTGTCTCTCTCCCAGCCAGTGTGATGCCTCTGTGTCAGGATGCCATCTGATTGACATCACCCTTTTTACTTGGACACACAATGTCACGCTGGGCGGGAACACACACACACACACACACACGCACACGCACACACGCACACGCACACACGCACACAGACACGGAGCCTCGGCAAGGGGTGCCGTCCACGCCATTGGACAGTGTGGGACACAGGAAACAAGAGTGGATCCTGAGATTAGGGCCCTCATTATCACCTACCTATAGATAACAGGAGGGTGAAAAGGAGCTCAGGGTGAATTAGGTTGGCGGCTATTTTAACTCGGCTGGAGCAGGGTCGAGTCGCTCCAAGGTTAGCGGGGAGTCCAAATAATGTGTGCGCAAATATGGAAATGATAATAAGTGTGTCTGTAAGTCCACTAGAAGTGGGACTGGGAGGGTCTCAGACTTTCTAACTCACTCTGTCTCTTCCAATAATGCAGCTATAACACAGCTCAGGTCTGTACTAAATTGCTTGTTAACACAAATAGCAATCAGCCAGTCACATGGTAGCAACTCGATGCATTTAGCCACGCAGATGTGGTGAAGAAATGAAGTTCAAAGCGAGCATCAGAATGAGGAAGAAAGATGATTAAAGTTACACAATCTGACGAATTTATGCATTCATTTCTATGTTAAAAATAAGGCTGTGAGTGAAAATGTGAAATGAAATTGTAATATATTGTCTTTTTGTGTAACATTGCATAGGCAATGGTAGCAACACACAAGTAAGAATAAACATGAGGTCATTACATAAGATAACATACTGTTGGTCATTCATCATCAAAAAAATTCAGTCTTAACCAACAAAATGGTTACCTGCTATGTAGTTAGATTGCTTATTCAGTGTAAGTCTGAAATCTTAAACGGGGGAAAATTTTCATCTGTCATCTTGGCCAAGTGATCTCCTGCCTGAGACATCTGCAAGCTAAATCACTTGTCACGGATGTGCAAAGTTTGCTAAAATGTATTACAATTATTCTTCTGAGGTCTTTAAAATGAAACGGGTCTAAGTTTACGGTAGGTGCAATACACTCTTTCCTCTCCTGTCCGATTCCAGAAACCTTCGACTCACTGGTGTCCTTCACGTCCAACCTGACCGACTTGCTGTTCGACAGCGCCTACTCGTCGCTGGCATCCGACTGTCGCCCCCTGGTGTTTCATCTCTTCGGCAGCATCAAGCGCCATCTCTCCGGGGAGCCCGATTCCTCGTTGGACGCCGCCGTGCGTCGCTTCTACAACGACCTCTTCCCGCTGGTCTACCGTCGCCTGCTCAACCCCGGGATCGGCCACGCGTCCGCCCACCCTCACCCGTCCACCGCCGCCTACCACGACGACTGCCTGCGGCTGACGCGGCAGGACGTCAACCCGTTTGGAGCCCACCCTCGCCTCCTGCTCGGCAGCCTCTCCAGGGCCCTCGGCGTGGGCCGGGCGTTGAGTCGGCTGCTGAGGCTGGCGGGCGACGTCGTCAACGCCACGGAGAAAGTAACGCTGTCCAGGGAGTGTGGGCGGGGCTTAGTGAGGATGCAGTACTGTTCCCACTGCAGAGGGCTGACGCTGATCCGGCCCTGCACCGGCCTGTGCGTCAACATCATGAGGGGATGCCTGGTAAGTCTCCCAACGATTGTAGTATTAGATCAAGCAAATAAAGTTATAGAACTTTTGAAGGAAATTTCAGAATGTACCTGAGGTGCATTTTGACCTTTACAGGTGAAGTTAAAGGTTAAGTATGTAATATTTGGAGATGTTGAGAAGAAACAGTTACATCAAGTGGTTATATTTTAGATTGCAGCACTCTTTCGCTCGGCCTCCCTTTCCTGAGCTTGCCAGTGAACTATATAGTGGCCTTTTCACACAAATCTGGATACCTCATCCACCTTCTTCTTCGATGGTTTATTTGAGGACGCTTCACGTAGTTCCTTTCAGTTTGAGTGTGTTTCTTTGTAGATGAAATACGACAATAAGCCTGTCTTCGCTCTCATGACCAAATCACCCATTTACAGCTTTTCATCATCAGTATATTGCTTCCACATTAAGTTTCAGACTGAGAAGGGGTGAATGCCAACGGTATTGGCAGTGTTTCCTGCATCTCACTTTGCTGGGCGAAATTTTGCTGGAAGCTTAACGGCACCCACAATGGAGAGTGCAGAGCTTTGAGATGGCACACTGCACGCCGCCCTTGGGAGTTGTTTTGGAAGACAAACGGCAGAAACAAATCAAATTATGTTGATCCTCTTCAGAGGAGAAAGAAAAGCAAAGTCCGCGCTGTGACAGAAGGCAAATTGGTTTATGGGGAAATGTTGTTCCTGGCTATTTTGTCAGGAGAGCCAAAGTGCCAATCATTTTAATAAGTGGCTGTTTTATCAGTTTTATTTTTGCTCATAATAAAGCGTCACAATCAATTTGTCACGGACCAATTAGTGGAATATGTCGAGGATATTTAAGCCAATTTACCAGATTTTACTCCATCTTCTACCTCCTACTCATTTCCTACCCTGTTCCCTCCGCCCCCCGACCTCTTTTCATCGCCCATTTCATCTCCTCTTCCTGTCTACCTTCTCTTCTGCAGACCGGCATATCAGAGCTCGGCGCCCCCTGGGGGCACCTGGTGGTGTTGCTCCAACGGTTGGCAGCGACGTTGGCCACCAGCAGCAACCACAACAGCATGGAGTTAGCTCTGTTGGCGGTCCGAAATCACGTGAACGACGCGATACTGCACGCTCAGCTTCATGGGCCGCGGATTACAGCCACGGTGAGTAAACAGTGAGCTAAACTGAGTTTGCTTTTCAGTGTCTTTACTTGAAGCATGCACAAATAAGTCCTCCTTACGGGGTTTACCAGCCAACAAAACACAATAAATGTTAGATCTTCTATGGTAGTTTCTTAAAATGAAAGAAAGTGATGACTTCACCATTTTTTAAAATCAATATCCAATAATAATGTCATTAGAATTTTGCACACACAATGAGGAAGGCCATGGGTGCAAGGCCATTCCTTTCAGCCTGGCAGTTGGATTTCCTCACAAAGACCTTGTACCTAGATGGGCTAAAAACAGCCTCATTCTTCAGAGAATCAGGGGTTCCCCTCAGTTTCTGTGTGGTGTGTGTGTGCAAGTATGTGTTTGCGTGTGTGTGTGTGTGTGAGAGAGAGAGAGGGAGAGAGCGGGAGAGAGAGCGAGAGATTGTGAATACAGATCCAGTGCCAGACAAAGGCTGTGGTTGGCGGGACAACCGATACCCAGAATGCAGCCTGGTTCTGAGTGATGAGAAAGTTTCTGTGGCTAATCTCCGGACAAACAGACGGCACACAAACACATGCATGCGCACACACTGTTGGAAAAAGAAAAAGAGTGGCCGTCCAACATTGGGAGAACATTGTGGACTTAGTAGAGTAGATTCCTTAGAGGTAAACAAACAGACACAAGCATAATTGCGCCGCTAATTGTGGCTAATACGAAAATACCACTTCATTGGATATTTGACCAGGCATCTTGTTCTTTGGGCACAACACCGTTGGCTAACCCAACTCACTTTAACGAAGTAATTGGTGGACTGCTGCCGCATGAATGTTAATGCTGCATTCAACCATGTGGACAAGAGAACTCGAAATATTGACCACTAACTTCGCTAGATCGTGTGTTTAAACCCAAGTTTGACCTTGTCTCGTGGAGACAAGGTCAAACATTTTAGGCAGTGGAAGATTGTTAGTTTGAAATATAGCAAAGTTGAGGGCAGCATCGGATGAAGCAAACATATTAGTATACAATATATCACCAAAACTCACAACACAACACAAACTCTGGAAATGTAAATTCAGTCAGCAAACTGTCTGTCCCACAGGTAGAGAAGGTGTGTGGATCTCATGCAGCTGGTCACATGATGCCACATGAAAATCCCAATAACCAACGTATTTCAACGTCGCTGAGCCCAGCTGCGTCGCTGACATCAGACAGGTTGTCTTCAACGTCAGCCTCCTCAGAGTCTCAGCATCAGCAGCAGCAGCAGCAGCAGCAGCAGCAGCAGCAGCCAGAAGGTGAGAGGAAAACATCTCAGGAGACAAAACAGGCACCGTTTCTGTTATATTACTGGTCACTCAATTGAAAAAAAAACAAAAAAAAAAAAAAAACAAGCACATATTCTTGACTGTCATTGTATGTTTGTGTGTCCTACCAGGTCCTTCCTACTCAAAAGTTCCAGAGGAGACAAGAGTCGCAGCCTGAAAAAACTCTCAAGGTGAAAAAGTATTTTCATTTTTTTGTTGAGTATGCATAAAAAAAATATCTGTCTGATGCTTGCGTTTTCATGCACTCCATCCTGTGCGTTCAAAACGTTCAAAATGCAAACTTTATACAACTTTCTACCACAATGAAAGTATCTTCTTGCTTTTGGATTGTTTATCTCCATTCGCAGGCCACTTTATAACATCCAGTGCAGGGTACCACTGGACATTTTCTCTTTTTGGAACTTTTTTCTGTTAACCCGAGAGATGGTTGTGTGTGTTAGCTGACATGCTCATGTTGTTCAAAAAGCCATTAAAATTCTGCTTTGCTCTCTTGCAGGGAGTTCGAAGGCTCCATCCAGCGGTACCAGTGGTTCTTCTCTGAGCTGCCGGAGATGCTCTGTGAAAGCGAGATGGAGGTGGAGCAGCACACGTGCTGGAGTGGCCGAGACGTGGTTGAGAGGTGTGTATGTGTGTGAATGGTGATTCGACGCAAATATGAGTCTTCGCTCAAGTGACAAATCCATTTCTGACATTTAGTGCCCATAAAGTCCCATTTGGGCTGAGCGTTTGAATTATGACGGTGAATTACACTGCATGGCTGAGTTAAATCAATAGTACAAAGCCGTCCTGTCTTCTGCCTGAGAGAAATGTTGAAATATTGGTATTGAAAATGACGACTTTGGACCGATTTGTGCTGTTAGGGTCAGATCGGGCCTCAGTTTGGATCACAGGCCTTTGTGTCAATCAGGAAACCATGAAGACACAAGTTCTCTGCTTATTGTTTTGACCCAATAGTCACTACTTCTGCCATGTTTATTGCTTATTGTTGATCCCCATTAGCCACTGCCTCTGTAGTGACTGTTCTTTCTGGGGTCAATTAAAAGTTGCAGTACAATTAAAAGATTCCCAAGCAAAAACCTAATTAAAAGAAAAGCAAAAACAAATTAAATAACACATCACATTCACACAAACACAGTCCAACAAACATGACTCAGAACAGAATACAACGAACAACCTAGAACAACCTCTTTCTGCATTACAGCTCTTCTAAGTATTTTCTTAAAAGCAACTCTACTTGATTTTAAATGTCCAGGGTATAATATATATCATATAAATATAAGAATATACATAAAGCAAGAGTCTTTTCCCAGTTAGCTGCCATCTTGCATCGCCATATTTCTGAGGAAGCCCGGTGTGGACAATCCAGTCTGCCTGACAGCACGTTTCCTAATTAGGGTGACGGCTCACGGCTTCAAATAAACCAACGAAGAAGAAGGTGGGCGAGGTACACAGGTTTGGGTGTGCACTGTGCAGGCCACCGTAGCTCGCTGGCAAGCTCAGAAGGGGGAGGGAGAGTAAAAGAATGCTACAATCTAAAATGCAACCACTTGATGTCGCTGTTTCCTCTTCAAAATCCACAAATATTTCACACTTAACCTTTAAAACTAAATGTTCCAGCACAGGATTGGCCTGTACATCGCAGATTTCTTGAATGCATCCATGTACCCTGCAGATGCGGTGCAGTGCAGCCACACTTATTTATCCTTAATGAGTTTTGCATCTTCAAAAAAAGGAAAGCAAGCGGGAGCACATGAGATATTTCTTTTTGTGTGTGTGCGTGTGTGTACGTGCGCGCGGATCATCCAAGAGTTGCCAGGGCGGGAGGAGGGACGAGGGGTGCGAAGGTTGGAGGGTTCGTTTCCAGAGGCTTTCTCATGGTGATTACATTGGCAGCTTGCTCTGGTTATAACACAAACAGACGCACGCGCGCGCAGACACACACACGCACGCGCGGGCGCACACACCCCACCCTAACACACACAAACAAACACAAGCTCACAGCATCGCGCAAACATTCCTGCTCTGATACCGACGCGTGCAATATAATTCACAATATAATGGATGATCGGGCTCGTCTTGATCACACAAAGGGGATGAGGAAATGTTTGCACACATACACACACACACACACACACACACACACACACACACACACACACACACACTAACTAATATTAAAAATTTCTGTTACGTCTGTCGGGCAACAGCTGTCGTCACATGAAAGCATTTTCTTTTTGGGACCCAACGGTTCATCGTTTTTCTTTCTCGCCAGAAGGAGGAATTCATTAATTTGTCATTTATAAAATTATTTATTGATGTTTTGTTCATTTTTTCCCCCCTCGTCAGTGAAACCTTGAATCTGGTTGTAGAGAAGCCGGAGCAGCAGGTCTATTCAACTCACTGGCAGGACGCTGAAGGATGCGAACACTGACGCAACATTCTTTGTTTCTGTCTGCGCTTCAGCGAAGGCCAGCAGAGTTTATAGAATTATTCCGCCGCTTCCTCAGCTTTTTATGAAGAGCGCAGCCCAGTTTTCACTCTGAAGGTGCTGAGGACCATCTGCTTCAACAACACAGCGTCGTAGACCGTTCGGATTGCAGCCCTCGGGGCAGTTTTCCCTTTAAATAATTGAACACAACCGCAGGGCATTAGCAGCTACGACGACAAGTGTGGATTTGAAATTGTGGAATGTGAGTTCGTTTGTGAAAATTAAGATTTTGTATTTATTGAATTTAGCTGATGAAATATGTCATAACGGCGCAAAATCCCTGGCTGAGCCATTAAAATAAAACACACTGTTAATTTATCGTAGAATGCGTCAATACAGACTGACTACTGAAGTGCAAAATTGTTGCCTTTGTTGTTGGTTTCCTGGTGGCAGTGTGACGGACTCACAGTCACTCAGGAAATTCTTTTTAGATGCAATGTCCAAAAACTATTCCTAGCCATTCAGTGGTTGCTGTTTCTGTTCAAAGCTAAATTAACTTCATCCTATTTTCAAAGGAATGTTGCCGCTTGGGTTGTTGAGCTTCGCCGCAGTCGTTACCTCAAAAAGCCTCACGAACGCGCAGCTTCCTCAGAAAGCCGCCTCACTCCAGATAAACTGCTGTGCCTGGACTAGCAGATTTTTTTTTTTTGGCTGGCTGGCTGGCTCAAAATCACTTTGAATGGGAGAAGGGCCAGACTATGGCAGAGCGGTCCAACAAGCTCACAGATTGTTCTGGTTCCCAGGCTTGCAAATTTTTTGTTGTTGTTGTTTATCGTTCAAATTTTTAATTCCCGTCTGAGTTTTCTTTGAGATAAAAGTTTTGTGACTGGGTCTCGACGGGTCAGCGAGCGGAGCGGGGCAGGGGCGGCGTCCTCCGAGCGGGTCCAGCAGAATTTCATTTTGAAAGGCAGGAGCGCGCTGGAGCCGAGCCAGCCTGTTCCTCTCTGACCTCTTTACATCTTCTTCTCACTGTCATCTCTCCATCCAGCCATTCATCCACTCACTCGTTCACTCAGCCATCCATTCATCTCTCCGTCCTCCCCATTCAGACCTCCGTCCTTCTCCTCCGCCCTCTGACCCACTTCACCTTCCAATGTCTACACACACACACACATGCGCACGCACGAGGTGGAGGGCAGCCTTGAAAAGAGTCTTGCGAGGATGTTTATCGCGCAGCACTTTCAATTAAGCCCGACGGAACACATTTTACAGCATGATAAAGGAATAACACCTTGCGTCCAGAGCGAAGTAGTAAACTCGGGCTGGTTACTATCGCCTGTAAAAACATAAAGGAAGATGCCAACCGTGATATCCACTCTTAAGAGTGTCCCAACAGTTCAGGTGGCGACCTAAGATTCCAAGCACCACTTATCTTAATCAAGTTGAAGCATTTTCCAGACCCAGCAGTCCTCACTAGGAGCTGCTTCCCCCTAAACCCTCCACCAGGTCTGTCATACGTTCTCTCATACGAAACATCATCTCCCCTCTGATGTGTGGCCACCCTGCATATGAAAGACACTGCAGCCTTTTTGGAAACTTGTTATTTAAACCCAGTATATCTGTCGACTCCACCTGATGTACAAAAATAGAACTTTAGATCTGGCGCTGACATTTAAAATGACATTTGTGCCGCCCGGCTACCTCTGCACCCCTCCCTCGTTATAATGACATATATTCTCAACAGTAGATCATTTACACCGTCCGTTTCTCCCCCCTGTTAATATCTCACATTTCCCATTCGGATGAGAAATGGTGTGAACGTGAAGCAGGTCACGTGACATTCATCTGGGATTCTCAGAATCTCTTCCTTCACCGACCTTGAATGTTTTCAAACCTCATGGCATCGGAACTGAGCAGTGCAACATGTTCAGGTCAAAAAGCTTCAAGCAAAGTGTTTTGTGGCGTTAAATAGTGACTAAACCGAGTCTTGCCTGTTGCGCCAGAGTGTCATTACCGGTTATTTCCAGAAGGGGGAAGCATCTTATTACCAAAACCACATTAGAGAACCAGCCCTGCTTTCAAGGCTGGAGAGAAGCCACACCCAGTATGTTCTGATACACACAGACACAAAAAAAACACACACAAAAAAAACACACAGCAAAACGTGTGCATGTGTCGTGCGTGTGTGGGTGTGTTGTTCTCAACAATGAGCATTTACATGACTCATGATTATCTGTCAGGCATTATGAAGACTCTTTAGAGAATAATGGTTGTTGCCTCCCCTCATATCCATCTTAATCACAGAGCAGCGAGATAACCCAGGCACTCATATCCCATTCACGTTCGTGAGATATTGAGATATGTGTGTGTGTGTGTGCGCGTGCATGCCATGGAGCTATGTAAATGACTCCACAGGAATGCATCTAGATTAACAATTGAGGTCGTGACTCTTGAATTACCCATTTCCCACAGATCAGATCACTATCTCAGGTAATTTTATTTCCGCTGTCTTTTGTGTGTGTGTGTGTGTGTCCTGGTTCAAAAACCCATCCGGTAAAGAGAGGGCCACCGCAGCAGCACAACACTGTCATCACGCTGCAGGTGATTTATGTCCGTCATTCTCCAAATCTTATTAAGCGTCACTTAAGAGTCCGAGCTCTCGGCGACGAGCGCCGCACGCTTCCTGAGGCGCTGTCATCAGACGGACAGCGCGTGTGTAACCAGGGCCCACAGCTCATTCACAGCTCTGGCAGCGTTTGATGCGTTTAGCAGGAGATCAGCTTCAAGAAATTAAAGAGGTGAACGTGAACAGCTTGAAGCGCTGTGTTCTCCATTTATTGCTTGATTGTTGTTGTTTTTTTGAAAGCGGATCACTGGCTCACTGTGCAGTTGAGGTGCGTTACTCCTTCACATGACAAAGACTGACCCTGAACACCAGGTGTAACATTTAATTCCCTGCAGAATTAAAGAACCACAGGGGAATTTGTATCAAATATCCATCAGTTGATGAGCTGTGCGAGAAAATGTATGGAAGTGAAACAAATTGGGATGAGCATTATGTCTATCAAAGACGACTGGAACTGTTTTTTATGTATAGGTTTTATTTTTTGTTTATGTAACTATCTTTGGCAAGTATTTTTTTTAATAGATATACATATATATATATATATATATATATATATTTTATTCACATATTTTTGAGTTATGGGAATAAGGAAGGGGTGGGATGAGATTCCTCACTCCCTTTAGGGTGTGTAAAAGCAAATTTTTAAGTAGTGATTCTTGTTGTGCTTTCATAACTTACTTTTTTGTCTGACCCATTTATTATTTGTCTATTCTTTTTCATGTTCAAAACAAAATTCAATGCGGTGCAGTTTGTTTAGCCTGGTAGCTCAGGTCAGGCTTCCCACAGGTTCGATATCTGTTGGTAGACGGCCTCAGTGTTGTCCTTTGTTTTTCTTTTGATGTGGAAATGCCACATAGTTCAGACAAAACCGCAGCTGCTGCAGCATTCAGGCAGCCCCCCCGTCTTCAGATGAAGCTTGGCTTCCTGCGTCTTGATTGTCTTGTGTTTTTCTGCCAGAATCAGTTTTCGCCAAAGATATGGGAGGTTTGAAAGATGGGTGAGGATGGGAACACAATAGACAATTATCCACTGTGTGGTCTGAGTCAGATCACTGACATGCATACGTAATCCCCTGAACGCACAGTAGAAGATTTGTTTAGAATGTGATGCCACTGCTGCCTACATGCTGTGTGCTAACCGTTCTAAAATGGCAATTCCAGGGCACCGTAGTTCACTGGCAAGCTAAGGAGAGGGTGGGTGAGTGAAAGAGCGCTGCAATCTAAAATGTAACCACTTGATGTGGCTGTTTCTCCTCAAAATCTCCAAATATTACGCGCTTCACCTTTGAGCCGAATGGTCAGCTGGCTGATAGGTGGTATTGTTATAATGTAAACAATTATACACAAGATATATACTGGAAATGGCAAGTCTGGAAATGGAGAGCTTTAGCAACATCTGGTTGCTGAAACATTCCAGTCTGCACTTTCTCATCTGCTGTTGCAGGACCAAAGCAGCCCAACATGGAATTCTATATCAAACATGTATGATGGTTATGATTTGAGATTGGAGAGGGTCTGGCTCAGTGAGCAGCAGGAGATCAATCGCACTGGCAATCCGTGCTTCAGGAGTGTTCGGACAAACAGTTGTGAATGACCAAGTGTGGTGCAGCTAGCATCAAGGAATTCTTGGAACCCAGCTGCGAGAGGTTAGAACAGAATGTAAGGAAACTGGCTGCTGTAACCTTTGTTCTAAATAATACATGCAAACCATCCTTCTCTCTTTTTTGATTTAAAGAAAAGGGATGAAAGATGTGAACTGAACTGAGAAGCGTTGAAACGGTGATGGCCTCACCTCCAGCCTGCGTGAACCCTGACAGCTGTTTATTGCCAGAGCGACGTCTGTTCAGATGTCTGGCGTGGTGCTGGGAGGCTGGGGAAAAGCCTCCTGCTGCAAAAATAATGGATGCGCACAGCAATCGCTTCCACCCCAGTTGTGCACAGGGCCCTGCGGGCGCAGGATATTAAACAGCTGATGGATGAAACAATCCGAATCCTCCCTATTGGAGCAATCATTGGCGAGGACGGCCCCATTAATAATTGATCTCTCAGTGATGATATGCACAGCCAGAGTCAGGAAAGATGGCCTGTGCAGTCCGACTGCTGAGTCCAGTTTTCAATCTTCAATTTTCCAAATTGTTCAACCTGTCTTTTTGGATCAATTGCTTATTGACGGCAGCTGAAAGCGTTCCCCCTGCAGCGCCATTTTTTAAAGTCAATCTGCGCTCCGTCCCTTTTTTTGCTTTTGCTGCACACATTTTAAACAAGGGAATATTGTCCCTTTTTAGTGCTGTCAATAATGTTACACAATGAGGTGTTGCTGTCACTTTTGCCGATGGTCCTCCTGTCAGAATCAGTCACTGCATTTTCAGCATTTTCTTTAAATCATACATAATTCATACAATGTACAAAATTCTAGATATACACACACTCATACGCAGACAGACAAAACATTTTTTTCTCTCCCATCAATCACTCCATTTTCTGTGGCTTATCTGTCTTGTGATCGCTGCTGCTGCAGCCAAATGAGAATATTCCAGGCATTCATCTCCCAAGCAGCACTTTCCGGCTCCCGAGGTGTCCCTAAAACAGACGGACTCTAAAAATTCTCCAGTGAATCATGGGTCTACTCCGAAGTTAATGCTGCGTTCACATGGAGTCCGGCAACCAGAAGTCATTATGCTGGACGAGAGAAGGTCTGTAAAACTTGAACAGAGAACAGAGAAAACCGTCAACCGCAACGATGGATGGCAATGCCGTCCAAAGTTGAAATATCTTAACTTTTGCTGCCCTCGGCAATGGAATTCTTAACTGCTTGGGCCAATACATCAAAAATGAAAAGATGGTGCTTTTGATGCAGCTGCAGCACACAGAATTATACAACCAGACCTTGAAGGAATAGCATAAGGAATTTAACATGAGGTAGAGCTTGTCATGCAATATGTCGAGAAATTACTTCAAAGCCATAGCCCATCTCTATAGCTATGTTAATAATATACTAACAACAATAATCCAATTTGTTGTCAATGATGGAACATCACCATCGCAACTTGATGTTGCTCTTGTTGTTGTTTGCCATTTGCCATCATCCCGACTCCAATTTGACCACATCATAACTCCCAGTAGACACCTCTCCAGAACACCTTGGCAACATCCAAATCAGGCACCTGTCTGTCTGCTGTTTGGTCAGCAGCCACAGACATCTAAACTTGAGGGAAAGTAATTTCCAAGTTCAGTTTGTTAGGACGAGGACTCGATCAATAGATCTGCTTCTGCCTCTATTTCCCTGCCTTCACACCCAGCCTGGAATTCATTACTGGAGGTAATTACAGCACTAATCACAACATGGTTTCATTATTAGGCTGGGCTAATCTCTTTTTACACAGGGACATGATGACTTTTAGTGATTGTCTGCCTGTGTAGATTTTCCAAACCTTTTGAAGGAGCAACTTTTGTTGTTGCCTCGCTTCTCTTCATGAAACATCCATCCAACTAAATCCGCTTGATCTGCCGTGCGCAAGAAACACTCAAGGAACTTCAAAACCATCGGCAGTAATGGATCTCCTAACAAGCTGCAGTGCGCCATCACCAGTTCTGTCTGATTATAGCATAAAATTACAATCATCCATCCATTTTTCCTCACTAATTCCTTGCACTCTGTTCTGGTACTGTGCAGAACTGGAGCCAATCCCAACTGTCTGGAAATGACGTTGGGGTTACACCTTGGACGGGTCACCAGGTATGGCTTGGCCATCTAGAGACAAATAACCATTCAGGTACAGATACAGAAAACCATTGATTCCCAATCAGGACAATTTAGTTTCTACAGTCCACCAACAACATACAACCATTCACACGAACAGCAAGAAAAATTCAAGTGATAGAGGGAGCGCGAGAACATTAAGGCAAGGCCCAGTGTGCAGTAAATGAGATGAACATGGAGAGAACAACAGTTATATTCAATGTACTTCTGCTAATGCAAAGAACATCAATTTTCTTGCAACTAGTTCTGACAAGTATTTAGAAATGATGTTCTGACGAGAATTCACTGATTTAAAGACTTGCACCTGTAAAACACAGTGACGTTTTACTTAAAATCATATTGAATTAAACAAAATCAAAGGACAATAATAATGAAGTGTTTGTTGTCGGTGTATTTTGAACTAAAATGAATCAGCAACCATTTGGGTGGACCTATTTAATTAGAGACGGTGGATTCCCTGTTGTTGAAGCAGCTGTGCTTCTGGGTTATATGACGCAATCATGCGGGAAAAGTTTTAATTACAGTCGGACCTGGGTGGTCAGACAGTAGAGGTGCGCCACGCTGTGCTCCTCAATCACGGGCGGTGCCTGTTGGCGAGCGACGAGCACGGAGCCAAATCAACATGTTCACCTCGTGATGCACTGGCATGTGCGGCTGTTCCATGTTGAGCTCTCTGTGGTGGCTGATCCCCCAAAGTCTGAGCTTGAGTCTGAGGAATCCTGGGATTTCCCCCAGGGCACAGCATGTGGTTCATCATCACTCTTTCTTGGCCTACACTTTTACCGCCTCATTCCTCTCATATTTTACTCTTTGTCTTACCTCAGTTCCTATGTGACACTTGCTGGAACTTTTCATCGCGTTTTTTTTCTTCTTCCTGCATTTACATGAAGCACGTGCTCTGTTTGAATAATCAAAGTATTCTTTCCTATGCAAGTTGGTGCCTGTAGCATAATCTCCTCATAAATCATTTTCTTTTCTTTTTTTCTTATCCTTCTTCTTTTTTTAAATCCGCTAAGTGTTGTCTCAGATATACCCTAAAGCTGATAAATACTTCCATAGACACATTTAAACTCTTATCAGATTAAGGAGGATAATACGTCTTTGTGTCAAATAGTTTGTATTGCACGGGAAGTGAAGAGTTCTTTTGTTTATGATCCAAAGCCTTCCATGATATTATATATATGTACATATCCCACAAGGGAGGTTGAGTTGGTTTGCCTGCTTTACCTTGGATTTAGAAAGAGTGAAGCAGGCAAATCTTCTGAAAAACAAGGTCATTAGAAACTGTTGGTGAAAATATGTGGATGGACATGAAACTGCTCATCAAAGCAATCCCAAATTATACCGAGTTAGTAAAAAGCGTGGATCCTCCACTGGGAAAGTAGGTGAATATACGCACATGCACTAAAACCTATGTTGTAAACGCCAACAGCAGTACAATCATACACCAACCGTCTTCACTCCACCACCTGCGACTTGAAGTATCATTGTTCTTAGTGGGAATCTCCTCCACTGCTCTCCCTGTAGCCATTCTGCTGTAATGTATACAGGCCAACCTTATACTGCAGCTCCATTGGTCTGATTTCCCCCTCTGAAATCATCCATTTTGCCAACCTCCAGTCGACTTTTCAAGTTTGTCTTAAATTTTCATGGATTTGACACAAGATTAACATAATGATAGCACACCATAATGTAACCTCACTGCTCAATCAGTTGAAGAGGACTGTGAGAGTGAGAAGCTGCTCCTCCTAGCTGGAGACCAGCTTGATCAACTCTGATTGGTCTGGTTGAATGTGACCGCATCCGATTTGTTTAACCTCGAGTGAGTGAAAGAAACCAGATTAATCTGGTTGATGGCAATATACTGTTGTCCTCAACAGTTGTCCTGTAAAGCCAAGGAAAGTCAAGTGGAGAAGATGAGTGGAGAATATTGCAACCGAGATGATGCCTCGCTTGGTATCTCTTCTTCGACATCGTTTTGTTTTCTTGTAAACCAAATTTTACGCTACTATTTCTCTCTGTTGTTATTACCATGACGTGAGGGCATTTCTCCACTGTTTATTCTTCGCTGTTAATGGTGTTGCAAGGGGAGTCAGCCAACCGTCCCAGCAAAACGGAAAAAGAGGAGACTGACAAACGTGAAATATGAATGGCATGGTTGGCCTGACCAGTGAAATTGAAATAAAATAAAATAAAATGAATAAATGAAATTAGTTAAATATGATATTAAAATGAGCTAAATCTGTGAATTTGTGTCACCAAAGCTGGACATGACTTTTGAGTTTGTGTTTTTACAACACACGTGCACTCTTTTGTGTGTGTGTGTTTGCTTGCATGCTTGCGTGTGTCCTAGAACATTCAGTGAATCATTTTACCCTCACTAAAAAAAACACGCGAGCACACAGAATGAGGAGGAGAACTGGGGTAGGAGAACAACGCATACGCACAAAGACGCACAAAGACGTTGAAAAGTGGGACAGAAAGTAACACAAGTCTCCCTCTCATCTGTCTTTTCTCCCCTCTAGCTATGCAGGTCGCGTGGTTGGCAGCACTCTTAAAAGCCAGAGGGAAAACCCAGAGGTGTTTGTCCGGAACACAGATCCTGTCCTGAGGGCGGCCAAACAGAGGCTGGAGCAGCTAACACAGGTACACTCCCATGTTTCACCACGGGAACATAGTGTTATGGGACATAAACGTTACATAATGTACATAATGTTCATGAGCACTGAAAGTCCTCATGGATTTATAAGATTTAAACATCCATAATTCATAGAGCAGCATTTGTTTGCTTCTCTGAAGGTATTTTGTGTACATGTCGTGGAAACCCATTGATTTCCCCCAGATGAGGAATATTTAAGCGGCATTGCGCTCTGGTAAAACCGTTTATTCAGAGTTTCACCTTGACCGACGTGTTGACCTCCGGCATCCTAAGACGTCTCCTCTGTGAAGAGTTTCCCGGAGGATGACTCTCATTACTTTTTGGGAACCCACTGACCTTTTCCTCCAGCACCGCCATCCGTCATATTTTCCCCCTCTTACGGACAGTGAATGCAATAGGAGGATCGACACCAATTTAATGGATTTTTTCCTCGCCCCCACCCCAAAGACATTTACTTTTTCCACAGACAGGCTCCCCCTTGCTTTTTTCCCCTCTTGTGCTGTCATTATCGGGCCAAAATGTCAACCTCTCTTCCGTAACATTGCTCCTCCGCTGACACACTACAGAGTCTGTGCTTATTAGAAAGCCGAGCCCCATCACTCTTTTAAGCAAGCAGAAAATGGTTCTATTTCTGTTTATTCCTGCATATCAGCCCTGAGCTTCTTGCAGTCAAGCATCGAGTCAAACAGTCTTATTCATTTCAAAGGGGTCCTATGATGGCCATTTCCAGATTTAATAGCTTAATTTTGGTTCTACTTCCAACATAAACAAGGTTTGTTTTGTCAAAAAAAAAAAACCATTAGTTTGAGTTTGAGTGTTTCTCTCACCCCTGCCCTGCTTTCTCCATCTGTGGCTCCACCTTGGAACAGCTCACCCTTGTGATTGGCCAACCGCTCACAACCAGCGCTAGCTAGCGGGAAAGAGGCTATTTATTCTCTTGCAGTGAAGCCTCGCCCTCATTAAAAACAGCCTGCAGAGGCTTTACTGTGATGATCGTTGTAGGAAGTCCAGCAAAATCAGAGCGGCTTGTTTCACCGCAGTAACACGACTAAAGCCAGAAATGAGAAATGCTGCCATTTTTCAGATTCTGTGTGCTGGTTGGCGGGCTGCTCTCACAGAAATAGATGCACAAGTTGAAAAATTCATAATAGACCACCTTAAAAAGTCCAGAAAATCAGAAAAGTGCATGAAAGAGTTAATAAAAGAGAATTTTGAAACTCATCATTATTTTTTTTTTTAATTTCTGGACATAATTTACTGCCTCATTTGCCACTGTTTTATGTTTATTAACACAGTTAAGCTGAAATTCTTATCTTTGATCTTTAAACAAAGAAAGACAGAAGCCTTTGGAGGAATTCCTGTTGTTTGGCTGCTGTATATAAGATGAAATGATCACCAGCACCAAATCCAGTATATCGTGCCATGTATCCAATGGGTTGTACTGGTACACAATCTTAGTCTCTTACTTGAGTTCAAGTTAAGATGGTGTGTCAGCTAGATCGATAGAGAGGATTTTGGTTTTAATACTGATTGGACAGAGCATGAACGTATCTTCAGCATTGACCGTGTCCGTGACACCCTGATGTGCAAAGGTGGTTAGTATTCCTCAGGGTGGACGCTACCTGCCCTCAGAGGTTGGAATTATTCATGTCCATATTTAAATATTCATGCTGTTGTTGGTTTGATCTTTGGCTGTTATTATTATCAGAGTGAAATATTAAGTTCAACCTCTCCTTCCTCAATGTGTGATGAACAGGCAGTAGACAGTTGGTGAAGATAAAGCTCCAGGTGTGCATTTATGTGTGTGTGTGCGTGCACAAAAACTTCTGGCTCTCGGGCTTCTGTTATCGCCTTTGTGTAAAACACGACTCAGTGCAATAAATTTAAATGTCAGTTTCTAATGAGATGCTGATAACACTGCAATAATAACATTTATAAAGTCAATATCATAGCTGGATTGATGCAGCACCGTTAATATACTGGACAGCCTGGCAATAACTTGGATGTGTTATATGGGAATTTGGATGATGCATTTCAGCAAATGCACATAGTCAATAGACAGACAATATTCTAAACTAAACATACCAGTGTTTATTTAGACTTAAATTGGGCAAACATTGAAAATAACTGCGGGAAATAGCACACTTTCGCCTTTATGAAAGCTGATTGGTCTGGTCTGACACTGACCGGCTGAACATCATTTTTGGACGCAAGCTTTTCAAGATGGATCTGCAAGATTTCAAACTTGAAATCTCAGCAGTCCAGGTTTCTCGCAAGCAAATCTAGTTGCAAAAGCCTGGCATGGCAGAACGCTTCAGTAAACAGGAGTTAATATTGGTGGATTGTTCTCATTTTGGTGATACATACAAAAAAATAATTGTAGAAGTATGTAAAAGGTATTATGTATAAACTAAAGAGACCAGTTGTAACCAGAGAGCTCAGTGATTACATTTCCATGACTCGGAACGGGTTGAAATCGGATCTTGAAGGAGAGCTAAACAACATTAATTTTACTCCACATTTTCAAACACAGAGGTAATCCAATGTGCTGTACACATAACAAGCAATACATCAGGCAATTTAAACAATGTTACATTACGAGAACCAAGCAGAAACAGCTAATACTACAGTGCATATGAAGAAATAAATAATAAATAACTGCAAAGCATGCTCTTTATTGAATCAGTGCTCTTTTAGTTTCTTCATTGTTGTGTGTTCCCTTTGTGGGTTGTGTGTATGATTAAGTAGCAGGCTGCAGAGAAAAATGCCATACAAAGACAAACAAAGCATTACCGCAGGGATGGTGCAAGAGAAAAAAAATATCTCTGGCTCATCAGCCAGGTGAGACAGCTCGGTAATCACTCACGCTGTGCCCGCCTGCTCTCTGTTTGGGGCAGCAGAACCGCAATCAGGCCCGTCAGACAAAAGAGGGATTAAATTATTACATCACGTAATCGCTCCCAATCTGTCTCAATTCAGTCATAAAACACAGAGCGCCGTCCCCTCCGACGGGAGTGTCGGCGCCACTAATGCCGGCTGTCTAATCAAAGCGCAAAGCAGACACCAGGCTATAAATCACACACATTTTCCGCGCTGTGTAATTATAAGGTCGCGACCGGAAATTGTCATTAGCCACGAAAAGAACCTGAGGCGCTGTGTTTGCTGTCGGTGGTTGTAGAATATTATTGCAAAAATCAACGGCGGGGGACAGGCTGGGGTTCATTTTCCATTTTCTTTTGCTGTTGAAGCCCTTTTCCGCGCCGTCTGACGTCGGCGGCCACTCCATTAATCACGTCGCATTTGCATAGAGGAAATGCCAAGTCAGCAACGCGCCCTGTGTACACACAACGCGCTCGGCAAACATTCCATGAAGCTGTTTGCGCTCCGGCTCTCCCCTGCCCCCTCTCCCGGCTCCATTAATTCTCCGCAGACTCTCTCACGTCCTGTTGAGTCTGTGATTTAGGGCAGATTGAAACTTCTGCCTTGAGCACATGCTCAACACCCCTCGGACGGCAGCAGGAGAGGGAAAAGTTAGATGAATGTTTTTGGACGTGGAACACGCATCCTGTGGATGGATGGATGGCACCACAGGAACCAGTCAGAAACCATGGAACTTGTATGCACTGTGAAGCGCAGGCTATTTTAAAGTGGCAATGCACAATATTAGAAATAAGGTGATACAAAAGCCAATATTAATAGAACGTTGGTATGTGAAGCTCCAGTGGTGCTATTTGATCTGAGATAGCGTCACATCACACCCCTACGCTGTCTGTTGATACTGAGCTCTTTGTATCCTTGTGCTTACCAAGTGGGATGGCTGTACATACACATTGGTGCATGTGAATCTCTGCCTCCTCCCCTCACTATAACAGTTGCCCCATCACCGTTATAAATAGGGAGATTTAACTACGTCTACTGCCGGCAAATTTGCAAATAGCATGAAAGGTGCTCTGAATGAATGCTAATGTTGGCTGAAATTATGGTGGATGAAACCCTAAATCTGGAGATTTGCCTTATATTACCTGAGCTGTTACAATGTTGTGTCTCCGAGGGGACCACTATCAGTGACTGACCTGCGCTTGACACAGATCTAAGCCCCCAGGATCCAAAATGGCAGCCCATTCATTTCAATGGAGTTGGAAACACTGAAAAAGTTTTTGCGGTTTCAGGTTGCTTCCGCATTACGCAGCCCACACAGCATGTGCAGAAGTGTCACTTCCCATCATGCCTCTGTAACAGTTTCGTTTTGTGTTGTGATCAAAAGGATAAGTGCTTTTTGGTTCGGATTGGGTTTTTGACTGCAGTTCCTCGAGTGGCCACCGGATAAATTGCAACGGCACCATATTGCACATTTTATTGCCTTTTATTGATGAATAAAATTACACAAAAAGGAGTCTGGCCCTGAGGCAGGTCCTTCACTGATAGTGGTACCCGGTGAAACACAACATAGGACCAGAGCTGGTAGCACAGGCTGACACTCTGGATTTAGGGTTGCATCCACCTTAGTTTATCATGCATTTCCTACCATTAATCATTGTTTTTCCTTGTTCGTTTGCTGGTGTTGCTTTTTATTGCCGTAGGTTGACGCTTTTGGTCTACATGCTGTCACGTCAAATTCCCAGCGATTGTGCGTTCTTTCCATCTTTTGGACAAAGCGAGAGAACGCAGCTCCCTTTGCAAAAATAAATCCGTTTCGCAGGCTGTGGGCTCCCATTGTCCTTTGAACAAGTCGAGACTTTGGAAAGTCTGCAGCCTGGATTCATCCCTCCTTAATGCCGAGCAGCCCCGGTGTTTTCTCTGTGGGGTGAGCCATTAGTCTCGAGCCCACACACATTAATGCTCGCCGTGTATTAATAATCATTCATGCATGTCGTGTATGCCACTTGCACGGCGAGGGTGAGAGGAGGACCAACATATAAAACAGGACAAAGGAGACTCCTTGGAATTGTAATTTTTTTCCAGCGGCTCTGTTTTGATGGTCCGTCTTCCACCATGTCTCTTATCTTTCAGCGTCCCAATTCTGTAATGTGTTAATTAGACCTTTACAGCGGAGGGTTGGGTTTCTCACAAGCTCTCGCCCTCTGATGGGATTCCATTAGCGCAGGCACTCACTTATCCTCACAATTAAAACTGGTGCCTACACGCTGGAGCCAGCCAGGATAGACTTAATCAGCCTGGTGAGGGCCGCCCCTGAACTGGAAAGGGCTGCGGTCCCATCACTTTAGGACGCACTAATCGACTTTCACTCTAGAGCGAGTGAAGGTGACCACGGTGGAAGAAGGATGCCTCTATTTGAGGCTGTTTCAAATTCTCATTTTCATAATTAATCCAGGTTTGTCTGAATTGTCCAGAACACTGAGCAGACCCACCCCAGATTCCAGGGCTGATATTAAATGATGGAAACTATTATAGTTTCCATCAGTGAAGATGGACAATGATCTGATGAATTGTCCGTCTCACAGCTCGAGACCTATTTGTACATATTCACATGCTGCCATCATGTGCCCACAAACACTTTTCTTTGTTCTTTTTCAACCCAAAAATACTGTCCAGCTTTCATTTATTCCAATTTTCCAAGCGATCCTTCCTCTTTCATTTGTATTTTCTCACATTTCCTGCCCTTTTATTCAGTTTCGTTATTACGCAAAAGAAAGAAAGTGAAATGGACTGGCACAGAATCTTTTGACCGTTTGAAAAACAACCCCCCTTGTGGAGCTTTGGAAGTCGAATGTGCAGGATCTCAGAATTAAGATCTCGGTCGTCCGCTCCTCTATTGCCAGAATACAGTGTAATAAAGTGGGAAGAGACAAACCAGACCAGATGATTGCTGGTTCCCATCATCAAGGCCGCAAAAATTGCTAACCAGCTCTCATAAAAACCATGAGAGTTATATTTCTCTCTGTTTTGGAAGGATACTGTCATCGCCTGGTTGCATGCGGACAACTTTGAAAGCTCATGAGTCATGAGGCTGTGCCTGCGGTTGAAAAACTTGAAATCAAAGAACCATGTGCATTTAAATCATGCTTCTTTCCTGACAATCTCTTATTTGCAGAGCTGTCTACAGATTACTGCAGGATTAATACTTTTATGCACCTCCACTATTTGTCAAGTTACTCAGTTGATGCTGTTCCAATTTCTTCTGTGCCTTTTATGAAATGGATTTCAACAAGATGAGCAATTTTTCAAACACGGTTACTTTGGTTCCAATGCCTCGTTATTTTGAGTGACTCTGGTCTTTTTTTTTGTTGGTAATACACAAAGTCAAAACAACCCACCTTTCCCCTGCAGTTAATTAAACCACTTTAGCTGAGCTGCTCCCCTTGAATTATTGAGCTTAGATGCGCGTCCGTCTTCCCCCGGAGAGTTTTTGGGGCACACGAGCCGGGTTCCAGCCGTTTCCACATGACTGAGAAAACACAGCCCTGGTGGAAACGTCGCCGTAATTCTTTTTCTGTCCTCCCTCAGCCCTCATTTGCAGTCTGATGACATGACGGTGAATCACCGTGCCGAGTCTAGTCCGTCTCCTTGTCCCCCCAGGCGCGCTGTCATAATGTAACCTTGTGGTCTCCTTGATTTGGCTGGCCCACACCTCCAGAACATGCGTCGCCTCTATTTATCAACGCATTTTCAGCCGCAAGAGACCCGAGACGAGTTAAAACACTGACAGAACAACAAATCAGCGGGCCTGTTTCTGTTGTTCATCGTTTTAAATGTGGGCTTGGCACAGTAATAAACTGACATGCCGAGGAAATATAACGTCAGACTCAAGAGAGTCAAGATCTTAAACGGGGCTGTGGAGCGACAAATTTAGAAAATCGCGATTAAGCTCGTAATTGCCAAAGTTACCTGCGATTAATCCCATTTTCATTTGCACGTTTAAAATTCTATTATTTTTCCTTAGTGTGTCCATATTTGTGTAAAGCAATTCTATTCTTGTGAAGCACTTTGGACCGGTCTTTGGAAACGTCAGGGACCTCAAAGCGACCACTGGCGTAGGTGGTAGAGAAGGCAGTGATACCTCTCCCAGGCTCGTGAACAAACCTGGCCATTGTTCCAAAGTGTTCATAATTACTAAAACTTCAACAAACCAGCTCTCTGTTTGGCCTTCCGTTGCGTATAATTTCACAACCATATTATATGAGTGTGTTTATTGTTGCTATGGAGTTGCTATGCTCTGTAGCTAGCATTGGCTTTGTTGTGACTAGGAATGTTATCTTCTGGTAGAATAAAATGAAATGTCAGTGCAATGCATCTTTTTTCCCTTTATAGATCTTGCCTTATCTTGGCTGGAACTTATATTACCTGCCTTCAAAACAGTACACATTTATCACACCCCGGAGCCAATTATGTGTTTCTGTCACTGAATATGTGTGAAAATGCATTCACTCAAATCCTGCTGGTTTCATTTTTATTTTTATGTTTTATAATTAGTGAAGGGGCTTTGCCATCTGTTTTAACACAAACTATTCAAGTCACAGGAGAGTTTTGAGGTTCTCGGGTCAAGTGAAACCTGGGATCCATCTTTGATCATTGATATATATGTTATATTATATTATATTATTGATAGAATGGTAAATGGACTGCACTTATATAGCGCTGTCCAGCACCTTCACCGTACCCCAAAGCGCTTCACAATGGCCTCTCATTCACCCATGCACACGCGCATTCATACACCAATGGTGTGGCTGCTGCCATGCAAGGCGCTGCTTAGCCCCATTGGGAGCAATTAGGGTTCAGTGTCTTGCCCAAGGACACTTCAAGACATGTGGATAGTTGGAGCCGGGGTTTGATTCGCCAACCCTTCGATCATCAGTTCGCAGTCCGCTCGACCAACCGAGCCACAGCTGAGTCAACACAGAGCCAACTTTCTTCTCTGGTTGTCACTGACTTGATTGTCACTGAGAATGACACCTTTGCCTTAGATGCAGTGTGGCTGGCTGTGGTTGCCGCCCAGCAGCGCCCTTTCTCAAGAATACACCTGCCAGGCCCCGTGCTTAGCAACCACCTCTTCATCTCTACATCTCACGACGCCGCTTTGGCCTCTTTGGCCTCTTTGGCCTCTTTGGATCCTCTTTCCTTCCAAAACTCTTGATGAGCTTCCTTTATATAGCGAGGTGAGAGGTGTTGATGTTTGCTTGTGGAATATTGTTGTGAAGTGAAGTGTGTTGATCAGGCCTCTCGAGTCGAGTCCTGGCCAGCCAGAAGGGATGAGGGGGCATTCTGCTTGTGGGAAGGCAAGGATTTTAAATATATAAAAAAGAAAAAACATGCTGTTGTCAGTAATGATGTATTTTACTGCTTGAAGACCAGTTTGACCCTTTATGTTATTGTTAGGATCTAATTGCATTTTTTTTTGTTTGTTTGTTAATGCTTCTAAAATCCTCTTTTCACCTCACATCATGGTTATTTCAAGAGACTGAAAACTCACTAACCTTCTGTTTGCTCTGTGGTATACGTGTTTATATGTGGGTTTTGGTGTAAATCCTTTGATTAGTTTTTCCCAGGAGTATTCCAGGTAGGAGGTTCAACAAACTCCGAGTCTAATCTTGAACTGAGTTGACTTTTGCTGAGCTGGAAAATTATGAGCTTCCAGTTCCAGGACAGCTGACTTGAATTAGTTCAATCAACTCTGACTTTGATCACTCTGAGTGACACGAGCGCACCACAACGACACAGGTTACGCTTAGACTGTGTTACCACAGCAACAGACTTCAAAGTTGCCCCTCTTCATGAAACGGGCTGCAGTTATTCCTGTGTCCCAGGTTTATCTGGAACTGAAAACCCAGAGATTCCCTCATTTCAGCGTGAACATACACCAAGCACCAAGGTTGTTTTTTCACATTTATGATGAACTTTCTGTGCTTTTGAGGCCCCCCGTGCTCCGTGCATTAGAAAGGCATCATGCTGAGACATTTGCTCCGTGCGTGTTTTCATGAAGGAGCTGCTCGAGGAGCTCGGCTGGGCGAGGAGAACCAGGGTGAAGGTGGAGGAAGAGGAGGGCGGCAGCGCACAGGCGGAGAGGGGCAGCGGCGACGACTGCGATGACGAAGACGGCTGCCAAGCCTCTGGGGACGAGGACGGCGGTGAGTCATGCAATCGGCAGCGCTCGCATGCACACGCGCATACCCACAAAGCAGGCGTCCTGAAAAAACATTTGCAAACACTAACATACATTCAAGTGTGTATACCTGCAAATACACATATATTACTGCATATATATAATATACATGTATGTATGTACATATATATGCACATACTGTATGGAGGCACATCAAAGGCCCCTTGGCATGGAGAGCTGTAATGCTCACCACGCTGATTCTGCAGCCTCTTGGTATCTCGCTGAAAAGCCCGAGGGAGGGACAGCACGGAGAGATATATCCCCTCTCACTCTCTCCTCTGGTTTCTCTGCTTCCGCTCTGTCCTCCTCTTTCCGCTGCTCTCAGCACTTTGTTTCCCTCTTTCTCTTTTCGGACAGGATAAAAAATGTGCCAACATCTAGGTCACCCTCCCGAAAACAAAAAAAAAAGGGGAGAAAAAAGAGAAATATAAAAATAAACTGCAATAATTCATTCGTCTCATCTTTACTTATTCATTTTTCTTATGCTTGGTGCCATACATAATGCATGCTTTTACATGGAGATCTGGCCACCCCGGGAGCCTGGAGGTAATCCCGCAGAGCGAGGCTAGTTTAGATTTGGTTTTAACGCAAGTCGAGGTCTCTTAGGGCTCAAAGAAAAACAAATAAAGGACTTCACTTATTCATCATGTCTGTCTTCTCTCAGTTTAAAGGCCCAGTGTCCATGAGTTATTAAAGACATCTATTGGCATTAAAAATGAAGAGGAAAAACATGTATGTTTTCGTTTTGATAAAGTCAAACTTCTTTATTCTTGAAGTGTTTTCGCTCGCTGGGACTCAAAATGTACAGTGTTTTTTCACTTGAACAGCAGGTAACTTGTACAGACTCAGTCATATCGCAGCACCTAGGGCAGTGGATCTGCTCAGCTTGTATGAAGTGGGACATTGGGCATACCTGAAAACATTTAAAACTCACATTGTTGTCCATATGCTTTATTAGAACTAAATACAATAGAGTCTTGCATGTTGGAGCTTTAATTCAAATTCTGTCCGGCACCCACGCATGCACACTCTGTTTACGGTTTCCATTGATGTAATATTGACTTCCTGTAAAAGTGTTCAGCAAACAGGGAGAGTCGATTGAGACAGCCTTCAGGCAGAAAATTACATACTCTACAGTATATTGTGCTCACCATTTTAAATATATCCCTGTTAAAAATATCATCCATTCACAATAAAAAAAAATCATTTCAAAAGTTGAAATATGAAAGAAAAGCTACTACTTGGATATACAGGGCTAATGTTGTTGCCCACCATAAAGTAAATAATCAAACATATAACAACAGTAATAAATGTACAATATTACTTTGAATAACATTACATTCAAATATTTTAATAAAGACATTTACAAATATTGTTTCAAATTATTGAAACATCCGTCCATCTACACTCTGGCATTTTACTGCTTGGCCAACGCAGAGAGACGAACAAGAACTCACACCCACACCTACAGACATCTAGGAGTTGCCACCTCACCAAAATAACAGCATGTCCTCTGCCTGTGGGCGGATGCAGGACTACCTGCAGAGAACCCATGCATTCACAGGGAGAACATACAAACTCTCCACAGAAGGAGTTGAGTCACTTTATATATAATATATTATAATATAATATAATATAATATAATATTCATCAAAATGTGGGTCGTTATTTGCTCTATTGCACATAAAGCAGGTAAACATTCAATTAATTGTAAAGTACAATTAAGGGCTTTAAAGTGATCAAATTAACATGAATCTATTGACATTTGTATGGCTTCACTTTTGCCTTTGTCCATTTTACAACAATAAATATAGGCACACACAACAAGGGAATAGCAAAAGGATTTACATTAAAACAGAAACTAGAGCAATATGTAGCCGCTCCAAAGTCTCTCACACAGGTATTCAGAATAAAACCTTATAATTGTTTTAGATTAAAACCCGTCCAATATTTTTCAGATGCTGTTATGGTTTTTCTGAAGGGCAAGTGGCCCTTAGAGCTGCAACACGTACCGCAATATTTAGTTTTGGAATGACTCCACATTCGTCTTTTGCAGGAAAAGCACATTTGTTGATTTTCTGGCCACCACATTGGCTGGCCACGCCCACCTGCACACCGACTGAACTTTCCATGACCCAACTGGTCAGTGACGGAGTTTCCGTGGTCGCTTGCAGGATGACCCAACCCTGTGATTCCAGGATGGACCAATATGGCCCAATCAATGTTTGTTTAGCGTTGCTTTCTGCAGTTATGGAAAGTCACGTTGCGGCAGGATATAAAAATGGACAATATGATGTCGAGTTGTTGCTCCATAGAATTGATTGTTGCTGAACTGGGACTTTTGCATCTCTGTGACCCCTGAGGTCGGTCATGATGTCATGGAGCAGGATGATGCCTGCCTGGAGGGCAGTGTGGACAGTATGGCCGAGGGGTCATGGTCGCTGCCTTGCATTAACGGTAGTCATGAGGTCACTGTGACGTTTGATTGGCTCTCATGCTGCTGGTTGTGATGAGCTGCCAAGCTAATTATCTTCATCACTGTCACAGTTTGGACATTCTGGTCCTGTTTGAACATTCTGTTTCCCCACTTTAGTTTTTTCCGATCCCTTCCGTCATCAAAGAGACTCCATTCTGCTTGCCTGCTTTGATCTGACTGGTTATGTATAAAAACCCCTGTGTGCCACCTTCCTGCATTTAAGACCGAAAACTGCCATCCACCTTGCCTGCCTTTGACCAGCTTGTTCTGCCTGTTTCCTGATTGCCTGCCTTTGACCCGCCTGCCCTGCCTGATTCTTGATGTCCAGCCTGATTCCTGATATCTGCCTGATTCCGGATTAAAGACACTTTTCAACTTAACCTGTGTGTCAGCTGTGCTGCAATTGGGTCGAAAACAGACCCGTTTCAGTACAATCTGGCCACAACATGGACCTAGCAGAAGCAGCGTCACCACAGGCATGCCTGGAGAAGGTGGAGAGTGTCCTTCATCATCATGAAGGTCGGCAAACCCAGCAACAGGTAATAGCAGCGCTAACCGCACAGGTTCAGCAGCTCACAGATGCCTTCTCGCGGATGCCAACCTTAGCCCCCACTGCAGGGCCTTCATTGGTTAGAACCCCATTGCCAATATCCGCACCTGAGCCACGGGTGGGGGTCCCGGAGCGCTATGCTGGAGATCCAGAGAACTGCAACCCGTTCCTCACCAACTGCTCGATCCTGTTTGCGCTGCAGCCGCACACCTTCGCTTCAGAGGAGGCCAGGGTGGCTTTCACCATCAACCATCTCACAGGAAGAGCTCGTCTGTGGGGGACCGCCGAATGGGAGCACTGCACTCCAGTCTGCGCCTCCTTCCAAGCCTTTCCAAGCTGTGACCTCTGAAGATGAGCGGGTCTTGTTCCAAGTGCTTTGGTTAACGCCTTCTCGCCGCCTCTCCTCCCGCCCCGCACCTACTTTGTGACAAACATACACCATAATAACATCTTGCTATTGACAAAGTCATTGAAGATCTCGTCTTCTTTTCTCTCCTCCAATTCGTGCCGAGCTTTTGCAAGTTCTTTGCTGAGAAAATAACTTATTTTTTCTGCTGCAACCCTTTTTCTGAATTGTCTACATATGAGTGAAGGCGCCTTTCCACAGATGTCTGTGGAGGCCGTGTACAGTGTGTCACGAACCATTTCAAGATCTTTACAGGAGTACTGGAAAACATAAGAAAAACTTGTGAGGAATAACTTACATTTTTTTTGGGACAAAAACTCAGATAAAAGTTGCATCTCCGTCCTGAGGGCTTTAATTTCAGGATCATCCACGCTCGGAAATTTGGCAGGGCCAACCTTAGCCCCCACTGCAGGGCCTTCATCGGTTAGAACCCCATTGCCATTATCCGCACCTGAGCCACGGGTGGGGGTCCCGGAGCGCTATGCTGGAGATCCAGAGAACTGCATCCCGTTCCTCACCAACTGCTCGATCCTGTTTGCGCTGCAGCCGCACACCTTCGCCTCAGAGGAGGCCAGGGTGGCTTTCACCATCGACCATCTCACAGGAAGAGCTCGTCTGTGGGGGACCGCCGAATGGGAGCAACGCACTCCAGTCTGCGCCTCATTCCAAGCCTTTCCTAGTCTGGACCGACCACAAGAACTTGGAGTACATTCGGTCAGCCAACCGACTGAACTCCAGACAGGCTCGGTGGTCCTTATTCTTCACAAAGAAAAATCCAGCACCAGCGGGAAGATGAGATGCCGGCAGCCCGTACAGGCAGAGGTTCTTCTGGCGGCGATGCTGGCCTTCCTCTGGAGTGAGACTGGTTCTGCCAATCTGCATAGGTTCTGGCCCTCCTTCTTGGAGTGGGGCCACTGAAGCTGTGACCTCAGAAGATGAGCGGGCCTTGTTCCAAGTGTTTTGGTTAACGCCTTCTCGCCGCCTCTCCTCCCGTCGGGCTTGGATGCGTTGATCCACCCGTGTTGTCAGCTCAATGAGCCTATCCAAAGAATTAGGGAGCTCATAGGAAACCAGCTCATCCTTGATGTAACTCGCCAGGCCCAACGGGTAAGCGTCACACTGGGCTTCAACATTCCAATTGCATGAACAGACATGAATTAATGAGGTGCACCTACTTTGTGACAAACACACACCATAATAACGAATATACAATAGCATCTTACTATTGACAAAGTCATTGAAGATCTCGTCTTCTTTTCTCTCCTCCAATTCGTGCCGAGCTTTTGCAAGTTCTTTGCTGAGAAAACAACTTATTCTTTCTGCTGCAACCCTTTTTCTGAATTGTCTACATTTTTGTTGGGACAAAAACTCACAGATAAAAGTTGCATCTCCGTCCTGAGGGCTTTAATTTCAGGATCATCCACGCTCGGAAATTTGGCAGGGCCAACCTTAGCCCCCACTGCAGGGCCTTCATTGGTTAGAACCCCATTGCCAACACCCACCCGTTCCTCACCAACTGCTCGATCCTGTTTGCACTGCAGCCGCACACCTTTGCTTCAGAGGAGGCCAGGGTGGCTTTCACCATCAACCATCTCACAGGGGCGTGGGGGTTCTGTCACAGTTTGGACATTCTGGTCCCGTTTGGACATTCTGGTCCTGTTTGGACATTCTGTTTCCACACTTTAGTTTTTTCCGGCCTGCTTTAATCTGACTGGTTATGTATAAAAATCCCTGCGTGCCACTGATTCCATGCCAGATTGTTATTTACCTTCCTGCATTTAAGACCGAAGACTGGCATCTACCTCGCCTGCCTTTGACTAGCTTGTTCTGCCTGTTTCCTGATTGCCTGCCTTTGACCCGCCTGCTCTGCCTGATTCTTGATGTCCAGCCTGATTCCTGATATCTGCCTGATTCCTGATTAAAGACACTTTTCAACTTAACCTGTGTGTCAGCTGTGCTGCAATTGGGTCCAAAACAGACCTGTTTCAATCATGACAAAACAGATTTTAATTTAAAACACTCGTTCATCATAAAAACAGTAAATAAGAGTTCTCTTTTTCACTAAATACATAATACCAGGGTCATATCATACTCTATATTACATGTTGAATTCTGTGGTGCTATATCATTTCAACAACAATGCCAAAACAACAAAACTTCACACATCTAGATAGTCATTTTCCAACTGATTTTACTCATTTAAAAAGTTAAAAGTTTAATTGTTCATTTTTTAAAGTGAATTCTTTTTTTTTATTTCTCACTCCCTTTGATTAAAAAAAATCAACGGTCTCGTAGAAAAGAGCATGAAACAGCAAGGAACTCAATTCCTATTTCCTATATATAACATAGTGAGCAAATGTAATTATCCCCTTCCAGCCCACTATATTGCTCGTTCATTACACAGCTCCAATATTTAACTACCTTTGTCATTTTCTGTTGAACATACTGTTTTACAGTCAATAAGGAATTGATTAAATATGTGAAGAGATCTTTTTATTTATTTATTTGTTTCATTATTGAGTAAAAACCCTGTGCGCCCTGGATCAGCATATATTTACTATATAATCACATTTAGATCATTTAGAATGTAATGTTTGATTTGTAATTCTTGACAAATGTATCTTTTTATGAATCTGTGTCACTTGCTGTTTGTTACTGTACAAATGTACAAGCACACAACATAAAAAAAAGACATTACAAGTACATCTTCCCACTTGAGTGAAAGTCTATAATCTTTATAATCATAGTCCAACACCAGTAAATTAGGTGCAGTAGAGTGCTTCTCGGGTGGTCCTTGTTTCGGAACGCAGCACCGCACATGAGTTCTGTTGCCAAGGGGCGTTGATCGCACATGCACAAACAACAGCCTCAAAGACAGATTCCACTTCACGGATCTGTTACAGATCTTCTTTTTTTTTTGTTGAATCAGAGCACATGGTTTTCACTCAAACAAAAAAACAAGAAAAAACATGTCGTAGTGCGTCTGAATAAGACCTGCAGGACACCACTGGTTGTGTGTCTAATAGAGATAGTATAGTGAAGCATAGTGAAGCTCAGGAGTGATGCTTTGCCCATGGACATTGGATGAGTGTAGTATGGGAGGCTGTCTGGGCCGTAATTCAAACTCACTCGTACATACATAGTCAAAGTCTCTTACATATATAATCAAATTCTCATATGTACAGAGTATAGTCTGTTTGACTATGTATGTCAGAGTGAGTTATGAATTATGGCCCAGACGGCCTCCCATAGTTTAGTGTGTGTCTTATCCAGTGATACTGAATAAGAAAACAGCTGTCGTAGCTCTTGGGACATAACTTCATGTTTTAGCGTCATTTATAAACAATGAATAACCTGCAGCAAAAACAGTACTTTCAAAACTGCAGTGACTTCCAAACAGGATCTCGTGTTTATCCCCTCGCAGCTCGCTCAGCGATGGAAGATTAGCAGGGAAAACGACGTCTGAATGCGACTGCGACGTGACATTTATATCCTCTTAAATGTTTCTGCTAGACCGCCGCGCGCTCTCATCCAAAAGCCGTTGTTTGTGACATTTCCCCGTCCTCCTTCCCTTCAACCTCGAGGTGCCACGTCTGCCGAGACCAATCCCTCCTGCCGGGACCCAGACTGTTGCTTTTCGCCCGTTTTCTTGAGAAAATTGCTGGTTATGATTTACCAGGCTGGCGGCGACATGCAGGGATTGGGTGTGTGTCTGGGGCTGTAATGAATTCCTTGAAAAAGAAAAAGGAAAAAAAAAGCAATAAATGACAGAGGGGGATTTTCTGCATATAACCCCCCTCCACCCACCGTATGGCATCTCTGCTCCGAAGAAAAACTAACAAAGCTTGGCCGCGGAACCGAATGACACGTTTCGCAGTGGGTCACTCATTTATTTCTTTAATAGTTGCGCGTTTTCTTTTGTTTTTTTTTATGTTTTTGTCATCCTGCAACCAAATGAGAAGATGTTGTTTGGGATAAAAGTGGCAGTGAGCGAATTACTGCAGTGTGCCCGTCCACGCTGCCTGGCTCCATTAAAATTCAGCCAATGAGCCACATCTGTAAAAATCGGAGCCGCTCAAACGTGCAGCTTGTTATTCCGCAGCAAAGGAGGAGCAGAGGAAGGAAACTGAGCTGCCGCTAAAAAGTGCACAGAAATTGATTTTTTTTATTTTTGTATTATTTTTTTTTTGGTCTGCTGTGAGTGTGTGTGTGTGTGTGTGTGTGTGTGTGTGTGTGTGTGCACGCGTGTGTGCACCTAACAAGTGCGTCTGGTGTGCACCAGCGTGCGTGTATTTGTCGCATCGCAGCTTCATCTTCCGGAGTCCAGCATGTTTTATGGATGCCCCCGTTTAGAGGCGTCCCAGTCGTCCCATTGGCTGAACCGGGCCCAGTAGCTCGTCGCTTCACGACCCTCCAGATATCAAACCGTTGTTCTCTTTTCAGCCGAGCGTGATTGAACTGAAACGGTCCGCCCCTCGCTCCCCTTGGACCACGTTTCTGAAGGCGGGGCGGATGAAACGGAGGAAATACTCCTTCCTATCTTGTAATTACTCCCTGTGACATTTGGCTCCGGTTGAATACTAAAAGCGGGAGAGCGGAGCAGAGGAGAGGATGGGATGGAAGAAAGGAGGAAGGGGAAACTTTAGTGCTTCTTGGTCGCCAGCGACTGCGCCTTTTCGTTTTTGTAGGCCGCTGAACAGAGAGGAAGTTATTTTGGCGACGCTCAGACGGTGCAGGGGATGTAATTATTTGATTGAGCTCCATTTACATGTTGCGCTCCGCCAGACAGGACGACTCACTTGGCAGACGTCGCTCAAGGATCAAAAGCAAAGGACGGTCAAAAGACGAGGCCATCGCGCACACACTTGCACACATGCGTGCACACACACAGAGAGACACAGACACACGTGAGGCAGCTTAACTCGTCAGGCTGCACATGGAGGATTTTGTAATGTGCTCAGAAGTCCCACCAAAAAGGCTGCAATTTTTTCCTATACATACACACATATATATTTTTACTTGTTGTTTTTGCCGTTTAGAGTTTTGCCTCGTTTCATGTCTGCTGAAAATATGTTCAATTCCCCAAGCTCTCCATAGCTGCTGTGCAGTAACCGATAAAAATGTGCAAATGTGTACCACTTAAAGGGCCAATCGCCGATTTTCCTGATCGTGAGAGAGCGCAGCTGAGCAATAGCATGTAGACCAAAACTTCGAAACCCCATCTCCTCATACATACTGTAGAGCAAGAGTCTTGCTCACCCCTTGGTGTTTTTAACACCAAGAAAAGAAAGAAAATGTGACCAGACCAAGATGTTAGCTTACAAGTTAGTGCTCATGCTTCGTTACGCTTTCTGCTGTCTCGTTTTCAAAAAGCGGTGGTTGCTTGTCACTATTAATAAGGATGTTGGGGAACAGTTCCGATAGCCGGGATAGGAGGGGACTAGTGTGTGAGCACCTCCAGTCCTCCTCTTTGTGAACAAGAGAATAGAAACCAACAATCAGAGGGAGTGTGATGCCCTTGAGAAAATAACACCATTAGAGCCTCACATACACATTTTTTGAGTGGAAAAAAGTGTTGTTTTTTTTATTTGGATGGATACAGATAAAAAAAAAAAAAAAATGTTTTTTTTTTTTTACACACTAACAACAAGCATGGATACTTCGACATCCTTCCAGACGTCACAGCTCGTGTAAGAAACACGTGAGATCAAGTGGGAGACGATCATAACACACACGGGTATTAGCGTCAACCTTCACTTGCAGCATCGCCTTCGCACCATCAGATGCAACTAAATCGTACACGTGGGGCCCGTAAATTGCTTTGTATTCTTTCTTTTCTTGCACTATTCACTGTAACCCATTTCTCACTCACCACTCCTCGTGCTGTGAATTCACGGATCGCACCCATTGATTCTCCCCCCCCCCCTCCCACCGCCGCCGCCCTCAAACAGCACCACCCCTTTCTCGGCTGCCACTACAATGTCAATAATGTAAATGTAATCTCAGCCTCTCCTCTCTCTTCTTCACTCCTCTCCTCTCGGCTCTCCCCTGATATGTGCAGTGCTTTACGGTGTGATGTGGTGAGAGATGAAGGAATTGGCGAAAAATAGTCCCGTATCCAGTGCAGTATGCTGCACTCCAGTCAAGAAACCTCCTTTATCCACTGAACTCGGAAAGCTATACTTTTAACTTAAAAATAGTTTTGACTGACAGAGGCTTTGAATACATTTTAAGATTTTATATTTTTTTTTTAGAAACAAAAATATTTTGGCTTCAAAATAATTGGAAACAAACAAAAGATTGGAACAAGAAACTCTGTCCCTGTATCCATGGTTATCAGGTGGTCCTTCGTCCAGGGGGTTCCAATTTGATGACAGTGAAGAAGAAAAAAGAAGAAGGGGGGACGGGGGGCAAACAGAGGGTGTGGCCCGTTTTCTGCCATGTCTTTAGGGCTGAGCTGCGTGTTTTTGTTTTTTGGGCTTTGTGTAATCTTCTCTGGCCTCTGCAGTGAGAACCCGCCTTCCACCCTGTGAAGCCTCTGATTAACTGGTGCTCCGAGCACTGCTGGGACTTAGCTCTCATTTCACATTTTGCACGAAACGAGCAGCAGAGAATAAGCAGCACAGAATATTGTACCGTTCTATTGGCCGGAACCTCCATCGAGTCATTGTCTTGCTGCCCTTCCATCATCTCTGCTTTACTCCTCGGGCCCTCTCCCCCTCGCTACCCCCTGGGGTCACATTCGTAAAGGCTTGCAAATCTCTTTCATCTTAAAGGAGAAGGACGGTATCTTTTTCTCTCTCTCTCTTTTTTTTTTTTTTTACCAGGCGCTTGAACGTGATTCACTCTTGCCTAAGGACAGTTTGATCTGCATTTGTAGGCATCCGTGTAAAGGGAGCGAGGGAGAACAATAAAAAAAAAGGTCTGGACAGACTCCTAATCTGCACTTGTGACTATAAAAGTGAGCCTTTTCATCAGATTGATCAGTGCTGTAAAATGAAACTACTTCTTTACGTGAGGGTGTAAAATGTTGCCTGAATTTAACTCGGCGCGCTGCTCATTTAACAGCAAGACTCGGATCATTTTTCTTGCGCTCCTGCTACTTTAATTTTGTACCATTTGAACCCAACAGGGCCAACAAGCAAAGAATCACAACCACCTAATAAGGGATATTAATCAGAAAATAGGAGAATAATACAGGAGTGCCGCGGCGCCAACCGTACCAGCAGTGTTAACCTTCAGCACCTTGTTTTCGTTTGCCCTGTAATATTGCCTCCCAGTTATTAGAGGCGGATGCTTGTACTTACACAGTGAAAAGGTCAACACTGATTTGAAGCATGAGGCGAGACCTGCTCGCTTTGTTATTATTTAACCGGAACCAATAACCTATTAGAAAGAGAGAGAGGAGAAATTTCTGCAGCAACACCCGCGAGAGACCCAAACATACAGTTATTTAGCATGCAAGCAATTATTTTTAAAATCTACTTTGATGATTCCGACTGTGTATTCGCCACCTCAAAATGAACAAACTATTATTTTGGTTTCAACGAGCACAGTGCTGCTTTTTGTATATTTGCACTGAAGGAAGTTGCATGGCGGAAACAGAGGACGTAGCTTCCTAAAACACGTGAAGTGTTTAGGAAGCTACAAGGATATGAAGTTCACACTAATAATAATTCATTAAGTTACACACGAGCTTCCTGGTGTCCATCAAGGTAGACGACTGTCACGTCTTCTATCTTCTGTTAGATGATCTATCTACGAAGCTAATGCAACGTAAATGTGGATCTATGTTGGGAAATGTTGCTGTTAATCACCTGATGCTTTGGACTTAGTTGCTTTACACCATATAGTTCCGTGTTGCAGAAACTGCTCACAATCTCATTAATAATGACCAGACAGAGAGAGAGCGTGATGTGAAAATGAAGGATAAGTTGGCCCATTCATTCATTCATTCATTCATTCATATCTTGCAACTCCATTTCAATCCTTGCTTAATCCCAGAAAATGCAATGATTGTATCTTTGTTTTTGTTCTGTTCATTCTTTGTTTACTTGCTTCTTCTAATGATGTGGACCTAACAGTTTGAAATAAAGTTGATTGATTGATTGATTGATTGCGATTGAGAGGCAAAAACTCCAGAGCCAGTCGGGCTTCTCATTGAAGCTTCTCAATAAGTGATGTGAAACAACTGCCCCAGAAATTTCCTCCAATCAGGTGTCATTTTGCCATAATGCTTCCTTTTAAAATCCTAACTGATTTAAACGGTTGGATTCTTGGGGAAATTTCTAACACTTTGCTGCCACAGTCTCACAGCTGGGTGTTGGCAGGATCAATTACACACACACACTTGCGCACACACACACTCATTCACAAAGCAACTCCGCCCACTAAAACACAATCATCATCAGAAATCAAGAGGGGCTACATCTGCTGCTCCTCCCATACAGATGGGAGGAGGGAGCAGAGTGCCAGGAGAGAGAGAGAGAGAGAGAGAGAGAGAGAGAGAGAGAGAGAGAGAGAGAGAGAGAGAGAGAGAGAGAGAGAGAGAGAGAGAGAGAGAGAGAGAGAGAGAGAGAGAGAGAGAGAGAGAGAGAGAGAGAGAGAGAGAGAGAGGAAGCGGTAAATGACAGTGTTTGGTGCGAGTGTGTGTCGGGCATGCCAGAGCAGCGAGAAATAGAAAGCATGGGTATCGTTAGCTTGGATGGATCCGCAGGTTGAGGACGAGGCTCATTAAAGAATTACACATTCACTTTGCTCCCACCGCCTCTCTCATCCGCAGGGGGCTCGGGGCCTGTATTGTCTAACGAGCCCTGACGGAGATGAGACAAAAGAGGGAGAAGAGAGAGAAAAGGAAGAGCTGAACTTTATTTGAAATGCCGCGCCGAGCTCCGGAATAACTGAGCGACTGACTCGGTGCACGTCGGATTTATCGTTGTTACCCGTCAAGCATCTCTCCGTGCTGTCAGCCCGTCAACCTTTCCTCCACGTCGGCCCGTCTCTCGACCGGGCCGGCCGCTCGTCCCTTCCGCCCGAGCGACTTTTTTCATGCAAGTGTGATTAGACATGATCCTGGTATTAGTCCTCCTCCTCTTCCTCCGCCGCGGCGCTCCCACGCGTGACCTTTTCGGAGAACGAGCGTTGCTCGCGCTTTTTTTTCTTCCTCCTCCCCTCCACCCCCGCCTCACCCTCCTATGTATTCATTAAGCATTACACATACTGCACACACCGCAGCAGACAACGCCCCCGCTGGCCTGTGTTGATGTACAACCTTCACCCGATCACTATGCCGCCTGTATCCTTTCACCCGGTGGTGGCTCCCTCGCCGCCTCGGCCTTCCACTCATTCCTCTTTCCTCCCGAGGTTTTTTATGATTCCACTGGAGGCCATTCTGAACCTCGTTGCGCGTGACCTTGCGCCGGAGTCTCGGCGCAAAGTCGAACCCTCGGCCGTTATTGTGGCCATTAAGAAGGCGAAACACAACGTGAGAGGATTCATTATCTAATTGAAGAATGGCCGGTCAGATTATTTCACCTTTCCTTGATTTGGAGGCAGTGGCGCTGGTGGTGTAGATCAGCGTTGCTCAACTGGTGGGTCGCAACCCAAAAGTGGGTCGTGGAGCCGTTTTGAGTGGATTACGGCTTTATTTTTTCAGGGATTTTAAAATGAAAAAAAATTTAAAATGTACAACTCATAGCACTTGAATCTCTTTGCCTGTTTCTCGTGCTCTATGAAGCGAGCTGATTGGATGTGGAATTCCTGAAAAAAAGGCTTAAGAAAGCTTTTCGTTGGAAAACGCCGGGAGGATGGACGAATGAGATTTAAGGAGTCTAAATCCAAGCTACCCAGCTGCCATGCAAAGTGAATGTGTGTGTTTCTGCTGGTGTGATTTATGCTGTGAGGTGTGCTCTGTATAGAAACACCCTGCCGTGACTGTGAAAGCCAAGAATCCTTGTGTTACCCTAAAGTGGATTTAGCAGCGTCTGTCCATCACCATTCCCCGGAGCCTTCGAAATAAATTGTGCCATAAACAGTGGGTATTATTGATGCTTAAAGATCATAATCTATTTTCCCTTCTTCTGAGAAAAGCAGTCTCACTGAGTATTGTGCCGCATACTAAAAAAGCTAAAGAATACAGGAAAAAGAAATCCCCCTGTGGTGCCTCATTCACTCTCTGGTCTCAATGATTTAGTTCAACGGGGCTCCATATATAACAATTTGACAGCAGAAAAGGACATTGGGAGATAAAGCGCACTGTCTTGGCAGGACATTAGAACCACATTACTCATATTACCAGTATTAACATACAACATGTATTCAATAAATTCCATTCGTTAGTGATATATCTATCATCGTTCTTCGCTCCGTGCTTTTTTTCCCCCTCATCTGTCGGGTTAAATTGCGATATGAGCAGTTTGACTCACGTCTTTTTGTTTGTTTTGTTTTTTTCTTTAAGGGCCTTTTTTACCGTCATCGCCGACCTTATAAACAGTGCTGCCGCCAATCCTGGCCCAGTGTTCCCAGTGTGAAAAGGACAAGCGCTGCAAAAATTTAAATATTATTTGCAGGTTTTTTTTTTGTCCTCTTTGGTGTATAATTTGATTCTCATAAGTGCTTGCTGGAGTTATAATCCATCTGCCCTTTACCATGTTCCTCCTACCTCTGTGTGTGTGTGTGTGTGTGTGTGTGTGTGTTCTCCCAGGGGAACTGTGGCTGAAGTAATGAAATGCTCATTACTGATTCAGCTAGAAATGCCGTGGATACATTTACACACACACACACACACACACACACCAGCTATAGAGACACTTTCCAAGGTCACCTCACACAGTGAGCGTGTGCGCGCCTGCATGTATGTGTGTGAATGCCACAGAGAGCCAGCGAGCATACAGTCAGTTGTGTCCACACAATCGAGCGGCAACAAGATTGAGCATAATTGGGGCGTAAATTGACAGTTCTGTACAAAACACCGCAGGAGTCTGATATCCGACGCGGCCATTAACACACACACACACTCACACACTCATACACACACACACAAACCAGGAGAACACTCACACTCACATACATATGCACGCACTCACACACACACACACACACACACATAGAGCAGACACATTATCCATTGAACCAGTTCCTCCCTGGTTTTCCATCATCTCACTTCCACACGGACAAACACACATATTGTGTTTCAGACGTTCACACTCACCGGGCTGAGGCTTCTTTTCCCGCTTGGACGCATCAAAATGCTGTTTCATCAGCTGGTTATGAATTTGTTTTTCAGGTGATGCAGCAAATCTGAGGTTTGGGTATTTAGGATTTATAGAGCAGGCAGTCTAAGATGATGTCGAGTCGAACTGCTCTCGATTGTATTGAGCTCAATTATAGCATCGCAATGGTCTCGTACATTACCAAAACTCATGACAAATTTATTTTTAAATAAGAAACTTCACATTCATTTTTTTCAGTTATTGCCCACCTACATGATGTGGGCCTTTGCTAAAAGCAGGACAGTTTGTTGAGAGATTTCACATTCAGGTTAGACTTACACATGTGCACTTGAAGGACCTTAAGGCTCGTAGAACAGGGACCAGGCCAGTGGAAGTGCATCGCACCAACTGTGCCAGTTTGCTCAGCAACTCTGGGTACTTACTTACTTACTAGCTCATCATCTATGTTACGAACACGTTTCACTTTTGGAAAAGGCACCTGGAATGTAAAAATGTAAAAATGTAAATAACACAAAAAGAATGAGTTGAATATATTGTGAATATTTGGTCAAAAATGGCTGCAATGCTCCAGGGTGTTTTCACAGGTGAAATCCAAGGCTTTTGTGACTTCGCTACACTGACAGCCATATTGTTGACTGTTTAATGAACTTATTAATAACTCTACTCTGCCTCCGCCCTGTCAACAGTGTCGCCGTCCTCTCTGCACCCTCTCGCTGCATGACTGTTTCATTACTGTCTCCGACTCCTCTCTCGAAACATCCAGACACAACCGTGAGAATGTTTTTGTTGATCTACATTATTTAAAAGTGCGTCACGGCAGATTTGATGAGGTCGTGGCTCAGGGTCGATGGCTGCGGCTCCAAATGGATTTCAGCTGAGCACACGCGCCCACACCCACACACAATGTATTTTAGATGGGGACTTTCTGCAGTAGGAGTCGGAGTGAGGGTGTTTTCCGTGGTTCCATGTTGACGTGTCCCTGTGGCCGCTTCCTCGCTGATCGCCGCCGCTGCAGCAGCTCTGATTTATGGCTCCTCTCCACCTGTTTGGGGCTTCTCACCGTCACCGCGGGGACGTTCTTTCCTCTTGGATCCAATTCCATTTTTATCGTGATATTTTGGAAAAAGTGTCTCAATTACAAGGGGGGGGGGCGTTTATGTATCTGCTGCCGCGGCGTAACGCACGTTGGCTGGGGCGGCTCCGCTGTCAGCGATACACAGAGGCGGCTGTCGCCCTGACTTGTAAACCCCATTATATTTTTCCGTGGGAATCCAAGCGGCTCCACGAACGGGGGTTGCCGGTTATTTACGACGCCGCTGGAGAACAGTCAGATCCGAAACATCAATCTGCAATTGCCCGGACGCGGGCTTAAGCTGACAGCGGAGCTCTGCATCCCGCCGATAGATCCTGCACGTGACGCCTCTCACACCTTTCACGCGCACGCACGCACGCACGTATCTCTCACATTGCATTTGAGGGTTTCAAACACGCCCAGTGGTGTGGAACACACCAACTGTACCTGCTAGTGTGTGTGCGTGCACGTGTGGTGTTTCTACCTAGTCTGACATGTCCTAGAATGCTGATGGAAGATCAGTTGGCCCAAGGCGACGTGGAGGAAGCCTGCGTGCTCGACCTGGGGTTAGGGTTAGCGTGTGCAGCGGCAGCCTTCCTACTTTGACTGATTGGAAATGTTCGGTCCAATTAGAAACGTGTTGTTTTCTTGACTTCAGGGTCAGGGCTATAGCTTCATCTTCACCCAATAGTGAGGGCGTGAGGAGGTTAGCATTGAGTTTTAAAGTGTTTTACTTATTTATCATTGTCTTCTTTTGGGCCGAGGGCTGGGAGTATCTTTGACCCTTTGAAACACAGTGCGTAAATCATCCCAGCTATTAACTCAAAGCCAAAAACATAGACTTTCCTCTGCGTGCGTTTGACTTTCTTCCACCTTCTGTGTTCGCTTGATGATGTTTACATGTACAGCAGAAGACTGTTTCCCTGCTTTTCCGTAGCCGCGTGTAAAAATGACAGTGATAAAAACGATAATACCTGCGAAACTTAACATCGCGCCTCCTTCCTCCGAGGAAGAAAGAATCTCTTTGTCTATTGTGTGAGAGGACAATGCGCATTGTGAGAGACAGAATCAGATTTCTGCTGAAGCAGGGGTGTGTGTGCATGTGTGTGTGTGTGTGTGTGTGTGTGTGTGTGTGTGTGTACATGTGTATTGTGTATGCTGTGAGGTGGGTGCCAAGATAGCACTCACCCCACGGTGATTTCTGTAAGAGGGCAGGTGAGTTTGTCTTAGGGTGTGTGTGTGTGTGTGTGTGTGTGTGTGTGGCCTGCTGGCCTGCTGGCTGGCTGGCGGCAGCACAGTCTGCCTCCCTGCCATCCTAATCCACTCATTTACCTGAGCCCCTCCCATGAGGGTCCTGGAAAACTGCCAACACACTCATACACACACACACACACACACACACACACACACACACACACACACACACCACCTCCACACAGACGCACATACCGAGACAGACAAACATATGAATATGAAAGTGCAGCTGGTAAAGACAGCGTCCATATGTGCATGTGCTCATTAAGTGAAACTGCACAATTCAGTCAAACACCAGAGATAATTTTCAGAGATAATTCTGAGAGGAATTGAATGAGAATTTTGTCAATTTTGCAGCCAATGGATGGATGAACTGCTTTCAGCCTGGGACTCAGACTGCTCTATTCGACTATTCATTCACTCTGAATAGACCTTGGAGAGATCCAGTTTTCCCCAATATCAGTCTGACACACACACACACACAAACACACACGCGCGCGCGCACACAGACACACACACACACACACTTGTGATTTGTAAGCCATTCTGTTCCCTCCTTGTTGTGTGGTGCCCTGTGCTTGGATACACTTGTGCACAACAATGAAGTAAATAGCTGCATAAAAAAACACTGTTCCGGTTGGAGCAGCCTGAGGGACTAAAAAAAAAACCCCTGCATTGTTTAGCCAAGAGGTCGGGCTTTTTGAAGTGTTTTTCAATGTGGTAAAGATTTATCATTTTCAAAAAGAAGATAATCTCTCTCTCTCTCTTGCTAGCCTATGTTTTTTCATGAAGGTAAAGCCGAGCGGTTGAGTCACAAAAGGGAAATGAGGCAATAAAAGGTTTGAAAACTCTGGCATTTATTGTAATAATTACTTAAAAAAAAAATCAAATCTACAGTTTTGTCCAGTCTGCCGTCGTCCATAAACCGTCTTTGTGGCACTGGATTGTTCCTGCTGCTCTCTTTACTCTTAGTGTTGTTTTTTTTCCGCTGTTTGCGGGATCTCTGAACAGCATTGTCAATTTTACATTTCACTACGCATCCTATGAGCATGTGGCAAATAAAGTTCTTGAATAACGGCCGACCTTGGTAAAAAAAAAAACACCTTCCATCCGCCCCGTCGCTTTTTGTCATATTGACTGAGTGTTCGTCACGTCTGTGTGTGTGTGTGTGTGTGTGTGTGTGTGTCCTGCAGGCGAGGCGACAGTCGACACGTTCAGCGGCCGAATCCCGGCGACAAAGATCGAAGCCCCTCCTCCTCCTCCTCCTCGCCGTCCCGGCCCTCCTCATCGTGTGTCACCGCCACAGGTGCGCCCCTCCTCCTCCTCCCTCCGCCCCCCTCCCTCCAGTCTGTTCTTCCAGCTATTACATCACACTGCCTCTCCTTCCCCCAGGTGGCTGTCCGAGGCTCCGCCCACATGATGTCGGCGCCGCGGCCTGCGACCCTGCTGCCGCTGCTGCTGCTCGTCCTGCTGTCCGTGTGCGAGCGCCACTGACGGCGAGGAGGCGGCCTCGGAGACGATGATGGACAGAAAAAGAGACTGAGAGACGGCTTTAGTTGGAGAAGTTGGGGAACCTGAGTGCAAGCAAGGAAACCTCCACCTTCATCCCCGCCATGGTCCGGGTTGGTGTCGATCCATCAGCGCTGGAGGATGAACAGCATGCACCCTTATGTTATCTGTACTTACCTCTACATGTTTGTGAAGTTTATTTTTTTGTATTTAACTCTGATAGGCTAGGTTGCACTGCGCTACTGACTTTTTTTTGTTTTTGGATGAGATGTAAATACAAATATATATATTATATATTTATACAAATATTTCTATAGATAATAATGATGTGACGTGCGTATGTGTGTGCGTGTGTGTATAGTTATTAATATAGAACAGCGCGGCTTGGACTCAAATGTTCCCGGGGATGCTGGGCTTGGTTTTGACCTTTCTGTTCTGGAGACCCCCTGCAGAGATGAACGTCCGTGACTGGCTGGAGTTCAGGCTCCGGGCCGCCGCCAACTGTGAAGGGACGGGATGTTGTTTTCCTGAGTGACTGAGCAAACAGTTACGCAACGAACATGTGACGCGACATAATGAAGGAGCTGACAGTTTGGCCCGGCATAGCATGGCAAAACAGGCACAGATATTTTAGTCCTCTCGTTGCCTAGCGAGTAAATAAGTTCTCTAGTTGTGTTACCACAATTATACGGAAGCTGTGGTTCAAAAATCCCGACCTGCAAGGTTTTCCTAGGTTGGAATTGTGAGCCGTCCCTGCTGATGATGCCGTGTCCGACACTTATATATATATGGGTCCATTACTGAATGCACATAATGAAACGCGATCATTAGCCAGGCCTCCAGTCGTCCAGTCTGAACCAGCTCTCCAACAGGAACTGCAAAGCTTGCGGGTTTCTCAAAGTGCACCGGTTTGGGATCTGCTCGCTTGCATTTCTGCTCCGCTTCCAGGCTGCAACAGCCGTTCTCAAAATAAGAGTGTCCTGAATAATATAAAGGCACCTAATGTAGAATATCTAAAATTAGACTGGACCCGTGACGATGACACAGCTGGCTGCCTCACTGCCGTATCAAAAACACTGGCAGCCCAGGTACCGGCTCACCTTCACTCAGACAACACTTTGTATTTTTACTGTTTCCAGTCCCGTGAGGACAGTGAAACAGGGGAGTTGCAGGGGCTTCGATCCAAACGTGTGAATTAAACGCAATTCATATGAAGTGGGACTCTCGACTCCTCCCGGCTCCGTGTTGACTCTCAAATACACGCGGAACTTTGTGGAGCAGATGAAGCAGCTCGAGGACACTGATGGGCAGCTCTGTTCACCTCCATACTGAAAACACGAATTGGCCGTTGACTCGCGTTGAAACACTTTGAAAATCTTCAAATCGAGGCCATTTCCAAAATAATGCGATGAAAGAGGCGAGTGGGTCTTCACCAGCGGAGGTGAGATTTCCCCAGGCACAGAGCCCAGATGCCGCGGTAGCTCGCGGGGAGGCTCCTCAAAATAATCTGTCAAACTAATGTGCTATTATTTAATTACCATCAGCATGTTATACACAAGTAGGAAGAGACTTTGGATTTCTGCCAGTCCCCCAGTCTTTGCCAGCCCTTTCTAGGCCACCTACTTAAATGCAACACAGACTCAAGCCAATGGATACACAGATAAAGGGATATAATTAAAAAGATGTTAGAAATCATTTCCCTGCCCATAAATTCCGGGTGTATGATTGAATTAAGAAAATGTGTTACACTGCTGTGTTTTCTGAAACTCTTCTGGAAAGAAAACTGATGAGCGCCTGCTTCTTACCTCGGAGATTGTGCGAATGAAATCCTCCGGCAAGTGAGGAGGAATCTGCTAATTTGTCACGACGAGTCGTCATTCTGTGGATGCTCCACTTCCTGCGAGACCCGCAAAAACCTGCTCGTTCCGGGAAGAAGACTTGCGAGTCCTTTATGAGGCAGATTAATCTTGTTAGCTGGAATTTGTACACGAGATCGGCTGTAAAAGATTGTCTCTCTCCTTTTTGTGCACTCCGCTGTTCCATGCAGCCAACTGTGCTGTGTCATCGCAATTTAAAAGCGTTTAGTGTGTTATGTGAAAACCTGTAACCGCTTCCTTTTGTTGGGACGCTTTAACTTTGTTTTTTTGCCATGCGGCGCGATGCCGGAGAAACGACCGCGGTACGAACTGACGTACTGTTCGAACTTTAACCAACTAAACCAGTGACTCACATGTGAATGTGCAAATAAAATGTGACTGCAATAAACCACATCCTTCTGCTCCTTTTTGTCACAAACTCTGAGATAAACCACCCAAAGATGAACTCTGCATATCATTTTGTTCATTCTCTGTTGTATGAAGATTTGGATGGCAAAAAAAATGTTCAATATAGAAAAACAAAACAAACTAAACAAAAGTGTTTTTTATGATTAGATTATAAGTGCACATCCGTCTTATGCAAGCATTTTAAGTGGTCTTTATACCCGAATAATCAATCGGCTTTCATTTGGCTGTGACGAAAGCAGGAAGTTCCTGACACAAGATGCTGTAAAGCCCTCAGAAGAAGGAGGAAAGGTGGAGGCTGCTAGTGATGGGAAAAAATATATCTATTTTTACTGTCTCAAGAGAATCATGTTTTAGAATCATCAGAGGTATGTGACATTTCTGAGATGAGGAACTATTACATCCAGGATCTTAGGTTGCACTGTTTGCTCTAATAATTAAAGAAATAAAAATAGATAGGATTTTACCACGGCATAAAAAAAAGAGAGCTTGGTCTCTGACTCTTTGCATCTGACTTTTTCCTGCACTGTAATTGTCCTATTTTTCTTATGTTGTGTATGTCTGCTTCTCTCAACATGAGAAAAAAATTCATTTTCAGCTCCAAGTTTTAGCATCAGAGTCTCTACCACATCTGAACTCCTGAAAATTGGATTAAAGCCGCTGCATTTTGGAATGGTGGGGGATTTCATGCGTGCATATATACTGTGTATATTAAAGGGAATGCAGCTGCTGCCTTTTCCTGGCCTCTGGCCCTTTGGGAGATTACTGAGATTGGATTGGCATGGTCGCAGAGTTGGCAGTGACTTCTCACTTGGCACGGGAACTTGCCACGGGATGATGGGAAATAAAGACATCATTAAATGCAAATTGCACACGTAGACAACACTGGTCCACTCGATGGGCTCCAAGAATAAAAAGGGATGCTGATGGTGGCAAGGTGTGATATATTTTCTGTTTTTTAGAGCTGCTACCGGGCTAGCGGCTTTTCGTTTTGTCACTTAGGCAAAAATGTGTGTTTCCTTTCAACAGTACCACGTGGTAACCCAGTCAGAGAGGGATTTATTATTTTCATTGACAGAGCAGTAGCCTGGCTTGATGACAGGGAGACAGGATGCAGACAGGATGAGAGGTGATTGAGGTGAAGAAGAGGCTCGGGGTTCCTGACAAAGAGACGCGGCGAGGTGGGAGGCAATCGCAGGATGTTGGTGCAACAAACTGGCGGGTTGCCGCCGACGCAAAGAATCCGTCTCTCCGTGCCAAGACTAATGAAATCAGATCTCTGACTGCGCTAACCCGGTTCAACACGCGTGATTGAAGTCAGCACCGCTCTAAATCATGTTTATGTTCCCGTCCTTGTTGGTGTTTGCAGCCTCGGCCACGCCCATTTTATCAGATTACTGGCTGCATACATGTTGCAGCTTTGCTTGATTATGAGGGATGAGTTTTGACAAAATGTCTGCTGAAGGCAGAACCATAATACACTGCACTTCTTTATCGCAAGGTTCTACTCTGTTTTACAAAAACAAAGTGAAAAATTGATACAATGTGCCCAACAATCCTAAAGTTCTCCATCAGCAACCTCATAAAAAAAAAAAAAAAAAAAAAAAAAAAAGTTTCATACTGGGTTCTGTAAAATTCTAAGCTGTTTAAAGCTTGCAGTCCTGATCATTAAGGGAATATCTTGAATATCTTTGACTGCTGATGCGACTCTGTGGGGTAAACGGTTCTATGTTCTGAACTCATTTAGCTCTGGAGGCTGATCAGCCTCACAGGAAGTTGGCAGTCATCTTATTTTGCCCATAATATCCACATGGACACACAGCCGGCGTAATCATGCAGTAAGTGTCCTGCTGGACGGCTTTTTAGCCTCCGTGTCTGGCGAGAGCAGGGCGCGCTAAATTATCCAACCCAAACCCATTTTATCCCCAATTTACCTTCCATGCTTTGGCTAAATGTGCACTCCCAGAAGGTGGACCTGCGGCTGAAATGAACAAACACGTCTTGGTGAACTGAGTGGAGCATCTGGATGGCCCACTTTGTCTGCATGGAAATATCACGAACACCTGCAAGTCAGGTGAATGTGGTCTAACTTGCCCTACATGGTGTGAATGTGTATTTGTCTGTCTCGCCGTATTAGCCCCAGGTTGAACCGTCCACCTCCCCAGCGAGGTCACTGGACAGATTGTCCCAGTGTTAGCCCGAAAAAGGTGTCATGAACCCAGCCGCCGGGTGAAAGATTAGCGTTAATTGACCGATTTGGACGAGGTGATTTCGGGTTAAAGTCAAGGTTAGAGTTGGGCTGTCGGGTTTTGTTACCCTGAAAATCTGACAATAATCTGACGCAAATTTTTCCCATCTGAGCTGGACCTCGTTCAGTTAAAGCAGAGCAACAAGTCCACTGGCGCCATCAGGAACCTTTGGCTTTTGCACTGTGCTTTGTAAAGAGATAAAAAGAGAATACGAAATTTAAACAGTGACAGCGCCAGAGACTGAAACTGTCAAAGTAGCTCCTGTATCTGTCATTCTCTGAAAATTGCACAAGCCATACTGTTTATTCCTAGTAAGGCCTGTGTGCATCCGTGTACCAGTAAATCTTTGTTAGAGTGTTTGGCACAGGGAATGGCCACATGTATCAAGACAGCCTCTGCCTTGTTTGCGTCGCTGTTGCTGAAACAACGTGCCTCTGAGATTTTCAACAAGTCTTTAGGATTGTTTCGACACGTTGAGCCTCAGGTTTTTGCAGATGATTCCCTTGTATATTACTTGTTGGAATCAAACCACAATGCATTGGAATCATACATATACAAATATGCTTTTTTGTGGGGTTTCTTGGAGTGAAAAGCAAAGTTAAAAGTTCATGGAACCATGAAGGTGTTCTTGTGTAGTTGGGGAAGTATTTCAGTCTGGACAGAAGCGACTTCCAGTTGTCTCCCTTCATTAGTTTTCTCACGTTTACACTGACTGACTTTGGCCTTCAGTATTGACTCCACGCTGTTTTCAGGTTGAAGCAGGTTCACAATGACCTGGATGCCAGCCAGAGATTCACTCCCAAGCCATTATGTCAGTGTTCATTGGCTGCTGCTCAGAGATCGTATCTTTAATGACAGATATTCTGGATTGAGAGTGGTAGGTATGCTGACATTTCATCATCTGTGAGATTTATCGTCTGGAGGTACCCACTGCTTTCCACTCTCCACTGATTTTTTTTATTTTTTATAAAATCTTTTCTTGGTTCTGTCGTGCTACTGCAGATTCCTCCCAGAATGACTGACAAGACAGTTCAGATTTTTAGAAGGAAATATCTGTCATACTGACTTATGGACATAAAGGGGGAACAGAGTGGAATTGGAAAAAAAATAAAACTATACTATTAGAAGTATGCGGGTCGAAGCAGGCTAAGCTGCTTTGTCTTTCATTATTTTCTCTCCTGACATCTTCATGTTTTCACGCACTTGGAAATACTGAGCGTGGTGACAAATCAGTTCCATGCCACAACGCTGAGATACAAGCGTGTGCGCATGTGGAGAGCAAGGTGTTAAGGAAGGTGATGGCCGGAAAAGATTAATAAATGTTAAGTATTAAAGGATTAAGGATTTGCTCACGGCAGATAAAAGTGGGCAGGGGAGGACAAAACAGAAGTAGACAGAACTTTTTATCCTGTGGTTACTGTAGTTGCTGGCGCTTTATGTGGCTTGATGGCCTTTTAAAGATCTCAGAAGGGTACAGATTCAGTTTGAGCTTGTTTAATCTTCTGTCTGGAACAATAGTTGGCTATTAATGAGAATGTTTTATTAAACAGCTTCCGATTAATACATAAAAAGGCCGTCTTATGTCAGATTCGACACAAAAGAAATCACACATTCAATTCTGAGCCAGCAAGTTTTGTCCAAGTGGTTTATATGACTCAACTCTTATGAACTGACTTGATATGCTGCATTTAAAAGCTACCTGTCAATACGTCCAATTCTCTTGCACCAACTGTCATGTGTCTTTTATTCTTGAGTGCTCCAACAGTCCAACAAACAACTCGTGAATTGATCTGCCAGCTAGTCTTCCAGGGCTCCGATACATGAAACACATCAAAACTAATACTAGATGAAAACTAGGTGTGAAAAATGAGACGGTGAATAATTAAAAATGCTGGGAAAAAATACAGAGAAAAGTCAAAGTATTGTCTGCACTAAAGTTCAGTGGACTTGTTTGTTTTCACACTTGAGATTCTTGAGAGTGTTTCATTAAAAACAACTTCCCTCTCAAAGAGTCGATGACTTCTCCACATCTTGTTTTTATTAGTGTCCATCAAAAGTCAGGCTGCATCCATAAAGTTCCATATCAGCGAGGAACAGGTGCAGTAAGTGCAGCTATTTGACTCGTCCGGGGTAACGGGAATGAAACAACACACCTCTCCCCATCAGCTAAGAGGCTGGTATGTGCCAATCTCTTTTAACACATTAATCCTAATGGCACTTAGCTTGCCAGGGCAATAAATCTTTGGCTGTATTAACACTTGCCCCGACTTTACATTATAGTTGTGTGTGTGTGTGTGTGTGTGTGTGTGTGTGTGTGTGTGAGAGAAGGGGGAATATTATCATTTAAAGTGTGCGTCTAATTCATCTTTTCAATGAGATGGCCCATGACGATGTGTCCTTCAAATGACCTCGAAGATTTTGCTGAGCCTGTGCAACATGAAAGTTGTCTTCTTTAGGCCAACAAAGTGGCAAGTAGCAGTTGTTAACTTGGGTTTATTTCTTGGTGCACAATTTAATGCTCTAATACACTCAGGTTTAGTGCGAAAGGAGGCGAGTCCTCGGGCCGGGAGGGTTGTCCTGCTAACTGAGGATGGGCATGAGGAGGGTATAAATGCCCTTCACCTCACAAAGAGTTCGAGCACAAGCAGTAATTGATGGGCTTTTCTATTTCTGTGAGGTTCCTTGTGTTGGATGGCCTTATTTTCTAGCGTCATGCTGACGATCCTCGTTGAATGAAGAGAGAAGGATGCCGATTTCAATATGTCTTTCGTAAGCAAATTCAGGATGCAGTCATACAGAGCCCACAGTTCACCTTTTAAGGCTCAGTCACTTTCCTCGTCAGGCTTCTGCTTCCTGTTTTCTATGCTGACCTGTGCATGACCCGAGCATCTTCGCTATGAAAGCCGTTGCAGCAGCCTTCGTGTGACTTCCTGTTTTCTGCCTGCACACAACTGCACAGAGTCTAGCACAACATATTTTGCATGTGTTGCCCATCTTATGCATGGGTTAATTGTTTCAGAAGGGTACATAAGTGATTATATTATTAAGCGCAAGCATCTTGGTTAAACATATTACTTTCAATTGACAGATTGACAGGCTGTCGACAATGGAAACAGGAATTTTCTGTAATCAAGACTTTAAATCAAACCAGTTTCTAGGCAGTACACCATCTGGAGTGACATGAAATTGAATTGTAAAGGAAAGACTGATTAATACCCACTGTTTGCCTTTCTTTCCATGATTATTAAGATGGGACTGCACATGGTATAGACTCTGCCATCAAGCCCTTGGCCACTCAGACACTGGATACACCCTTAAACCTATTTACTATTGCCTAGTGTCCCTAAACCAAGAGCAGTAATATCCTGCTGTGTCAACCTAATGTCCCGGCAAAGCCTTCCACAACAGTTTGGAACCCGACTGCAGGGATTTGATCCCATTGAGCCAGAAGAGCATTAACTCAAACATTGGCTGATATGGCCTGACTTGCACTCCTGTTCATCCTGAAGGTCTCAGGTGCGGCTTAGGTCAGGATTCTGGACAGGTCAGTCAAGTTCTTTTATACTCAAGGGGGGCAAAATTATTTTTGGATCTGGGTTTGTTCAAGGTTGCAATTTTAATCGGAGCTAAATAACCTTGATACAAACCACAAGATATGATCTGAATGATTTGATATGAAATGATATGTTCTTAACAACAAGAGGGGGTTGTCCCCTCCAATCACTGGAGGTTCAATCTGCTTTGGGATCTGTGTTGGTACCATTTCAACACCAAGATTATCTCGTATTGTGTGCAGCCACATCGACTTGCACCTGCTGAAACTAAACAGATGCATCAGATACACTCCCACTCACATGATCAAACATCTTTTGATTTTCAGATTTTAAAATCTAAATATTTTTCTCTACACATACATGTACATGCAAATATCATGATAATCATATTTCCACAAACCTTTTAAGGGTGAATTTATTTTTAGCACTGATGTATTGTTGTTGTGCTTTGTTGGTGAGTAAAAAATAACAAACATCATCTAATACCTTGACCAGACTGGTCGAGGTATTAGTGAGGTATGAGTTGCCTTTATGACATCAAAACACAAGGATGTGTTTCACATTTCTTTCGAACAAGCAAAAGAACGACAGGGTGGACTTCTGTTCATTTCTTGGTGAATCCATTGACAGAATAGAAACACTTAATATTATTGGAAAACATTTGTAAAAGATGTTTTGCACAACCTTTCGTGCTGGCTGCACTTCTGATTTGGATGTCAGGGCTCAGTCAGTGACCTTTCCTGGCCAGCCTTCGAACCCAGATCAGTGGCTGGGGGAGGAAGTAGGACAAGAAGATTGCAGAGTGTCTGACAGCTCATCGGTCAGTCCACCAACACCATCAAATTGAGCCAGAGGATGGCCGTGAATGCCTATACCACCCACCTACAGCACCCTGCCTGCAGGGATAAATAGCATGTCCAAAGCTCATTGTTTGTTCGTGTGAGTCAGGTTCCCTTATTAGAGAGCCACGTGTCTTTGATTTGCACAAAACCATCTGGACAGTCATGTTGTGTGTTCGCTCTGAGACGTTTGACTGATGAGCCAGAGCTGCACGGATCAGTCTGTTATTTCCTCTTCAGGGAGACATGCTCCAGTGTACTTTGCATTCTCTGTCATTTCGACATATTTGCTTTTTAATGATCTCAATGTGTTGTTGAAACACAGTTTTGTTTTTGAAAAGCTGCATTCACATGATTATTTTCATGAAAATGTTCCATTGCAAGGATGAGTTTAAAAACGACAACATCTTTTTCCTTGAAAATGAATTGTGTACACTGTTTGTACTTTCAGTATTAGGATGTATTACATTTCACAAGGTTGCCTGCTAGATTAATCTGGAACACTGACATGTTTATTTCATCTGGTGAATAAAAAAAACAAGAGGAGGTTTGTCAAAAAATGCACGTATTTCCCTATTTGACAACAAACCAACAACACATTAAAAAAAAAAAAACAATAATTCATTAATATTCTCCAGTTTTACGTTGAGAATCGTTTTGTCTCAGTGGTCAAAAAGGAAGAAGCTGTCCGTGATTGTAACGAGCGAGCGATCATTCGCCAAGTGCAACCTTGCGGGGGCGCTGTTCAGCTTGTTTCCAGGGGGCGCCCAGAGAGGCACATGCTCGCTCACGTTCGGTTCACACAAAGAGAGAGAGAGAGAGAGAGAGAGAGAGAGACGCTCCAAACTGCACACTACACACTGCCAAAGCCTGGATGCGCGTGCGGATGCAAAGAGCCTCCTCCTCTGTCTGTCAAGGACCTACTGGCAGGAAGAAGCTCCACGACTCTTCCGCTTCTCCTGGAAGCAGCGTGGAAGCGTGAGCTGAGCGCGCCGGGATCAGCGCCCTCGGTCTGAGGAAACACCTGCGAGCGAGCGCGTCCCTCCCTTTTGTCTCTGACATCTCTGCGCCTTCTGCGAGGAGGAGGAGGCGGAGGAAGTGCAGAGAGGAGGCGAGAGGAGTAGCAGCAGCAGCGGCAACAGCGGCAGCAGCAGCAGCAGCAGCGGCTGTACCTGACACCTCCAGCCGCGCGTCGCAGCCGCCTTTCCCGCAACAAACGCCCAGGGGACGTCCGTCACCGGGGCTCTACCCCCCCCGCACGCTCCTCCTCCTCCTCCTCCTCTTCCTCAGCCGCTCACTTCTCACACTTTGATCGCTTCTGCTGACCGAAACTTCCAGATAAGAAAATAAGCCGAAGCGAGGCAATAGAGGGGAGAACTCCTGTGTGATTCGTCCGGATTTCCCTCCGATCTACCTGCGTGGAGAAGAAGATCAGGAGGAGGAGAAGGAGGAGGAGAAGATGCGACTGCCGGCGCTCCTCTGCCTCCTGTGGGCTGCAGCGGGCCCGGCGGCCGCCGCGGACAGGAGCTGCACCGACCTGCGGCAGTTCTACACCAGCAAAGGATTCACACTAGGCGGGGTGCCCCAGGCAGAGATCTCCGGTGAGTTGAGAAGAAATCAATGAAATGAAAGAATGCTATACCTACTGCACATAGACTTCTTGTAATGTCAGATCAGAATTTAACAAACTTATATTGAGATCGAAGTAAACCTCATGTTCGCAGCTGTTGCCTCTTCTCACATTTGCAATGTTGCATTTTTTCATCACTCCCGTTGCAATATTCATCTCAACTCGCCCATGACGGTGATGCTCCTCTTTATTTTGTTTGAATATGAGTTGGATGTTAGCGCGCTCGGGCCAGGTTAGCACACTTCACTTCACAGCTATTGCTGTTATTACTGTGCCAACATTTAGCATCAACCCCCCCCCCCCCCCAAAAAAAAAAAAAAAAAAGAAGAAGAAGAAAATAAATAATAAATAAAATATTCTGTCACTGAGCAATGCACCCATCCCATCTGAAGAGCCTGCTGCACCCCCCACCCCCACCTTTCTGGGCCGTTTCCATTGTCTGCTCAGGGCAGAGGTGCAGGTGGGTGTGAGCCCTGTGTCTTATTTCTTATTCGAGGGTCTATTTCAGTCAGTTTCCGATCGTGTGCTGAGTTTTGCTCTGCAGGTGTGAATTCTTCACCACTATGTGGCTCATACAGGAAGAGGCAGATTTGCCTTTTTGCAGCAGCTGTAACTTTGAGTGGAATGGCAGTGATGTGCTGTAGGGGTATTTTCATTGTCTGCTCTGGACTGCAGGTGTGTGTGTGTGTGTGTGTGTGTGTGTGCGTGCATGTGTGTGTGTGTGTGGGAGGAGGTTGTCAGGGGGGTGATGGAGGCCTTGAGAGATGCTGAATTGGCCTACATGGTCATTTGCATAAACTATCTAGTGAACCAGTGGGGGCCCCGAGGGCAGTGGCTGCTGAAGAGTGAGCGCGCTCAGTCTCAGTGTGCTGGAACAAAGTGGAGTTAAACAAGACGGGAGCAGGAGCAGACTTATTTCTTTATTACCCCCCCCATCCTCCCTCTATCCCTCCTACACCCACCTTCTCTCCTCCCCTAAGATTCCTTTTGTTTAATCCTGGCTCCCTCTCCTGTCAGTCAGCGAGCCATCCAGCCGTTCCAGCAATTATAGATGTAATCAATCACTGAATTTGCGCGGCTCCTCGGCTGATCAATCAGCCCAGGGAAATGGTGGAGCAGTCAAATGAGCGGCCATCCGAGTGATCTGCGCTCCTCGCCAGTCGTAACCGGCGCTGATTGAACTGGCCTGCCTCGGAAAAGGGCGCAAAAAAATTGAGTAATGGAGCAAAAAAAAAAAGTAAAAGACAAAAAAATGAATGAAAACAAAAAAACCGCTAAGGTGAGAATAGAGTAATTGAGTTGTGCGATTCTTCTGCTTAACGCCTCCGGGCATCATTGGTTCCCCCAGAGGTGCACGAGGAAGGCGGCCTGGGGGTAAAAGAGATCGAGGACGTTAATCCCGTGCCCGATCTGAAGGTCATTCTGTGGCGCGCCAGTGAAAACAGACGCACGCGTGGGACCTTCCAGGTTATTAAGAACGGGCGGCCCCGTGAGCGTAATGCGCCCGCTCCTCTGGGTGGCGGCGAGACCGAAAAACAGGCAGGCAGACAGACAGACAGACAGACAAGAGGAGATGAAAAAGAGGAGGATGAGGGGATCGACAGAAAAAAAAGGGAAAAGTGCAGAGAGGTGAGGCGACAGAAACAGAGCGTGTGAGTCACTCAAGGTTTCTGTCTGTGCACCCCCCCGCCCCCCTCCTCCTCACCCCTCCCTTTCCATTAAAACCTCATCTCTTATTGACAGGTGGGGGGAAAAAAGGGGACAATGCTTCACTCACTCGGACTTTGATCTGCTCCGGTTTATCCGAGCAAGATTTTCCCTCCTCACACAACACATAAAACATGACAGCAGACAGAGAGGTGATGGAATGATGGCGGTCCTGCAGCACAAGCAGGTGTTCTTCCTCATCTCAGCACACACACACACACACACACACACACACACACACACACACACCTGCACCCCACCAGTTGGGTAGAAAAAAGCTTTTTTGTCAGGACCACTATGGCAGATGAACAAACAGAGATGTTGCCGAGGCCTTTCTGTTCCGAAGGTGGAAATATTCCTTTTCTTCCTTCAGACTTCACAATCCGTGTGTGCAGCCTTCGCATCCTGACAAAAACAGGGTGAAGGTTGCACCCGCGAGAGTGAAAACTTTGTGCTCTTGTCACCGTCAACGTGTCGTCTCAGACTGCGACGCCTTTTTTCTCCAGCGGCAGAGCAAAGTGCGGCGGCTCTGTGGCCTTCTGCGCTCGTACACATCTCTCACATCTGGGAGAACAAAGTCTCAGATTTGGGACGCGAACCAACTGTTGCTGCAGTCCAGATCAGGTCCAGAGTGACTTTTATGTGCGGGGAGCGACAGCAGGGTGAAGGATCGAGCCAAGTTGTGTAGTGAAGTCCAGCCCTGAGCAGCCAGCCAACCTACACACCACTGTTTCAGCACCAGAGTGATATTTCATAATGCGGAATTTGTTTCCCCGCAAAACTTTCTCGTAAAAAAATAAGCGCTAGCCCAGTGTTCCATTTCAATGGATTCATAAATCAAAAAAAGTCGCCCTCGTTTACTCGGATTCCTCGTGCCGTTCGTGCAAGCGGCGTCTACATATCACTGGAGGAGGTCAAACGAGGTTCTGAGGAAGATGTCGTGGAGAATGTTGCTGTAATTAGTGCGGGAGCATCTCTGACAGGAAATTACAGTCGTGGAAGCGGCCGCCAACCGACTCTCGCTGGCTGTTTCTTCCAAACCCACATGCTGAGAAATGCTTTTACACCCGTTTGCACCCCGCTTCCCACAACCCCTCAGGAATCCACCGCGTATTACACAACTCTGCAAAGCGAGAAAAATCAAATTAAAATTCCTGGTGAATTTTTGGGAGGCAGACTGTGATTGCGTTTGAGTGCGGCTAATACCTTTTGGTCAAAGTGAACAGTCTTTCATGTTGTTCTCAATCCCCTCTGACAGTTTTTGAATACCTTCGCCCCCTCTTCCCACCTATTGTCCTCTTGGCTTAACGCGACGTGAATGCAAGTCGTCTTTTTCCCGCCGTCTGCCTGTCTGTCTCCGTGCCTGCCGGCGTTCTCCGCTCTCAAATGTGCAGCTTTTGACTCGGCCTGGTCGTTAAAGACCAGGCGAGGGTGAGCGAGTGGCTGCGTCGGTGGGGGGGGGAGAAAAGTCAGCGAAAGCCAACACCCCCTCGAGGAGGGAAAATCAACGACGCCTTTAGGTTTCGCTCACACGTGCATTGTTGTGGAGCGGCACACACCCATGTGATCGTATGACACCCGGCGACAGCCAGATCCTGCGCTTTCACATTCACCCTGTCGGCAGGTATTGAGTTTTGACGCCTCTCACTGTGTGAGTGTGTGTGTAGATTGTGCATTAGCGGGTTTGAAAGGTGGGGGGTTGGGAGTGGGGCGCTGGGACGACGCGGTGTCAGAGTTTAACCCGATACACTGCGTTTGAGGTCAGATTGCTTGTAGATTGAGATACATTGCAGTGGGAGGTTAGCAGTCGATAAGTGGAACCTCAGCCAGGGAGCCTCCATCCATTTACTTTCACACAAAGTCAATCTTGAGGGTCTTGGTACGCAGCACGCAGGATAATTCAGCGGGGAAGCTTTTATTTTGGTAAGGAACAGACTGTTGGAAAGACCTGGAGTAAAATACAAATTTCGGCTTTACCCATGAAGAGCCTTTCATTGAAGTGGCTGTGTTATGTAAAATTCCTTTCCCAATGTTATGTAGTTAACATAACTAAATCTGCCCCTAACTTGTGAATGAACTCCCCAGAAATGAGAAAAAGATAGAGATCCATTTTTTCCATGATGAATTGCATCTGTTGCAACGCTCACAGATAGAAAAAGAAGTAACGGAGAGAAAAATGAACATTAACACATGCAGTATGTTGCTCCATTAGATGGAAGATGTTTCATGTCTCAAGTGCACTCGTGCTAAGACACAAAACAGCAAATACAAACAGCAAAACACACTGAGAGTAAAAACACTCTGTGGAATGAACAGTGTCAGTATGTAAGTATGATGTACGCTGATTATTGATTGTTGATGCTCAGGAGAGTGCATTACCTCGTCAATGAACTGAGTCCATTTCAGGACGGCTACTGCGGGTTCATGTAGCCGTCTGTTTATTTATATCTTGCAACTGCGAAAACAAAAACAAAGAAAAGCAAACAACCCGTAAAATGAATTTGTCTCTCATTTGTACATCCATCCATCCACTTCTCCACCCTGCACTCAGGGTTGTGAGCGTCTGCTGGAGCCTCTCCCAGCTGTCATAGGGTGAAGGCAGGGTGACACCCTGGACAAGTTGCCAGTTCATCGCAGGGCCACATAGACACAAACAACCATTCTCACTCACATACACACCTGCCGACCAACTGAGTTTCACGTTCACATCAAATGCATGTTTGTGGACTGTGGGAGGAAGCTGGAGAACCCAGAGAAGCTTCGCAGGCACAGGGAGAACACGCAGACTCCATGCAGAAAGGCCCCAGGCCGGGAATTGAACCTACAACCTTGATGCTGTTAGGTGGCAATGCTAACCACATGCAGCACTGTGTTGTCTCTTCTTTGTATCTGAGTGAAAAACTTTTATGCATCAGATAATAGCAAAAACAAAGTGATTTTTTAAAGATAATTCTTCATCTTCTTTGTGCTGTGAATTTCATCATGGACACTATTCAGTGCTTTTCCTTATTTAAATAGCTTTAAAAATGACAACATACAGAGCAATAGGAGCTCCTCCATGAAATTTTAGCTTTGAGATAGAGCTAACGGTCTTCCTATTACAGCGCTTCAAAGCCTTCATTATCTTTTCTTTAAACCAAAATGTCCATTGTGATCAATGCAGGGCTTAGCAAGGCAGCTTGGTAACCGATGGTTTGACGGCATACACGCCCTATTCTTAGTTCTTACGGCCTTTGGCGATGTGTCTTGATTGTGTCAGTAATTTTGACCTCACCATGTTAAACTGAGATTGGGGACTTTCTCCAGTGTCTCAAGGTCAACACAATCTCCCTCCGTTCCCTCTGTCTTTCCAAAGCCACTCTTTAGTTCACATCACCCATGAGTATACGGTCACATCGCTCAGCTGCGCGTGTGCGTGCGAGTGTGAGCTGAGGCCGACGTCGATATTTTCCAATTTACCTGCTGCACATGTGGAGATGTCGGCCCTTCGTCTGCACTGCTGGCGTGTCAGGGTTCACGCATGTGTGCAGAGCGCAGAATTGATACTGTCCGTCATCTGCCACTCATCACGCGCTCACTCGGGCGCTGGCGCCACCAAGTGGAACGGCGAATAGCCGCTCGACACGCTCCACTCCTAACTTCTCCCCCGTCTCGATCCGGCCTCCGTGCTGAGGGGGTGGATCGCTTGGTTGGCGAGACCTGTGAAAAGCGGCGGAGTGAATCTTTCGTGACGTCTGAGGCGGTGACACGAGGCCGAGACGCACAGAGATGCAGGTGAGAAAGGCGACTGGGTGGAGGAAGTGCGGGCAGAGCGGAGAGGAAGAGGGTCACCGGCTCTGTTTTTCACTGTCACAGCTTCATTCCTCCGGCTCAGATGTGGATGTTGCGACAAATGATCCGAATGAGCGCAGCCCTGATGTGAATCTTCATGTTGGAAACAAAAGGAGCAGGATGGATATGAATTAAAGCTCTATGCAAAATGAGTCATGTTACAGTGTGTTCTCTGGTTAAAATTGTTCGACTAATTTGGCAAACTCCTTTCTGTCTGAAGCAGTTACATCACATCCGTGGCTTGGGTGGCCGAATAGATTGTGACAGTTTTGGGTGAAATTGTTATAGCGTTCAAGATGAACAATGGCAAGCCGATCACGTCTCCTTAATACACTTAAGGCTAAGTGCTGTTAGCACTGGGCTTTTATTGAATTTATGCTCCAGCAACCTTGGTGTGATTTTCCAAATCCTCGTCCTAAAAGCTATTTCGTGTATAACATCAAAAGTGGAATCATACACGAGAACACAGGCTTTTGTGAAGCAGCCAAACAGGATTATGTTCTAGAAAGAACAAGCATGAGATGTCGGCCTAAGTGCAATGCAGAGCCCTTTCCCCTCTTAGCTTGCTCTGGCCTTGTCTGGTTACACTGGTCATTGGCAGTAATTCAAAATCACAAAATACATACATTTTGTGTTTTACTTAAAGTCTGGAGGAATGGAAACACGACCAGCATTCCTCTTCCACTGATGGTCTTTTAATTGTGTTAGACCCAGCTAGCTTAATAAATTCTATCCTATGAATCTTGAAGGTCTTGGCCAGGAAGAGTCTGGTTGAAGTGGACTTGCATGGCGACATTCATTCACTCATGATCGAGTTACTTACTTAATTGGGTTCAACCAGCTGACAACATTGGAGGATATTTAGGTTTTCTGCTACACAGTCGTGTGGAACATCAGGGAGGGATCACTTTGTTGTTGATGACCTCCAATCTTGTGACTCACATTTACAGTCAGTCAGACAGTGAAGGAAACCAGACAGTAACACAAGTCCACAACGTGTGAGTTCACTTCACTTCAACTTCATTTCTATTGTAGATTTAAGAGGACCTGCTGAAATAATGTGTGTGTGGAAGAAGAGAATATAATGAAATAGCCGCACCACTGTTGGCGTCACAGTGATTTGTTTGTTCACAGCTGCGGGTGAAAAGGGGAGCTGCGTTGAAACAAATTGGAGCTGTTGCTTTTCCCACAGGGTTAATGCAGCCATTGACTTGATATATTTTGATTAAAATGCAGCGAGAATAGCCGTGGCACCACAGTGACGTGCAGTCTGGTCTCGTCTTTGCGGCTTGCTGCCAGCTTTCGCGGGGACGAGGCACTGAAGGAGTGAATAGAAACACAGAGTCGTGACTTACGGCTCATTGAAAAGACTGAATAGAGCTTTTGAACAGTTCAACCTCTCCAAATTCACAGGACTAAGAATGGCTGAGCGTAGTCCATGAGTGGTGCGATACAGTCCGATGAATACAGTGCAGGGAGGCTCACCGCTCTTTATAATTATAATTCACGGAATGAATCATCATTTCAAAGAACTTTATTTGTTTTCCTCTGGGTGCGTAACCGCCCTGCGATAAAAAAACAAAACACAGATCAACTCTCCGCATGCGTGGAAAACAATTTACCTACAACTTACGACGTTGCGACATAAACAAGCAAAGCTGACGAACGCAGGGGTGGGCGCCCCCTTCCTGCGCCCCTGTGATCATCGCTTTGTGAGCGGAGCGATGAGAGGGCAAAGACTGAGGACCCGAGGAGCCGTTCGATGCCTCAGCATCAATGCTCGCGCGCCGATCAATGCAGTACAAACCAGTATCGTTTCTCGATGGGCCCTCCCTGTTTCACACCTCTCTCTGCTGCTCACTTCCTCTTCCTTCTCTTACCAGGCCCTATTTTTAACCCCACCCCACCTCGCCCCGGTTGACTGGGAAATCCGAGCGTCTGTCTGTTTTCCAAATGAAAAGATGAGGTGTTTGCTCGATGCCGGTTGCCTGATTGCTTTATGAGTCAGCGCTCCCTCATACATATGCTCCACGGGGCCTCGCCTATATACTGTATGTGTGTGCGTGTATGTGTGCATGCATGCGTGCGTGCGTGTTTTGTGTCGTGGCTGAGGAGATTTAGATTTATTGGTGTGAGAGGCATTTACATGGTAATCTGCTGCACAGCAGGTTTTACAGCACGGCAGGAGCGACTCCATACGCGCTTTACGAGCAGGTTCGTCCCTTCGCAGGATGCGGGAAAAGGAAATTGATCAACCTGCAACAATTTAAACAAGGCAAATAAAGATCAATCAATGAGTGACAGAGATTAACCTTTGGAAAACAAATCATGCCGATACTTTACTCATATTTTCCACGACAGAATTGTCGATTAGGGTTGTGTAATACACTGTAATTTGTTTTTTGTTTTTTTTTACATTTCTCCTTACATCTTAATCTCTGTATATTTAAAGTGTCAGAGGACCAAGCAGAGCAGGAGTAGCGGCGCCTTGCTTTGCTGTCATTCGCACTCGAGGCGAGGCAGGAGCTTTTGCATTGTGCGCCTGCAGCGGCGGCGAACGGAGACGGGGGTTGGACGGGATGTGTCAGCTTAGCGCGCTCCGCTGGCAGCTCTGCATATTAACTCTCACGGCTCGCAGTTTGTCATTTCAAGGAAGAAGAACATGCGGCTTCCTTTCCTCTCAGGCAGACCTTCCATAAAAATAAAAAGTGCGCAGTCAGGCGTTTCAGGGCCTCTGAATGGCTGATTTGGATGATCTTGTTCTTACAAACGTTAATGACTGTGTAATAAGAGTCTTTAGCCTGAGACACTTTGTTACAAAAAATGAAAATGACACCTGAATGGAACCTTGTTTTCTTTAAGGGTGGTGAGTGTGTGAGACACTCTGCTTGCTTTGCTTTGCAAGGCAGCTTGGTTGTTCGAAGTTCTCGCACATCCATCTTGAAAAGCTTCTGTCTGAGTTGTTTTCAGATGGAGAGATTTATGGTATCCTGCTAAGAAAGAAAGAAAAGCAAAAGGTTTTATTCTTTCTTTGACTGGCATTGACATGGATGTGCAGTGGTCGGTACTGCTGCCTCACAGCAAGAAGGTGGAGTTTGCGTTCTCCTGGTATTCCGGCTTCCTCCCACACTCCAAACATGCACATTGGGCTAATTGTTGACTCCAAAATGTGGTTTAAAAGGTGTAAACCTGAGTCCAGAATGCTTGTTTGTCTCTGTCTGTGTCCCAGCGATGAACAGGGTGTAACTCTGCTTTTACTACAAGGCAGCTGGGACGGGCTCCAGCACCGTAGCCACTTTTTCTTCAGGCTTGTCTGTGGGCTGTTTCCCAAAGGCAGATGTAAAATTAATCGCAAGGCTTTGACATTCCATCTGCTGATCTGGTTACCTTCAATTGTAAACCAAACGATGCCAGTGTGGCAATGTCCTGCATCCAAACCATCAGTACCAGTGAACTGAAATTCAGGTGAATGAAAATAAAATAATTTCTGTCAGTTTCCTCGACTCGCATTCAAGTTTGAGCGCTCATTTGAAGTGCTCTTTGTGGATTCGGCAACTGACGGAAAGATCTTGGTTGATCGGTGCTGATGTTGTGAACGGGTAACTCATTCGCTTGTCCTGTCAATGTGCCAGTGCGAACTTGTGCTGCTAAGATGTTTGGTTGTGTGGCTGAGTGAGTAAAGAGTTACTTTACCAAGCATTACTTGTTGATCTCACTCCTCCGTCTCCCCCTCCTTTGCAGATATAGCTAGGAGTTGCAAACCGTTAGTATGTAAATGTTGCTTAGCAGTCGTTATGTTGCTACACGTCACGCGCCATGTCGCCCTATTGTGTAGAGCTATTTGGCATGTAAAAGATTCAGTTTTATATGCTTCTACTCGGTGAATTAGCAGCTCCCGCGTTTGTTCAATGTCCTGTACAGCCACCAGGAGAGACGTTATGTAAATTACAGCTAATCATGCAGTTTCTAAGTATTTTCTTCAAACCCCAGCAGGGTTTTTTTTTTTTTTTTTATCCCCCGTTTTCAAACAGTCTCTTTGCAAGAAAGTATTGTCGGTGCAAGGACACGGCTGAGGTCGTTTTTGCGTCTTAGTGTCCTGACTGTGAGGTCAGATCTGCACACACAAGCATCGCCAGAGTGCTAATCGGATCACCCGTGGCAGGAGTTTCCCCAAGGCGGATCTCATTAACTGGATCTCAGCGGCAGGTTTTGTTGCCATCTTCAATAATTTGCAGTAATTATTGGGCTTTAAAGATGATTGATTTTAATGTTGCGCGTTTAAAGGTCACATCATCGGAGGGTTGGGTTGCCGCTGCACCCTAGCCAGCTAGCTGTAGGTCACGGAAAGAGCACGCACGCACACATGCATGCGTGCACAAGCACACAGATCCCTCCGCTAAGGGGTTTGGCGAGGGAGCTTGAGACCAAGTGCTGCATGGAGATATAAAAATCCATTACAGTTTGTGTTTCCATGCGTTGCAGCTTATGAGGATCGGTGGCGGGCGAAGCCTTGCTGTGCTGGTGTTTCCCCGAGTTTTCCCCGCAGCTAGCCTCTGTCATCCTAAGAAAATAAAAAGGCCTAAGTCTGAGCTTGGAGGCTATTTCTCATTATTTTTTATTGTTATTTTTTATGGCTTTCCTACTTTATGAGATAGTTTGCCTTCGGGAGTTGCTGTTGAGTTCATTTGATATAGGTGGCGAACTGCATTAAGAAAAATAAAACTGCTCCTTGGCTCATAACATTTCCGAGCCTCAGCATGCGACTCGTCCTGACGATGCACCAGGGCATCCGGATGAGTTTTCTTACCACTTTAGGGGCCCTTGCCCAAACACGCCGCAGGAGACGTAACAATAGGATTCTGTGAAGAGACTTCCGAGATGCTGCGGATGTGCTGCTTGTGAAATTTAAATGTCTGATTTGCATCTTTCAGGCTGTTCATTTTGAATCTTTTCTCCCGCTGTCACAGATGAAAGCCCTCCTCTTGTGCTTGAGATTGTTTAAGGGGGGAAAAAAAGCCCCTCATAAAGAGCATCCGCGACATCTTTTATGTACTAATAAAACTTTTACATGTTAGACGATCTGCAAATTTTACAACAATGCTACAATTTTATTCAGTCATTCGAGCTGGCCCGCCCTTCCCGTCCTTGCCTGTCACATCTGGTGGACTGTTTCACACGTGTTGGGTTTACTTCATCTGCTACTCTGGCAACGAACCCATCGAGAGAGTTGTGTTCAGGGAAGAGCCCCTCCCAAAAGAGCGCTGGAAATTGATTGGTCAAGCTGCACATATTCCATATAAAATGGTTCTGCAGTTTTCTTCGCTACTGCTAATTACAGCAGCAGACCTCCCTCTTGCTACCAGGGAGAACTCAATCGGAAATCAAATCACTGACTGGTTGTGAGTTGCAGTGCGCGGCAGTGTTTGTCTAAACCCTCGCCAAAGCCTGTTGGGAGTACAGAAAAGCCTCTGGTGTCACTCTGCGCTCTGCTCCTCGTGACAAGAGTGTGTCCAGCTCTGGCTGCCAGCTGCAGCGTCCTCGCTGACGGCCTGGAGTAGCTTCCCGCTCGCGTCACAGCTAAAACATGGCTATCGCTACGGCCCTTTGCACTGATACTCACTGGACTATGACAACCAGTCAGTCAGTCTTTATTCTCTTGTTAGTGACAGTCGTATAAAGTAGCCTGTGCACCATTAATGTTCACTGAGGATGCTTCAGTAAACATTATTTAGAGGTCAAGTGTGTAATATTTGGATATTTTGAAGAAGAAACAGCGACATAAAGGGGTTAAATTTCAGATTCCAGCTTCGTTCACTCTCTCTCCCCCTCCTGAGCTTGCCAGTGAACTACAGTGGCCTGCGCACCCAAACCTTTCTTCTTCAATGTTTTTTTTATTTGAATACATGTGCAGTCATTCTAATTACGAAACCTGCTGTCAGGTGGCCTGGATTGTCCACACCAGGCTTCCTTAGAAATATAGTGGTGCAAGATGGCAGCTAGATGGGAGCAAGACCCACTCTCGAAAATAATTAGCTCTGGTCTGCAATTTCATGAGTGCAATATTACTGCGTTCCCTTGATAAAATGTCAACCAAATTTGAAGCAAACTATCGGAAATTCACTTTGAGAAGTCAAAACACAGAAATGCTTGCAATGCTTTTTTTTTTACGCAATTTGATTTTCAAGTTAATGAGCTTTCGCAAAGTGTAGCTATGTCACAGGATGTTGAAAGTGTCAAAGGTGGACGCTGAAGTCAGAGGATTCTGAGTGGACTCTCGGCGCCGTGAAAGGTGACCTCATCCTCAGCTGTTTGGCTCCTCTCGCTTCTCTTAAAGAGACGGACGTGACCGCGACTGTAATTAAAGTAAGAAGCCACTCTGGCAGTGATTCATTCATAGTCTCAGCAATCAGGATGGGAGTTTGACTCCCACGCCGTAACACATAATAATTACTGGAGGATTGTACAAGATCAGGCGCCAATGGTTGTTTTTTTCTCGACCGGACTTATTTTTAACGCCTGGTACTGACAGCACATATCGGCAACGATTTAAAGGTCCAGTGTGTGAAATTTTTAAGGAAGCCTGGTATTTAAGGAAAGCGCGTCTGTCAGCTAACTCTCTGCTCTCTGTGCATTCTTATATATTTGAGAACCATTCTAAGGGTAGGAAAACCAAATGACTTATTGGACTGCGGTTATACACTTTTAGTAATGTAATGTATTAATGAGCAGTATGTTAAGCTTTTACCAATATAAAAAACATAAATCAAGCCAAATTTACAAACTGGATATTTAACCTAGAACTTCAGCAGTGCTGTAAGCAAATCGAGCTGATACACGGCGCCCCTCGCTGACGTTCATTCAGTTCCTGCCGAGGTTCCGACGGCGAGGCTGTGACCTGGAAACGGCCGACCCCGGGCCCTGACCTAATGTTCCTCCGTCCGCGGGGATTTGAAGCTCCCCGCTGAGAAAGAGCATTGATGGGGGAATCTGCCGCTCATGTGCTCCTTTTCACCCCACCCCAACCCTGCACACACACACACGCACATGCTCAGTCACGTTCGCACCATTCGCACCTTACACCCGTCGTCAGCCGAGCACTATGCTGCTGGATTACTGCCCCCCCGCCTCCCCTTCCCTGCCTTGTCTAATCTCGTGCTAATCCCCCAGCCCGCTAATCTACGTGCTAGCAGCTCTTACCTCACCCGCTTGGCAGCCAAAGCAGCAAAAGAGTCGACGGCAAGGCGGCGCCGCCGATTCTCCCTCCTTGCCCACCCCTCCCCCACTTGGTTTGGACCCTGCCTCCACCTTTGCCGCTTACAGCCACTTTCAATTTGTCGCTCTGGCGGCGCAACTTTCTGTTTACAGCTAGCCGTAACCAGGGCTAATCCTGACCGCGGCGGTCAAAGATAGCCCGGACCTTTGCCCCCGTGAGAATTATCCACATACTTGCGCAAATGTGCTCAGTCAGGCACGTGACGTTGACCCTCATTTATTTATTTATTTACTTTTTTTTTCTTTTTTTTTTAGCGGACTCAGTGAAAGGGAGTCAAAGTGGTCGTTAGCGTAAAAGCCTCTTTAACTGCTCGCTGAAAATGACATAGAATTAAGGCATTACGCGGCAGCGCCGGTGCCATTTGAGCACGCGCGAACGTGCACATGAGCGTGCACGGCTCCAGGAGCAGTCGGTACGAGGTATTTTTTATTGCATGGGGGGGGGGGCGGAAATAGTCTGAAAAGAGGAAAGGTTAACCACAATCACTGCCTTCTCTTCCTTCCCGTCTGCTGTTTTCCAATCTTCCCGCTCGCTCGGTGCTTCAACGGTGAGCTCCCGGCTTGAAAGAACCAAGAAACCGCGGATGATAAATACAGTGTCTCTCGCTATTAAACACAAGTTATGCGTCGTGTAAAAGAGTAAATAACACGGTGCCAGAGGATGTGAGGCCGGCTTGATTTCCAACCGTGCGACGCCGACGCGGTCGGGATGTTTTGCGACCGACAGGAATATTTTTTATTGCATTGAGAACCATGTGCTTCGGTGCTTAACTTCCCGTCCCTGTGGGGACAGATTGCAGTAACACACCCCCGCCGTCTCTGCCGGTGCTGCGATCAGGTGAAAATTAAACTCTGACATGTGAGAATTAGTGCTTGAATGCAGCTCATTTAACATTTAGAGCCTCCACAGTTTTGTCGAGGCTCTAAAGTGCAAACGAACAAAATAAATGTCAAACGATGTCCCAATATTATCTAGAAAGCAGGAAGCTTTTGAGATACCTCAAGAAAAAATGGAAAGCAGAAAGCATGCGTGATGCGCCACAGATTGCGAAAGATGAGATTTGCGTCGATTTGTTTGTATTCCAGCAAGTCAAGCAGTTTCAATCTCCACCCGCTGTTTGCTCAGGTTGCATTCAGATGATCTTTTTGGTGTGATGACACTGATGTGAGCCGTCCCAGTTGTCCGCCAGTGGTTTGACTCTCGATCTCGACGTTCTTCGCCGTCTTTAGCGCTTCCCGAGGCGCCGCTGGGTGGCGGCCATCACTCACTTTCCCCTGAGATCATGAAGGATTTTCCCAGTTTCTCCCTCTAACCTGGAATAAGGAGCTTTCTGGGCGGCTCGATTTTAAACTGGAGGCCCGACAAGTCTTGCAGCACGTCCGATGTTGCCTTGTAAAAAAAAAAAAAAAAAAAAACGCTCAATTTTCTAAATCCTCCTCCTTTCATCTTCTCTCCTCCTGCCTTCACTTGATCTCTCTCCTCCCACCTCGCCGTCCACGCCCGCTTCACCTCATGTCTCATCCATCCTTTCCCCTCCCGTTTTCGCCTGCCCTCTACTTCCACTTTTTTTGGGCGGGGAATAGTAAAAAGAAGGTAAAAAGTGAACGTTGGGAGTGAGGCCATGTGGCAGGTTAAATCACATGCAGGTGCCCAATTTAAAAGAAGGCGAAGCGAGCGTTGAATGGAGACGCACGCGCGCACGTGCGCGAGCGTCAGTTCCTCATTTAGGCGGCAGTAATTCTCGGCGGAAAGCGACGGGGTTATTGCGAGGCGCTCATTAAGAAAGGGAAGCAGGGAATAAACGTCTGACTGAGGGGAGTAAATTCCAAACCGCCCCGGCTGTGAGACGCTTTGATGTGGCGTCTCCGCTGACTCGCGTGCGACAGGGTGGCACTTCCCGCTAGCGCACCCCCCCCATCCCCTGACACTGATTCCTTCACTTCATTTCAAATGTGTCGGCTATTTGGTGCTGTCTGCTTGCGTTAGGTCCCCGTCGCTGAGAGGTTCCAGGGTCAGAGGTCAGATCGGTCACCGTGAAAACAGGTTGTTACCACTTCCCCCTTTCATCTGAACTGGGGAAGCGGGAGAAAAAAACAGGGAGGGATGTGTGGCACCAATTGCCTGTGGGTGAAAGATCATTTTCTTTGACTCGGATTTATCATAAAAAACCCAGCGGTGCCTTGAAGAAAGAAAGGAAGTCGTAGGTTTGATTCCGGATTCTGTCTCTTTCTCTGTGTGGAAGCTTGTATGTTTTCCTCTGTCTCTGTGCCGGTGCTCTGCTCTCACAGCCCAAAGATTTGAGCAACTCAAAAATGTCTGCAGTTGTGTGTGTGTGTGTGTGTGTGCCTGCTTGTTTGTCTCTCTCTGTCCAAGTTTGCAAGCCCGGCCTCTCCCTAAGACAGTGCAGGAGAAACAGCGAGAGGAAATCAATGGATGGATGGATGGATGGATGGATGGATGGATGGATGGACACGCTGTGAGGAGACATTAGTTATTTAAGACTAAATAAGAAAACAGTGAAAAAAGGCCTTGTTAGGCCTCGTCCAGTGTGATAAAGTGGCCACTGTTGCTGCTTTGACTTCTTCTTCTTCTTCTTCTTCTTCTTCTTCTTCTTCTTCTTCTTCTTCTTCTTCTTCTTCTGCCAGCTTGCCTTCCTGATTAGCTACCAAACACAATGACAGTGCAATGTGGGGTCAAAACAACAATGAACAACGCACAACAACAGATTGCGCCCACCAACAACGCGTCTTGGTTCAACGCCTCTTTTTTTGGGTTGTTTGCTTCCTGATTGGCCGTCTTTCTGCCACAAGCAGCGTGCTTGACATTTCATTCCAGGAGGAGGATATGGAATGATGGCACAGTGACAATGCTAATGCATTGTCATACTATCATTCATAATTTGAAGTAAATAGACAAAGGATAAAATGACAGATAGAAATGAACTAAAAGCAGGCATTATTTTCAGCTATTGAACAAAAAAAGAATAAGTTTGCATCAAATGTATTAGTTCTTCAGCAGCTAAAACCACACTGAGTGCCTGAATGTGTGAGACAATTCCAATGGACTTTGAGCCTTCTAGAGATCTGCACGTGTGTGTTCACACAAACTTGATGGTTCATTTTTTCATTGACTCCATTGTGTGGTCAGTCGTGTTTTATCGACATCATCCCCTGGTCAGCGCAGCACGGTGGGAATGTCTACTCAGCGTTTCGCGTTCTGGTAGAAATGACGACAAATGTTAAGAGTGACTCATGCTGAACAAACTGGAATGAGATGTTTTAAGTGAGTAATGACAGGAGCTACAGGTAGTTCCAGAGTGAATCGACTCCCCGTCTGAGGAAGATAACAGTGCTCCTTCATCCAAACAGCAGTGTTGTTTGTTAAACTCCAATTTTCCCTTTTCAGCAAGTACAGCGAGTTGAGCGGCGGTCTAACATCTGGCAACTAGTCATTGGCGGTGCTTTACAGCCTGCTGATTCAGCTGCGGCGCCTCGCTGCTCAATCGCTGCGAAAGATTAGTCTGCGTCGTTGGTGTAGGTCGGGTGTGTGATGGAGTGTCAGCTGTGGCTGACTGGAACAGGATTTACATCCTTACTCATCAGCTCGCCCGACGCCGCAACAGCCTCCAGAATTGGACACATTGCTTCAGGTTTTCCTGCGAAATGAAACTTCGTCTTAGATTTTTCATGGTAGGAAGACATCATTAGTTGCCATTGTCCATTGTCATTGGAGAAAGTGCAACCAAAGCAAGTTTTAGACAAATCGTAGTTTGAAAGAAAAGCCTTCTAAAGGCAAAGCTTAGTGGACAAACTTTCCTGTATTATGCTGAATTTGAAATTTTGTTTTGAGCTGAGGCAGTTCGCAACAGGATGAGGCTTCCTATTTGTGTGGGGGGCAAAACTAAATATGGTGTTTTTGTGCTGTGTTCCTCTAAACTGTTGCCAAAGCCCGCAGGAATAAAACGAAAACATCTTTTCTACCAAAAAAGTTGTATTTTCAAAAATGCTTTCTTGTCTGAGTTATGAGTTGATGAATTGTTGTTTTCATTCTTCTTTGTCTTCTTCGTGGTTTTTGTGGCAGCATTTGCTTCCTGCTTTTGTAACAAATAAAAACCTGCTGAATGGTTTGTCCGTACTGTAGACGTGAGCTTTTCAAGATGGATGTGCGATATTTTTTAACCCTAAAGTCTTCGCAATCCAGTTGCGTGCACGGCTGCAAATTGCTGCAGTTTCCATCGATTTGCTAATGCAAATTTCTTCCTAATGCAATATATGTTAATGTCATGTTTGAGCAAGATTACGCATGTCCCAATGATCAGAATGTGTTTGTTAATACCTTAATGGTATCCACACAGAAGGGTTTTATTGGACGTGTTTGAGGTTGTCTGATGATTATCTCTGTGTAAATTCCATGCAGCGTGACCTCAAAAAAGCCTCGGTATTATGGCTGTGGGTGTAACACTCATCACTACCTGCCAGTGTTTGCAGAGGGATTAAAAACCTTTTGTATAATTTTAGCAACAGTTGTGCATGTGTGGATGTTCGGTGACCTGATCTTCCTCATCGCGGGTCTGTTGACCCTGATCCGCCCAATCAAAAGCCCGAAGGGAGAGGGGTTTGTGTGAACAGCAGGATCATCTGATTGATGCACGGAGCCAAAAGAGTGAAAGAGAACTATTGTGACCGTCATTACACTTGATCTCATAAACATCAGTCTGGGTGTGTCTCCATGTTCTCTTTATGCCGACATGGCATATGGTGCCATGTCTGAAATATCAAAGATAACTTTAACCCAGCCGTGAGGCACTTGCCTGAGCGGATATTACTCATATTTTAAAAGTGAGTAGATTTCTCTCCTTTTGATTTTGGTGGCCACAGTCTGGGGGTTCTACCTAATACTTTGTAAAAATATAAAACACTCCTTTGGCACCGAAGCGAGATCATTTGCCTGGATCTTTAGCTTCCACACCCCTTGTAAGTAATGCTATGCACATTTTCCGAGCTTTTCAGTGGATTTATACTTACAGGACTACTTGTTTTGGGGGGGGCTTAAGTACATGCATATGATTACATGTAATAACAGAGAGATATGATACCCCCAGAGTTAAATGCAGGTGCAGAACCGATGATCTTGCTGATGGCTGGCGCTGTTTTCTCTTTGATTTGCCCTTTAATTTCGTGCTTTAGCACTGGCTTTACATGAGACCAGTAGACGTATTCCTGGGGCATATCCAAGCCTGCTAACCAGTATAATCACCCAGTAAACAATGATGCAACGCTGACAAACGGGGTTATTACAGTGACCCAGACACACTATGGTAAACTACATGGCATTGTGGCAACGGCCCGTCATTAAACACAAAGACGCGAAAAGGCTTCAAATATATAAATGTATGCTTGGGAAGACTTGTTTCCCTGAGAGGCAAACAAGAACTCCAAATGAGAAGTTCCCGCGTTGCTTATTTTACCGGTTTCTCCTCCTAGAGACAGTCTGCTAAAAACAAAATAAAACAAAAACAAAAACACAGTTCTGATTGTCTGCCCTTTGTGATGTCACAGAGGTCACTGTGACCTACCTGAGACTCCTCCAAGGTTGGTATCGACCCTAGCAACCAGCTGTTATTGCCATGTGATACTAAGTTTTGCCCTTCATGTAAAAGGTGGAGTTCCAACAATTTGTTGGTGTTCACTTCTGTTTTTCAGGATGAAAAGATTAAAAGATTACACTTGTAATCTTTTAACATCTTGTAAAAAGATGAAGTACGACTGTTTTCCTGACAGCATTCCAAACGCAATTTTCAATTTTTTTTTTGTCTGTTCAGAAATGACACATTTCAAATTTTTTTTTATTTTTTCATACAGTTAGTTACAATTACACATTTGTGGGTTCGAAATAATAACTATATTTTAGCATTAAACATATATTTTCAGGTGAATAGCTTTTACATGCTGGTGCAGTGCCCTTTACAGAAGCATATAAATATCATTTTAGTAATTATCCTTGCTCTTAGTGTTGGGCAGCTGTGGCTGGTGAATTTGTGAAGCACTGTATTTTTTATTTTTTTTAAATTGTTTTAAAAACTGTTTCTTTTAATGACAATCCCAGTTTATACAGGAAGCTATAAATAGAGACCTGAATACAGTTTCCTTGAGAGCTAGTTTTTAGATAATTAAGAGTGTGAAGTTGCTTCACTGGAGTCTGGGATGAAAACTTGGAAGCGGGTACAAGAACCTAACTGAAAGTTAAAAGGACTCTTCTACTAATTATGGCAGGGGAAAGGAACAGCAGACTCTTCGAGTGATTATAAGTAGATTTAAACAAAAAAAAAAAAAAACTTGATTAATTAGTTAAGTGCAGCGCCCACTCATGTTCCTCACAAATCAGCCTAATTGCAGAACCAGTGCGGGCTGATTTCAACAGGCCCAAAACCAGGCCAGCGACTTAATGAGTTGCGTAGAATAAAAGTAAATAAACACACACACACAGATGAGGAAAAGCACTTTATTAACCATCTGCCTGGATCCAGAAGCCAAACTGATGTCTGATGCCCGTGTCTGGTGTATCAGCCAGTGGTATGGCAGCATATCACAGGAGAAGAAGAGCAACCAAGAAATGTGAAGTATGTCAAAGGGAGATAAAACAGCTGTGGTTAAGTGGTGGTGGTATTGGTGGTGGTAGTCGGGGGTGTTGGCTGCCTCCTATCTTGGATGTAACCGCGCTGTTGTCAAAAACTAGGACGTTTGGCTCCGTTCAACTAAACTGTCAAGATCATATTGGCCTCACTGGGAGTTTTAGTTTAATTCCGTCTTCCACAGTCATGAATTTCAACCGATTTCACGCATGGGGGTGGGGGGTGGGGTCTCGGCCAACCTTCACTCTTTAGTCCAGGCTTCAGGCTTCGCTGCCCGGCTGCGCTGCCTCGCAGCCAGCTCGCCCCTCGGCCCGCAGCGTGGTACCTTCACTCGAGGTGCCTGACACGCGCTCAGGTCGGCTCCGACATGTCGAGACGGGACCGTGGAATGCGGCCACATTCCTCGCGGCGGCGGTGAGAGAGACGGCGAGCGCGAGGGGCGTGGCCGAGGCTGAGGAAAGTGAGAGCCAGATGCTTGGGATGGGAGGTGGGGGAGGAAATGAACGGTTTGCGCCGCGTCGTGGTCTTGATGTGGTCTCCATAGCGATGATGAGTGGAAGCTGTTACAAGTCTGTGTGGGGAAAACCAGCAAACGGGTTCAAATTAAACGGTTTGACTAATGATTAAGTGGAGGATGGCCCGCGGCACGAGGTGCCCCCCCTCCCTGAATGCAGCGCTCGGCAGCCAGCTTGCAGACTCTAATCTCTACACGGTAAATTGTGCCATTAAATTAATGAGGAGTGTAAATGTTGCGTCATATGTGATATATATTAATCATAAATTAATCAGGATTTATGTCAGTCTGACAAATGTTCATAATCACTTCCAGTGAATGAGGCAATCTGAGTTCATGCAAACTAAAATGGATAAGTTATTGTGACATCATATATATTATTTTACACGCTTTTTTTTTTTTTATTAAAGTAGTGCTTATGAAGGTTTCCCATATTCTTGTAAATTTTCATCATAGTTCTGCTCACTAGATTTATTGATGCAATATTTTTTGGCCCTATTTGCGCCACCTTGGATTGTAATGATTTACAGTTTGACCACTTTGTCCACTAAAACTTTATCAGCTGCTGACACTTACATTTTACCATTGAAACGCTGTCAATGACCATGCATGCCAGATGGAGCGTTTCCTCAATCCTTTGGATTTATTTCATGCATCCATCTGGTGAAGAGCCAAATCAAAAGGAAGAACACAACTTGGCAGGTGATTGGACAAACCTGCTGTCAATCACATTTAAGTAGATGATCAGATTTTTTTTTTCCGGTTACTTTAGTCAGTTCAGTCTTCTCCACTTAGCCAGAGCTCTACAACTCAATGCTTCTCTATAAATGAGGGAGACCACGATGCAAACCTGGACTTCGGCTAAACTCTTGTCACAGCTGGTTATGAATAAAGCAAAAACATGTTATCCACTAAGAAAAGCCATCACAACTTTTGGGATGAAAAACTACCCATACTCTCTTCTGTTCTTCTTTTTGGTTTTTATATGGTGTTTGAGGGCAGCTTGCAGCAGGCGCTTCACCGTTTTGTCACATTTAAAAGGATCCTCCTCATCTTGAAGAGCAGAAACGCTGGCTGTTGGTTGTTGTCAAAAAATATGGATGAGCAATGTGTTGCAATTAAAATCGTAGCAATGCAGTTTTCTACAAAGTCATTATTTTTGTTTCCAACTGTTCTAGTAAATTTAAACAACAGCTTTGTGAAAGCCATATCTCTGCATCTATTTTTCACACTTGAGCAATCAGGGTTGATTGTGATAGAGTTTTTTTGGGATTGTGAAGTACAATTCTACACATGAAAAAGGCCCGAGTGACCTTTCATAGACGAGTTAATGTGAAAAGTCTGAGTGGGCAATGATTGCTTAAGAAGATTTTTATTTAGCCCTTACACTCACACCCACTTTGCACACACAGTACTGCGAAGCTGCTTCTCCAAGTCAGGTCACATTGGATGGCAATGTGAAGGCAACCGCAGCCCCTCCACAGCACTGCAGTGTTGTTTCATCATGTTTGCAGAGGTTCAGTTAAACATATTCTGCAGGAGATAATAAAGAAAATGAAATATACCTTCACACCTTTGCGGCAGATGTTAACCATCTGACTGCCTGGTATTCTGTCGAGCATGCTCTATCTTTTAGGTCCCTTCTGCAGCATCAGAGGAGGTTCATTCACAATGTTTTCATTTGAATGGAAATAAGCATGTTAAACAGAAAAAAATAAATCACATCCCAAACCCAGGGTTTTAATTACTTGTCACCATGGGAACACTGTGAAGGCTGAACCTGCTCTGTCCTGCATGGTAGCATACACTGACCAATCAACGGTTTGAAGAGATAATTAAAAATCGAATTTAATTTCAGGAAAATGAAATGACCCATTATTTCATACCCCTATTTTTATTCTTTTGGAAATACGATATTTTACAGGTGCTTTTTAAGTATGGATCAAATTTTCAGTTTAGTCATAGAAATGACTCTGTTAGTGAGTGGCCGATATTAAGAGGAAGAGACCATCCATGGTACACACATGGTTTAGATAACACATTCCTTTCAAAGGATTATCCTGTGAAATTAGTGCTGAATCTGTTTGTAACCAGAATAACTTACACACTGACAAAGTCAGCCATTGGTTGCCAGGCCTACTGTCTCCTTCTGGTGGCTGCAGCTGTGTTGGGTTTTGCTTTCTCTTGTTTATCCCTCTGCAAAATTATGGTTTTCTTTTCACTTGTGAAGTAAAGCTCTTGCCGTCTGCTCCTTTGATTCCTTTCATGGTTCTTGATAAGCTGTGTACACCGACAAACCTTCAAATTCCCCCTTTATGATTCCAAGTCCTCCCAAAATTAAGCACATGAGGTTCAGCCTCACATCCAGGCCATTGCACACTCACGGTCAAAACCATTGCTATAGGACATCGGCAATGGTTGCCTGATGTTTGATTGGAGGAATGTGTGAATGCTATTTCTTGGTACCAGCAGTGGGGTTAACAATAAAAGGAAAAGCTGTGAGTGGCAGCATTCTAGTGCAGTTAAATCAGTAGAGGTGAAGGAGAGAGCAAACTCTCAAGTCATAGAGGTCAGACAAGGCATTGAAGTCCACCATTAAAGCGTGTCTGCTCCTGGTGGTGGACTTGAAAACACCCAAGCTCAACCACGGTGGACAGAAATAGCTGAAACGCAAAGTGAAACAGGTGTATTTTTTTTTTTTATTGATTGGAAACTGAGAACATATTTCAGGAATTAACAAATGTGGTGTTATTTGCAGAAAGGGTCATAAAAGGGATGTGAGTCAACTGTGTATACAGGAATTGCAAAAGCCTGTGTTTTTTCACTTATATTGAGGGGGAACTGAAAACAAATTACATGCTATAAGGTAATTATGTGTTTTCCATTCTGTATTTTTTTATTTGTAAAATGAAACTTAGAATGCAAAATATATCTCTTTCCTTTTAAAAGCAGAAATAAGTGGCCACAAGGTGCAATCACCAAGAGATTGCCAATGAAGGCTTCTGATAATTGATGAATTGATTACATCTTTCAGTTTATATCTCATGTTGCCTCATCATTATTAGAATTTCTTTCTTTTATCAGTTGAAAACTTTGTGATTTTTCTTTAGAACAATGTCTCATTTGTCAAGATCATTTTGGATGACCGGCACTCTTGAGAAGTGGCTAATGTCCCAAGAAAAATGGTGCCAGATTTCCATCCCATTGCAAAATATGCTAAACCTGTTGGGACTTACTCTCCGGTTTTAATGTTGTCTGGTTGAGGCTGGCTGATTCAGCACTGGAAGCAACAAACAACCAATATGGTTGCTTTGGTCACTCTGGCATGTGAAGAACATCAAGTCATATCCAAGTTCAGCTGGTTGAGGTCTGAGCCAATGGAAGCCTCTCCATTCGCTCCACTCCCGCATTCTGGAGGTCGTCTGTGGTTTCCATGGCTGTGTGAGAGCCAGAGTTGTCATCCTGGAGGATGGGATCAGGTCCAGAATTGGGGAGATGTGGAAATTGCCACTGGCTGTGGAATGTGGTTCCAAAATGTTCCGGCTCTCTGATGTTATGAGTTGGTTTACAGAACATGTTTTGACAGTGGTGGAGATTCTTCACCACAAATATGATTCCGTCCCAACGTGAGAAGTCACGAAGTCATTCCAACAATTTCACCACATCGATTGCATACTTTGTCCTCTCTACAGCTGTTATTGCAGGCATTAATTAACCAATCGCCAACAAGACAAAATAACAGTCAGTACTGGCTGAAGGATTAACTGTTTGCAATGTGTGGCTGATGAGCAAGTGACAACAGAAATATATGATCACCAAAACACCAATTCCCAAATGGTAATTTCCCGACTCCCGGCACACCCTGGGATACTGCTTGTTGAATTTGAACTGCCTTTAACCCCCGTAAGAACCTACAGAACAACGCAGGCAGATTTGAAATGCTCCAGAATTTCTCCTGTCTTGTTTGGTCTTTGGAAAGAAAAAAAAACAACAACAATTTCTCCCATCTCCTCATATGAACCATGAAGCGAAGCGCCGTAAATGCCCTCCAGGAGAAACTTTCCGAAGAGTGTGAGTCATTATCCACTCTTGAGCGATTCATCGCATCTCCCCTGTCTCTGTGATGTGTGACAGGGATTTTCTTTAAGCTTCACTTTTGAGTGTGTTGACTCTACAGTTGAGCTCACTTCAGTCATTTCAATATCCCAGATGGGAGAGTTGCCTGTTGGTGAGAAGCGGCAGAGAAAACAAGGGGGAAATAAAAAAAAAAAAAACATTAACAAAAGTTGAGCGGATACAAAAAAGAAAGTTTCTGTTATAAAACCGAAGATGCCTATTCAGTCACATAACTTTGAAGCAAAACGATTTAAAGTCATTTAAAAAAAATGGTGCCATAAGTATGAATGTGGATATATGTCTTGAGACCAATTGAAGATGCCGATGTATCATCACTGAAATAGCCCATAGTCCTTCAGTCTGTCACACCCTTCTTCTTGGATAAAGGGTGACACGTGAGGACCAGCACTTGAAACATGTCGCTCGTCAGCGGTGAGCTAGACGAGACTGTTGTTTTTGAACTGAACCTTCCGG